>JAWZSL010000006.1:20757717-21357717 GCA_034769285.1 Lutjanus argentimaculatus
GAAACATTTCAGTCAGAAAGCCTATCTAATGTGGTTAACAGTCTGTCTTGAACCAAACCATGATCTTTTCCTAAACCGAGGAGTTTTGTTGCTTAAACCAAACCAAGCTGCAAGAGAAAACTGAGAAAATATTAAGGTAATAATTTAACTAATTTTAAAAATAATAAGTCAATAAACTTTAAATAGTCAAATTTCCTCCTCTCCTGGGAAAAAAGTCCTGCACTTAATCCACATGTCAGGAAGTGTTCTTTCATGAAAATGGCATCAAAGAATAAAAAGACGATCTGTATGAGTTCAGAGTTTGACGTGTCGTTGAAGAAAAGTCATTTTAACAGCATCAGCAGTGGAATTAAAAGACGTGCTAAAGCGAAGGAACAGGAGAGCGAGTGCTGTTAATGGTGCGTTACTTGAGGGTCGGACTGTCACTGAAATGAAGAGGACATGTCTCAATATGAAAATGACTTCAAAAAAACCAAACAAAAACGTCAAAGCAAAAGCAAAAGATGACTGCAAGGAGGGGAGGGTCGAGGGGAAGTTTCCATCACAGAGACAGAGGACAGAAAAAGTCAGGATGTTCCCATGAACAGCAAATTTATGAACCTGCATTTGAAGATGTACGGCCAATACACCTGACAGCAGCTAACAATATATAATCAAATTAATGATGATAGGATAATTATTAAGCGTAATTTATTTTTCAAACCCAATATGTCTTCAGACTGAGGAAATATACAGTGATTAGTGAAAAAGCTTCAGCTTGGATTATAGCAGACCAACTGCAGAAGACTCTACAACAGGTCTGGACCACTCATAAATTGAGTTTGTATCTGAAAGAAAATTTAAAATATGAGAAAATTTGTGAATGGACAAATTCTCCCATTTCAGTCGTACAAACCACTTAAGAACAAATCTGTTCGTACGAGTGGTTCTGGCATGAGGCCCGTTGTGCTTCCAGGTGCATGTGGCACCTCGTACAATAAAAATTCTGAAAGTGTCTTCAAAGAAAGAAATCTGGTTTTAGGTAAACCTACAAAAAGAAAGACAACAAGCATTTAGACTTCTGGTCTCAGCGGTGGGACAAATACTTCCCTCCAGAGATTTCAGAGTTGTGCAATGTTGACAGTTACTGTGGGAAACGTTCCAGAGGAAATGCAGATTGGACATTATCCAAACAAAAATAGGAAGTGAGGAGAGAAGAACTTAAAGGCAGCACAGTTTCTATCTGCACAGCGAGGTGCAACAAAGAAAAACACGCTCAGAAATATCTGGCACCACATCATAATCAGCAGTATGTATATATACTTTACTTTGGAGTTTCAATGGTAAAAGCTTCATTCAACGCCTCTGCAGTTTTCCAGTGATTTAATTGGCAGCTTTTGCATTGATTGTCTCACTTGCACAAAAAAAAACCAATATGTATATGAAATATTGATGTACTACTATCTACTCTACAACATTTCAGCGAAAATAAAGATAATTCTTGATTTACATCATGAGATATATACATTATTAGACATCTCACTCATGATTCATTCAGATGCAAGCATGTTTGAAATGCCTGAAGTCACACAAATTTGCAGTCTGTATTTCTCACTATAGCTTATACGTTATTCTAAAATCTTCATACAGTTGGCAGTGTAGGCTGACTGCTACATATGTATAGACATCGGTGAAGCTTACAAAACACTCATCTAATTCTACAGGAGATGAGAAGAGTAAAGTTGTGCCACACACACACACAAAAAAAAAAAAAAAACAAAAAAAAACTTTCACATTGTCAAACATGAACCATTGTTCATCTGATCCGTCACGGATCCACAGATTTCCCTGCTCAGTTCAGCTGTATTCCCTGCTCCCAAATCACACTGAACACTGCTTAATTAATTCAATTAAAGTGGAACAATCACATGTTGCCACCGACTGACAGCTACTGTAAGTGTGTCACAAGAATCACAGCTATGACCAAAGCACAGAGAGGGAAACAACGTGGTCATTCTTTGCCCTCTTCACGCTCAATTTAGCATGTTTGAACCAGGGAAAAGCACTTGTACTGTTTAGATGTTCAATTAAAGGTGATCCAGAGAATGAAACCTAACTTGTTCACAGAGGTGGGAAGTAACTAAGTACAAATACTTTGTTACTCTACTTAAATTGATTTTTCAGGTATCTGAACTTTACTTGAATATTTATTTTTCGGACATTGTAATTTTACTGCTTACATTTTAACACAAATATCTGTATTTTCAACTCCTTACCTTTTCAAAACAGGCTTGTTAGTTTAGTTTTCAGGCATTTCAGGGAAATTATTGATTATCTTTATTTTGCATCACTGCATGCTGCCTTCTCAACATCAAGACCAAACACAGAGAAAAGACGATTCCTTGTGTATCCATCAGTGCATATCACACGTGACTCAATGAGACAAAAACGATGTAAAAGACAGAATAAGAAGAAAATAAAAACAGAAAAAACAGCATTAAAGACGTAAGATGAAAATGACAGAATGACATAAGATGAAAAGATGTAACAAGACGTAACAAAATTTAAGACATGAAAGACATAACAAGCGTAAATGACATAACAAGAAGAAAATGACATAACAAGATGAAAAAGATGAGATGCAACACAATGAAACAATGCAACAAAACATAAACTACTTAACAAGATGAAAGCAATGTAACTCGACATAACAGGACGAAAATGACGTAAGAAGACATAAGGACTTAATAAAGACGGAACAAAGTGAAACAGGCAAAAGAGGGAGACTCGTCCTCAGAGACTGTTCACTTAGCTTTGCACAGAAACAACCAGTAGAAATGTCCTTCAGAGGGCAACTTTTTACTTTTATACTTGGAGTACATTTCAGAGCCTGTACTTGTTCACTTTTACTTGAGTAAAGAAGTTGAATTAGTACTTCTACTTTTACTAGTCTTTTTTTTTTTTTTAAAGAAGTATCTTCTTCTCTATTTGAGTAACAAGTATTTGTACTTTTGCCACCTCTGCTAGTTCAGAGCACATAAAGACGTGTAGCTCACTTAGTTTTGGATCCAGTGTTTGCGACTGTTTGGCTGCTTCCTCCACATGCAGTAAAATGATGAAAAGGAAGTGAACCCGCTGACAAAAGTGACCGAAATCTCCACAAAAACAAGACATTAATAAACATAGTGTACAATATATAATCAAGGACACTTAGAGGAAAAGACAAACTCCTTTGAATAAACTAAGAGATCACACCTCAGATACACAGAGGATATACAGATATACAGCAGGAGTGACATCAAGGTACAGCTTTGGATGCTTGTGTGGTTTGTTGACATGTTTCCTCCTTTCATGTCTGCAGTTGGTGTTAGACGTGGCAATTTCTAGTCATGGTCTGCAAAGAAGCAAGTCACATGCTTGCTGCAGCTGCTGGTCTGTCTGGCGAGCAGGCACGACAGGCAAAAAATAGCTGTGAAGGCGACTCTGCGACTGTCCGGCGGTTAGAACAAGCTCTGGCCACAAACTACAGCTGATTCCACTTTTCCTCATTGCTTTTTGATCAAGATGTATGATTGGTTTGCTGATTGATTGGTGTGTTAGGGCTCTCAACAAAACTGGTAGTTGTTGGTCTTCATCAGAGGCTGCTCCTCTTCCTCATGGTCACAAGACTGGTCACAGGGGCCGTTGCAGCACTTGGGCTCGTCACACACTTCACCCTCTGTGACCTGCTGCTGCACATTCTGATAGATTAGCTGTGGAGAGGCATCATTAGGATGGTGAGACTTGATCAGAGTAAGCCAAAATCTCTTTGTCTTTTGTTTTGTTATTTGTTTGGAATCCAATTAGCTGTGCCCTAAAGCAAAGCTATTCTTCCTGGGCTTCACATTTTAAAACATGCATATATTTAAAATATACATCTACAAGAAGAATATCTGAATTTTATTTCATGCAAACAATATTTTGTATCTAAAACATCCTCATAGGTGGCTCATTTATGTGGCAGAGGATGTTTCTTCATCAGAAACTATATCACTTTTTTATCTAATTGTGCCTATATCCCTTGTAAACAGCACCCAGATAAGACTTTATCACAAAAATCGAATTCATTTAATTGGTTGGACAACACTTCTAAATTTGTTGTGTCTTTTGGAGAATTAAATGAAAAAAAAAGGAGGGTTTCCTGAGGACATCTTGCCTAGAGTGTCACATGCTTTGTTCCACAGATAGTTCAGGCAAAGCCAGACTGGAGTCACTGAACTCTGCTTCACACTAACTCACCTGTTCCTGCTCAGGTTGGTCCCCAAGTAGTCTTTCTATCATCTGTGTGATCTTGCTAAACGTTGGACGCTCTGTAGGCTCCAGATTCCAGCACATCTTCATGATCATGTAACTGAAACAACAGTGAATTGCACTTAAAGACCAGATTCATTTCAGTTCCCCAAACAAACAAAAAAATAAACTTTTGCTGGTGTACATTTTGAAGGGGTTTATGTCCTGTACACCCGATTTTCACTGCTCAAACTTTGTGGTGTGTCATTAAGAAGCTGTATCAAGCCATATCAGACAAATAAGGAGAGTCTTATAGAGGTGCTGACGCAGTTTGATGAGAGAGACCCCTTCATAAGAACCCCTGCCCCTCCAGTCTCATTTTCCTGGCGTGAAATAGCAGTTACATGGCTTCCTAGCTTCGAGATCATGTGGCTAACAGGCAGAACTGAGGCCTGACTCACAGCAGAACAACAGATGATTAGGCCCTGACTCAGATTTAGTCCCCTCCGTTTCCACAGCATAGTTATTCCGGGTGGTGTGACAGCCACACCAAATCAGCACACACAGATGTTAGGCCCCTCTGAGATACTGGGAAAAACACTGTCTTTATTTTCTCATTTCAGCGGCTTGTTAAGTTTGGAGTTCAGGCGTGTTGTGTTTTAAGTTTAGGGTTGGGAGATAACCCAAAGCAAGTAAATTAAAATCAGGAATAATGGAAGTGCTTCATGAGGTTACCTCATGTGTCAGTTATTTCAGATGTTAGATAGGGCAGAAGACTGGCAAAGAAAAAAGGGACCTTTGTTCAGTCATAACGAACATTTGGGAAACATGCTGCTTGAACTGATGCTGAAGTCAACTTAGAATCAGCTATTTTTATAAATCACTGTTAAAGCTTCTGTCAAGTCAAATGTTACTAGTTGTGATAGCAAGAGGAACCACATTAACAGCACTGTTTCTCAAGGTCTGAGAAGTTTTGTGCTCACTATTGACTCCACTGTAAAGACCCAGCTGATAGTCACTTGATTCTCCTGTAAAACTCAACTGATTATCAGATGACACCAAGTAATAATATTGGCTGGACAAAAAGTGGTTGCATCCACAGAGATTGATTTAATCTAAGCAAAACTAGGTTTAAAATAAGTAAGAATACAGATTTGAAATTATGCAGAGCTTTTTGAGATTAAAAAGCAATCTCTGTCTAGTAAATCCAGGTTTAGTAATGTAAACAAAAATCAGTTTAATCAATATGGAGATGCTTGCTTGTACACATTAAAATAAATAAATAAATGGATGAATAAATAAATGAATAAATAAATAAATAAATAAATGAATAAATAAATAAATAAATAAATAAATAATTATAATTAATATATTGCGTAAAATGTTAGCTAACAATAGCTAACTATCACGATAGTCATCAGGTGTCTGAATGAAATTGCACCATTTATTTTGCTGTTCAAATGAAAGGAGTTAGCCGAATCACAAAAACTTTGTGGGTTGCTGATACGTCCTAATAATTTTGCCAACTTACCTGGTTTTATTGGTTATTGATCAGGTTAATCCTCTCCTCAATTGACCATATCAGGACCATGTTAATAAGATAATTCATTCAAAGTGAAAATCACAACAAGGTAAATTATGGCCGGCTACAATTTAAAGAAATTTGACAGCTAACCCTTAAGACACGCGTGACAGCTAGCTAGGTCTGGGACAGTAAGGAAATGGCTGGCACCGATTCTGCCCGCTAGTTGCACGCTCATCTTTGTGATGACGTATTGTTTAGGTAGAAAGTTAGTTAGCATAGTTAGCCTTGTCATGATAGCAAGAAACTTTAAATTCTCTATGGAGAAAAACTAGCTATTTTAAAAGTTCAACCTCCTTGAATTTAAAGTTAATACTGGATCATGTTTTAAACTGGACCTTAAAGTTTTGGTACAATTGAATTGAATTTAATTTAATCTAGGCTGAGAGTAAAAACTAAACTTAGTTCTAGATAGAGGTCTAAATTTAGAACTGCCTTGATTTTATGCTAATTTTAAAGTTTGGTGCAACACAATTTAAAGTCAAATTATGATTTAATCGGGTTTAAAAATGAATCCTTGTTGGTGCAGTCCAGCCTGAATGAACTAGACAGGAAGGGTGAGCTTACATCTCAGGGGGGGCAAAGTCTGGTTGGGACATCTGGTAACCACGCTTCACCATCTTGTAGAACCTGGAGTCCACAGCCATGCTGGGGTAAGGGCTCTTTCCTAATAGAGATTGATATAATGTCATTTTAGCGAGAAAATCGTGAAGTAAATGTGTGTAAATGTAGAGTACATGTATGCATGTGTCCTGACCTAGAGAGAAGATCTCCCACAGGAGGATGCCATAAGACCAGACATCACTCTGGACGGTGTAGACACAGTCAAAGATACTTTCTGGAGCCATCCACTTCACTGGCAGACGTGCCTTCACACACATACACAGTAAAAAGCACAAAATGTTGCTGTTGTTTTTTTGTTTTTTTTATCTAGTCTCCAATTTAATTAATTAATTAAGTAAATGCTAGCTCTAATCTACTCAAGGGCTTACATTGCCCTTCACCACGTAGTTGGAGTCGTTCATGATGTCACGTGCCAGACCAAAGTCACAAATCTTGGCCACTCTGCGGTCAGTCAAGAGGACATTCCTGGCAGCCACGTCTCTGTGAATACACTGCACACACACACAAACACACAGTTTCTCTTTGGTTGCAGTCTCCTATGTCTGTTGTCAAACTACGATGAGTTAATTTGAAGAGCGTCATGGGAAATGCCCCTCATCACCACCTCACAAACTATTTGTACAACCTTCATTCACCAAATTGAAAGCAGGATTTTTTTTCATGCAAATTTGTTTGCTTTCCTCAGAAATCTGGTGGTGATTTTTTTTTTTAGCTGTCTGGGTTATTCCCACTTTTTCTGAGACCACAGTAGTTTCTTCTGTTTTCGATGTTAGTACATTTAAATCCTTTCTGTGGTAAAATAACTCACGTTTTTGGCAGCCAGAAAGTCGAGGCCCTGAGCCACTTGAAAGGAAAACCTCAGTAAGTCATCAATGTCCAGTGGCCAGTCAACAGCCTCCTCACACACAGAGTCTTTTTAGGAATCAGGCAGAAATATCAGTAAGAAGGAGGCTTACTATTTTAATTAGTATGCTGCTGCATAATGACTGAAATTGTGTTTATTTAAACTGAGACTGGGGGAGAAAGCAGCTTTTTACCTTGAGATGATCCAATATTTGGCACCTGGCTTGGTCTCATCTCCAAGTAACTGCTGGAGGATGTACTCGAGATCCCACTGTCACTGTTGGGTGGAAAAAAACAAGAGGAGAAAATCAGAGCGGGATGTCGGCAATACGGAGGAAAGCCACGTGTTGCCACATGTGAAAAATTTGTTTCAGTTCTGAGTTTAATCACAGAATTCTGAGAACACAGTCAGAATTCTGGGTTAACATCAGAATTTTTTACTTTAATGTCAGAACTCTGACAATAAAGTTTATTATTATTATGACAATATAGTCTGAATTCTGAGTTTAATCTAAGAATTCTGAGAATAGTTTTGGGAATAAAGTCAAATTCTAAGGTTAAACTCTTTTGATTTCTGAGTTTAATATCAGATTTCTGACATTAAAGTCAGAGTTTGGAGAATAGAATCAAAATCCTGAGTTCAATGTACAATTTCTGACTTAAACTCAGAATTCTCACTTTAAACTCCATACTCAAATAATTTTTCCACATGTGGTCTAATCCTCTTCCATTCAGCAGAAGCAGATAATAGAGATTCATTGTTTATCATCACTCCTCTGACATTAGACTGGACATGTCTGCGGATGTACCTTCTAATGAACTGTTTCTGATTGCAGACGTTCTTGTAGTCATTTGAGTTCTCCATAATGTCGGGCATGTTCATAACAAAGTTCACAAACGTCTCTGCCTTCTGGCGAAGGAAGTTCAGGAGGTCGCCAAGGCTGCAGTACTCTGTGATCACAAGCACTGGTCCTAATCGGGGAAAACACCGTGTTATGACTCTTTCAACAAAGAGAACATGTTTGCATTGAAATCACTCAGTTTTACGAAATTTCGCCTGAGCCAATGACAGAGAAGTGTCATAATCATGCTTTGACTGTTTTAATTTAATCAAACATAACAGAACAAATACAGGATGCTGTTTAACCTCCATAGGTGCAGGCTCCCAGTAGATTGACAATGTTCTTGTGGTGACCCAGGTGGCTCAGGATCTTCAGCTCAGACATCAGGGCCTCCCTCTCATCTGAATGTGCGCTGGCTGCAAGAACACAATGTACAAAAACACAGATTGATCATATATGATCCGATCTGATCATGTGAAACATAATTTAGGATTTCACTTAGTGACGTTTTAAAGTACCTAAATCAGACATATTTTTCACTTTATGTGGAACATTTTCAGATTTGCTCACGTAAAATCTGTTAAATCGAAGGTCATGACATCAGCTCACCTTTTAACATTTTCACAGCCACGCGCATCGCATTATCCTTCTCTTTTCCCAGACCGTATGCTGTGGCCTCAACGACCTTTCCAAAAGCTCCTGCACCAAGGATCTTTCCTGGTTGGACAGAAAATACAACAAGAAAGCAGTTTGAATATAACCTAAACTAGATCTGTTAATCACAATCAGATTTCATACCTAATAAATTGTTTTCTTTTTCTGATTTTACTATATTTCTATTCACTGTTTTATTATAGTGCATTTGAGCCAGTCTAGGATAATATGATACAAACCTAGCTTCAGCTTGTCTCTTGGGAACTCCCACTTCTCATTGTAAGGCAGCTGTGTGGGGTCAATGAAGGTGTAGTTGTTTCCATCTCTTGCTTCAATAATCTTCCATCGGATCTCATACCTGGGTTTCTGAAGATGAAAATAGGAGCTAATGGTCATAAACCAAAACAATAAAAGCATTGCAACTATGTAGCCCGTGTCCCATCAAGTCCATCTTACCTGCTTATATTTGTAAAGCAGAAACACCAGCAGCACAAGGAGAATGGCCAGAATGCCTGCTGCTCCAGTCAAGGTGGAGGTGAAGAGCTTGTCTGCACAATCAAAGATCCATATTAATGCATAATTTAACTCATACGGACTAACTGTGTGTCACTAGTGTCCCTCCATGGATTTTGTATAATACCGTTGGCATATATGTGAAGGTTTCATTTGCACAAACAGATATCTCTGTTTTATTATTTTTATTTTCTCCCCTAAGTTATGTTTTTATGTTTGCGCACTCAAGGGTAAATCGACCTGATTTATTCAAGTATGGCTTTTATCTGTTTTTGTAAATGATCTGTAAAATGTTGAGCACCACTAAACAAAACAATAGAATTACAGGGTTTTATAATGTCTACAAAGGGATCAGCTGACCATGGCAACACAATTTCACAAACGAAGCATTGGATTTAGTTTACACCATCCATGTGACCTACTAGAGACTAAAGAGGCAGAACCATTGAGAAATGGCTCCAAATTGTCCAATTCATCAGAATTATAAGCTGATCAATTACTTTTGTCAGTGCTGGCATGTTTTTCTCACAGTTGCGCATTGCAAAACAATGACATCAAACTTATACTTGCACATATTTCAATTAAGGGTGGAAACGTCAACAAATTGCTGAAACATCTTTCTACGTGGGCTTAATTTCCAGGAATGCCATGTATCTGGCACGAATGCCACTGCCTCCCAAACGAGCAGCGCTATCAAAGGTAAATGTCAGGTTATAATAACATTCATGCCACACAGGCAGGCTCAGCAGGATTTCTGTTTGACTAAGAAAACATAAATTAAAAAAAATGCTGTACAAATACGCTCTCATTTCATCCATTTTAGTTGACAGACATGCTGGTGCTACAGGGAGCTCTCAGGCTACAGTCAGCTCGACTAAAACTGATCAGGAATCAATAAGGGAATCCATAAAGAATCCGGCCAATAAGCGGCATCAGTAATAGCAATGGTATTGATAAAATCTTGTCAATAGACCAGCCATATTGATATGAAATACTAAGGTGAATGTAAGTTTTACCAGTGATACTAACTGACCCATCCTAAGTCCCATCTCTTTTTGCTCTGTGCTCCAATGACATTTGAGCAAACTTGGTAACCAGCAGAATCTCAGTCAGCTTTCTCCTTTCCTGTCTCCTTACTTAGATGTGCTTGGTTTGACTAATGTGAAAAGAAAACCAAATTTTTAAGACTGTTAAAGACTGTTTGTTCGGGGGGAACTGTAGCCCACAATATACAGTCACATCTTAAGTAAGCTAAAGTTAGCAAAGTGCTAGCTAACTGGGAAGCTAACTTGATTTAGTTTGATGTAGATTAACGTGTGTTTTGTTACAGAGCAAAAAACTAACTTGTTAATCTGCATTAATCATTAATGCTAATATTCTCTACCTTATGATGTAATATGTTTCTTTTACAGAAACATCTTTTCAACATAGAAAGGCCGAGCACATCTAAGTACAGGAAACAGGGAAGAAGAAAGCTGATAGAGGTTCAAAAAGGGGCGGGATTTGAAAGGGTCAATCAACCTGAATGGAATGGAACCTTAATTAGTATCATTAGTAACACCAGTGTTTACCCTTCCATTTCTTGCCAGAATGGCTGCTGTTAAAAACATCCCTTGACTGTAAAATAACAAACTGGCAAGAACAGAACCTGTGATCACATCCTGAAAAAGAACAAGTGATGTTTATCCAGTACTCACCAGAAACCTCCATGGCAAAAGTGTCGCTGCTGACGCCGACCAAGTTGAAGGCCACACACTCCACCGTCATCCTGCGGCTGGACGGCCCCACGGTCAGTACGCTCTCCACCTCCACAGCCCCATACTCCTCCCTCTGGACCTCCACTGTAGGAGCCTGGAGGGGGATCGCCATCTGCAGCCCCGTGTTGTTTTCATTGCACCTGCCTCATTGCAACGCACACAGAGTCAGACAAAGGAACATCACAGGAACCCTGGTACTAAAACCTTACTTCCTTGCTCACTGTTATGGGTAAAGGTGTCGGCTAAAAGGCTTCAGTTTCTGACTACTGTTCCCTGTGCAGTGATACTTACGTGGGTCGTATCCCAAAACACTGGTACCAGATGATTCTGGGAGCAGGATAGCCAAACGAGGTGCAAGTGAGTGTTGTTACATTTTCCCATCTCACCACAGCAACAGGTCTCTCTGCCAGTGAGCAGAAAATTAAGGATAAGAAACACCCACGGCACTGATCAGATTTGAAAGAAGCATGAATTAAGATGTTCACTGATTTGATTTGTTTACTGTGTCACTTACGATACATTTGGACCTGGAATGTGATGGATGCATTGGCCAAGTCACTCCTAGCATAAAAGGTGTACTGCCCTTGCTCCTGTGCATTCATTCTCTTCAGCTGCAGACTAGCATGGTATCTAAAAAAAAAACAAACCCAAAAGGATAATTTAAACTGAGAAAAAGAGGAATGTCTACAAGATCCAAAGTGACTAATTCTGCGGTCTGTATTCAGACAGTTTCTATGTATCATCGCAGAGGACGTCAACAAATTAAAAAGAGAACACCACTCTTCCCTCTAGCAGCAGTTTCATGACCTGAGGAAATATATGACCTCGGTGTTCCCTGTCAAATTCACCCAAAATGCACAGACAGCATGTTTTAAATCCAGATTGGCTTCCCCTTCCTGTAGTACACTTGATTGTTTTTTTAAATTTAAACTCTGCTGACATCTTGGAGCAATTGGAGGCCACTTTTGTATGGTTGTCCTCTCCTTTGTCTCGAGCTCTGGCCTTTGCGTTGTACCTGTTGTTGTATCTGATGAGCCTGTGTTCCTGCGTGGATGTGTTGGGAGATGTCGGCGTGTGCCATCTGTGCTCTATGATGTGGGGGTACGCTTCAATGAGCACGCTGAGCTCCAGATCCTCTCCCTCGTTCACCTCGACCGAAAGACCCTGGTGGGCCAGTTTAGGGGACAGCTGGGGCAACAGGCGGATGTAGGGCTTGTCTGTTCAGTAAAGTCCAAACAGTTTGTTTTCAGTGGGTAATAAATCAATATGAAACACAGCAAGAGTGTTTCTGTGACTTACCTACAACCAGCAGGTATGTGGTTGAACTGTTCACCCCTGCTTCATTAGTGCCAATGCAGGAAATGTTTCCTGTGTCTGCAAGGTCCACAGCAGAGATGGTCAGTATGCTCTGTATGTCCAGGCGATTTTCTCCACTGGAGCGAACCTTCTCCTCTACTGTTACTTTCTGAAGACAAAAAGAGGAAATAAATTAGAGTTAAAATTATGATTTGCGACTATAATCAAGAAAACTCACAAGATGCCTCGTACTGACCGACTTGGTGGTGTATTTCCAGGTGACGTTGTAGTTGAAGTTGGGGTTGTGTGTTGTGCAGCGAATCTTGATTTCCTCCCCAACAATGCGCACATATTCATCCGTCTCCAAGAAGACATATGGAGGGAAACGAAGCTCTAGAGAAAGAAAATCATAAATGAGTATCAAACTTGATGCACATATCACCTCAAATGACTCTAAGACTAGTTTGCACCAACAAAGATTGATTTAGTAGTTTAATTTGAACATGAGTGCCACTCAGAATTTAGCAAAACTAGGCTTAAAATGATTAAATTGAGATAATTAAGCAGCGTAAGTATAAAAGAGGTGGGAAAACCATCTCTCTATTCCTTAACAAAGCATTGCATTGATTGGTAGCTAATTAAAAATTAGCATTAACATTAAAAATGTAATGTTGTTTGCTAGCTAGCTAAAAAGTTAACAAAACATCAGCTATATTGTGTGATAGCTAGCTAAAAATTTGGTTAGCTTGGTTAGCCTAGAGGATTTTTTGCCCAATCCATCTCAAAAAGGCAGCAATTTTAAACCTCCTCAAAAGTTTTTTAAAGTTAAAACTGGGTCACAGTTTAAATTGGAGTTTTGGTGCAGCAAAATTAAATTTAATCCAGGTTTAGAGCAAAAACTAAACTTAAGTTTAACTAAACTGAGGTTTAAATTTAATCTTACTCATTTTAAGCTAGTTTAATAATTTAAAGATAACCCATAATTTAATAAGTTGGTGCAAGCCAGCCTAAAACGGCTGTGGTTGATCATCCCTAACAACCAAGTGGTCTCACTCTGAATGACGTTGATAGAAAAGGCCTTGGACGTCCTCTCCACTCCGTTGACCCTGGCTGTGCAGACGTAGTCGGCATTGAACCTGGGATGGAGGCCGTGGATGAGAATACCACGGTGCCGGTAAACTGTGTAATTCATCCCTGGCGGCACAGTGGTGCCGTTGTCCATGCGGAGGCCCAAGTCTGTGGCAGCTGGGTCGGTCAGCAAGCAGGGCAGCAGGTAGTCCTCACCCTCCTTTCTCACCACCCGCAGAGATGTACTGCTGGTCCAGAACAAACGGTTTGGATCTAGTAGAGAAAGGGATGGAGACAATTTATTAGATCATAAAAAAATAAATAATCAGACAAATGAATAGCAAGTGTGGACAATAATCTATGCAAGCACCTACAACTTAACATGAGGAAGCTTGTCCTTCTGGTCTGCACACAGAATAGTCGGACTCTCATTTATCAGAGCTCACCTTTTACGTACACATGCACTGAGGAGCTCAGATCTCGATGCTGCGACCCTGCAGTGTAATAACACTTGTATGTTCCAGTGAATTCTGCAGAGGGACGTTCCACCTTTATGGTACGGACATTCCCGTTGCCCTTGGACACGTATCGTCTGTGTTTGGCTAGCCTTGTTTGCCAGTTTACAGGCCCGTCACCCTCACACTTCAGATCCAGAGAGGTCCCGGGTTTGACCACCACCTCAGGACTCTCCACCACCTTAGAGTTGAACTTGATCACCGGACGCCTCCATTCCACTGAGAGGGAATTAAAATATGAATTAATGAATGCATTTATTGACTTGTTTGATGATAGAAACACATAGAAAGAACAAATTATTCAAACTAGACATTGTTGCTGAAGTTCTCAGAGAGTATTTTGCTCTGTTATGTGTTTTCTCCTTAATAATTCAAACTTTTGTTTGGGGTTTGGTCAGTTCAAGATAATCAAGACGCCAGAGTTGTCTTGTCTGCACCATGATTTTGATTTATTTTGGTAGTACTCTCATGAATTCAGGAAGCAGATTGAAGAACTGGATCCTGATAACATCCCTCAATCATTGCTTCTGCTTTTTAATGTTGCCATCTCAACACCAGAGATATAAAACATGTTAAAATGCAAACCTTCTCAACTGTTGCTGTTGTATTTTTACTGAGGCCATCATGTTCAACTGTAAAATTAAGGAGACACTCACTCAAGAGTTGAATGAAATAGGAAATAATATTTTTCTGGCATCTTTTACAGAGAAACTGCTAAAAAAGACCTTAACCCTCAGGGAGTGTTAAAGCAAGTTTTAATGATGAAGAACAATGCTCTCTTTTACCACTTTGTTGAGGATTTGGAAGTATGTAGACACCCAGCTAGACGGTTTATTGCATGTAAGATTTTTGTGGGGGGTTGGATCACTTCTGGGAGAATTCTTGACAATGGGGAGACTGACTGCCTTTCCTGTTAACCTGAAGCATTTTCTCATTTAGAGTTAAGTCCACACTTCTGGTAAAGGTTATAAAAGTTTCCATTTAGAGGTTTGTACAGTGTGTTTTGAACCTTGAAGCAGAACTGAGATTCCACGATCAGCATTTTTCTATTCGCCACAGGACACAAGATAATGGAGTGATACCGAGAATGAAACGTAGATTGAAACCAATCAGCATTTTAGATTTGAACCTCTCTTTACTCCAAGCTCCCCGTTCGATCATCTAAATGAACTATTCATCCAACCTCAGCGTGACCCCAATTATACCTCAAACCAGTAATCCACCAGAAAGCAAAGCGAATTCACTCTGCCATAATTAAACCAAACAACAGATGCTTTTATGTGCTCAAATGCAAAAACATGAAATTGCGATTTGATGCTCGGCGGCTGATAGCCATATATGTGGTGTTCAAACTTCAAAATGGCAAAAAAATAGAAAGTGTCACAAGAGTGACCCCAAAAACAACTCATGATGCCGCAGACAATAATTGTACTGCTGATTACACACAACAGAGTGTCAGATCTCAGATGGAGAGTGTCCGAACTGACCACGAGTTTATGCCATGAAATGCACGATGAAATCTTAGAGCTTCATACACGAGAAGTCGTGTTTGAGAGTATTACATAAATAATTGGTTAGATGTGGCATAGACAACTAGGTCTTTTAAATGTTTATCTTATTTAATTGGATTTAATTCAAAGGTTTGATGTAATTTGTTATTTATTAAACCTTTTAGAGCATTTAGAACACTGTCTTTTTTCTCTTGTACTTGTATTGATTACTTCACTTTTGATAAAACTAGCAGCAGCTGTTAAATAAACAATCAGAATGAAAAGAAAAGCCACTGAAGACACTGCAGCTGTAGATTTTAAGAATCAGTGTTTGTCAGGCCTTACCTGAAGCAGCAGAAGCCACAATCCCCAGCAGCAGAGTGAGGTAGGACTGCATCCTGGATCAACCTCAAACCTGCAGTTTGAATGTTGATGTTTGCTACAAAAGACTCTTCTTCGTATCTGTGGCGTTAAAGAGAGAAATGGAAAAAAAAGCACTTCTGAAGTTGTGCTATCACTCATCCCCCTCGTTAACTTCTCCTTTCGAACTGGTCAGAGCAGCTTTGCCCGTAAAAATGAACAAAAATCTGTGCTATGGCCCCGTTTGCCTACTTATGTGTAAATCTGGAAAACAGACAATTTGAAATACTTTGAGATTTTCATGATCACACTTCACTTCAAAATATAATAAAGTTATGTAGTATGGAAGCATCACTCAGTTATTTCAAATGTACTCACCTGCAGATGTCTTCAGCCTAACAGAGGGGTGTGATAACTTCTCTGCGGTTGATGTTTCCAGCATCCAGAGCTGACACAAGGGTCCCTTCTTCTTCCCTTTCTGTTTGTCTCTGCCCTTCTTCTGCCTGCTGCTTGTTTACAGTCTCTTCTTCTCAAAAGAAGTCACACAGCAAACATGAAATCTTTCAGACAGCAAGAAGTGGTGGAGGGTGGAGGGAACTGTGTGTGTGTGTGTGTATGAGAGAGAGAGAGAGAGAGAGAGTGAGAGAGAGAGAGAGAGAGAGAGAGAGAGGAGAGTGTGTCTGAGTGTGTGTGTGTGGAGTGAGTTTGTGTGGAGGCGGTTCACCATATCACGCTCAACAAATTAATGAGCCACTGTCAATTTGCCCCAGAAAGGCACAATTCTCCAGAGATATCTGTTGAGGTGAGACTAATCACCTCCATCACTGTTGAACCGTGGCTGCCAGGCGTTTCTAGCCAGGAAAGAAGCGTGGACTCGTGGGAGAGGGAAGGGAAGTCAAAGGGCTCTTAGAAATCTGACCTAGTAGTCAGAGAAAAAACTCTCAGATATGAGTGTAGAGTGAGAAAAGTCATTATAAACATATGCAGCCTCTTGGTAACACTTTACAATACGGGTACATTAATTAACATTAACCAGTCTAGTAACAGACATTAACTACTAGATAACTAATGTGTCTAGTAATTTTTTACTAATGGTGTTCATTTAACTTAAGTATTAATTTGTACATTATTTAATAGTAGTATAGTAATAATAAGCATTAACTAACAGTTACAATAATACAAGTTACAACTGTTAATGTGTCTTGTTAACATGTATTAAGGCTTTACATGTTAATTTACATAGCTAAGAGAAAACTGTTTTTAGAAATGTTTATTGTTTGGTTAAGGCATAGATAAATGCACAAGCTCCATGGTCTTCATGTAGAAGTTTGTATGTTCTTTATTTTCTTGTTGAGGTTCCTTAACTTATAGTCTTACCTCTAAATTATTGCGATGTTATATAAGTATCACTTAACTGTAATTGTCAGTTTATTCATGCTTTTTGTAACCCTTATTGTGAAGCTGTAACATGTATCCCTTAAGTAGCTTTATAAATGCATCAGTGCTGGACATGTGCTTATTATTGTCTCTCTTACTAGACACATTAGTTAACTGTTAATTAACTGTTGGTTATTGCTTATTGCTATATTAACTAATGTTGACAGTTCCATTACAGACATATTAAATAATGTATAATAATGTATAAATCAATACCTTGAACACCCTGAATAAATGATTTCTAGACATTTTAGTTTAACTGTCAGTTAACTGTTAATGGTGCATTAACAAATGTTAATTAATGTACCATCAAAGTGGTACATCAAACTAGAAATCACTGAATGTGTAGGATAGAAATTTAACTTTATATTAGTGAGACCACCAGGAATTCTTTTGTTGTTCAGTTTTAGTATTTTTAGTTGCTTTAACAGTGGAAAAAAAAAAAAAAAACCTATAGGCAGAGTAAAGCAGCTACATGAGTTTACATTATTGACAAAAGATGCAGACTCCCAGTACTACTATGATAATACACATTTATTGTCACATTTACAACATATAAAATGGCACATATAAAAAATACATTTGTAAACGTTAAGAACTGCTTTGGTACCATAGCTTGTGATACAGTGATCTTGTGCATTTTAAATTGCTACAGAAAGTTACAATGTGTTGTTTTAAATGGTGGAGTAAGTATACTGAAAGTTGAAATATTGTGTAAGTGAATGTTATGCAATGCAACAGAAGATTAAAAGCATCATTTTTACATGTACACATATGGCTATCTAGGTTTTCTTGAGTACAGTAGCCCTTCATATCAGCAAGCAACTATAGCTGCAAGACAAAAATCTCTCAGTTTATATACAAAGGCACTCGTGCCACATTGTGCTAAGGCAGTGATACGCTGTTTATTATTTTTACTTGTGATAGTCACCTGTCATCACAGAAACTGATTTACTGTAACAGCCACATATTTAAGTCAAAAGTTGAATTATTCTATCTTTATTGTATTTATGTATATCTTCATTATGAATATCCACATTTTTTTTCTAAATAAAGTGCAAATCTGGCACAGAACTATGAAATAAACCTACATAAGACAAGTCAAAAAATTCACAAATGACACTCAAATACATTTCATATAAATCTCACAAAAAAGAAATCTGGTAACCTCAATATGGCATATGTAACCAAAAAGATTTCTCATAGTAAAACAGTGCATGTAGAATCTGGCCCTTTTACAAAGCTGTTATAATACAGTGGGTATAGTTGTTGGTTGTACTTAAGGTAAGAAGAATGCAACAAAGTTTTAAGTCAGTTATTGACTCTCCATGGCTCATCATGGTTTAATACTAATGATTTTGTATTTTGTTTTCATGTGTTAAGTTGTTTTATGGTTTGTCTTGTCTTGTGGTTATAAAAACTAAAGAAATTGTTCATAAAAAACAAAAAAAAAAATTACCCGCTTTTCTAAAAATCAACACTGCTTGTGAACCATAAAGGGGGAATAATGTAGTAACAGCCAAATAGGGACATTATGGCTAAATGTGACTTAAAAAGCACACATTTTATAAGGCCTCATAAGTCTCTGGCTACAAATACAGTAAAAGGATCTTAACTTACTGTAAACTGACTCTGTAGGAATGTGAGGTGAGTACCGTATTTGTATATTGTGGTAAGCTTCCAATAAATGGCCGGTAACATCATTATTTCTAACCACGTTGTAGTTTCAGAGGTACTAAGTGTGATACAAAAACAGAAAGAAGGGCAAAACCTTTCGAGTGCTTAGTGGAAATACAAAGATTACCTTCTCAGTTTCAATTTTGCTACATTCTAGTTTAGTCACGTTCCCTTTTTTAGGCTCGTTTAAAAAACAATTCCCAGAAAAGCACTCTGTTTTCTCAGGGCTGCCTACATGTGGCTACAGGAAGCTGTCTTCTACCTCGGGCGTCCCTGAGGAGCCCAGCAGAGCGTCTCTCTCACTGGTGTCCTCCAGCCTGTCCTCCTCTGGAAGAGTGTCAGCCCTGTCCTGCGACATGGAGTCGGTCTCCTCCTCCAGAGAGCTGAGGGCAGGATAACAAAACACGACTTCACACTGAGCACTCAGTCACATATGAGTCACAGAAGAACACACCAGAGTCAGTCAGTATTTATTAATGTCTCTGTGTGGTGCTGATCCTGATGTTCCCTAATTTTTTCATCTTCCTCCCAGCAACCACAAGTCATTTTTAACAAAAAAAAAGAAGAACTTACTTGCCCTTTTAAGAACATTCAAAAGAAACTATACATCTTTTGTTTAATGCTTAGCACATCAAATGTATTTTCAAGAATTAGGAAAGTTTCCAATACAGCTCTTTGTTTAGAGAAATGCGCACTTCGTGTATGTATGTGTACTATGCAACGTGCAGTAAATCACTGGGGCAAATCAATTTGCTGCCAAATAAATCTAATGTTTTTTTTAGTGATGAATAATACAAAGGCAAGGCAACAAGGCGGCACTTGTTCAGGACTTTAGGCAGCATCTGCCTAACATCATAAATAAGTTTAAAAAGAAATTATATCAATTAGCTTATTAAAAGAGGGATAACTGAAACTAAAAATTGTAAAGGCAATAAATAGTGCTGTACCTAATGCATTATTTTTTATTGGTATTTATTAATCTGCAGATTATTTTATCAATTGCACAAGTAATTTTTTGGTCTTGTCTGATAATCAGACTAAAACCCAAACATCCTCAGTTTGTAATCAGAACAAACAAAAGCAGAAAATACTCGCATCTGACCCTTCCTAAATCCCGCCCCCCTTTCGCTCTGTGCACCAATAACAGTTGAGCAAACTTGGTACCTCAGTCAGTTTTCTCCTTTCCTGTTTTTTGTACTTAAATGTGCAGTGTGCTAGGGTCTATGTTGAAAAGAAAACCACATTTTCAGGTTAAAAGATGTTGCTGGGGGACACGTCTTAAATTAGCCAATTCTTAGAATAGTTGCTGATTAGTTTTCTGTCGTCTACTAATTCCCTAATTACAGTGTCTTTTTGCACCCCCATGAGAATAGTCACATGGCGGCTATTCAGCTATGTTCACCTGGCCTCCTAGTTCAACCATAAAGAGCAACAAAATCTATGTAGGGAGGAGGTTGAAGTGAATGAAAGTGAATGAGTGAAACTTATTATTAATATTTTTATTTTGCAGTTGCAGTTTGGGTTTGGGCACCAAAACTACTTGATTAGGTTTACAAAAAGATCATGGTTTGTCTCTGCCATATAGGTGTAAATAGCCACATTGACTATTTCACCCCAGGTACAAAAAGCATTTTGGGCTACGGACACCTGGATGCTAATAGCCATATTATTTAAATGGCCGTTTAATAATTTTGGTACTGATTGGCTGATGTAGTGTATATTTCATATTTTGATTTTAAGATGTTGCCTGATGTGTCCAAGAGATCCTCACTGACATCAGTCTGTGGATTTGGAACAACAGTGCTTCTCTGTTTTTCTCTCATAAGAGGACCAAAGACCTCAAATCCGAACCACAATGTTAAAGGTATGAACTGTGCTCCAAATGTAAGCAAAAGAATCGCCCCGCTGCCAAAATTCAAAACACACAGCTGGAATCTGCCATCACTTTTAACAAAAAGAGTAATACTC
Organism: Lutjanus argentimaculatus; assembly: GCA_034769285.1. Taxonomy (NCBI): domain Eukaryota; kingdom Metazoa; phylum Chordata; class Actinopteri; order Lutjaniformes; family Lutjanidae; genus Lutjanus; species Lutjanus argentimaculatus. The sequence continues at coordinate 20,778,592 of JAWZSL010000006.1, forward strand.
AACAACTAACTCCAAGTTATTATGGAAAAAACAACTTTGATTATATGTGTAAATATATCTGGATTTTATATGGTCAAGCATTTATTTGGCCTTTAAAGCCCACTTTGCTTGGCTGTGTGTTTATATATGCTATAAAAACATGTTTCCATGTCCACCTCCATAACGCAGCTATTGTCTCAGCTCAACATCTGGATGAGTGGGTGTGTGGTGGAACAAACACAGCTCTTGTTAAGCAAATACATCCTCATCTTTCTCACAACCCCACCATTTGGCACACATCTGCAGTATCTTTCTTAGCGGCTCTGTACCTTGCAGGGCTTTCTGACGGCTCGTCAGTGAAAACGTCCTCCGGCTTGGGGTCTGGGATGGGAATGATGTATTCGTTGTATGAAGTAATGATTTCCTGCGTGTCTGCCCCTTGCCTGAATTCTCTGGGGCTCGGGGTCTGGTTGTAGGGGTCTGGGGGGAAGGAGAGGCTGATGGGTGCCGATGGGGAGCCGAATGCTGGGTTGGCAATTGGGAAGGGTGAGGAGAGTCTGGGTTTGGTGCGGGCAACTGCCGGGTGGTCACTCTTCAGGAAGTTGTCGTTGACTTGGTTGTATCTCTGTTAAGACACAATAGTTTGATTATTTGAGCAATGAGGAATGTAACTGAATGATCCGGGAGCTTGAAGTTCCAAAGTGCAGATGTGATGTATGCTCTGACATAACAGCTGACAAAACTATCTACTTTTATCAGTGAGGAATCAAACTGGTGTCTGTAATGTAAACTGTGGTTCTCCTGCAAGTTTTCTTCAAACGCACAGAGCCCAGTTGAGATACTCTTCACTTAATCCTATCAGTGCAAGACCAGAGTTTAAAGAGTCAGTTTGGATTATTTAGTGTGTGGTTGTATGATAAACATTGTATTAGCTACAGCACATGCCAGTTGGCATATTATAGACACATAAAAAAAAAGGTCTGCCTAAAAGTACACGGAAAACAATAAAAGTTCAAGTGCAGCTACATTTAGAATATTTTCAACACTTAACTTTCTTATCGGACAACCTTTTCTGATGGGAAACCACAGTTATGTAAGTCAAATATCAAACTCTCCAAACCAACCAAACTCCATCTGTGGAATCCGTCATTTCACTACACAGAATACAGAACTTGCTGGTCTACTGTTGCCTTAATCAGCTAGTTTGTTTGTGTTATTGTGACTTTGGTGAATCTTAACTAACATTAAAAAAAAAAAAAAAAAAACAGAGTCACACAATAAAACAAACAAAAACGCAGATCAAGGCAGCAGTAGACCAGCAACTAGTCAGTAAAATTACTGATTTCACCTGTAGGTTTTGGTTGGTTTGGCAATATTTGGCATATAACAGTGGTTTCCTGTCAGAAAAGGCTGTCTGATGGAAAAATAAAGCAGCGAAAGTATTTAACATACACTTACACTGATATGATTTTTTGTAGCTGGATATTTTTAAGTGGCTAAAATAACTTTTGTTGCTGATCTTGTGCATGAGACCTAATTGCTTAGTTTCCATTCTGATTCTCTGTTTCTCCCAACTGGGGGAATGCCAACTGCCATCTAGTGTAGATAATACAGTGACTATGGAAAGTACCTCATACAACCTCATTTCAAATAATACAAACTATCCCTTCACGTAATTGTATATTATTATTTTAATTCCTATTTTTAAAAAAGAACGTTGTTCAAACTCCCTGTACTTATTTAATTATTATTAAATTATGATTACCAATGCATTAATGTATATTTTAAATGAAGGCTTGCCAACAGCCACAAGGGGGCAAACAGGCTGACTGTGAGTGGATAAATGAATAAATGAGTAGATGAATAAATTAATTACCACCTAAATATAATATAACATCTGAACATCAGAATTATGTGCTGTAGTGTTATATGTCCAAGATCATGGTTTAATGCGGCACTGATCTTGGGACGAGTGCCCCCCAGCTTCTGAAAAAATGAAGTTGCCCCCCCAAATAAATTATTTCTGAGGAAATTGTTTAATTGAAAATTTAATTAACCGCCGACTCCACTTTTAAATGAATTTACACATGATCACAACACTTTTTGGAGATTTTGTTCATGTCATCCCTGGTCTGAACTGCTGCATCATAATGAAATAAGTGAGAATTTGGGCGACAGTTTACTTAATAATTCTGGTATTTTCATATCTGAGCTCTATTTTTTTCTTACGTATTTTGCAGTCTAAATGAGAAATAGGTATTAAAAGTTGAACTGGTTCAGCTGATCTCCTCAGCTAGCAGCTGTGAAATGGGTTGCAACATAATCGCTGACAAAATGTGTCCACTAAAAGTGTTGATTTTTGCCACTGATAGGCTCAATTTGTTATTCTGACAATATTATGGACGGCGTTACTACAGAGATAGACATTTTTGTGAAAGAGCTTTTGTTTAACCAGAAATAGCTGTCCTCAAAGCAGACAGACTCAATAAAAAAAAACAAAAAAACCCACCAATAATTATATTAAAAATATTGCTGGTTTATCACCGACTCAATTGGTTAGTTTCTTTGTGTTGTGTAACATAAGTGTCATAAATTGTTGGTTAGATGCAAATACCCCCAGGGTTAGATTTCTTTTCCAGCCACTATTACTCATCATATCTAAACAAAATACCTTTTTATAGTTGTCTGTCAGCATATTCCCCACACTGTGGACCAGGAAGGAGAACTCAGGCCTCTTCTCAAACTTCTCATCCCAGCACTTCTTCATGATCTCATAACTGTAACATAAACAACATAATTAGTTTCTTATTCCACATTTTCATGTCACAGTTACTGGAGAGGAAACATCAGGATTACAGTGAGACTCACATTTCATCAGAGGCATGGACAGGTTTGGCCATGCGGTAGCCTCTCTTCAAAGCACTGTAGAACAACTCATTCATCGGCAAATCAGGGTAGGGGGTTCCTCCTGCAGAAAGCATTTCAAATCAGAAATCTCAAGTCATGCACAAGCTGTAAATCTAAACTAGATCTAAATGCAAACTGTTAATGGAAACTAAGATAAAACTTAAGGTCATGCACATTCTGAAATATGTATAAAACAAGACATTTGATGTGGAATTAATGTGATGTTATTTTGCCTATAAAAACAGCACTGACACTGTAAAAAATATATGGATCTGAAAAGTCAGTGAATATCAGATTGAGGTGAAGCACAGAGAATCTTTGGTTATCACTTACAGAGGCTGGATTGTGAGTTTGTTTTCCACCGCTAGGGCATACACTACATATTCTGTAGTCTCCTTTCTTTCTGTCTGTCTCCTTTCTTTTCATGGTAGTTTCAAAAATCGTGGGAAGACTCTTTAATAAAAATATCTCACAATACCCTAAGCAAGGAAATGCTGATTTCAAGGCTTGACTGTGCCTAATGAGATTTAGAGCTCATATGAGTCTTCAAACAAACTCACATATATGCACCCTGACATGAAATTTGAATTTGGCTTTAGATTCACATACATACATTTATATTATTTAGTCATTTTAGAGACCCAGAAACTTAACTTAAACAGCCATTCTTGAGAATTGGGACAAATCATGTCATACCAAAAACTTTAAAAATTATTACTACCAACACACCAGAATTCAAACAATTAAAAAAATGTATTAAAGCTTTTGAAATCTAAAACTAATGATGCCCGCTGATAGGTGTTATCTATCTATGTTATGCCATTATAATCATGTTTAAAAATTGAACTTGAAGTTGTGTGCCAGATTTCCACCAACTGAGCCAGATTTTTACAAAAAAACAAAAAAACAAAACAAAACAAAACAAAACATGATTTAATCAGGCATGAAAAGGTTTAGCTAGTCCCTATAAGGACCCCTGTCTCACTTCCGGGTTTAAAGAAAAGGTAGGAATACCATAGAAGACCATATACTTATAATAGAACTGGACACCAAGTGGCTCCTACTCGCAGTATTGCAGCAAAAAAATCCCCACCAGCCCAAAAAGAATTTTCCCAAAAGGCGAGAGACATTTGTAAAACTGTGGACAGGACATCTCAAACTGGTCAGGTCAGGTCTGTTATGACACTTTCAATGATGAATTTTTAGTCCATGGTTTTGTGTGTCTAACGCAGTTGGCAAAAATTCCTCAGCTGTAAAAAATTCTATTTAATAAAAAAATTGAATCACTAAGAAGTTGGCCCATTACAAGGTTTACAGTGTTTCTCAATTGTTTTGGCTCATTTTTTTAAACAGTCTTAACGCTGACTTAACTGTAACTTAACTGTCTCCCTCTTCGTCTCCTTGCGGCTCTAATGCATCAACTGGAAAATCAGGATTTTGACTTGTCAGTCAAAAATTTCAGTGTGTGTCAGTGTTGGTGTTCAAGTTTGCTGTCTGCTGTAGGGTAAAATTGTTATTAATAACTAAAGATATAAGTAATCCTGGCTATTCAATATTCATGTTTTAATACAAAAACATGAATATTATGCACCATTTAGTAAGTTCAGGAGGAGGGCCTATCTGAAATAAAGACGGAAGAAATGAACGTGACAAAATGACTTCCTTGTGACCAGTTTTTTTTACTGTCACCTAGCAGGTCATTTGCCAAATTTTACCAGACATTACAAATATCCCATGTCATTTTCCTTTACAGAATATACAACGTACATGTATGTTTGACAGATTTTGATGAATGGATCATTTTGCATATGATGTCTCAAATGATGAAAAAATGTTTAGAAGGTGTGAAGAGTTTAACAGTTTCACTGAGAATCAGTTCTGATCAGCAAACCATGTGCAAGTGGTTATTGCGCAAATTGTAGACAATTATACTACTCTTTTGGACACATGTGCCGAAACACGTGGAAGTTGCTTGAATGAATAAGAAATTCAAGTCAGTTGTGAACAACAAACTAATTGTTCATAGACTAGAACTTGATGTTTTGAAAAAAGTAATTCTCATTTGAGAAGTGAGGCAAAGTGAGTGAGAAAAACCGCAATAGTCAAGAGTTTGACCTTTTAAAATATATTTTCCCTGCATAATTGAAGAGTGAAAATTAACCCCTTCTAAAAAAGTTTTGTTAATCGTAAGTGCGTGTGTGGCTTCAAGAATTAGCGAGAAGTCAAGCAGGTGAAACTGGTACAATGTGACCTATATAAGCAATTAAAGAAGATGAATCCCTCTTCTGTGTAAGCCAGTTCTGGTTTGGATTAATGGATTTTTTTGTGTGTTTATGTGTGTGAATATGTGTGTGTTTGGACTGACCCAGTGTGAAAATCTCCCAAAGAAGAATGCCGTATGACCACACATCGCTCAGGGTGGTGTATAAATTATGGAAAATGCTTTCTGGTGCCATCCACTTCAAGGGCAAGAAGGTCTGAATGACAGAAAAAAAAAGAAACACTCCATGTGAGAAAATAAAGAGCTGTTTTATTAGACAGTCAACTGGGTTAAGAGTCCAGTTTGCTGCTATTTGCAGAACCACTTAGGATCTTGTTTGCAGTGTGTTATTTAGCTCCAGCTAACACACATTTAATTTTGGTTAGGGTATGTCAATTACATTACATTCATTTGACAGCTTCTTTTATCCAAAGTGTATTTAAACTTGATTGGAACAAGAGGCAGATTTCACCAAAAGTCGGAAGTACATTCCTTGCCTTTAAGTTTTTTTTTGGTTTTTTTTTAATCCTTGATGTGTGCAATGATTTAGCTACTTACGCTGCCTTTAGAGATGTAGTTGGAGTCATGCATGATGTCTCTGGCCAGGCCGAAGTCACAGATCTTCACCAGTTTGCCCTCACAGATCAGCACATTCCTGGCAGCGAGATCACGATGGACGCACTGTGGTACAATTAAAATTAAATCAAATCAACTTTGGTTTTTGTACAGATTAAACAAGATATACAGTGTTAGAGATGCTGGTAGGTGGATTTTGTTATGTTCAGACAGGTGGTCAATCGATATGGGTTTTTTAATGGCTAGTTGCACAAAATACCTTAAATTTCCTCCTTAAGTATGACACTTAAGGAGTAATTTCTCCTTAGCTGCTAGCAACTTTACTTCTGAGTGTTGACCAGAATCCCTTTAATGGTTTCCTTGGTTAAGGAAAAACCTTTTCCTGCATTGAAAAAGATTTTACAGTGATAAAAATCCACAGTCTCCATGGGGACCATTTGTTTGCTTGCCCTAGTGATATTGCCTCTATCCAGGCAGTCCAAACAATTATGACCACATGTCTTTATATCTTTTACTGTGCTGTCTTATTTTTATTCTGATTTTTATCTGTTCAGGCCAAAAAAAGAGATCACTAATTATAGAGAGGAGTCCAACAAAAGTGTTAAGAATAACTTAAAGTTAACCCTCAGCTCACTTGAAGTAACTGAAGTGAAATAACTTGCCTTCTCATTTCTCAATGTAACTTATTGTGTTATAGGATAAATATTTTTTCACTGAATTTATTCCATACATTTTTCATTTACAGTTTTGCCATAGACTCAAGTGGTACCTCTGACTCTATCTTTACCGCACAAGTTTTTTTTCTCAGTTTGGTTGTTAAGGTCTTTCGTTATTAAAATCACGATGATGTGACATTTGTTTTGGTCTGTACCAAATAAACATGTTGTCTTACATCTGGAGAACAAGATTTGAAGGCCAGGGCATCTCTGCAGCACTACAATACTTCATGATAATGCAGTTTTGTCACATAGTTTTTCCTTCATCAAAAAACGTAGGTTCTGCAATTTGGATATTGCACTTTGATAATACTTTTGATAATATTTCAATTAACTGTGCAGCCCCAGCTTGAAACTAACTTTTTTACCACCTTCCCAAAACTCGAAAGGGGAGACCTAACATCGTTCCATAGAGGATAGGTCTGCAGACATTTTTTGTTTACTGGCCCCATGAATGTTGGCACTGGCTGAGTATCTCAAAAGGCCAGATAATCGGCTTGATTAATCAGTCTATCACTACTTCGGACAAAGCCAGCCTAGCTGTTTGAAAATATATCTGAAATATGAATATGAAGAAAGTATATCATTGTGATTTTCTTTAAATAATTTACTAACATTCTAAGTTTTTCGTCGTTTACATTGTTTATTAGATCATCATTTTATTAGTTGCCTAATTGGCCCATTCATTGGTTATGTCTGTTGTTAAGCACAGAGTCAGTTAGTTTTAAAAATTTTGAACTCAGACTGCTAAAAAAGCAGAGGGAACTTAGTCAAATGGATTAAAAAAATATGTAAAATGCAACACTGTATTTAAAAAAACGAGCTGATTACAAAGTGCTTTGTTTTTTTCCTGTACTTTTGTACAAAATGTTTCTTTTTCAACTGTGAAAACTAATAAAGTGTAGAAAAATATAATGTTTGATACACTTAAATTCCTAACTTCACATCAGGTCAGACATCGGAAATGTAAACGTCCAGCCCCTTGGGCCTTTACTTTTTTTCAGATCTGCCTCTTTCAAATCTGTCTCACACATGATGGAACATCTTGATATCTTACATTCTTGGAGGCGAGGAACTCCATCCCTTTTGCCACTTGGTAACTGAAGCCCAAAAGATCGTCATAGGTGAGAATGGGAGAGTCGCTGATGACCAGGTCCAATCTGCCGCCACCTGAACACGACGACAAGGTGAGACAACAAATGTTAAGAAGAGGAGAAGGTGAGGAGCGTCTCATGAATGAAGTCATTGTCTTGTTGTCGGGGAAACTCCGGCTGTCCTGTGACTGCATGGGCTGACATGAAGCTCATTCCCTTCATATGCTGTAACATTTGTGTGTACATTCTCTCCGCTCTGTGATCAAACAGCAAGCTGTCATTGATTTAACAGGCTAAAACAATTAATCTGCTCATGATTCATTGCACTATTTCAAGCTGGCTGATTAAAAATAGGGCATTTCACACATAAATTAAGGGGAGTTCCTGCTGTCTTTATCATACTGTACTTGAAGTGTGTCTCATTCTTCTTTGTTTCCTGTGTTCAATGTGTTGAATTCTTTATGCTTGTTTTCAGTTACAACACTGGAAAATTAATTATTGTGAATATGGACACACACGTGGCTCAAGTCAAACCTTGTTCCTGATAGATGTCCTGCTGGTAAGGAGACTCATACGGAGACGGCTGGATGTCCGCATACTTGATGGTGTCTATCTGTTCCTGCATGGGCACGTAGACCGACGGCTCGTCTTTACTCATGTCCATGTATCCTCCATCGCTCTCACTTCCGAAAGACACGTAGCTGGAGAGATACATCAAGTGTGAAAATGTGCTGAAACTGACCTAAATCAATAATTATACATGGTTATCAAACTTTATATGAGAAACACATCTGTGGCTGTCTCCTGGTATGGTATAAAATGAGGATGAGACACAGAATGCTCCTTTGTGCAGCTCTGAATGGACATTTTGTGCACATCTTTGTGCATTTTTGTCTGTGGTTCTCACCCTTTCCTCTGGCTGAGCGGAGTGCTTCCTCCAGAGATCAGGCACCCATCGTCTTGGTTCTTTTCAGCGTAGTACTGCAGGAGGGTGTGCTTGTTCCTGTGCAGGTAGTCCACCAGATCGCCATAGCGACAGTACTCAGTCACCAGATACAGAGGGCCTGATTGGTGGAGGAAGAATTTGGGATTTCACCAAACACTGATAAAACATTAGCTACAGGCAGGGCACACTTACTTTACACACAAGACATAGATGAAGTTCGGGGTCTCTCTCACATTAAAACAACAACAAAAGACGGAGTTTCATGATGTTGTGAAGAGGCGTGGGATCATGGGAGTTGTTATCTTCACGTCAAAACCACCATAGCTGATGAAAATCTATTTGACATGACTTAGGCTGAAATTATGCTCAGGGATGAGGTAATGTATCAAAATTTTATTCCCGTTACATCACGTCATGTAGGCTAACTTCCTTCCTCACCATCCAGTGTTTTCCTGGAAATGACAGCTACTAGTAACTAACTGGCTAGCAGGAAACACACCCTATCTTGAATAAATTATGTACTTCTCTATGTTTGAAGATTGTTGTAAACATTTGGGATAATGTAAGTACACAACTCAACAAAATATATGTATATGTCAAGTGTTTTTACACGTTTTAATGGGGAAATGTTACACAATATAGCTTTAAATAATTAAGGAAGAGTAATTGCAGAGTTTTGTAGATGTCAGCTGTAGAGATGTCTGCCATGTCTCAAATATAATGGAACTTGATGGCACTCAAGTGTTCAAAACACCAAAAATTGCATTTGAAGTTCAACAGTCTCTCTCCAGAAATAATGACCTGGTTACTCAAGATAATCCACACACCTCGTTGTGAGCAGTTTCATGTAGTAACTATTTTCTTTCTACCACAGAAAAAAAAAAAGAAAGTAGTATTTTTTGGTCCTTTGAGTACCATAAGGAAAAGATGAAAATAATGTATTATTGATTTTGGGATCAACTGTCCTTTTAACTAAAAAAGAGCTCATTAAACTCTCAGTATGTAATTTTTGTCACTAATGGTCTCTCAATCAAAGCAATAAGAAAAAGACAGACTTTGATGACACTGTGAAATAGCACAGGATCATAAGAGTTGTCTTGATTGTTAAACAACCTCGCTTGTGGATGAAAATCTATCTGATGCTACACAGGAAGAAATCATGTCCATATTATGCCTTTAAATGAGTGCAAATTTTTATTAGAGGAAATAGGAAACAGGAGAAGAAATAACATGCAGCAAAGGGGCCCGGGCTGGAACTGAATGTATGCTGCTGTGGTAAAGTTTAAATCCTTAGTACATGCTGCACACATTCTACCATGTGAGGTACTGAGGCTGCCCCTCAATCATACATCTTACATGTTGATATATAAGTTATTTACTGACTTAACAGCAACAATATCTATTAACATTACTAGGCCTATTTGTGAAATATTAAACAAAGTAAATGTTAGCATTGCTATGGTTAATAAATAAACGGGTAATAAATGGTTTAAATTATGTATGGGTGTGCATGATAGGGGCAACAATTGATTGTGTGATGAGCAACATGGTACAAAGTGTTTCTGTTCCAAATGGAACTATATATAAATAGAACAGCAGCATTTCCACAACATGTTTCCCTCTGTGGTGCACAACCTCTCCCTCCCTCTTCAATAACCACTGAAGCCACATGGATGTTTTGCATGAAATTGTAACTCTCTTGCTTTCTTCTCTTACTCACTTAAAGTGTAAATAGGACAGGCATATTTTTAACAAGTGTAAATCTATTTTAGTCATGAACTAATCTATGCTATGAGCTTTTACATTAAAACTTCATATGAGCACGTTAAACAATTAAAGTGGTTTTCCATTGTATCTTCACTTTGAAGAAGCAGGACTTCCAGCTGGAGATTCTCAAGGCAAACAATGCGAGCACTGATGCACACAACACTTCAAATTAAAAGACTTTGAGATTAATACTATTAGTCATCTCACACTATACTTAACTTTGTAACTGTATTTTTTACACAGAATAGAGCTGAACCTCAGTGGGAGGTCAGACATAAGAAAAATCCACATTTTTCTTCATAATAGGACCAGTGTGTAGGATTTAGTGCCATCTAGCTGTGAGCTTGCAGATTGCAAATAACTTGTCTCACTCGCCCCTTCCAAGTGTGCAGGGGAACCTTTGGTGGCGGTGAACCAGTGAAGTGTTGTCTTTTGCTGATTTTAAAGTCTGCATTGCAGTCAAGTGATGTGATGAACTCTGAACTTACCAGACTGTTGTAGCTGCTCTATTATTTGCCTTTACCGACTCAGTCATTATATTCATATTACAGATAATGCCGTCGCAATATTAAGGGGTTTGGTCAAAAATATTGTGATATTTGATTTTGTCTGTATTACCCAACTATAGTGTTCAATCTCTCTTTAACTGTCAATCAGCATCATATTCTACAAGATCATCATATTTTTAGCATTAAAAAATGTACGGTATATAATGTCAGAGATATATATTACAATGTGGCATATACAATTAAGCAGCCTAAAAATATCAAGGTAATATTTATAAGCCATATTGCCAAGCCCTACTGTGAAACCTCACAGTACAAAACACGAAAGGCTCTGTTTAGAACCAGCATTTGGTTTGTCCATTCTGGGCTACTGTAGACACATGGTGGTGTTTCAGGTGATTATACACTAATGGAGACATACTTATATATATTGTATAATATTGTATTCTATTTCTGCCATGCTCTGCAAAAAATTCCATAAATCTTACAGGATGGGCCTTTAGAAGAGTTTTGACACACGTTTTTGGTTAGTTTCTTTTGGTGAACATTTTCACTGGTGCTCAGTGCGATGCTCACCATGTTTGGTGCAAGCTCCTAGCAGGTTGACGATGTTGAGGTGAGGACCCAGGTGACTCATTATCTTTAACTCCGACATCAGAGCCTGAGTCTCACTCCTCCTGGCCGTGGCTGGACAGAGACAAGAGAGCAGACACACACACACAGAGAGAGGAGAGAGAGAGAGAGAGAGAGAGAGAGAGAGAGAGAGAGAGAGAGAGAGAGAGAGAGAGAGAGAGAGAGAGAGAGAGAGAGAGAGAGAGAGAGAGAGAGAGAGAGAGAGAGGAGAGGGGTATGAGAACAGGAGAACCAAACATACTGAGATCAGGAGACAGTGCATCGTTGCCAAACTGCTCAATGACCCGTTGGCTGGATCTCAATCCAGGCTGGCAACCAAACTAAAGCTCAGCAGGCTGCAGCTCTCTCTGTGCTCGCAGGAATAATATGGCTCCGGTGACACAATATTTGACAGCTGTACGCAGGGGACTCTACTGTGGTCCGCACATGGCTTTCTACTGTGTTTTTACATAGTGTGTCTTACATTTCAGCATTTTCACGGCCACTTTTGTGCTGGACTGGGAATGAGTGAGACCATACGCAGTTGCCTCGACCACCCTGCCAAAGGCTCCTGATCCAAGAGTGCGACCTGAAACACAAAGACAGGCTCAGTGGGACAGAGTGTGAATGGAGCACATGGTAGACCTGAAAAGGAAAGGAGAACCTCTTTGTTCATTAAATCTTAACTTAATCTTAACAAATTTTTCTATTTCATACCAGGAAAGTGAGGTTAAGAACTGGCTTAAGTTTATCACAGATGGTCCAGATGTTGAGCAGAGGCCTCACCATGGGGGGCCTGTGTGCGTTCGGGAAGTTTGTAATGAGCGGCTGACGACCAACAACACACCATCAACAACAAAAGTTTAAAAAGAGCTTTAAAAATGAGGTGGGATTAGGACCAAGAAGACAAGTTTAACAAACCTCACTTAGTATTCCAGCCTCAACTACGCCCAGACGACCCACACCACCCACAGCACTAAAGTCACCTGGTGATCGCTACATACTCATTTGTTTGTTCTTGTCTGAGCAACAAGCAGACTGCTGAACAAAAGTCTGTTTAGTCTGATATTAAGAAGTGATAAGAACTCATTTTTAGTTTAAACTAACAAAAAAGAAAGGCAGCAACACCTTTTTAGAACCACTACACTCAAAGACCACGAGACCTTAGCAAATAGCTATAAAGTAATTAAAGAACCAGTATGTAGGATTTAGTGGCATCTAGCAAAAAAGTTGCAGATTGCAACACTCGCCTTGTGTGTAGGAGAAACTTCAGTGGTCATGAAACTTGCGGAAAAAAAACCAAAAAGCCATATCTACAGCTATACAAACTAAAAAAAAGAACATGAAAATGACAAAGTTGGCAAAAGGAAACCAATAGGTACATTAAAATGCAATCACACTTTTAATTACCTTTTTGCCTATCTGTCTATCTATCTATCTATCATCTATCTATCTACTGACACTTTCTTTATTACTGACTTGGCCCCTATGAATGTTAAATGCATATAATGGCACCATCTGAGTCAAGGTAAGTGCTAAGCACATTTTTTGTTACATGAAGTATCTCACTGGGCTTCACGGGTCCACATTAGCCCCTCTCCACACTATCACCTGTCCCTGTCCGCCTGAGGACTCACCCAGCACCAGGTTGTCTCGTGGCATTTCCCAGGCCAGGTCATATGGCAGGTGGATGGGGTCCACATAGATGTACTCGTGACCGTCCTGACTCACAGACTCTATCACCTTCCATCTGATCTCGTAGCGAGGTTTCTGAGAAAAACACACCAGACCAAAAACTGAAACACCACATTGACAACAAAAAATCTTTTGTACATTTTAATTCACCACACTTGTGAAACTTGACTTTGGTTCTTTGTTTTTTACCTTCCTCCATACAGCGATGAGGATGATGATAGACATGATGATGATGGCTACTAAGGCCAGAACAGCAGCCAATACTGCCACCTGGGAGAACAGAGCTGCAACAGGAAAAAGGACACAGAGCATTAACCAGGATGAAGATGGAAGTCAAGCAGGGGTCAATTTAAACAGAGAACATTTAAACAAGTTGTTTCAAATTCTCAACAGACATAAAACTTCACTTTATTAACATGTTGGCAACGACTTCGTGAAGGAAGTTACAATTAGATTGATTATAGCTTAAGTACAAATACACATATTTTGTCTTGTCTTACTGTTTAGTGAAACCTTTTACAGTGCCTCTAAAATATAAACTTTTCAGACTTAAATCTTGTTGTTTTTTTTACCAGACCACCATGTGTTTGTTTAGTTTAATCCAAATGTGACAGAAATTTATCTTTTATTATCATTTAATAGAAAAGTGGTACATTTACAGAATGAAAAGAGTGAAAAGTAACATTTTATTTGAAGGGTGTGCATAAGACTGTCATTCCACTGTTATAACCACATCATGACACCTGTCACAACATGAGGTAGTCTTTGAATTTTAATGACTGTCGCCATTAAAAATCATTCAGTTAATTATGTCAGTTTTAATGCAAAGTTGACATTGTTTGAGATGCATTTGTTATGAAAACTTGACATTATGAAACTTAAGGAAATTGTTTAGCTTTATGTTTTATCATTACATTTCACTGTCATGTTTGGTTGGTTATGACACTGAGACAATTATAATTATATTATATTATATTATAATTATATATCAAATGAACTTTATGGTGTCATGACTTAACTATCTGTCCATCAGCTAAATCTGTAAACCAAATCATCTTGGTACCGCGCTCTGTCGTCAAACTGACCTTATAACATTTAATGACATCTTCAGACTTGAAATGGTTTTTTAACGGCCAGTGTCAAAACCAGTTTCTTCAAGTTTGATAATGTCAAGTTGTTATAACAACAAAACATCAAACCATGTCAACTTTACATTAAGGTTACAGTATTAATATAGATATATATGAATATATATAATATATATATATATATATATATGTATATATATATATACATATATATATATGTATATATAAAATACAATAGCCTTTGGCTGTGTGATTCTTCAGTTGACACTGAAACATGACACCTACTGCTGGACACCAGTTTGACGTCTCTTCTGTCGACGAGTCCAGCCTGGTTGCTGGTCTCACAGCGAACTGTGACCTGCTGGGGCTTGTGGAAGGTCACCCGGCTCTGCACCTGGTTGGTTTTACGAGTCTCACTGAAGCTGACGTTGGTCTGGATGCTCAGCACGTCGGGCTCTGGTATCAGCGGCTGCCACATTGCTGTCTGGTTGCTGCACCTGCAGCAGTCCAGCAGATCAGCAGGTGAAGTCAGTCGAAAGAAGTCAAAGCAGGTGCACAGTATTTGAAAGTAAAATAAATGCCTGTGTATGGTCAGCCCCCTGGTGTTCACTGTGTGATACTTTAGTGATGAATGGGTGGTGGTGTGACTTACTTGAGCATGCTGTCACAGCTGTACCACTGAATGGATGGAGCTGGGACCCCCTCAGCTACACAGGTCACCAAGTGTCTCTTCCCGGGGAGGTCGTGGTCTGTCAGGTCTTTAATCTGAGAGGGAACTACACACAGGGGGTGCAGCGGTCATTAATCATCACTGACGTGGACAAAAACAAAGTCTGTCCGTGATTTCTCTTATACAAAAACATTACTTTCAAACTGTCTGTGCTTCAAAACCAAGCCAAGCCTCTCACCTTGGACCTCCAGGTCGAAGGTCACTTCCTTTGTGTCATCTCCGTTTGTGATAAGGACGGTGTAGAGGCCCTTTTGCTCCGTCCTCACCCTCACCAAGGTCAGAATAGTGACATACCTGAGGTAGAGGACATATACATTTTAGATAGATAGATTATTCTGTGCTTTTTTTCCCTCATACAATGTGAAACAAAGAAGAGAGATTTGAAAAATGAACGTATCAAACATGACTGGCAGGACGCCTAAGATTTAATTAGATCTACGTTTACATGCAACAGACACAAGGAGACCCAGTACAAGACTTTCTTGTACAAAATGAATCATGCTCTCGCTCTCTATGCATTAAAGGATCAGTGTGTAGGATGTAGTGGTATCTAGTGGTGAGGTTACAGATTGCAACCAACTGAATACTCTTCGCCTCACTCTCCTCTTGCAAGCATGAAGGACCTTATTTTCAGGTGATTATACACTAATGAAAACATATATATATATACATACATATGAATATTGTATTCCATTTCTCCATATTCTGCCAACAAATCCCTCTAAATTTTACACACTGGACCTTTAAGACAATAAACACCCTGGGCTTTTCCTTTTTAGGTCTACCCTCCAGGAAAAGCATCTCCCCTCATCACACTATAAACCTCTTGATAAGCTCCTCCTAATTGCTCACAGGTGCATTTGGCACGACTGGACCAAAGATACCCTGCCTAGTGTTACCCTTTGGTACAGAGAGAGAGAAATACAGAGAAAGAATATGGCAATTTTAAACATAAATGAGGTTGTTCCTGAAGGTCTGGTCACCTTCTCTCAGCCCTGAAAACCTCACTTTTAAGTGGTAAGTGCCCACTACAGACCCTGAACTCACAATATAGTGGACTGGAGACAATACTGTATTACTTTGTATATTACTATTTATCTTTGTAACGTTTATTATTAGCTCTTTGCCCTTTTGCTTCACTTGTTCTGTACTGTTCTGTGTGTTCTATGTGTAAATTCTGTAACATTTACTATGATCTAGTCACATCTGGTATTTTTCTTTTTTTTATTTGTGGTGAAGGGCTTCATGGATGATATTTCATTTTGTCTTTATGTGTGTTGGCAAGAATGTGAAAACATGGTCCCGCACTTAAAACACTGTTTGGCATTTTTTTCTGAAAGACATTTGTGAGTTGTGACAGGTATCTTGTGTTTATGGTTCCTGTGCGATGAATGATGGAGTCCTGCCCTCTGGAGAGGATTGTGTTTCTCTCTGCAGAGGCCTTATCTGGTGATGACTGACGAGAGCTGGACGCCTCTGGAGGCTGTCACCCTAACAGATGACTGCTAACTGCTAACTACCAACTCATTTGACTATGAAAGTCAAAGGACAGCTGAAGAGTCTGGTTGGATGTCTTACTTGATTTCATGCTCTTGTCTGGTTGTGATGATTTTGTCTCCCTTGATGGTGGCGCCGTCTTTCCTCCACTGGACCTGCGGGGAAGGGTAGGCTTCGATTTCCACTCTCAGCTCCACGTTCTCCTGCAGCTTGGCTGAAATGTTTTGATTCCGAGAAGGTTTCACATCCACAAAGCCTTGCTCTGAGGAGGGAAAATGGTATCATCAGCAACCTAATTCACATCATACATTTGATCTTCTGCACAAAATTTATCTTATGGACATTGCAATATATAAAAAAAAGCTAAATTAATTTTCACTCATGCTTGATGCAAGTCTTATTTGTGAAATACCTTTTTTTGCCACTTGGGGGCAGCAGAAACAGCAGTAATTAAATTAACCTTTCAAGATGATATAGATAATTTGTTAGCGAACAGTTGCCTTATTACACATAAACAAGACACTGAGCAACATCAGCATTCATTTGGAGCTCTATTTCTGACAACTAAATCAATATATTAGTCCAACATTCACCCCAAAAATATTTGTCTCTTTAGCTGCTAAATGCTCGAGTCAGTTGCTAACATTTCCTGTTTGCTGTGTGGTGCGGGGCAGGTAGCGTATAATTTGCAGAGCTTTTTTGCTCTTTTTAGTTAGTTAATTTTGGTCAATTTTGGTTTGGTCTTATGAACTTTTCACGCTGTTTCATCTTTAAAATCATGATGTTTTCCCCTCCAATAATTTTGAAATAAATTACAAAATAGAAAATATCTCTTTAATAGAGGCCAACTCCACTTTTTAAATGATACATAAACACAACACTTTTTGAAGGTTTTGTTAATGTGACCCATTTTGTGATCTGAACCACATAAGTCATTTTCCTGTCATGGGGTGAAAACTAGCGCAGCAGTGCTGGGCCAGTCAATAAGTGTTGTATACATCTGTGCAAACAATCACAGGTTAGTAAATGATGTTTCTGCCTGCAGTTCAAAGTGAATCAGAAAGACTCTTGGTTTAACAGTCTTTCCATTTGAAAGACCGCTGGGATCAGAGGGTATTTTAATGTGAATAATTTATATAAATTGAGCTGACCTACTTTCTAATAATGACCCTTATAAACACCAACATTTTGATCATGTTATGGTTGTAAAATTGATTACATTAATTATATAAAAGTTACTTCATCTGACAGCAGGCTAAAGACAGTGTGCTGCACTGCTGCAGCTGACCTTCTGTGGTCAGACAGTGTCTGTCTTTTCCACTGAGATGTCCAGGGAGCACCACTAAACTGTCCTTGTCTCCATGGAGCATGGCAGTTCAAGTTATTCAAGGATTTCATAAACATAACACACCTCACTGCAGATAGAATAAGCATTCACAGACTCCAATGCATTCAGTGACTATCATGAGAGAATGAGGAGGAAAAGTTCAGTGTGATGAGTCCTGCTTTTATTGGCCCTCAACTGCTTCCAAGATCACATATTTGCGTAGATGTTGGACTTTAACTGTATGTTAACAGTCATAACTCAGTTGGCCAAACATTTCTTGTATACTTGCGTTTATTCTACAAGTCTAAATATAGAGTCGCTGTGCCCCCCTGGTTTGAAGCTCTGTTATTCAAGGTATCACTCAGGGTATCCACACCATGTCAGTGGTTTGTTTCACACTTTGAACAGAAATAAACTGAGGTCTTCTTCATTTCCTTTAAAAGAACCTCCTCTCTCACCTTGACTTGCAAAAGTTTACATAATAAGCAGTCTTCTCTCTGACAGTGAAACACAATAATAATCTCACAGCATCAGTTTGTTTTAATTTGGTGTGTATGCGTGTGTTGTGTGTGTGTGTTGCGTGTGTGTGTGTGTGTGTGTGTGTGTGGGTGGGTTACTCTAACCGAGCACAGTGATGTTGACGCTGGCAGAGGCGGTCTGGCCTTGGACAGTCTCGTGGACATGGCAGACGTACATCCCACTGTTGGCCACTGTGGCAACAGGGAAAATCAGGCAGGATCGCATATTCATGGTAGACAAGACATCTGTCAGCGGCTCCACGTCAACAAGCTTAAGAGAAAAAAGATGAAGAAGTGACATTTTATCATCATGCTGAATATGATCAAAATGAATGAGTGAATGAATGAATGAAACCTTTATTGCCCCTAAAGGAATTTAAGGAGCAAAGAAAGACATCAACAACCATACATGACAGCACATACTATAACATATAACACAAGAAAAATCATAAAAAAGCATAATTTAGGTGAGTGCCATTCAAGAGGGCGTCAGATGCAGATCATGCAATCAGAGCTTGTTAAAGGGACAGTTCACCCCATAATCAAAAATACATAATTCCCTGTGGTGCTGTTTATCCATCTATATTGTTTTGGTGTGAGTTGCCAAAGGCTGTAGATACTGGCCGTAGAGATGTACTGCCTTCTCTTCAGTATAATGGAATAGATGGCACTTGGCTTGTGGTGCTTAAAGCACCAAAAATACAGACAGCAATGTGTCTTTCCAAAAGATAATTCACAGATCTTTGTGAGCAGTTGCATGCAGGAGCTACTTTCTTTCTACAGTAGAATTTACCAAAACTACTTTCTTTCTACAGTAGAATTACCAAAATACTTTCTTTCTACTAGAAAGAAAATAGTTTTTGCCTACATAAAACTGCACAAGAAGGTCTGTGGATGATCTTGAGTAATGGGGTCATGATTTCTGTAAAGAGACACTGCTTTTGACTTTTTCAAATTTATTCTTTGGCGCTTTGAGCACCACAAACCGAAATGCCACTTAGTTCCATCATATTGGAGGGAAGGCAGACACCTCTATGGCCAAAAGGTTAATATACTCCAAATGAGGGGTGTATAACAATGGCTCTTATCTTATCTTATCTTATCTTTAGTTGGAGTGATCCAGCATCTGCATAATGAGGCTTCATGGCTTCATTATGTTCTTTTTTTCTTCAGGAAATGTGTATTCCCCTGTTTACCACATATTGTCATGTGCTGCTAAATGTTGTGTAATCTGCAGCAAAGATTACATGAGAGAAAATTAAGTAAAGCTACCTCCTAAAGGTTCAGTGTGTAAGAGTTATGGGGATTTATTGGCAGAACATGGCAGAAGTTGAATAGAATATTCATAAGCATGTTTTCATTAGTGTAGAATGAAAAAAACAATTGTTATTTTCCTTAGAAGCATTTATATCTGCAGAGGGCACAGGTCCTCTTCCACGGATGCCGCCATGTTGCAACCTAACACCAACTATAGATAAGGCCTTTAGCGCTTTGCTCAAGTTTCACAACCTGGGAAGGAGCGGGTGAGGTGGACGTGTTTGCAATCTGCAAGCTCACCGTTAGATGCTACTAAATTCTACACAATGGTCCTTTAAGCAACATTATTTTGCAACATTATTCAAAATGCTAAAAGGTGAAACTTCTGTGTGGAGGTCTTCGATTATTACAATACCAACATCACATGTTATGAGAAGAATTTCACAGGAGGATAAAAACTGAGGTGTGTCTCTACATCTTGATACAATCTGGGCTGGGTCATGAGGCCTGAGAGTGATCACGGAGGAAAAGCTGAACAAAAGCGCTTGTTCTGCTTCACTCCTACTCACCTCTCTGTTGGGATATTCCAGGAAAAAGACACGAGCTCCACTCCGTGCACGGTGCAGTTCACTGTCAGCGGTTCGCCCTGCTTCAGGACGGTCTTTGACGCGTTGATGTAGGCGTCGAGGGCCTCTGGGACTGAAACGGGAAGGGAGAGTGTGGGGGAGAGGCGGTGATGATGTGTTTTATCAAAACAATATGTAGAGCTTTTCATTGAACAAAAATAAACCCTGAAATTAATATTTCATTATTAGTCAAAGTGGAACTTTGTAGCTGGCTCCTGTAATTCCAAAATTTTACAGCTGCACGAAAGTAAAAAATGTGTCTCAAATGTCTCCAAACAAGTTTGTCAGCACTTTTCAATATATTCTCTAGCCAAACGATTGTACTCTGAGACCAAAAATCCCATATTTACCTCATTATCTCCTCACTAAAAACACCTCTGGCTCTGTCTGCACACCCTCCAGAAGCCAGAGAGTTGTAAGGTGACCAAAGCATGTGTGATAATACGGGAATTATACTTTTGGACTCACAGTGCAACACTTTGGCTGCAAAACTTGTAGATTATGCTGCGTAAGCCACTTGAAGAAATGTGATGGACATTTTATGAGGATTTTTTATGGTGCTTTAAAAAGATGGACTCATTAACTTTAACAGTTTGGGTGTAGGCTGAGATTGAATTAAAGGGGCCAACAACTCTGCATGTGTGTTTGTGGGCTCTCAGGAGGTTCAGCACACATGGGGGGTGAGCCGATAATGACCACATTTTTATTTTGGGAAGAACTGTTTCTTTAACCAGACTTTTTTTTTTTTAACCTGAACACCTACCAATGATGCTGAAGACATAGAAGCTGTGAGACTCTTTCACCTCCCCATTCAGCTCTCCACGACACACGTAGGTCCTGTCCTCCAGCAGTGCCGAGTATCCCTCAGTGGGTTCATAAAGCCCCCTGATGGGCAGGTCAGTGTCCTCCTCGTACAGGGTGACGTTGATGCTCGGGTTGGTGACCAGACAGGGGATGGTGGTCTCCTCACTGGTCTTTGTTACCATGCGGTGGGAGGTGTCAATGAACCAAACATCAGGATCTGTCGACACAAACATGACTCATTTAAATGGGCAAATAAATGTTTGAGGAAATTAATTCATTGCTGTCTTCTAATTTATCTAAACTAAAATAACAAAATTTCATTATTTTTCCAGGGTATGACAAATATGATGAGATACATTGCCCATTTAGGGTATAATTTTAACATTTCCCATTTCCTTTTTTAAAATAGGTCATGTGCCAACTTTTAAAACATTTTGTAAACAATTAATTAGCTACTTTCTTTCATGTTTTACATACAAAGTTTTAAAGTGTAAAAAACTGAACAATACTTATTCACATTTGTTTTGAACACTGGAAACATATGTAATGTTTGAACAAATATGGAAATGTTAACATTTCTAAACAAAACACCTTATTCCTGTTTATATATTATCATCTACACTAGTAAAGTCCCATCAGTAATGGAACTAAAAAAACATTTAAAAAATCAAGTATTTTGACCAGTGACAATACAGAAATGCATACACTGGTGAATTAATCAATAATACACATTTAAGAGTAAAACAAAGAGTAATCAATATTCCACACATTTATATTATTGATTATCTGTAGAGTATAGGCCTCAAAACATAGTGTACATATATGTATGAGTGATTATCCCTGTTTTATACCCTTATCAGGGCTCCAGGATGCACACATTCAGTGTCTGATTATCAAAGTTGTGAAAATATAATTCATTATTCTTCAACAAGCACATACACAATAATCCTCAAAAAACAATTTACTAAAATGAAATTTCCCAGATACATAATGAGTAGGGATGTAACGATACATTCAGCTCACGATTTGTTACGATTTCCGATACTGGCTTCATAATACGATTTTCTCACAATTTTTAACAGAATGAGCTTGCAGACAAATTAGGTCTGAAAAATATTCCCGTAATTATTTCTCAGACAAAAAACAACAACATTACAACAACAACATGTCTGCAAAACATGAACTATGCAATGATTGTATATTTTAAAATATATATATATTTAAAAAACTACAACATATATTTTCTCTTATCTTTAACAAATTAAAGAGAATCCATTTTACTTTTTACTTTTTTTAATCTCTGAGGTAGAGTAAATTGTGCAAAACAACCCACATGTCCTCTTAAAAGTGCAACTGAAATTATATTTTATCTTAAATAACAAAAAAATTCATTTTTAAAACAAATCCCACATCAGTATAACTAAATGAATAATACAAATAAATGAAATCTCTTCAAATAAACAAACTAAGGCTTGCATGTGTTCCTAGTTGCTAGATTGTTCTTTTAACAGTTTCCTTGCTCAGGCAGTGTTGACTTGAGCTTCTCACTATGTTGCCAGGTGACATGCTGAATCATGTTGGTTGTGCTACTTGTGTAGGTCATCGCCATCTTGCAGTATTTGCATGCAGTCTTAATCTTGTCTGTGATCTTCTCGCCCTCTTCATTTTTGAACAAAGGAGGCCCTATCTTACGCTGGTCTAAAGCGCCTGGCGCAATGGATTTAATTTATTCAAGGTGTGTCCAAATCCACTTTTGCCGTCTTGAGGCCAGAAAGTCGGCTCTCATCACCTTTAAGAAGCAGGTACGCCAGGAGCACAAGTGATGGCAGCATGACAGCGGATTTACCAGGAGGAAACAAAGAGAAAAGATTTTCAAAGCGAGGAGACAGGTCTCCTGGTTCGAGGAGAGAAAGCGCGCAAAATATGGAGACGGCAGGACGTCTCCAAACATATCCAACCAGCTCTGTCAGAAGCACACATATATTTTTCTCTCCGGGTTGGGCCGGTCTCACGCAGCCAGATATGAAAGTAGATTACGCGCTCTGCTCTTAAGAAATGGCATCGCGAGTCATTGTTCATCTCAAGTGACTTCAGTTGTCACACATTTGTATTGATTTTTAATTATCTCACAATGCATTGTTAAGTCCCTTATAATGAGCATGAAAAAAATCATATTTAGCTCATGGCTAATGTCTTTTTCTGTGTAAGCTACCATTTTGGATTTTGATACAAATTATGAACATATTTCTGAATGGTGACATAAAGTCACATGACCTTAGTAGTTGACCAATCCCAATTCAGTTTCTCTCATGAAATAAAGTACACCTAGTTAATGCTTCTCCCCTGTCAAAGCCTGTCAAAAGACTGTATCCCCAAGGATGCTGAAACCATTTATCTAAATTGTGGATGAAACTACCATTGTGTACAGTTCCATCCTACATACTAGTAAATCTTTATAGTATCCTGTTTTTTACAGTTAGTACACAATAAATCAGCATGTTCTACAAACACAAAGTTATATGATAAATGCTTAGTTGAACTGTGACTTTCACAAATAGAAAGCAACATTGTTTTCCCCTTGATTTAATACTATACCATACTTAGTAAGATTTTTCTGTAGCTCTCTTATCATTGTTCACATTTTTTTTAATTTTCTTTCCCAGCTGTGCATTGCATTGTGGGACAAAAATGTGCAATAATGTTTGCAGTGGTTTAGTATACATACTCAATTTCCTGAGTGTACTTTATTTTTTGACATTAATGCAAGGGCACTACAAATTTTGATGAGATTTTTTTTCTTCCTGTTTTATGACTGAGATACCACTAAGCAAAACACACTGTGTCTGTATGAATTTGTAGCTTTTGCAACCTCCCATACATGACACTAAACAGTTAAATCATAGCTAAACGAACCAGGCCTCACCTGGGACAAAAACAGCCACCTCCTTGTTTTCTCCAGTGAGTCGATCGATGCACTGATACACCCCCGTGTGCTTCCAGCTCACGTTCCACAACACCACACTGGTTGTGTTGCTGCTTTGCAAAATTTGGTAGTTTTGAGCACCCTTTTGAATTTGTTCCATTTGGAAGTACGGCACATCGTCTCTCTTGAACTCCCAGGTGGTCACCACTGAGCCAGAGCAGGTGAGGGTGAGAGAAGAGCCCTGGACCAGGATGACTTCTTTGTCATCAGGTGTGATCTCCAGACAGCACAGCTCGGTGCAGAAATACAGGAGGGCTGCAGTTAACACAACAAGAAAAAAAAAGGTCAGGTTGGAGGTCAAAGAGATGGCAGCATGAGGTCAAAGGTTAAATCAACAATGCATGCCAGATCCTGTTCTATCTCCAAACGATGAAGGATGTGAGTTGTCTGGAGAGGAGATGTGGGATGATAATGATGCCCTGTCAGTGACAGATGTATTGAAAATGACAGAGGTCAGTTTGAACGTATCAGTTATTATTTACATCAAAGTATTGTGTTATCTCACAGGCTGCATTGCTGAGACAGGGGTTCCAAAAGTTTTTTATGTCAAGGGCCCCCAACAATAGATGGATATTAGACTGTGGATCCTCTGTTTGACAGGATATTGTCCTGAATACCCTCTATTTATCTATTATCTATTTATTTATTTTATTATTTTATTTTATTTTAAGTTTGAAGCAAATAAAGATTTCATAGTCAATCAATGATCAAATAAATTCACCATAAATTATAACAAATCAAAACAGCCAGCCCTATTCCTTCCCTTGTTGTTCCATCTTCCACAGAGTGTGACAAAAATTAAACCCAGTTTGAAAACCATGGTGCTTTTTTTAAGTGCCTACACTTTCAGCACCCATGACATTACCACTGTATGGAGTAAATAAAACTTCTTGAAATAACATCAGTAAGCACAACATTGACGGCAAGTTTTTGAAGTTGTGACCCTGTCAGTCATCTGAACTTTCATTTGGATATGGGCTTTAACCATATCACCAGGCTAGCTACCTCAGTGGTGCTAATGTTACAGCTTGTACTGTCATGGGACTTTCCTCCATGAGTAGATGCACATTCCATCTGTGCTGTGATATGATTGGTGGGTT
Source organism: Lutjanus argentimaculatus (assembly GCA_034769285.1). NCBI lineage: Eukaryota > Metazoa > Chordata > Actinopteri > Lutjaniformes > Lutjanidae > Lutjanus > Lutjanus argentimaculatus. The sequence continues at coordinate 20,803,580 of JAWZSL010000006.1, forward strand.
TAGTTTGGTAGAAAGAAATTAGTTCCTACATGAAAAAGCTCACATGGTCTGAATTATCTTCAGTTACTGGATCATGATTTCTGCAAAGAGACATTGCTGTTGTGTTTTTTTCAAATGTATTTTTTTGGCGCTTCGAGCACCATCTAGTTCCCTTATATTAAAAAAAAGGCCAACATCTCCTTGGCTGATATCTCTGACTCACACCAGAACAATCTAGACAGATAAATAGCACTACAGGCGAGAGGAAACATATCTATTTTAGATTTTGGGGTGATTGTCCCTTTAAGTGTAAAATACTCCACCACCTGCAAAACCTCCTGTGGTTACAGATTTTAATTTTTTTAATTTGTTCATTGAACTTAAGCTCTCACCTGTAACTGTGACTGTCAGCTGGAGCGTGAACGCCATCACCCTCCTCATGGTGGAAGCCTTCAATGCACTTTGTTCTGCAAACAAACAGAAGTGATAACAGTGCTGTTTAAACTTCACGTATCCTCAGACAATATTTCAAGAAACAGAAAGAAAGATCATTCTGTAATTAAATTCAGCTGGAATTAAAAAAACAACAGGGAAATCTAGCTTGTGTTCACCCCAATTGACACACAACACCACCCCAGTTAACATTTCTCCATCAGGCTTCATATTATGATGGATAAATTCCTGCCCCTATGAGCTCCAGCAGGTCAGGTTAAGTGAAAGTTTAGAAAATAAATCATATTATATGTCAGAACAATCTGCTTCCAAACAAATTAAATGACATATGTTCTGCTCACAGTAAAGGAAACAAACAAAAAGTATTTAGTATGTTGTCAAGCGGCTTCCTTTACTGGTTTCTGGCTGGCACACAGAGTCTGAGGTGCAGATGCAAGAGCTCACTCTGGAGTTATTTGATGCCTCGCTGCACCAGGACAGAGTGACAATGTCTGGCTCTTTTTGTTCCTGGTTCACCAGCATTCTGCCCGCTAACAAACGGGTCACTGTGTGCAGCTTTGCCTCACGCTCGCTGGCAACAATGCTGCGTCCAAGCTATTCTAGAGCCGTGCTGAGCCATTAATTGGTTTTGGTGTAAACAAAAGTGAAAATGAGGGCATTCACAGACGCTGCTGACACAGGAGGCATAATTAGGATTTTGAAAGGTTGCTGTGGGTTTGTGATACTAAAGGGATATCATGTTGTACACTGATGTGGTATCAGTCCCAGCATTCATTGTTTTAACAGCAATGAGGTACTTATTGATAGTCAATATATTAGCTACAGTAGGTGCCGGTCAGCATGCCTTCCGTTAGAAGAAACAGAGAGGGGCACCAGCATGGAAGCTAAGCAATGACCTGCTTTTGGCAGGGTCTGCAACAAAAGGTATTTTAGACATTTAAAAAGGTCCTCCTAAAAAACAATCAATATCACTTAAAGTTTACACCATATTTAGAATACTTGTAATGCTTCATTTTGCTGTCAGACAGCCTTTTCCAACAGGAAAATATCTGTTATACAAGGTAAATATTGCACTCTCTAAACCAACCAAACTCCCAAGTCAGTAATTTTACCTCCCAGAATGCGGTGGTTGCTGGCCTACAGCTGTCTTGATGTTAGTTTCTTTGCATTATTATGTGACTTCTGTGTTTTAAACGGTTATGCTGAATTCACTGCACACAATAACACAAACAAACTAACAGATCGAGGCAGCAGTAGACCAGCAACTCCTGTGTTCTGCAAGATAAAATTACTAATTTTGCCTATGGAGTTTGGTTGGTTTGGAGAGAGTGATATTTGGCTTGTATAATGAAGGTTTTCCATTGGAAAAGACTGTCTTTCGTTAAAGTAGAGTGGTGAAAATATTCTAAACATAACGTACACTTTAACTGATATGGATTTGATTTCTTCTGTGTTTGTGGCCCTCTCTGCAGGGAACTTGTCAACTGTCATCTACTGTAGATTATACACTGACCATTACCTCATACAAACCCACTTAAAATAGTCTGAACCATCCCTTGAACCACTCTTTGCCAATTTCACTGCAGAGTAAGAAGGCATAAGCAAAGGTTGAGGAGGGGAGGAATGGTTTGTTATTATGTTTGGGATGGGGGTTAAGGCCTGCAGCTCACAGACGTCTGGAAACAGTTAAGGATGGATCACAGGCCTGGACGCAAGAGGGTGGGAAAGAGAGAGAGGGCGGAAGAACGAGGCTTGGGAAGAGCGAGGGTGGAGGAGGAAAAGAAGGAGGGGAGGAGGCAGTGGAAAAATTGTGAAACGTATCTTGCGAAATCTTACCCCATTTAGCATTTTTAGTGGATAATGCAATCCAATTTTACAACCTCTATTTTAAGAAACTGACTATCTTTATGCCTTATGCAATAGAACATGTGTTTTAAATACTAATTTCTCCATCTTATCTATAACTATTTGGAGTTTTCATTTATCAGCTGACCATATCTGGCAACACCACCTTTACGACTATCTAGAAAAGTGTGTCAAAGTTTTTTATGGGTTTAATTTCACGTTTAAAAGACGTGAAAGACCTGATCAGTTTGGCAGTGGTGGTGATGTACAAGAAGTTCCATGACTAACCCCAGCTACTCAAACCAGATACACATTGTCTCTCTAAATTAACTGCCTTTGGCACTTCCGCTCCCAAAACGAAAAGCTCTTGAGTTGCTCCAAAAACATGACTGGTCCGTTTCCTCCCCAGCCTCCTGGTTCTAATAAAAAAAGGGGTGAAGGAGAAACTGACAGAGAGCAAGAGGCAGAGAGAGATACTTTTTTCCTGTTGTGTCGCAAGTTCATGCACGCATCAGTAACACTTTATAATAATCATCATTGATAAATGTTTGTTCGCACTGTTATCACGCAGTTTTGTTAAATACTTGATTCTGATTGGTCAATCACAGCTTTCTAAGGTCTGTTATTTCTGTATAGCAGATTGCTGCTATGAACAACAAACTGTTGCTATGGACACATTTCTGATCATAGACTATGGAGGAGCAATAAAATCATTTTTAAACTAAGAAAAACACTTTTAAATCAATATGTTGTGTCAAATTATTAGTTTTTTGGTAATAAGGGATATAATGTATAGTGAGCATGTAATTATTGTGAAATAAACCCCTTCAGCATGATTCAACTCCTGCATCATTCTGTCAGGTTTATTTTACAATAATGACATGCTCACGTTATCCTTTACTTAACAAATAATGAAATAATAATTATTTATGTTTACTAATTATTAGTAATGCTATAATTGTTATTTATGTTATTAGTTTTTCAAATACAAAATAATTAGTTTACAAGTTATATGCTGTAATATAGCTGATAACAGAATCAAAATTAGATTAGTCAACAAACTTTTTATATACTAGATTAAGTATTTGTAAATGGTTTAAGAAATCATTACACAGAGAGATGAACCAGATATTTGTCAGCTGTCTATAAATATTATTTGGATGGCTATTGTGAAGTTGTAACTGATGATTATAATATCTTAGATATCTCCGTATGCAACCTACATTACGTTATGTTAGGTTACGTTAAGTTACGCAGCGTTACATTTCTGTTAATAATACTTAGCAAACTGTTATACTGTGTAGTGCATCTATAAACATTATATGTATAAAGTTATAAACTGATGTTTATAAAACTTAACTGCTTAATAGATGGTTAAAGAAAACAATAAATGGTATAAATATTATTTGAATGTTTATAAACAGTAAAACAACTGTTAACTAAAGTTTAATTAACTATCAATTTACCATTATGATGGTTATTATAAATTGTTACCCACACATCTGTGCTGGCACATAATGCACGCTGCATGTGCTAACACACACATACTGTACACACAGGCACATGCTGCATTACACTCCAGCCCCCCAGTCTTCTTCATCCACTACCCCCACACACACACACACACACACACACACACACACCACACACACACACACACACACACACACACACACACACACACTCTTACTGGTGTGTGTGTACAGTTCACATTCCCACAGTACTTCTCTGAAACTTTCCCAGGACCATTGATACACTTGGGACCCTGCTGGTCATGAAGGCAGGAGCAGGAGGGGTTACCGTATCCCGGGGGGCCCCAGCAACCAGCAGCGAGGGACTGTCCTCTGAGGAAGCCATACATCAGCGCTTACGAGTGCCCGTAACCTCGGTGTCAGTGATGATGACTTGAGCGACAACAGCCAAACGCAGTGACGCCAAAGGCATGTGTCACTTGGCACCATTAGGACTAACAAATCTTATTGTGACTGGCTGCTGAGGCTATTTTTCGCTAGAGCAAGCCAAAGAGCAACATTAGGGGTACTACAGGATACAAATTCACATCTGAGATCAAACAGCAGACAAAATTCTTTGCTGAACAAGAATCTCTTTGTATTCAAATCTTATTCTGAGGTCTTTGAAAAGGACGGAAAAATAACATTTGGCTAATGCAACACGATGAGGTTTTATGTTGACCACTGGGCAGTGGGGGACTCTGAGTGGCGGCTTCAGAGGCGATCTGACCCTCAAGATAGAGGACCGAAGGGAGCCAGAAGACCACTTCAAATAGAGTTTGGACACTCAGGCGAGATTTGACCAGGATTTAAGAACATGCAACAGTAACATCAAAGTCCTAGTTAATGTGAGGACAGTAAACACTGTCAGAAACACAGCTTGTTTTTATGCTAATCTCTGTCCTGGTCAGGTGTCCAAAAAAGGGAACATACAATACCATGAAGTGTTAAAAAGGTGAATTTGGCAATAAAGTTTGGCAGCATTTCAGTGACTTTGTTCAAACTTAATAAAAACACATAGTTTTACTAACTTAGAAAGGTCCACCTAAGAAAAGAATCAGTTTAAGTGTGTGCTATATTTAGAATACTTCATTACTTTGAAGTTAGACAGCCTTTTGTGACATGAAACTGCCGTTATAGAAGCCAAATATTGCTCTCTCCAAACCAACCAAACCCCATGGCTGAAATCACTAATTTTGCCTCACAGAATACAGGAGTTGCTGATCTACCGCTTTCAAAACACCAAAGTCACACAATAGCACAAACAAACAAATTGATCGAGGCAGAGTAGACCAGCAACTCCCATGTTCTGCGAGGTAAAATGACTGATTTCATCTATTGAGTCTGGTTGGTTTGGAGAGAGCAATATTTGGCTTATGTAGCAGCAGCTTCCCATCAAAAAAGGCTGTGTGATGACAAGGAAAAGCGGTGAAAATACTCCAAATACATCATACACTTAAACTGATATTAATTTTTTTAGGTGGACCTTTTTTAGTGGCTAAAATACATTTTACTGCTGACCCTGTCCACAGTAATTCAATGCTCAGCTTCCGTGCTGGTACTCCCCTGTGCTTCTCCAAACTGGGGCCATGCGACTGCCATTTATTGTACATAACACACGATCAATACGTACCTCAAACAACTATCCCTTTATAGGGGTCAGGACAATATCAAGTGAATTTGCCAAGAAAGTTTGGCAACATTGCTCTGATTTCCTTTTCAACTTAATAAAAAAAACAACACTTAATAGCGGTTTGACCCCTAAAACCTGAAAGAAGTTCCTTGTTTGAACCACAGAGACAACAGAGTGGTGTTTTGAGACAATTTACTGTCAGAAACATCCACCATATCTACAAGTCAAGTCGAGTCAAGCGGTTCTCAGTCTGAGATTTTGCAGAGGGTCTTAAAGATGATTTAAAGGATATGAAAAACATTTTTGTAACACAGATGTTTATTGTTGTCTTTTAAATCTTTGAAATGGGATACTCCATTCCCGCAATGATCGTGGGGGTCTGAAAGCAACAAACAGTGTTTATGTAAGTGATGGCACAGTAATCACCATGACGGATAAACTGTTATCCCACCATACGAGTTTTCCCACAGATGCTGGGAATTTGGTGGCTGAATGACCCTTGCTGGTTTTCATAAACAACCCTGCTACACTCAAAGTGTCACCGGCTAATGAGGAAGAATGCTCAAATCGACCTCAGCGGGACGCACACAGCACCCCATGCACAGAACTCAGTCCCACAGCAGCTGTAATCCTGCCTCTGGGATTATCTATATATACTGTATCTGCATGTTTGATTTAAACATCTGGCAGTGATGAAGCAGTCCGCGATGAGGTGGGAACCACATTTGCAGCCAAGTGTTTGCTCGAGTGCGTCCCAAGGGGGGGAAAGGTTGCAATGAAAAAGGAGGAGGAAAGAGCGTAATCTATAACAAAAGAGAGAAAGATGTCCAAAAAAGCCTCCCAAAGTGCAGCTGGAGAGCTCTGACTTCCTGTACAGGGAAATTTTCTGGTCTTGTGTGGGTGTAAAGCAGTGATGCATCACTGACACAGCAGACCACAACGTCTAACCAAAAACTCATGGACACAACAAGAGACACCACAATGAGAAGTGGACAACAATGCAACTTCTACAAAGAGAGAAACTACTTTAAATAACAAGCTGCACATAACAGATGTAAATTACAATCTGAAATGAGAAAAAATAAGAACAAAGAGCAAAGCCAAACAGAAAAAAAAACAATCAACATCAATCAAGATGCAGAAACAGACCAATTAGACCAATGACAAAGCATGACAAACCATTGACACACCGCAGGAATACTGCACACAGCACCAGACAGTGGAAAAGACAGCAAAGGCAGCATGCAGACATACAGAACACAATTTATGGGAAGCACCACATCAAAGCGTGGAGTGGGACAGCAGAGGGAGCGCACACACAGTCTTACATCACAGACAGTCATGTTTACTCTGCTGAAGTGTACAGGAAGCTGTGATCTGCAAAACAAACATCTCCAATTTCGTGGTCACTTCTTTCCAATGCAAACAGTTATAGCTCAGATATGACAGAGTATGGAGCAAAACTTATCAGGACATGTACTAAATCATGTCACTAGAATAGCCACAGTGCAGAATAAATGTACACGCCGTACTTGTCTTTTTTAGTTTTCAGAAGGATGTCAGGTTTCCTTGATGTATCTCTGAACAGACGGACTCTGGCGAGCTCTGTGGGAAAAAAATGACCCAGTGTGTCTTTGTTCAAACAAACCTCCATTTTTATCACTCGCCTTGGACAGACCTACCCCCCCTGAGGAAAACCTTCTGGTCCCTCAACAGCAGACCCACGGTGCACTGCTCCCACCCCAGGAGGCAGCCTCTCTGTCCCCCAACGTGACTAAGACACACTCTGCACATTACAAACGGCAGGCTCATGAGCAAGAGGCAGTCTGAGCTGGGAAAGCACACATGTCTTCAACATGTTGTCAGAATATGTGAGTTCCTGTAAGCAGGAAATGCTTCAGTGTGTTCATGGAGCCTGTGTTTGTACAATAATAATCAATCTTTCAGACTGTAAAAAAGAGTAAAAAACAGTTACACTTCTAGCTTGTGAGCACTCAGTCATCTTCGTTTATGTTGAAATATCGGTTCCACACAGTCCCGCCCCTTTTTGCTCTGTGCCTTAAGCAAACTTGGTACCTCGGTAAACTTTCTCCTTTTCTTATAAAAGCAAAGTACACTGTCACATCTTAAGTTAGCTAATGCTAGCTAATGATAGATGTAGATAAACTAGCTATTAGCTAGCATTTTGCTAACATTAGCTAATTTAAGATGTCAATATACATGTATGTGGCATTTGCAGGGCCCCCAACATCTTTTAACCGTCTTCAAAATTTGGTTTTCTTTTCAACCTAGATGAGCCTAGCACATTGCATATTTAAAGGCAAAAACTGGAACATTAACTGATGTACTAAGCTTGCTCAGTTGTCATGTTTAAAGCAGCATTAAAGCTGCAGTAGGCAGTTTATTTTTAGGGTCATTGGGCAAAAGTTCCATAATAAACCTTAAATATGATGTAATTCAAGAAGTCTGAGAGAAAACCAGACTTCTGCGCATCCTCTTGGCTCTGTTTCTGGCCTTAGAAAATCTTGCCTGTGACAGAAGCCTTTGACCAATCACAGGGCAGTAAGATAGTTGATTGCTGAGTCTCACATCCAAGTATTTGACGACTTGGGAATGAGACTCAACAACCAACCATCTTTCTCCAGAACTGACCCTTCGCTTAAGCCCCACTCTCCTTAGTTACTGTTGCTACGCCTGTCAAGCTTTCCATTCTCTCACTGCCCATGTGCACTTTACAGCGATAGTGGTGGCAGATTTAACATTGAAACTGGCAGTAATTTTTTAAACAATAGGTCTTTGATTCCACAGAGAAGTAAAAGCAGACTTCTCATTTCTAGCTTACAACCATGGTTTTTCTTGGCCAAAATGATGATTAATGCTAATGCTTGAACTCCTCAAGTCAGCTGAGAAGTCCACCTCCAGCTTTTTATTTTTTCCACCTGACACATTTTTAAATGAGAGCCCTGTAAAAGGGACTGAAATAGGATAAAACTGCAAATAGTAAGCTAGTGTTAGTTAGTCAGACATGCTAACATTTGCATATTTGCAGATTAAAACAAAGTGTAATCCATCCCTCACACGTTTCCTTCTGTGTTTTACATTTTTGAAAGACAACAAAAAAAGACATCATCCTTCAAACTCATGAGGCACCGAGTATTGCTCTTCTTAGCTCCATGCATACTGCTTCAACATGTAGAGAAATGCAAAGCTTGACAGTTTGGTTGAGGGGCTTAGTGAAGAGTCGATTCTGTTTCCTTTCATCTGTTTTGTTAGCGAGAATACTCTCTGTGCCATGTGTGACATGTTTAAAGCAGCATTTTTTTTAAAGCACAAGCTGTGAACACAAGTTTCCATCTAAATGTAGCAAGGTATTCAACCATGTTTCCAGAAAAACAGAGAAATAAAATGCAAATTCATCCTTCCATCTACTGCTGACTGTTATGCAAATATAAGGATTTGGCTACATCAAGATAAACAGCCAGAGGCGCCAACTCTCCTGTCAGATGTCATTGAACCATTGCAGAGGAAGGCGCTGAAACAACTTAAAACCATGTAGGAAATGTGATGGAAACATTGCATTTACTGTATATTTATATCATATACTCATTTCATAAAGTTACAGTCTCCTCATCAGTACACATGGATCTGAAGTTTTCGTCAGTGATGTTTAAAGGTGCAGGTAGCGATTCTGGAGAAAGTTATTTGTTTGCCGAGTCTCATTTTCAGGTCAACAAATACTTTTATTTTGGGAATGAGACTATCTTACCAACCTACTGACCAAAGTCTCCTGTCACAGGGTATATTCCCTATAGCCTGAAAGCAGAGTCAAGAGGAGAAGTCTAGTTTTCTCTCTGACCACTTGATTTACGTTTTGCTTTATAGTTACTGAACTTTTGCCCAATGTCACCAAAAATAAACTGTCTGCCCCAGCTGTAAGTCACATGCTTCAAGTACGTCATGATTTATTTGCTGATTCTGTTTTCATAATCTGAAAGATGCAAAAAAAAACACTCTGTGGAGCAGAGGGGAGCCGCAGAGTCAGGTGATGATTCTCTGTGGTTTCCTCACTACAGCTGACCACTTTCACAACACACACATGGTCATTTGATCTATTGTTAATCTGAAGATGTCAATAATGGCAGCTTTAATAAAAACCTCTGATGTTCTCACTCCTGACCATCCTAGTTCAACTAAAAATACACATCACTATGATAGAAATGACCTACATATTTCTACACTCCAACTTGTCTGTCTCATAAAGGTTTTGCCAAAATGTTGCAAAATGTGTGCACGAAAGAATGAAGCCAAAAAAGAGGTCTTATCTGTCAGAAATAGTTTAAGATGTGGCTCACTTACAGCACACTGACCCCCAGCAAGAAGTAGCAGTGAAACAGCTGGACACACAACTTTAAAAACGTCTGTATCAGCCAGAAAAATATCTTGTATCCCGTAACTTTAGAGCTTGAGGCTCCACTAAAGCCATCTCAAGTTTGCAATATCAGATTGTGGTTCATTTTAAAACCACCTTCTGGTTTTATTTGCTTCAGCATCAGGATACAGTGACTGTGAGTGGTCTCTCCTCAGCAACCAAAGTGACTCTGTACTCGCGCTGAGGCAAAACACATGTTTGGGAAACTGTGGGTCTCGGTTTGCTCCCTTTCAAGCAGAGTTGTAAATGCTGTTTGTAGTGGCGGTGGGGGGATGTAAAGGGCTTCTGGGTAAAACTGACGGTTGTAGAATGACAGCCTTAGATGTGGCTAGTGTTTGATATCAGTTTAATGATCTAATTTTCTACTCATTTGGGAACCTAAATGCAGGAAAAGTGATTAAGGTATCAAAAACTAAAGCAGCTGCTGTCATTGAAGTCAATTTTTCTCATTTTCTTGTGCAGTAATTCTCTGGGTTTCTACCAGTTAGGCTGTAATTTTCTGTGCGTGCTTTGTCCCAGCCAATTCAAACTGTTCCTCATAGGGAATAGAGGGATATCAGATACATTTGCTAGCATAAGCAGCTCCACATCCTCCCACGTTTTTCTTCTCAGACCTCCCCACCCATCTGCACGGTGTTATCCTCCTTTTCCTCCTGCACACCGGCCATCCAACAAACACTTGAGGGTATGAGCACCCCAACCTGCCTCGTGAGAAATGGAGGATGCAGGCACACAGTTTTACACACCCACGACCCCCTGACAGAAAGAAACAGAAACAGCTGAATACAATTAGGCCTCACTGGCTTTAAATTCCACTCGTTTCCCTGAACACGATAATGTTGAAAGGAAGAGGAAATGGAGGGAAAAGAGAAACAGAGCAGCATCAATCTGCATGATAATTTATACAACTTGTGCAGTTTTGGCATGTGCATGTGGAATTATGTTAACTTTGACATTTACAGCTATCAAACAGTCTTGGAACAGCTCCTCTGGATTTTGTTTTCTATGCATGAATATTGACAAATCAAAAATCCCAAAAATCCCCAAATCATGTTACCACTTACTCTGAAAGCAGCACATAACTGTAAAAATAAGAAATCCAATTTAGTCCATATTTTCCACTGTGTGGAATATTCTTATCTTGTAAAAGCAACAGACAGCTTTCCTTAGTCCTGTTCCACTCCACTGTATCACCAATTCCAGCATGTTTTTGTTGGAGTGAGGACAGCAAAAGCCCCAGAGAGAGTGGTGCTTTAGCAAAAGAATCTGATGTAGACCAAAAAAATCTGTATTTTTACTCAAGCAATAAAGTCAGAGACGAGACTGTAATATATTTCTGATGTTATACCTATACAGAGGTGGAAGAAGTAAGCAAATCATTCAGTTGAGTTAAGGCAGTAATATCACAGAGTAAAAAGAACAACTCTTGCATTCCTAACTTTACTCTAAGCCCCTGAAACTTGGTTTCAAATCTTATGGATATTTTGGGAAACTTACTTTCTTGCTGAGACTAACATGAGAAGATCAATACAACTTTCATGTCTGATTGATAAATTTGAAGCTGCAGACAGTTAGCTTAGCTTAGCACAAAGACTAGAAACTGCTAGCTCTAGACGTAAGATTGAAACATTAATATTTATGACTAAAAAAGTAGCATTCAAGTTAAAGGCCCAAAAAAACAACCTTAGTTATCATATATTAAGAGTTTAACACTCAAAGACTTAGCTAACCTGCCTTGGTAACACTTTATTTGGAGGTGTGTGCATAAGACTATCATTATACTGTCATAACTGTCATGACCATGAAGGAGTCTTAATGATTGTTTATGACTGTTGTCATTAAGTGTCATTCAGTCAATTATGTCACTTTTAATGCAAAGGGTTGGGGACGTTGTTTAAAATGTCTAAGTTATGACAACTTGACATTATCAAACAGTTTATCTTTATGTTTTAACATTACATATGTGGTTTTGACGCTGGCCGTCATGACACCATTATAAGTGTATTATGAATATTTTCCTTGACCTCAAGAACAGTGGCACACTTTGGACTTGTCATAAGAATGTCATTATGTTTTATTACACTGTTACATGCTTTTGTAATGCTGTCATGAATAATTTCCTGGACTTCATGTAAAGTGATACCATTTGGACTTGTAACAAAGAATTTATTAAATATTATAAGGCCAGTTTGACGACAGAGAGTTACCTGATGGACAGATAGCGGTTAGCGAGTTTTTTCTTTTTAATAAAGTGGGCTGAAAGCTGTCTGCTCTAATCCGAAGGCTGGTGTCAGCTAGTTAGCTTGGTTAGCCATGGAGCTAGCTAGCTGAAAATGACAAAACTGACCAAATGACACAATCACAACAGTCATTAACAGTCATAAAGACCCCTTCATGTTCATGACAGGTGTCATGACATGGTTATGACGGCGTAATGACAGTTTTATGCACACCCCTTCAAATAAAGTGTTACAGAGCTCATTAGGACTGCACTTTGAATAGAAGTGATTGACAGTGGCCTAGAAACATAAAAAGGTTTTGGTTTTGTAGGTTTTATTTATGAATAATGAATAATAACTGAAAAGTAACCAGTAACTATGATCATTCCTTACAGTAAATGTAGTAGAGTAAAAAGTACATTATGTCCTCTGAAATGCAGTGCTAACACGCAAGTCCAGATGGAACTGCATTTCTAGCCTCCATATTGTGATGCATTTCAGAGTGAAACAGGATAGGCAGGCAGGAAAAATTGGATTTGAATATTGAAAAGTGTCCGTGTCTGTCTCTTGAATAGCTCCGCAGCAAAAAGTTGAAGACTGAATGATGGGTGAATGTCATGGTATTATTAGCTGAAATTGGTTCGTTCAGGCGTGCATAGTCACATGTCATATTTTGTTTTACTGGAAGAAAATTTGACTTTTTGGTTTTTGATATCAAAACACAAGAAAATACTGTTAAACAGGTGCACAATGTGACCGGTAAGATCTAAAAGTGTTGAAAAGCATTTTTCATTTCCTCTTGACTTAAATTTAGATTAAAATGAAAATACTTAAGTAAAGTACCAGCACATAACCCGTATTTGAGTTACTATCCACTACTCCTGTGTTTGGACAACAAACATAGGAAAACAATGTTTGAAAATGACACCTTTCTTTGTGTTGTAAGACTGATTTCCCTCCAAATGTTTGGTATTATAACTCAAAAGGAAACATTTCCTCCAGGAGTTGTCCTGTAGGAGTGGCTGCGCTCTCTGACTGAAGATGAGTTGCAGCTGCCTGTCAGCTCAGAGTGAGTGGGTGGGAGGGAAAAAAGGAGCGAACGAGGAGGGGGAGGCCAGATGGACGGGCAGCCGTACAGGATGCTGTATCGCAGCACCACTTAGTACTCTTCATTAAAGCTCTATGAGTAAAATAAGAGTCTAAGTACAGCATTAAAGAAGCCGTGACCGTAAGAAGGGCACAAGACTGATAGACTTTAAAAGAAACAGCTCAGTTCAAAAGAATGAGTGATGAATTATGAATCAGCCAATAACTAAGTGCCAGAAAGTGAGTCAGAGACCGGCATATTTAAATATAAAAAACAATGATAGACTCACCATTAAATGTGATCATGTGATGAGATGTCCGAGAGCTCTTTTTAAACTCTATACACTTGATCCAGATCTAAACAGCGTCACACTAGTTTTCAGAGTTGCTGAACAGCTGTGCGTCCAACTCAAGGGGGATAAATCACACGAGGACAGAATGGGATCAATGTGTTTCAAAACTTTCTGCTGAGCTCAAACTGTTACATATCAGCACATGTGAGCCAAATCAGACTCCTGGCATGTTTTCTGCATGGTCATAATGTGAAGCACATTTTCTCAGAGGGGCTGGCATGTAGAGAGCCCAGAGAGCCAGGAAACAGCTGATGACGAAGGATTAGGTCTGGGCCAGGGGGAATGGAGCCGACTGGGCCTTGCTGCATCAGGGGTCGGGGAGAAGAAGAGCTCTGCTGCAGTGCATACCAGCAGCCTGACGCACGGGAGAAAAATCCCCACCGTTCAGGAGACAAATGAAACCTCACGATGTTTCACAAATCCTCACTGTAAAGATTTGTCAGAGTATATTTTGAAGTGGGTGCTTTGAAGTGTTTTAGCAGGAGACATCCAGCTTAAGTATGATATGAATGCAACACCGTCTAATACCGTTGATGGTGAAAGTATGACATGCATGCAATTTTCCAACAACAGGACAAGACAATGCCTGGACAGAAATATCTCATCCACGGAGCCACAGCAGATCAAAGACTTCAAAAGGAAACTCCTAACTGTAGAGGAGGAGAAGCAGCAGACACAAAACACATGCCAGCGTTGTTTACAACTCGTGCTAATTCAGATGCCCCCCCATATCAAAAAGGTCATCAGTACGCACAGAAGATGGATGTGCAGTTAACCAACCAAACGACTAAACACCGCAGCCAGCAGCCATGCATAGAAGGGAAGTGGGAAGGCTTTCAGGTGCAAAACATATGGCGGGATTAGAAAGACATGCATGCCACATGTGTCTCAGCCATGAAATAGCTCACATAAGGGATAATGCACAGTGAGCGAGTCATTATTGCAAAATAAATAAATGATAGAGAGGTGCAGGGATCTTGAATCACACTGAAAGGGGTTTATTTCGCAATTATGACCTGCTCGCCGTACATTATTCTGCTTATTACAAGACGATTTGATTATAAAATTAATAATTTGACACAATATATTCCTCCAGAGTCTAGAATCAGAAATGCGTCCATGGCAATGTCATAGCAACGGTCTCCTGTACAGAAATAACAGACCTTAAATGTCGTCCAATGAGAATCGAGTAATAAACAAAACGATGTAATAAGTAAGAGATAACATGCAGCAAGCAGGTCATTATTGCGAAATAAACTGTGGCAGTGTGATGCAGGACTTGAATAGTCCTGAAGGGGTTTAGTTCACAGTAATGACCTGCTCATCGTACATTATCCCACTTATTACACAGTTACTTACAAAGAAAAACATATTTTAACACAAAATATTGACTTAAAAATTATTTTATTGCTCCTTCCGAGTCTATGATCATAACTGCTTCGATGGCAATGGTCTGTTATTCATAGAAAAGGTCTGCTATACAGATATAACAGACCTTATAATGCTGTAATTGACCAATCACAATCAAGCACTTAACAAAGCCATGTAATAATTTATTATTATTTTTTATGGACAAAAACTGTTGAACACATTTGATTTGTTATTTAACAAAGGACATTTTTAAGTGGTCATTATTCTTTGTTTTTTAATGTCAGTTTTTGGTATCGTTCCATCCCTACTATATTTTACAGCAGGGGTTTTCAAAGTCTGAGACTGTGGTCTTTTGTAGTAATATTGCTGTTTTACTTAACTTCAGACTACACACAATACATAAAAATGTTCTGTCCAAAGGCATTTTTTAGTTTCTGACTCTGGGAAACTTGAAAAAACAGTCAAATTCCCCAATACTCCACCTCTGAACTATCTCTTTAACCAAGTTACACACATTTGGAGTACTCCTTTTCAAAAGTAATGTGATAATTTTTCATTTCCATTCACTGAGCCTCCCCTGAAACTGTCTGAAGCTTCTCTGGAAATCCTCTGATGTACAGTAACTCATTGCCGGTAGTAAACCTTCTACCATGATGAATGCGAGGAGATGACTCAAGCGATTATGTTTACGTCTGCTTGGCTCTGCGTTCCTCAGACGAGACCGAAACACATCAACTTTATGAGGGATTTACATTTAAAGAAGGGTGACTAAGGCATTAAGCTATGAACTCGAGCTGGTATGTGTTATCACTGAAAGGAGGAGATCCATGCACCATTACATAGGATGCTGCTGACAGCCACCGATGCCAGGTCTGATATCACTGCACGGCTTTTCAATGTAGCTATGCAGAGAAGATTGATTCTGTTAGGGCCATTCACAGGGGAGGGAAAGAGACTGATGGTTTAGCGTTGAGGACCGTCGGTTCACTCAGGGTGACTGAAGAGGGCTGTATAAACAAGCCCTTTAGCAGCGAAGCACAAAGTGGAGCGCATACAAACAGCTTCAGCTATAAAGCCGTGTGTGTGTTGTGTGTGTGTGTGTGTGTGTGTGTGTGTGTGTGGTGTGTGTGTGTGTGTGTGTGTGGTGTGAGACCCTGGGATACCTTGTCAAACGTATTCTCTTAGTGAGAAGATAAACATTGTTAGCATCGCACTATGTAAAGAGTGAAAAGGTGTCTATGTACAGAGATGCAAGCCATCACCATGTTGATGTTTGAACAGGTTGCTCACATTGTAATTCCTGTTGTGTACACATTCAAGTATGCAGGCAACAAATACCACCAACAGAGACACATTCTTACAGAAACATCACACAAAAAAGCAGACTAAAGTGTTAAAACCAGACTTTTTTGTTCGTCTTCACATTTAAAATCAGATTGTTTTATCAGTTTAAATCATAAAAGTTACATAAACAGAGTGTTCAGTGTTGAAAGGATGAGGTGCATCCTCTCTGTGACAGACAGCTATGAAATTGAATCTGTCACAGTGGGCTTCCCGTGCAGGCTAAGTGAATTTTCACCGCTTTTGTCCATTACATCTTCACTTGTGCCAACAGCTGCCAAGCAGCCATGACTAACAATAAAATCCCTGACAGTGACAGAGAAGTGAGACCCCTTACCTTCAGCGTGATCCGAGAAGCATTGACAAGTCCTCCCTCTCTGTCCGAGGAGGTTTGCCGGGCCAGCAGTCGGTCTCCTCCTCCTGAAATCAGAGGAGAGGTTTCCAGCTGGTCGTCTCTACAGGGGCTGCTGCTTCAGATGTATAGATCCCTCAGATGTTCAGAGTCTGAGGTTAATCTCTGCTGTCCCGGGAGTCCGCTGGAGGAGGTGCCGCTCTGAGCCCGGCTGTTTGTTTAGTCAAATCACAGCACCACGGGGGTCTCCTCTCCTCTCTCACACTCTGAGAAAGCCTGCCCACCGCTCCCAAAGAGTGCTGTAAGTTTAAAAAGAGGCACACACACATACACACTGCTTCCCTGACAGATTCACACAGAGGAGAGAGTCAGTGGTCCGGCCCTGCTGAGGCTCGAGTAAGAGAGGGAGAGGAGGGAGGGAATTGTGAGAGGGAGTTGAGCAGACAGCAATAGAGGGAAGTTTAAAAGAAAAAAAGAAGTGAGCAGAGAAAGAGAAAAAGACAGGGGGAGAAAACTTCAAACTGCAGATCGAGTTCTGCTTGTTGTTCCTCGGTAGCAGCTGAGAGTCTCCCGAGCTGGAGTGATTTGTTTATGAATGGAGGTGGAGGTGAACTGAGACAGTCTCTATTGGCAACAGCAATCTGGACCGCATCTAACCCCTCCATAAAACAACAAACACAATAAAAAGGAAGAGAAAGAGTGAGAGAGTGAGAGGTCCAAGCAGGAAAAAAAAGGTTTTGGCAGAGCTCATGGTGGCCTGCTTTGGAAACAAACATGGAAGTCTCAGTTTCTCAGGAAAATAACTTCACTTATATAATCAAATCACACTGCTAGAATCAGGTGTAAAAGAGGTTAAACACATAGACTGAGCTGTAACAACAAAGATTAATTAAATTTAAGACTAGGTACAATCTAGGCATAAAATGAGCAAATCCAGATTTTAAATTAAGCAGACTCTTTTGCATGTTTACAAATTAATCAGTTTAGTAAATTTAAGTTTAGTAATGTAAACCAAAATCAAGTTCGGGGGCGGGGGCGGGGGTGCAGCTGATAACTTTTGGCTGCTTTGTATTCCTTAACATAACATTGCATTGTTTGCTAGCTAGCTAACTTAAGAAAAAGTTACATAGTTTGCCAGCTGGTTAAAAAGTTAGCAAAATGTTTCACTGTTTGCAAGCTAGCTTAAAGGTTAACAAAATGTTACACTGTTTGCCAGCTAAACAGTAAAAACCAAGCAATCAAACAAACAACAGAAGATGTTATATTGTTTGCAAGCTAGTTAAAAAGTTAGTGAAACATTATATTGTTCGCTAGCTTGCTAATGTTAGCTAGCCTAGTTAGCCTACTCATGATGGCTCAAATTCCCCCTCCTTTGAGAAAAACTTAGTTAACTAGATCACAGTTTAAACTGGAGTGTAAAGTTTTGGCGCAACAGACTTTAATTTAATTTAGGTATACAAATTTTTTTTTTATTTTATGGTAGTTTTAAAGTGCGGTGCAACATAATCTAACATTAAACAATGATTTAAACAGGTTTAAATTAATCTTTGTTGACGCAAACCAGCCATAGGATACTTTCAGCTTGAGTAAACCTATTATTCTCATACATTATATCTCCTTTTCTGTCTTTTTTGAAAAAATGTCCTTTCTTTTTCCATTCATCCCACATAAAATAACTCAACACCTCCTTCTGTCCTCACCCCCCTACTGTCTCTTTTCTCTGCTTTTTCAGCCCCACTCTCTTTCAAACACATGCACACACCATGCAAATACGCCTATTTTCTATACTGGCTCTCTCCCTAATTTCTTCCTTTCCCAGGATATGAGAGGATGCCTTGAAATTCATAACGCAACGCTGCAGCTGACGAGGGCCTTTTCTGTCTAACAAGGGGTCGGGGCAGACACAGGGGAGGAGGGAACAGGGGCTAAATTGGATAGTAACCATGTTCTCCTCTAATTGTGAGGGTAAGTCTAAAAGCCCTGCTAGCAGTAATTAGAGAGCCTGTGAGCCCTGGTTATTAGGTAGGAGGGGAGTAACAGCACGGATGACTGTCCCACCTTAACATTTCTTTCTTTCTTTCTATGTAATTAACATCTTCTTGCAATAAATCTGTCCTAAATCGACATTCTCAAAGGGACATTTCAGATTATTTGAACTGGGGTTGTATGAGGTACTCATTGATTGTCAGTGTACTGGCTAGATGGCAGTCGACACAAAGAGGCAGAGAGAGGCACCAGCACAGAGGCTAAGCAATGCACTGCTTTGGACAGGGCCAGCAGCAAAAGGGACTGCAGCCAATTAAAAAAGGTTCACCTAAAAAAAAATCAATACCAGTTTAAGTGTACACTATATTTTCACCACTTAACCACATCGTCCGACAGCATTTTCTCATGGGAAACTGCCGTTATAAAAGCCAAGTATGATTCTCTCCAAACCAACCAAACTCCATAGACAAAATCAGCAATTTTACCATGCAGAACACAGGAGTTGCTGGTCTACCAGTTCCTTGATATGTTAGTTTATTTATGTTATTGTTTGACAGAAGTGAATCCAAACTATCCTTTTAGCACACTGGAATCACATAAGAACTCAAAAACACTAACAGGTCAAGGCAGCAGAAGACCAGCAACACCCATGTTTTATGAGGTAAAATGACAGATTTTGCCTATGGAGTTTGGTTGGTTTGGAGTGAGTGATATCTGTCTTGTATAACAGTGATTTCCTGTCAGAAAAGGCTGTCTGGTGGCAAAGTAAAGCGATGAAAATATTCTAAATATAGCATACATTTAAATGGATATTGATGTTTTAGGTGGACTGTTTTATAAGCGGCTAAAATAAATTTTGTTGCTGACCCTGTCCACAGCAGTTCGTTGCTTGGCTTCTGTACTGCAGGAAATATCGATAAGTACAACCCCATACATACTCATACAACCCCAAATCAAGTAATCCAAACTACCCCTTTAACTCCATGAATCTACTCTTGTATGTTTTAGTGCTTAATTCGGTGTCAATTAAAACGTTAACAAGAGCAACAATATATGGGACGTTCACATCAGGCAAATTCTGACCACACTCAGTCCTGTTTCAGCTGGATATACACATCCTGCAGCAAACCACAGCTCCAACAGGACACACTGGGTGTAAATATGTAAAGTTAAAAGAGAGCCAAGACAGATATGTCTAATGTGGACATAATTTTAGCATGTTGTTACAATGGCGTTGTATCTATTGCTTTGTGTTTGGCATCTGTCCTTGTTTATTCGTACAGCTTGACAGAGCGGCAGACCACTTAATACACTGGACTCCAAATCATTCAGAGGAGCTAAAGAGTGGCTTCTTTCACTGCCAATCTGGACTGTTGCCATAGCTGGAGTGCAACTAACCCAGCTTCCCTGTATGCTGGTCCTGTGTTTGTGTTTTACTGGATTTCAGATAAAGCTAGAAGGTATCTCTGTGTCCGACAGGCAAGGGCCCCCAGAGGCCCGTGGGAGGGGGGTAGGGAGCTAGAAGCAGGAAACACTGGGGGGGGGGGTGTGCTGAGGCCTGGACCTGGAGCTGAACTCAACACACCTCTGATAGATGAAGACGGATGGGGGCATAAAATGACAGATCTGGATCACGTCCATCATAAATTGTACCAGTAAAGGCTGTAATAATCAGATGTTCCTCGAGACTTGATTCAGATGTCGTTCCGCCCCCCAACTTGACACACCAGGACATTTCTAATACACAATGACAGCAACAATCATCATCGTCATACTTTAAGATAGCACCTCTCAAATCAAATGAAACCACAGATTTCAAGCAGAAACACAACAGGAAAAACTCAACTTAAAGCTGAAACAATTAGCTGATTAAACAAGTCAGTTCCCAACATTTTTCCTTATGGACGACCCCTGACTAAGTGACATATTTTATGGGTATTTAATATTATATTCAATGCATAACAATAACGATTGCAAACAACCGATAAATGATGCAATTAACCCAAATAGTGAATGCAATAACTGCAGGAAGTTTATGTCAAACAATTTTTAGATTTCTTACACCCTTTAAATTCAAGAAGGCCTTGTGGCCCCCCATGAAGCTTTGGCGATCCCAACCAGTGGACAAGCCAACCGAGAGAAATTAATCTGCAACAATTTTGATAATCGATCAATTGTAATTTTACAAGCAAAGAAAAACCTCCAGTGTGAAGCTAGTAAACTGACTAACTTTAGATTCTTCTTTCAAGAAGTTTGAAATCTGAGGAAATCATCTTAGACTTGGGAATTATCTGCCATTTTGTTAATCAATGAATTAATCAAATTAATTAATCAAATAATGAATAATATAATAGACCTTTTTCACAGCTTCTAGGTTCCATTACATTCAGATCAAACACAGTCAGAGTACTGCTATTATGTATGTTGTCTCAGTGGAAAGGCTCTACTACACTAAATGGAACGGAACCTTACATTAGTATCACTGGTAACACCTGTGTTTACCCTACCATTTCATATCAATATGGCTGCCGGAAAAAACAGTCAATTTCAGCTCTAATTCAATTACGTACAGAACATGATGAAAGTGATAAAAGCCCAACAGGACAAACTCTAAAAACTAAAGGTGTCCTGGTGATGTATGGGTGTAACACACTTACCACAGTCCGGCTGTGGACTTTTTTTTGCATGTCATCCCATTCCTCTGTCTGCCCTCATTTCCTGCCAGCTCTCTACTGCAGACTGTCTAATAAAGGTAGAAAATGTAGGAAAAAAACAGTAATATTCTCAAAAAAAAACAGACTGACCGCAGTTGCCTTCTTAAGGTCACAGCTCTACACAGACCATGTTCATATCCAGAGACATCTAAAACTGTGAGCCATGCACACACTTCATATCTTTATTTGACATTTTTTATAAAGCATGTTTATTTTTCATGTTTTAGTTCATGTTCATGCTTGTATTCCATAGTTTTATTTTAGATTTATATTCATTCCTTCTATGTAGCTTTGGTACGGCCCACTGAATCCTGTTGTACATGTACAATGACAATAAAGGCATTTCTCCATGAAGAACAACAACCTGATGCTGTCCTGTGTGTGAAATATTGCCCTGTAGCTATACTCATTATTCAAACCAAAGTGTGCATGCTGTCTTGTCATTAATTGGGGAATTCCGAACACAGACAGTGGGTGAGTGTACTGAACTGAAACTGGGGTGGTGACTTGTCATACTGAGTCAGCTACCCAAACTTGTAATGACCACTTTTTGTTTAGTCATTTTACTCAGTTATTTATCATGAAGCAAAATATTGCTGATGCCTGTTGAACAGCAGTGAAAATAACATAAACTTTTCTCCACTTTTCAGTGTTTGGCAGTCATGGCGAAGCAGAGTCTGACAGACTTGCTGTAGGGGTTTAGCACTTGATAATCACTGTTTGCAGGCTTTTTGTGGACTATAAGAGGTCTTTTAGGGGGAGCCTGACTGTGGAAGATGAAAGCTCTGGGTGTGTCTGGGCACCTACAGCAGCTCCCTTTCTAACACATGTGAGCTTTTAGAAACAGTGAAAAAAAACAGGGGCTATAAGTCTCTTATTAGTTCCCCCTCGATGAACTTGAACCTCGGGACAGCTACAAGGAGACCAGTGGGAACTCTGTTTATGCTGCACTGTTTAAACTAAATCTCCATACATGTATCATTATTTACATGAACCCCTCATTAAATTCAGCACAGACAAGATTTACACAGCCGTACATTTTCATTTTTGGCACGCAGCAACAGACAAGTGCTTAAAATATAAACTTTTTTGAGATCTGGATGTTTGAGGACAAATTACACAGTCCAGTTTGCACATTAACACATGGTCTCTGTAAGTGCTGAAACCATGTTTCTTTATTTCTAGCCAAGTTGTTTTTACTTGGTGGCTGTGAGCTATTGCATTTCAAGCTTTTTGTGATATGAGTTTGATGTTTATGTTGCACTTCCCTTAATGTTCAGGCCTGTAGCACTTTTCTGTCCATTAACACAAGTCTGTTTCATGCTAACAGCTGATTGCTGTTATAGCTGATAATGAGTGTTCTGGGCCCAACATGAATCTTTTATGAATGCTTGGTAGACTCAGAAGGACCCAGAGACAAGGTCAACAAGTGGAATATACAATTGAGTGCACATCATGATATTCTGAGCAGGTGGGATTAAGATTAAACCTTGTGCATACTGATCATATGTTTGAAAAACACCAAGTTTGTGTCTCTGTGGGCTCCAACCTGCTAAATTACCCGACATTTATCAGTTTTTTGCTGCCCTCATGTGGTTGTTTTAGGCATGGATATGGTGGACAATAAACCTGCAAAACTTTACCAGTACTTTGAACTTCATTTAAATGGCTAATATATGTGTTTGCCACACATCTGTAGCAGACTGTTTTATACTATACTACATAAAGTATTGAGGATTAAGGGTTTTTCGTGCATAACAGAATAATAAGCTCACTGGTGTCTGTGTTGACTATGTGTTTCCCAAAGTTTCTTCACCTCACTGTCACACCATTAACAATAACCTCACAAAATCAAGTCAAACTTGTTTTCCTGCATTTCCTGCATAAACGATTATCTTTACAAAAATAATAACAAAGACAAAACAAAACATTATCTTACTGAAATTAACCTGTTTGTTCAGAGAATGAAAAGAGGAAGTTGGCTTTGCCGTCATGCTTAAGGGGGTAAAAACTCATCTGTAACACCTATTGTTGCTGAATATACACTACATTAGGTCTACTCTCTGGTGAAATGTAACTGATTACCTTTACTCAAGTACTTTACCTAAACACAGCTATGAGGCACTTGGACTTGAGTATTTCCATGTTTTGCCTCTTCTTTTCATAATTCTACTGCACTACATTTCACAGGCAAATATTGTGCTTTTTTAACCACATTTATGTGATAGCTAGTAACTATTTCACAGTTCAACATTTCACATTTAAAATATATTATTTGTCAATAAAATACGTCATTTTAAATTACTCATTTGCATATGAATTCATCAAAATTAGCTCAACCTCAATATAATTACTATACAACATTGAAATACTGATTACACAGTAATTTGACATCATTATTATTATTATTATTATTATTAATAATAATCATAATTATAATAATACTAATACTAATACTCAATCTCATTCCAAAC
The DNA here is from genome assembly GCA_034769285.1 of Lutjanus argentimaculatus. Lineage (NCBI taxonomy): Eukaryota > Metazoa > Chordata > Actinopteri > Lutjaniformes > Lutjanidae > Lutjanus > Lutjanus argentimaculatus. The sequence goes on from JAWZSL010000006.1 coordinate 20,827,326, forward strand.
ATGTAGGAGATCTGACAGTGTGGTGGCCATGAAACTTGCAAAAACGCAAAAGGCCCATATCTAGAGCCAATGTTGGCTTTGCCCGATCTGGGCTACTGTAGAAACACAGCGACCTCAGAGGGGAAGGACCTGTCCCCGTTGTAAATATAAAGGGCTCATCCTATGTTAACCAAAAAACGGTTCTTATTTTCCGCTCAGTTATACTCTCAAATGGACGTGTACACAGACAGCTGCGGACACCATGGATGCCTATTAAGACTGTCTTATACTTTCCTCGTCAGTTAGTGCGGGTGTCCACTAGAGTCCGTATGATGTAAATTTCATCATCAGAGGGGGGTAAAGTACTTGTAGGTGCAGTGTGATTATCCACGTACCTCCACTTTATTGTGGCCTGGGCCTGTCCATGCAGACACTACAGAGGGCGGTCTACTGCGCTCCTGTGAAACGTGTCTTCCAAGTGGACTCCAGAAAGCAGTATAAACAAAACTAATGGGTGTCCGCAGCTGTCCGTGCACGCCAATTGGGAGTATATTAAAGCCCTTATTTTTGTTCATGCTACATTTTGGATGTGTATGCCATATGTTGACAAAATTTACATCACACCGACCCCAGTGGACCCTCACATGTTCTGACACGGAAAGTATTATACCATCTTTTAAATACCATACAAATCACTGACAGGCAGGGCAATATAGCTACCACTGAAGACACTTTCTCTGCAATATTTCTGGGACTTTGGGGGACTACGTGACATCAAAATGAGTTCATATTGTACAATCACACAAATACTACACATGTTGGGTCTGTTGAGGCTGGTTCTGATATTTCTTGAGTGTAAATACTACTCTAAATTTTGACTGGTTGCAAGGCAAAACACTAAATAAACTCTTCTGCCAAATAAATACTTTCACTTTTGATTTCAATAAAAATACTTATGCACTTTTTCATAGGCAAGATTTTGAATGGCTATGTTTTACATCGTGATACTCCTCATATTTTGTTTTACAATCTCTGTGCTGGACATCACATGAGCCCTTCATGACGATGGCCTTCATCCCGCAGGGCAGACTGGGTAAATCAGGGTCAATGGCCTCACGTCGCCAAGATGGGCAGGCAGGTGGGTGACTCTCAGGTAAAACGTGACGTCATGGTGATACTTTTGAACTCCTCGGCAGTAAATCTATAAAGGTGTGTAGTCTTACTGCACAGGCAGCCTGAACCTTTAGACTTGAGTGAAAACAGAGCGCCAGAGCCTGCTGGGAACAAACAGGGAGGCCTAACATGCGCCAGGCAGCTTGATTCAGCCACCGAGGTTTACCTGAGAGTCAGCCCACCTGTAGGACCAGGACACCGGTATGTACAACTCACCTTCGGCCAGACACCCGGCTCAGACACTGACACTGAACGGTCAGTACATCCCGCCTCCGTATGACTTCACTGGATACCATCACGTCGGTGACCCGTCGACCAGCACCTGGAGTCCAGTCTACGCTCCTCGGGAGGAGTATCCCTTCAGCTTCCCGGGGTCGAGCCCCTGCGCCGGACAGGTGAGCTTCTCCTCCCCGGAGCTGAGCGGCACGCCCACCGCGGCTGGAGGGGCGTCCTTCACCCCGTACAACTTCATCTCCGGACAGGACCCCTTCAGCTCCAGGAGGAGACCACATGAGCCCATCAGACCGCCCGTGTCAGGTGGGACTTACAGAGCTGCAGCAAACAATTATTTTCATCATCACTTCGATCACTTTCTCGACTAATCGAAAGATATTCAGTCTACTGTCAGCAAGGAGTAAAAAAAAAAAAAAAATCAGGAAATATTCACATTTTAGAAGATGAAGACAAAGCGTGTGGATATTTTCTTAAAACATTATTCAAAAAATGCTTCAGTTATCAAAATAATTGGTGATTAATTTAACAGTCGAAACTTGGTGATTAATCAACTAATATCTGCAGGTCTGGGGACATTATAGGCTTATTGTTTTAGCCTGTGCGATGTATTTAAACACTGTATTGGCCTATGGCTGATCAACAAGTTTCAATGGCAACTAACAAGAAAAGTGTCATCTAAATAACACCTCAAACTGGAGCCCGACCAATATATAGCCCAGCTGATATTATGTTGGCCAATATTGGCTTGTCAGTTATATCAGTCGATATCTGTACTGGCATATATGTTGTCTGATAATGCAGATTGTTTTTTTTTTTAATGCATTTTATGTCCATTTGATCCTTAATGTGTTAGGGGTGTCACAATTCCAATGTCAAATCAAAAATCAATTGAATTTCAGAAATTAACATCAAAGGCAGAATTGATGCTTCTCTCAGTGTTTTATCTTTCTCTTCACTTTAAGAAAAAATAAAACTTCAAACAACACAGCGTCGCGTACAGGCCATTAAATCACAGTCTATACCTTACTTTTTAAAGAAGAATTAAAAATGATAGGGACATAATGATACCAAAAACTTAATGCCACAATCAAAAGTCCATGATACAATACTTATTATAATATTAAAAAACAAGAAAAAATTATAACTTGGTCTTGAAAAAAATGCCTTTAATAAATAATAAATATGATGTGTAGAGCATTTTTGTTTGTATAAAATTTGTTTTTACTTCCAACTTAAAATGCTTTCCTTCTTTTATTAAATGTAAATAGCCAGCCATGACCTCAGCATGTTGCAGGAATTGTCTTGAGCAATAAATGCTTGAATATAGCAGTCAGTAGCAGCCCTTTTATGAAGTAAAGATTATAAAATAAAATAAGGAGCCAAGTAATATTACGTTAGATATCACAGTCTGGTACAACATCAAGACATCTTTTTATTATGATATCACAATATTCAACATATTGTTACATGCCCAGTAAAGAACTGTTGTTGGAGCATAAAAGGATCAAATGATCTGTTGGCATAGCTGTTAGTGATAATATAAAATCTAATAGATAGATAGATAGTTAGATTTGTGGGTTTAGTTATTAATAATTATTTTTTTTAAATACTGGTGAGTTTATTGTGTCAGTGCACTGATACCTGTTAAAAGATCTGTAAAAAAATATCACCTGATATACAGATAAAATATATTTTTTACTCCCTATTATAAGTATCAGCCCCAAAAATCCAGTATCTTTCGAGCTCTAGCTCAAACTAACGTTTATTTTTATTAGGTGGAGTTCTTGGTGCAGTCACTTTACTAAACCCAGCAGCTGAGTGGGTGTACAGATGACTGATATGGTAAAATACATACTCATACGCAGGAACCATTTCAACATGTACACAGAGTTAAGTCAGAGTGACTGCACACACACATTCATCAAGCTTTTCACCTCTCCCTTCCGGCAGAATGCAGTGAGATGTCAATGCAAAGCTAACAGTGGAGGCCGAGAAGTCTGCAGAAGTGTAGCTCCCCACCCTCTCTGTCCACTGGGTGGGTGCAAGAGGGTGACAAACTGGCTAGATAATGTTAGCACTGCAGGAAGTCTGCAGAAGTCAAACCGAATCTCCTATGAAGACAAACCCTTAAAGCCATACTTATGTGTGCGTGTGTGTGTGTTGGCCTGCCTCGATCGATGCTGTCATGTGGTCAAGATTTCAGATCAATAACTCTGACTCACCCTTTCCTAGAGTGTGTGTGTGTGTGTGTGTGTGTGTGTGTGTGTGTGTGTGTGGGTGTGTGAACATACGTGTCAATGAATAGCTGCCTGTGTAAACAGCTATGTAAACACCACTCACAGTGATAAGGAGGAGCACTGATGCAATGCAGTGAGGAGTCTTTACATTAGTTATAGTTAGCGTGATTAATAGAGTTGATGAGGCTTTAAGTGGCGCCTGAACTTGAACGTGGCACCAGACGTCTTCAAATTAGTCTTCTGTTTGGCCACGGCTCACAATTCACGTGATTTACTGACATAATCATTCTTAGTTTGATTCCTGGTAGGATAACACACCTATTCTCTTACAGTCAGTAAGACAGTCAATTATCCAAACATGTATCTATTGTTTTACTAAATCAGGGTTGCTTTGTGTGATTCAGGGGGGAAGACTCGCACTAAGGACAAGTACAGGGTGGTGTACAATGACCAACAACGCCTGGAGCTGGAGAAGGAGTTTCAGCTCAATCGCTACATCACCATGAGGAGGAAGGCTGAGCTGTCAGTGGCACTAGGCCTCTCGAGAGACAGGTGAGAGGAGGAAATTAAAGTTAGAGGTAGAGAGGTTGAAAAATGGCTGGAAGCACTGGAAGGGTTATGATGGAACGAACAAAAGGCAGTAGTGAAAAACAGCAGCTTCAGTGCTCCGTCTGTATGTACACAGTAGGCATGTACCCAAATTCAGATGATCACTATTATTATTATTTTTCAGAAACACACAAATAATATGATGGAAACAGATATCTCTTTTATCTGAAGTTGCATATTGTTATTTTGAAAAAGTCAGCTACATGATTACCTCAGCATAGTTAATCAGTCATTAATTTAATGCACCAAGATTCCCAAGACAGACAGTTCATAAAACTTAGTTTAGCTAAAAATAAAGAGAGAGAGATGAAAAATATGGTCTGAGGATGTGAAAAAGTGTTTCATAATTAAATATATGCCAGTATTGAATAATTTTGGTGGTTTACCAATGCATTGGAGTATCAGGTCAAAAAATGCAATATTTACATGATTTAATGTGACTTTCAGCATAAACCACGCCCACCTCTGGTCCTCCTTAAGAATACAGATACAAAGACAGATGATTTTGTTGGTTGAACAATGGTGGACTCAGGCTGTCTGAGGGGCAGGAGCAGAAAAAAATGAAAAGGGCACCAGCTGTATGTGGTGAGGCACCAGCGTGGCAAAAATCAGCATGCATTTAAAGTGAAAAAGTTCCAGTTCCTGCTTTAGATTTAGATTTATTGTACAACAACCACAGGGAACTATTTAACTATTTAAAGGCACGTAGAGAGCAGCCTATATGGCGCCTCATCACGTTTTCTGGAAGGGCACCTTAGAGGGCACTTTACCACATTTTGTCCACTAGAAGGGCATCCCAGAGGGAGACATATCTCAAAGCCCGTTGCACACCATTGTGCACTGTTTTGTGGAAATGTGCCATTCAATCTGGAAATCGTAGAAACGGTACACAACATTTTTAGATTTAACATGCCCAGACCATGTAGGGCTGAACACACTGGGGCTTCTCTAAGAGGGGTGGAACGTGGGGGGCACTGGCATTGGCATTGGCCACAGCTGAAATCTGATTGAAGTGCCAACCCATTATCCTCCTTGTATGATTGACTATCTGCCCAGTGACAGGCAGGACCTTAGTGTCAACTAAGTGTTTAATATGTATTTTTAAATGTGTATTGTTTTCTTTTGTATGTAGCCTCCCTTTCATTTTTTCCATGCTGATTTACTTTATGGATCATTTTACAACACAGGGTTGAAATATGAGATGTTAGTTGTAGTTTCCTTTAAGCTGCTAAAAATAAAAACTATATACATTAAATAGGTGAGTAAATTATAAAACACAAAATTTCAGAGTCTGAGGAAGGAGATACAGGGGAGGTATAATTTATTTTTGAGGACTTAAAGAGTAAAATTAAAAACAAAGTTGTATAAGACACTGTCAGCAATTAAAGTAGATATTAGAAATGGCAAATTAATTTTATTCCAACATGTGTGTACTTTATGCCACCCCTGCATAAATTACTGCCCCACTCGGGCCACCCCAGTCAAAAAAGTCTGGACATGCCCCTGTGTGTACAACCCCAAACCCCAGAGTGCACTGGATTAAGTAAAGGTGTGTTTTATCTCTTTTGAAGTCAGGTTTTGAAGTCTTTCTTAGAAACCCAGTGGCTTATTTTGGTTGCCCCCCTTGTATCTGTTTCCGTGTTTATGTGAGGTGGTGGTAAAGAGTCAGAGTTGGGGAAGGGTTAGGCTGATTTGGTCCATGTAGTTGCTTGGAACTGTATTTTTCTTATCATCATGGTTAAATAGGCAAGTTCAGTTAACACTTAGACAGCACAGATGGTTCTTCAACAATCCCATCTGGAGAAACCACCTTTAGAAGAAACAACAGAAACTTCTATAAACCATAATGTTATGTGGCCAAACAAAACATCTTGCATAAGTGTTAATGGTGAAAACCCTCACTCTTGCTTTCATGATGCTATTATTGTTAATATTGCTTTTTTCCGCCTACTCATTCTCTTGTTAAACCCACAGTTGAGTGCAACAAAGTAATTCCGGGAAAGAGGGAAATTAATTTAGAGAAGCAGAAGAAGGCAGGGCAGCATAAAGAGAAGATAGAAAAGCAACAGTTTGAATTCATCATGCACTGAGGATAGCAAACTCAATGATGATTAAGGCTTAAGAGATAAGTCAGTGGAAAGCTTGACATGGGACAGTGCATCTTCATTTCCTATTTTTCATCATATTTTATTAACTTCCAATAAGAGTCCTTACATAATACATATGTTTTTGATTTTGATGTCCAAGGACATGCACAAGGCTAAAGTTGCCTGAGCAACAGCCTGTTTCCTGTTTGGTTGACCTGATCACCTGAAGGGGAAAAAGTATTTATTCATTTTTGTGGTGGTTGCATAAGTACAAGTAGCCCATAATTGCTGAAGCTAGATCAAATTAAATTGCTATATCAAACTTTTACTTCTTCTTAATAGGCATGCCTCAGGGAGACATGGAGATGGGGCAGGCCAGAGCCGTAAAAAAAGGAGAAAAATAAGCGATACCTTATGCCCCTTGTTTTATGACACTGTAGCATCCAAAATTGGTATTGTTGCCATTATGTGAGGGCTCCGGGTGAGTCTTTTGAATATGTAGAAATGATTAACAACGAATGGGATGTCCTGCAAATACAATTCTCCACATATGCTTCTGAACAATGTCACATTGTCACATTTGCATCATGTCCATAGGTATATTATAATGAACTAGATAGTGAATGCAAAGATGGCACCCATTCAGTCCAATGAGAGTTGCCTCTGGGTCTATGTCCTGATTATACAACCCACTGAATATGCGCAGTAGCATTTGGCAGTGCCCGCTCGGCCCATAGACTTTACATTGTGATGATGTCACAGATGGCGGCGCGATGGCGCAGTGGTTAGCGCTGCCGCCGCACAGCAAGAAGGTCCTGGGTTCGAATCCCCGAGCCGGCAGGGCCTTTCTGTGTGGAGTTTGCATGTTCTCCTCGTGTCCGCGTGGGTTCTCTCCGGGTACTCCGGCTTCCTCCCACAGTCCAAAGACATGCAGCAGGTTAATTGGTGACTCTAAATTGCCCGTAGGTGTGAATGTGAGTGTGAGTGGTTGTTTGTCTCTGTGTGTCAGCCCTGCGATGAACTGGCGACTTGTCCAGGGTGTAGTCCGCCTCTCGCCCAAAGTCAGCTGGGATAGGCTCCAGCTCCCCGGTTACAGAAAATGGATGGATGGATGATGTCACAGATTTTGAAATAGCTTTTTTTTTGGCTTGAGGAAAGTTTTACAAATTCAAAAAATTCAAAAAATCATAATAGAAAGAGACATAGCTGATGTTGTTTGCAGTTCAAGGTGTTCTGTCAACAGTTTTACTGATGTCTCTTTTATAATGGTGATTAATGAGGAATTTTTCGCTGCAATACCACGAGTGGCCACAGGGAAAAATTGGAGGAAAGGCTGAGCAGCAAAGACATGTCTAGTTCTATAACAAGTCCATATTCATGTCACACAATATTGCCTCATATTAGCTAAATTAGCCATGAGCTACCTGGTTAGCTGGCTATTATGGGCTATAGGCAGTGGCTATGCAAGATGACTCCTCAGTTCCTTACTGTGCTGTAGGCTAACTTTTTGGCTAGCTAGCAGCCAATGTACCATTTTGTTAACCTTTTAGCTAGCAAACAATAAAACTTTTGTTTACTTTTTATCTAGCTAGCAAACAATGAAACATTTTTAACAACTTTTTAGCTGTCTACAAAACATTGTATTGTTTTGTTAACTTTTCAGCTAGCCAGCAAACAGTGTAAATTTACTTTTTAATTTTTTTGTTTTTGTTTGTTTGTTTCTGTTTTGGCAAGCAAGCATCTCCACATTGTTTAAACTCTTAGGCTAGTTTAGCTAAACTGTGGTTAGCAATAAGTGTGTGTTCTGTATAGAGATGGGGGATCTGGCTGGTTGAATGATGCTAGATTTCATAATGTTATGAAGTTACATGCCATGTGCAAACCAACCTAATCTAATGCTGCATTAGCATGGCTTGGCGGGCTAAACACCCATGTTAGCTTCTTATAGCTTGTGACCCGAGCTGCTGACTGTGACTATGCTTTGTTTAGTTTAACCAACAAGCAGTTGCAGCTAATAGAAGTTAGAGAGCAACAGCACATAAGATGTCTGTGCAGGTCCCTGTTTATATCTCGTGTTTTTGTGTGTCTCTGTTTCAGGTGAAGATCTGGTTTCAGAACAGACGTGCCAAAGAGAGGAAGATAAACAGGAAGAAGTTGCAGCATTCCCAGCAGGCCTCCACAACCACACCTACCCCACCTGTGCTGGGTGGGCCCACTGACACCCATCTCACCTACAGCCCGAGCAACAACATTTTGTCTGACACAATATCAGAGGAATACTAAGTGGATTTCACAGGGAAGACTGATACAGTGTGAAACATGTACATAGTGTGTTTTGTTTTTAGAAGTTTACCACAGAATAAATGAAGATGATTTGCATCAACATGATGTTATAATGCTGTACCTCCCGTTTTTTGTTTTCGTTTGTTTTTTTTTTACAATGACAAGCACTTCACGTCTGATGCATTGATAATCTCTAGTGGGCATTTGCCAATCACAGGACTTTAATGTGTTAATATGTAGCGTTATCAGCACTGAGATACTGATTTTAAGGACAAAGAATCACCGGGTAACATGTCACTTGTCAAACTTGCGTGCTGTCTTCTTGTTGTTGGTTAAAGCCATGACAAGACAAGCGTTTTCAGAAGTTCTTCTTTCTTAACTGTGTTGAAATATGCGGGGATTTTGGGTGATGGAGTGAGAATGCAGAGATGTCCATGTATGGTCAAATATCTGCAACATGAAACAGAGAATAAGAATAACGTCTGTTTTTTAATTTCCTTCTTTGTGTTCTAACCGCATGAGAAAATGTGTCTCGAATTCTCATTCAAGCATATAAATACAAATGAAAATGAATAATGCAAATTCTGTCCAGATGTCCAAAAAACACCCTGCTACTTATTATTGAGGAAGTAAAATGATGTGTCAATAATTTATTCATCTGTCACTATTTAAAGCATGTCAAGAGAGAATGCAAAGATGAAGAAAAAACATGCACAAGGTGATGCCAAAGTTCAACAACCCTTTAATGTTCTTTCTTCTGAAAATATTGATGCAGGAATCATTCATTAAAGAGTTTTGAACAAATGTGTTTCAGATAAGAGAGGAAGGAAGCTGTGTATCATGTAATAAAAGGTGTGAATGCACAGAGAAGTGAAAAAAGATACACAAATGTTTGCATGTGGCATTTTTGATTGTTAAATAGGTGTATAATGTGACATCAAAATAGCGTATATTTTTTTCATTTTGAACTGAAATTTGTTTTTATTTTATGTTATTAGCTACAACATTGTAAACATAGTAACAGCAGCGAACTGAGAGCATGTGTTTAAAAATGACCGTGGAAGAGGATGTTCAGACTAGCAGTGTTTAGCCACATCCTGAAAAAACTGTTTCCACGCGTCTCGAAGTCTGCAGTCTTTGTACCACTAAACCCACACATTCTAAGTGAAAAAATAAAATAAAATAAAATCTTTGCTTTTCTTCTTTTCAGACTTATGTACTGTGTGAGTGAAATGATAAAGTGTGGTTTGTGCTGTGCATGTGAAGAATGTTAACACACTTAAGATTGTTCCTGTTTGTAGGTCACAGAAGAGGAAGGAAAAAAGGCAAATGTAACAATGTAAATTTAGTACTGACCAGAGTCAGCCATGGATTTCAAAATAAACTAGTGAACCAAAAACTGAATGCAACTTCCGTATTCCCCAGTCAGTATGTGAAAGAATTTGTCTGTTTTCACATCCAGTAGTGTGTCTGTATTTTCGTGTGTTTGAGAGGTTTTGTTTGCTGCTTGTAGAACATGTCTTTCTGCACATAGTATAGAAAGCGTGCTCAGTACAGAGGTTTATTGATCTGGTTTGCATTTTCTGTTCATTAGCACTTACCACTGTCACCAGTCTGTCTGCTTTCACAATCTTCTGAAACATTTCCTCAGAGAAAAGCTTCTTGATAAGTTCATGCAGCTTATAAAGAAAACAAACAACTACAAGGAGTTTTTAACTGGTTATGAAAGAGTCTCAATTGAATATTGATGCCCCCATATCACTGGCTCCCCCTGAGGGGAGCAGCAAAAATCACAGGGGGTCCCTAAGGTTTTATCTGCTCTGAGGTTGTCAAAATTAGATTTTCAGATGTTGACTACAATAACAGTTTATACAAAAGTTTGTGCACAAAAGTGTTTTGTCCTCGTAATTTTTAAACAGGAAAGCTTTGGAATTAATCACTTATTCTTTTGGTCTGTGTACAGGCTGTGTGCACTCTCTATATGACCAACGCAAGCAAACAAGGCCATTATTACAATGAGGAATATTTTCACCACTTTACTTTGCCATCAGACAGCCTTTTCTGCCTCACTCTGTTAGTGTCTTGATATTATTGTATGACTTCAGTTAATCAGAATTAACCCTTTAAAACACAGAAGTTGACAATAAGCAAACATACTAACAGATAGAGACAGTGGTAGATGCGGTGGTGCAGAGGAATTTTGGGATCAGCAAATCAAAACTTCCAGCTTCCCTGTTCCTGAGATCAAGGAGAATAGCTGGGCCTTCTCATCTCAGTCTTATGTCATTAATTTTGATTTGGTGCATACAACTGCACCTGTGGATATGGACTGTACATTGATGATTTATAATTATTTGATTGCAACATGTAAACTGGAATTGACAGTGTTTATTGTTCAATCATTAAGGTTCATATTATGTGTTTGGCGTTGTTTTACAGCTAAGAGTGCCATGAGTTTTATACACAGTAAATGTATTCATTCCTTAAAGAAAGATCTTAGGAAAAGTCGTGTCTTAAGACAGGTCAAGTTTTCATACCCTCGGGCTCTTGCCTCTTCCCTTCAGGTGGATGCTTTAACGGTGATTTGCCTCATTAGGGAACAATTGTTTCATCTATGCTTCCATTACTGTCTCGTGTAGAATGGTGCCAAATAACGACACTGATAATGACCCCTTCCCAACTGTTCAACTGGTCAAACCATTTACTCAATTAATCACTCATTCTTTCTTTGTTCATCACACTATTCATTACGGTTATCCACATTCAGTCATTATTTATCCTTTGTTTAGTGTTTGTCTTGTTTATTGTTGCATCTTTGTTTGTTAATTATTGTCAGAATGAATGTCATAAAATATAAAGTCATTGTTTGTTTTCCATATCTCAAAAGTCAGTCCCTAACTTGTTTACAAAGGTTCTGATCTGCTCTCTTTTGAATTTAACTTTTCTGATCGATAGGAGAGATAGTCATTGTTATTGTTATGATCACTCTGAGGTTACCTCGGTGTACGGGTGATCAGAGTACACTTAATAACAACAAGGGTTCCCTGTAACCTTAGACAGGGTGTTGGAGAAATAACATATTTCAATATATCTTATTTTGGGCATACTTCAATATTGTTAAAGTGGGTAATTTTTTCTACACCAGCTACTCCTGTGATTGATGAGGTAAAATCGTAAGTACCTCATACAACGCCACTTCAGTTAATCCAAACTATCCTTACAATGCCTGCTGCTGGGTCAGTTTCTCGAAGAGCGAATCTAAGTTACACTGAGCAGTGCATTAGCCAGTTGAAGTAGAAAAGAAAGTAAAGAAAAGTAAAGAAAGTAGAAAGAGAGTTTTGTTTAGATAATATTTTTGATAATTTGTGGTTATGATGGCGGAAACGCTGCTGCTTTTTTCCACTGGGGCCTCCAGAGTCAACACATTATGAAAGTTCTTTGAAGCTGCTTTACATTAATTGCGTGAAATTATGACTTCAGTGTTGTACCATAAACTGCCATAATTGATTTGAAAGATAATGAAGGTTACACTACAGGGTTTTAAGGCAGTAATTCAGCCCCTGACATTTGACAAATCATATCAATACTGTACCTACAACACTGTATTTCTTTACAGTCACACTGTTCAACAGAAAACAGCTGTGCTGTACAAATACTGAATAAGCAATAAATCAAATTTCAGCATTTTTTCAAAATTATATAAAAAATAAAAACATAAGTCACTTGAAGGACATCCAAATACCAGTCTTGTTTTTATAGTTAAACACCTTTGGCATGGCAAAGGTAACATCACATGAATGTGTCACGACAATGAAAAAAAAAAATCACCTGATTTTTATGACGAAAAAAATAAATGTTTGATTGTGGGTCAACCGTCAAGAGATACCGTGCAACGGTCATCTCTTAGGATTCCCTATATAATACATGTAATAAAAGGTTAACATGGCAACAATAATGAACAATTTGATATCCATACACACGATAATAGATAACAGATAATAGGCAGCCATTTTTACTTGAAATAGTAACATAAACACAGGTGTTATCAGTGATCCTAATTAAGATCTCATCTATTCAGGTCTAAATTGAATGGGAACTGAATTTGTTTCACTGGTAACAGGTCTGTGTTTACCCTGCTATGTCATATCTATATAGCTGCTGTGAAAAAGGTCTGTGGTTGTACTGAACAAACTAATGCTGATCAGATAGCAGAAGTATAGTGGATTGTTGGAGTAATTTTATTACACTACAGACAGAAGTTCAACTAGAGGGCTCAACCCCCCCAAATAAAAAAGATTTCAGGTGGTTGTTTAAGGACACTACAACTATCATGAACCATAAACACCAATTTTATGGCTCTGTGATTCAGCTGAATGGCAGACCATGGTAATCAACCTTTAATCTCAAGCTATCAAACCAAACCAATCATGTAACCTCTGTCTTAGATCAAACCCACACTAAGAGCACATGGCCATCTTAATCACTTTTACTTAAAGCAGAAGTTACAAAACAGAAAAAAACAAAACAAAAACAACAATAAACTAAACTGCACCACACTAGTTTCGTATAACTTATAAAAAAAATCTCATTATTTTATACAAAAAAGGTGTTTCAGAGGGTGACACTGAGTTGAAAAAAGAAAGGTGCCCTGCCTGAGGAGGATCAAAGGTTTGGACTCACACTGTCTGACCCAGTCCACGCCCACACCAAAAGGCTGCTGGCAGATGCAACAGCTCTGGGTTTTTACCTGCAGCTGATTACAGCTTTGACAACATGAAAAAAAGTTATATCTCCAAAATGTTCATGAAATAAGTTGGTTTGTGTATTCTCCTGTTTTTAAGAGCTAAGTAGCAACTTAATGCAAGAGACTTCACTCCACTGACTGATGATTTCCAGTACTGAGCCGTTTGTTTCTGCGCTCGCTGTTTATTGTTGCATCTTGTGCATCGAGCACACCCTCTTCTAGGTTTGAGCATGTGAGCTGCACGACGGTTCACTTAAAAAAGACTGTGGGTGTGTTCTGTTCAACCTGTAGTTCTCTGTGAAGTGGACTGCACAGGTTATTCAGCCATGTTAAGTCAGATTCCAAACCACAGGGAGCAAAACAGGCTCAGTTCAAAAGGAAACTGTGAGCTGTGTAGGGAAGAACTGAACAACGGGTCTTCACTTTACAGGAAGCTGACAAGCCAGATTACCCATAAGTCACTGCACCAAAATCAAACAATGAAGCTAACAGAGGCGTTTTATATCTCATAGATAATTTAGATTTTATATTTATTTTTAATTTAAGTTATAATATGTAACATGTAATAATATTAAATTAAATTAAATAATTAATTAAATATTTTATATTTACTTATGTCGATATATAGTTTACATTATGTTTGTAAGTAGTGTTGTTGTAAATAATAAGAATGAGTTTCACATTTGTAGCAAAAACTATCCAGGCACAGGCTAATGATCACAGGAACGATGTCTGTGTTGGTGATGCTGCTGGGTGCAGAGAGTTATTAGAGCACTTTATCAAAATCTGAGTACTATTGCACAATAAGAATACCCTTATGATTTATAAATGGTTTACGATTAGGCTATTGATTAGGTTGTACACACTTAATAAATCATTAATAAACTATTACAACATAGATAACAAGGGCAGCAATGACCTGTTACTTGCCAAACAGTGAGACCACATTTATGTATGACAAACTGAGTTATAACTATAATATTAATAACACAACAGTATTGTGTTGTTTTATGTGTTATTGATAATGTAGAGAATTACGCTGAGGAGAATCAAGACTCAACATATTTATTTGTCACATCCTCTAATAACAATAAAACCTTTCTACCTTGAACACACAGAAGACTGACTGGTTTGCTTACGTAAAATCTCCTCTACATGCGTACATCCTGTGACTGAATGTGATTTGGTTTTTACCACAAACACCTCATTCTTGCTATAAATTACATATTGATCTGCTTGTTGTAGTTCTCAGGTGCCATTTAGTTCAAGTTAATTCCAGACAAATGGATTTTTGATTTTAGAGATTTTTTATGAACCTAACTGGATAATATTATAAAATATATCTAAGTTACTTTACTGTACTTTACTGTACTTTACCTTACTTAACTTAACTTAACTTTTATTACTTTACTTTTATTTAATTAATTATTCAGTCGCTGATATTAACACATCATTGAGTGTCAAGCGTTTCTCCAGTTGAGTGCTGCTGATATCTGTACATGTTGTGGCACTTACATTCTGAACTGGAAGCCACAAAGTCATAGGAAATGCATCAGACTAAATATAGAACACTTGATGGTGTGAAAAGATAAAACATATTTCATGCTCAGAATCTCACAAGTTGTTGAGTCCCGCTCCTCTTATTTGACCACAGGAGTTTACTGCATTCTATAAAAACACTTAATTCCTCCCAGTTCCCCTCTTGTCTCAGTTTGGCAGAAAAGGGAAGAGAAGAAGACAATCCTTTATCTCACCTTTTGAGAAATACTAAACAGAAAAAGTATGATAAATTTCAAATTTCAGAAGCAACTGCATATATTGTAGGAAATTTTGAGATTTTATGTATTATTCATGAAAAGACTGCAGATCTTGATTAAAACTACCCAAACTCATTTTAACATTGCATTAAAGGGATATGACAGCATTAATTGACACAAGTTGTTTGAACACCCTGTGAGTGCTTCAAAATCACGCAACAGGCCGATAAACCAATCTTGTAAGACTTACAGCTCATACCATGAAAAAGCAGAAGTGTTTACATCATGGAAACAACTTCGTGTTAACTGTGAACTTCCTGAGTGACAAGACGTTTCTCAAAGAACTTATCTTTAGTCTACAGACCCAAAGGAAGGCGGCTGAATAAGAGATTAACTCTCACACACGCCGCTAAACCTTTCATAAATCTATAGTTCCAGTGCAAGAGCATATTCTGACTGTCGACTATTCCTTCCACATCTGTTCTATGAATACATTTTGATTTAAGCAAATTCAAACTTTATTGT
Source organism: Lutjanus argentimaculatus (assembly GCA_034769285.1). Lineage (NCBI taxonomy): Eukaryota > Metazoa > Chordata > Actinopteri > Lutjaniformes > Lutjanidae > Lutjanus > Lutjanus argentimaculatus. The sequence goes on from JAWZSL010000006.1 coordinate 20,842,954, forward strand.
TTTGACATTAAGTTAAAAGTAACCATTTTATATGACATCATGCACCAATTTAAACACACTTTTCAGAGGACTTTAGAGAACTGTTCACATCTGCAAATCTTTGTGGAGTATTAACACAAAACATACTTTAAAAACATTGTTATTTATAAAATTCTTATTATCATTATGGCAATTTTACACTGTTTAAAAAAATGAACTAAAAGTAAATATGCTCATAAATTAGAAGCAAGTAAAAATGAAATTCTAACATGACACAATTTGAAGATAAAGAGAGACGTAAAACACACACAGCACATGTACATAACACACACACCACACACACACACAAACACACTTGCACATTCACATATCCATTCATTTAAAAATGTTGCAGTGTTTATATAGTTCTCATTATATTTTACTATTTTCTTTAACCACAAGTCATTTGCTTAAATTTGTTTTATTTATTTAAACATTAAACATTTGTGTCATATATAAAAAAAGCTCCTTTGAATCTGAATTTGTAAAAAAAAAAGTACAATATCTAAAAAAATAATAATATTAATAACAATTTCTTAAGAAAATGTTAAATAATCTACAAAAACAAGTCCATAAAAACGAGCCACCCTGTGACTGGAGCAGATACTCTGATGCTCACTCAACAGAAGTACAGTAGCAGTGATGAAAATATATATCTTTGTGCAATGATGGCTTATATTCCTCCTGTTTGAACTAACAATAAATTAAGGTGAAAGACCGTCAGGCCTTTTGACAAACACTTCCTCAGTCTGCCTTCAGTCTTGCAGTCTTTGTGAAAACTCTGAATCACCTGCTTCAACGGACCTTGGCGTACACACAGTCATCCCCCGCTGCTTCAGGAGTCTGCCGGGATGGATCTGAAAACTTGACTTGGCCGTACTCCACCTCCGCCTCCGCCCTCTGCTTCATCGGCCTCCCCTGCCGCTGCACGATCTTCACATCAGCGTACGTTAGCTCCTGTTCATCCCCTTCCTCTGCAGAGCAAAAACATGTCATATTTAATGAAATACATGGTGACTGTACAGTGGATTGTTAAAGGAATAGTTTGACATTTTATTTGCTGTCTTCCCATGACTTAACAAAAAGACTGATCACTGCAAGGACACCGGTCGTATTAATCTTCTCATCTAAATCATGGCCAGAAACTGAGTAAGTCTAAAGGTTATTACATGTAAAGTTAACTAAAACTAAACTAAATTTAAAAAAGCCAAAGATTAAAGATAACTCAAATAAAAAAGGGCTCTAAAAAAATTAAAACGAACTTAAACAACATTGTGTACTTACAAAACTAACTCAATTAAAATAAAAAAGTATGAGAAATGTTTTTAATCATTGTCAGTTTGGTCAAATTTGTCAACAAAAGAAGCATTAGGAGGCAATGGTGCACATGTTTATTGAAAGAGGGATGTCTACATGACTGAGTTGACTAGTTTCACTTCAAGTGCTGTGCATGTATTTTTCTGCATTTTTTAAATTTATATTATGATTAGCAAAAGCCACCATGGAAATCAACTGAAACTAAACTAAACTGAATACAAAAATAAAAATGAAATAAAAATAAAAACTAATAATAACTCTGGTAAATGTATAGCCCAAAATGTCAAACTATTCTTTTAGAAAATCAATTCTGAATGCAGTGATGGATCAGGAAAAACAAAAGTTTTAGTACCTTTAGCTTTGTTGTTTTGCTTTCTCTTATGAGTCCAGACGACCGCCAGGCCAACCACAAGAAGAACTACCAGTACAGTGAGTACACCAGCCATTACTGGTAAATCGCCAGTTTCAGTGGTAAAAGACAAAAGAGACACATAATTTTAAGTTAGCGAACATAACAGGTGTTTTTTAGGGAGAGACACAAACATTAAAAGGGAAAAAACTTCATTGAATCCACTGCAGTTGGTTAGTTTTCACTTACTAAGGTACCATGAGCCATCTGTGCTGGAGGAAGGTGGACTGGATGATGGGATATTAGTGGAGGGTTTATTTGACTCTGTGATGTGAGTCTCCTTACCCTCAGTAGTTGGTGTGGTTGAAGAAATACACTGGGTGTAATTGGCTTCAGGCACCCACTTGATATGTGTGTCCCATTGATTAAGGTGCAGTCAAAGAATGTGAAGCCTGTGAGAAACAAACAGATCAATGACTGATGTACAGTTAATCATCAGTGTCATAATCATCAATCTTCATCATGTTCTCACTCACCACAGTTAGATCTACTTTGCTTCTTTTGAGACACTATGACGTAATTGCTGACTGAACAGACCAGTTTTCCTGAGACGTCTTGTCTCAGAGTGATGTTGTTACTGTTTTATTTCCAGAGAGGAGCTGAGTGTCTGTCAGTGTGTGTCCATCCAGAGTCCAGCTGTACTGAGGACTGTCCCCTCCCTCAGAGGAGCAGGTCACCCTCATCTCTCCCTGGGACAGACACTCAGAGACCAGCAGGACAGAGGACACAGGAGCTGAAGGAAACACACTCACATGACTTTTTGTTTAACAGAATCATTTTAACAGTTTTTAATACAGAACAGACATGGATACAAATACATGTAGAATATGAGATTCATGTAGTTTAACAATAGTATATGACATGTGTGTCTGTCAGTGTTACTAAATTCACCAGGAGGTCAAAAATAATTATTTACCTTGAATGGTCAACTGTAGAGTTGAGCTCAGATTTTTGCTTTCCATTTGAATCAAAGGTTGTCAGAGTATATTCACCACCATCAGTCCTGCTCAGGCTGTTGATCCTAAATGTTCCATACTGGGAGTGAATGAGGATCTGTTTTCTATCAGATTAATCAGATTCCTATTCTTGCCCCCGTTGAGTATAACTGTTCTGTCTTTAACCCATTGGTATCTAAATATTTCTGAGGGCTGTTCATCAGCCGGATGATCACAGTTCCTCCCAAAGCTCCATAACACTGAGCTCCTTTCCTGTCTGCCATCACAGTAGGTTTCAATACCTGAGAAAAGAAAAAAAAAACCTTACTCTCTATATAAAGAGAGAGTATTATAGCAGAGACACAAATGATGAACAAGATAATGAGAAGGTTCAAATCCAAGTTATTTATAGGGAGTCCATTTAAAAAACATTTCAGTATAGCTGTGATATATCTGCAATGACATGGTACAATGTCATACAACTGAGTTTAATTAAATTAAATACTATCTGAACTGTCAGAGATAAGATACTTTAACCCTACAAGTATGATTTAATAGATAAACATGCAGGAGCTCATAATTGTTTTTTGTTTTGAAGCTGAACTGTTGAATAAACATATCATTGTCAGTTGATTTTTACATCTTTATCAATTTTTAAAAAGTGGTAATTTCTTCAGGACCCAACAGGTGCTTTCTATCCTGTAGCATTTGAGCAGCAAAGAATAGAATAGAAATAGAATAAAAAAAATACTATTTGTCTAGACTTTTGTGTAAAAGGCAAAATTTGAAATTTACTTACATGTGCATAAAAAAACAACAAAACAAGTCATTAAAAACAACAGCCAACAACATCCAACCAGGACACATTAAAAAATACATAGAAACACAACAGAAGAATAAGCTACAAGTTTTACAGAAAGAAAGAAACAGATGTAAAGTGACTGTGTGCTTAAGTACTACAATAATTTCAAAAATGTATGTCCTCAATGTTAAGATATTTAATGGCAACGGGAATAAATTATTTTGAGCAGATGTTTTACTTTGCAAAGGTGACTCTGTAACTTTATCCCGACAGCAGCTGCATGAAAGTGATGATTTTAAGGATGGCTGTGATCGTTTAGATTTTGCTACTTAAGCATTGTTTTGCCATGGTGATCGGACAGTTGGGTTTGTTTGCAGCCTGTAATTGTACTGCACGTTTGTAAAGCTTTTGTCTTACTTTGACACTTAGGTGCTCAAACCAGGAACAAAATATTAAAACTGAGTATAATATCAATTAGTCATTGGTTTTCTCTGTTTAAAGAACATCAGCTGACCTCAAATTCTCATTTGCACATCACTGGGGAAAATGTCTACACTCAAAACTATACGTGAAAGCACACAAGTTAGAGCTGCAAAACATTAATTCACTTAATTCAGATGATACTAAATTCGAAATTAATTTGTGTCATTAGTGTTATAGGTTAAACAGCTCACCATGAGAGACTCCGAGAAGCATCAGCAACAGTCCAATCACAGCCTCCATGTCTCCTCAGTGTTCAGCCTCTGTTGATCCAGTCAGCAGCTTCCACACAAACTTTTCTACTTTATTCAACAGCGAACGTGTACATCCTACACTGAGCAGCCTGAAATGTGTCCTGAGAAGTGATCAGCCTCCGAGGAGAATGTGTGACAACTTTGACCAACTGGAGCGTTGTTGTATTCAACTTTTTATAGGTAGAGAGGAGAAAAGGAAGTGATGTCAGCTTCACTTCCTTTTTCATCCAGACCGAGAGGGCCACACTGGGTGTGATGGACTGAGTGGAAGAGAAGGAATCATTCCTCCTTTATACAAAAAGAGGATTTGAGACTGACAGCTGACATTTCTGAGACGCCCATATTCAAATATTAACAGAGGAAGTAATTAAAAATGACTTGTCGTGTCTCCTCACAATTTCTGACTAAATAAACATATGATGCATTATATTTATGATGAATTATAAGTTATATTTAAACAAAATTCACAGCCTCAGATGCTATCTCAACCTCTCAAACCACCATCAAGCCCTCTAGCAGGTTATTATTATAAGGTGTGAAGCAGATAGGAACTATTTACACACATCCAACTGTACTGTAAATTGTAGTTTAGACTGTGAAGTCTTCAAACATAAAAAATAATAATTAGAACTTTAAATGAAACAGAAATGTGTATGAAGTTACATAAAAGACTTGAAGAGTTTGTGTACTGAATCTACATAACACAGGTTAATGTCTCGTTCCACTTTAAAGCTACAAATTTAAAGATAAACACAACACTGAAGGTTAACGTGTTAAAAACTTGAAAAACACATTGTCTAAAAATTAAAGATTATGATCCACTAAACCTCAGAAGAGCAAAATTCATCAATGAACATGAATTTGAGTTTTTGAGTTTATCATGATTTTGAGGACTTGAATACTGCAGTAATGATACAATGATTATGATCACAGTTTCATATTTTTACATAATGTCAGCCTCTGATACAGTTGTAGAACAGTTCTACATTATGCTTCAAACTTAATTAACATTTATTGATGTTTTGTTAGTATACTTAGTGTATTTGCAATATCCACATTTTCTCCTATTTACTTTTTTGGAAAAAAAACTGTCAGAGGATTACTAGTTAGTCAGAAGTATCCAAAATATAAAGAAAATGTAACAATATGACATCCAAGGTTGTAAAATGTGTAATTTTCACACTTTGCTGTTGGCCCACAGTGGTCTGCTTCTCTGTAATGTTGCTGCTTTGAAGCTCGTCTGTATGAGTCATCATGTCTTCTTCCTCTTTTTCTCTGTCAACCCCCTTAGATTCTCTCGCCCTCTATTGGCGACTGTTAAAGACAAATGCCCCAAATTTTAAAAGACTTCTGATAGTATTTTTCCTGAAAACATTCTCATCAGAGTTTCACTGAATACAGAATTATCTATAAACAACAGTAACTCCTGTGTGAACCAGTAGAGGGAAACCTCACACCTACAGACACTGATGATGAGTCTGGAAGTTTTATTCAGTTCTCAGCAGTCATTAAAGGAACAGTTCATGATCAACATGTCAACAAAAAGGCAGCTTAACTAAACTGACTGATGACACGTGACTGATTGATTTACAGGTTTACAACATGAGAAGCAACAAATAAAGCTCTTACTATTAAATACTTTGAAAGGTTTTACATTATTACTCTTTGTAAACATGGACACAAAACACATTTAAATTTGTGACTATAATCAGATGTGAAAAACACAAAACTATTATTTACATAAATCAATCTTTTCTGAGTTAAACACTTCAATCATATACATGAGAATATGTAATATAATATAACATAATTGTTATGCTGTAAAATTACAATTTGGGATTTAATACACAATCTTAAATACAGGCTTTGGATTAAAAATCACCAGTTTTAAAATATAAGTATAAAAATATTGAAACAAAAATAAAAATATTTATCGCCATAACATCAACTTTTTCCCTCTAAGAAAAATATCAAGAGTATAATGTCAAAAAACAAGAAGGTATTCTGAGATGTAAAGAAGTGAATTTGAGGAGAATAAAACAGAAGAGAATTTCCACTTTAAATTCTATTTTCACCTCCATAAAGACACATGGCCAATCACAGCAGGTGAGAGGCGACACTGAGGTGTTGGTTCAAGAAAGTTAAAGTTCAGATGCAGAACTTCTCACTTCAACCATCACAACAGAGTTCTCTTGATGCTCCTTCTGTCGACGGACGGCAGAGCCTTCAGATATCTCCTGTTTCTTCTTCTTCCAGGTAAAATAGACGGTGATCCCAATTAATATAAGAACCACCACAGCTGCTCGCACTCCACATATGAGAAGAGAGTGATCTGTTCAGATAAAAGACAAAAAAAAAAATCACATGTCAAGTTATTGCTGTGACAGGAGAGTTAGTTTTCACTTACTAAAGTACCATGGATCATCTGTGCTGGAGGAAGTCACAGTTTGATGAGAGGATGTGATGTGAGTGGAAGGTTTATGTGACATTGTGATGTCGTCTCCTCAGCCTCCGACTTAATACACAGGATGTAAGTGGCTTCAAGCACCCACTGTGATATGTGCGTCCCATTGTATAAGGTGCAAGGTGGTAAAGTTCACTTTCTAAGGTACCATGAGCCATCTGTGCTGGAGGGTGGTTGACTGGATGATGGGATATTAGTGGAGGGTTTATTTGACTCTATGATGTCAGTCTCCTTACCCACAGTAGTTGGTGTGGTTGAAGAAATACAAGGGTGTAATTGGCTTCAAGCACCCACTTTAATATGTGTGTCCCATTGATTAAGGTGCAGTCAAAGAGTGTGAAGCCTATGAGAAACAAACAGATCAATGACTGATGTACAGTTAATCATCAGTGTCATAATCATCAATCTTCATCATGTTCTCACTCACCACAGGTAGATCTTTTTGCTTCTTTTGAGACATTACTGACGTGATTCCTGACTGAACAGACCAGTTGTCCTGAGACGTCTTGTCTCAGAGTGATGTTGTTACTGTCTTTATTTCCAGAGAGGAGCTGAGTGTCTGTCAGTGTGTGTCCATCCAGAGTCCACCTGTACTGAGGACTGTCCCCTCCCTCAGAGGAGCAGGTCACCCTATCTCTCCCTGGGACAGACACTCAGAGACCAGCAGGACAGAGACACAGGAGCTGGAGGAAACACACTCAGATGATTTATAGAATATGAGATATAGTTTAGTTATAACACAATGACATGTGTGTCTGTCAATGTAACTAAATTCCCCAGGAGGAGAAAATAATTATTTACCTTGAATGGTCAACTGTAGAGTCCACTGCTCAGGTATGCGTCCAGTTGAATCAAAGGTTGTCAGAGTATATTCACCACCATCAGTCCTGCTCAGGCTGTTGATCCTAAATGTTCCATCACTGGGAGTGAATGAGGATCTGTCTTCTATCAGATTAAACAGATTCCTATTCTTGCCCCCGCTGAGTATAATTGTTCTGTCTTTAACCCATTCGTATCTAAATATTTCTGAGGTGCTGTTCATCAGCCGGATGATCACAGTTCCTCCCAAAGCTCCATAACACTGAGCTCCATCCTGTCTGCCATCACAGTAGGTTTCAATACCTGGAAATGCAAGATAAAGTTTTGTAAAATCAAATTTTCAAATTTTCCAAATTCTACTCATTTGAACTAAATCAATTACTTAAAATGAACATTTCAAAAAGTACCATTTTTTCTGTAAAACATTCTACTCCACATGGATTTGGGGACAAAGGTCAAAGGTCAAGGTCACAATTACCTCACTGAACACATTTTTGGCCATAACTCAGGAATTCATACACTAATTATGGTAAAATCACATACAAATATCTAAAAGTATAAAATGATGAGGTGATGACATTTGGATGTAAATGTAAACTGATATAAACTGAAACTTGACTGAGAAAAAAAAAACAAAAATCAAAAAACTCACTCTCTATATATATAGAGAGTAATTATAGCAGAGACAGAAATGATGAACAAGATAATGAGAATGTTTTAAATCCAAGTTACTTCATGGGAGTCCATTTAAAAAAACATTGTCAGTATAGCTATGATATATCTGAGCTCCATCCTGTCTGCCATCACAGTAGGTTTCTATACCTAAAAAAATGAAAAATAAAGAAAATAATGATGAACAAGATAATGAGAATGGTTCAAATCCAAGTTATTTTATGGGGAGTCCATTTAAAAAAAACAATTTCAGTATAGATGTACAATGTAATACAACTGAGTTTATTAAATTAAATACATATCTGAACTGTCAGGGCTGAGATACTTTAACCTACAAGAATAATTTAATAAATAAATATGCAGGAGCTCGTAATTCTTTTGTTTTGAAGTTGAACCCGAAACATGTCGCTGTCAGTTGATTTTTACATCTTTATCAACTTTTTAAAAAGTGATCATTACTTTCCAGTCAACAGATGCTTTCCAGCCTGCAGCATTTGAGTTGCAGTAGAATAGAATAGAATAGAATAGAATAGAATAGAATAGAATAGAATAGAATAGAATAAGAAAATATTTTATTGTCTACACTTAGCAAAAGGCAGAAGTTTGTCTTTGCTTACATGTGCAGAAAATAGCAAGCACATTAAAGACCTGACACATCACATCCAAACAGGACACATTAAAAATCACATAGAAACACAATAGAAGCTGCATTCAAAGGAGCAGCAGGTGCTCGATGGTCGGGACTGAGTCAAGGTTGAGAAAAAGAAAAAAATTAATGTAAAGTGCTATGTGCTGAAGTAGTGGGATAACTTCAACAAATGATCAGGTTGACTGATTACAACATTTGAAAATGATGATTTAAAGGATGGCTGTGATCGTTCAGGATTTTGCCATTTAAGTGCTGCACTGCTTTGCCCATGGTGATCAGACAGTTGGGTTTGTTTGCAGCCTGTAATTGTGCTGCATAGTTTGCAAAGCTATGTCTTACTTTTGACACTTAAGTGCTTGAACCAGGACACAACATTAAAACTGAGTATAATATCAATTAGTGATTGGTTTTCTCTGTTTAAAGTGCATTGACAAGACCTCAAAGGTCTAATGTCTTACTTGAAACCAAAATCTACACAACAAGTTAGAGCTGCAAAACATTTAATTCACTTAATTCAGATAAAATTAAATCCAAAAGTATTAAGTGTCATTAGTGTTATAGGTTAAACAGCTCACCATGAGAGACACTGAGTAACATCAGCAACAGTCCAATCACAGCCTCCATGTCTCCTCAGAGTTCAGCCTCTGTTGATCCAGTCAGCAGATTTCAGCACAAAACTTTTCTGCTTTCTTCAACAGCAAACGTGCACATTCTACACTGAGCAGCCGGAAATGTCTTCTTTTAGTGATCAGCTTCAGATAAGAAGGTGTGAAAACTCTGACTGAGCAAAGTGTGGTTATTATTGCTCTAGTTGTGATGGGAAAGAGGAAGCAGAGTTAATTTGGTCACTACGTGCAAAGTCGACACCAACAGCCACAGAAACAACACGTTTGTGCTTGTGTCCTCTCAGTCATAACTATACTTCAGTTGCAGCCATATATCATTAAATGATGTTATCAGAAAAAACATAAAAGTGTATTAGCTGGGCAGTTAACATTTCCATATCCAGCAAGCTTGTATACAACCTTTATGAAGGCATTTATCATCATCATCATCATCATCATCATCATTCATCATCATCATCATCATCCTGTTTTTGGCCAAAGTTGAGGGCCTCCTTGTCCACCTACAGTTCTGGATACGTACTGTATGAATATGTGTATATATGTCATTGGGTTTGTTTAGTAATGTGACCTGCTGATTGTGTTCGTTTATGTATGTATTCATCCCTGCTGCATGATTTTTGAGACCCTGTTAAATATTATTGAGGGCTTTATATTTAAAATTTATGATTGATATGGATTTTTTGGATACCATTTTTCTAGATATCAGGTTCACCCACAAATGTTGGAATATGATGAATATGAGTCTTTGCTGTCATTTATTGTAGCTGAAGGATTTCCTTGATTAAATGTATGCTATTTGGATAGGGCAGAGGTAAATTTGATCATTGTTATTTAATATATGCATACCTTTATTATATATTTATTTATTTAACAGGGACAGTGCACAGCTACTTAGCTGCACCAGAGTTAGCTATAAGCTAATTTTCATCTGTAGTCCCTGGCAGGACACAGAGAATAATTTCTCTGCTAAAAGACACTATTATACAGTATATACCTTGATGAATTACTTGCTATGATATGAGGTTCTATTTATTCAATGATGCTGTTTTTTTTATCTTACAATGAAAATGTATCCCCACTGGCTTATTTTCGAATGTAACCTGCAATATTTGCAAATGTTATATCTATAAACTTGTTTGGAATTTGTATATTTTTGGATAATGTGGTTTAACCTTTATGTATTTACCCATTCAAACATTTTGGGAATACATTTGATTGTTATTATTCAGAGTGTTTTCTTTTTCTCTAACTCTGTTTTGGATACAGTAGTGTGTTTAACAACCCATTGATAATTTTGTTCTTTTTTCTGCCGTGGGGAACGTGATTGGTCACAGACTGACAACCATTCCCCATTTAAGATGGCGACTCATTGACACAAACTGTCTGTCTAGCACCGAAACATCACAAATAAATGTTATACGGCAAGTTAGAAAGTGTGCAGGAGTCCTTTTGCAGCAAGAGACAACGTAGGTAAAAATTACCGTCTCTTTATTCCTTTCGTTACTGGCCTAAGCAGCCCACTTTAAGGAGGTGGCCTTACTGGTAGTGTGTGTCTGACGCAGCCATGCTGCTGTTCTGTGTAGGCTCACAGAGAGGTGTGTCCCTCTCCAGTGAAGTGTATAAGAAGTGATGCCAGCTATATCCTCTGTAAGTTGTGCAGTCAGAGTGATGAAGCTCATATTACAGCCATTAAAGTACTGTTCTGTAATGTCTGAAGGAAGAAAAGAGCCAAATAAAGCCCCGGTCCATGTGTTCAGCTACTCCGCCTCTCCTCCACCTCTGTGTGTGAGATTAGCCTGGACTGCCAGTGACCAGCACTGGCAGTCCAGGCTGAGATGAAACGAGACTTAGTTTTATAACCAACAGTTCCATACTACAGTTAGAAACCACAGAGATGAAGAAGGTAACACTTTGATGAAACACAGTCTACAGTCAGAAGATTATTGGTTTAAAGAGGCAACAAAATACCATCCCTCCCACACTGATTGACTGACTGATCAAAACCATTTTCTGCCATCAAACTAGAATCTGATGGACGACAACTGACAACACATCTTTCTGCTTAATTGTAATTATGAGCGAATTGTTTTAACACACCTGTGACTACCAATGATCTGCACAGCTGCCAGATATATTTGAACTGCATCATTTTCAGTGTTAATCCCCTTCAAACTGTAAAGTCAAACTTCATGAGAAACGCTTTGCGGAGATGTTGATTTATGTGACTTCTGGTTGGAGCGATGATTGTGTCGTTCACAGGGAAGTGTCTAATTACTTCAGTTCCTCATTTATAACAGAAATAGGTGCTAAAATGTCAAATATTCTCACTGTGCTATTGGTCCATAGTGGTCAGAACCTTGAGCTGTTTCTCTGTACTGTTCCTGTTTTAGACTCATCTTTATAATCATCTTCCTCTTTCTCTCTGTTAGCTTGTTAGACTCGGTCGCCCCCTACTGGCAAGTGTTGAATAAATGCAGATAACCTAAGATTTCTTCAACTTCTGACTCAAAGCAATAAATACTCAATGTGTCTGATGAGACAGACTGTTTTAGTAAAATATCTTAAGGCTCATATGATTATCGATCATTATTTTTCATGACATGTTTACATGTTGTCAGCAGAGAGTTTTACTGAATACAGAATTATCTATAAACAACAGTAACTCCTGTGTGAACCAGTAGAGGGAAACCTCACACCTACAGACACTGATGATGAGTCTGGAGGTTTTATTCAGTTCTCAGCAGTCATTAAATGAACAGTTCATGATCAACATGTTAAAAAAAAGGTGATTAAAAATCACCTGTTTAAAAATATACATAAGTACCAAGAAAAATACTGGAGAATAGAAACAGAAGAGAAACTATTTTCACCTCCATAAAGACACATGACCAATCACAGCAGGTGAGAGGCGACTCTAAGGTGTTGGCTCCAGAAAATTAAAGTTCAGATGCAGAACTTCTCACTTCAACCATCACAACAGAGTTCTCTTGATGCTCCTTCTGTCGACGGACAGCAGAGCCTTCAGATATCTCCTGTTTCTTCTTCTTCCAGGCAAAATAGATGAAAATCCCAGTTCAAACAAAGAGACACAAAAATCACATGTCAAGTTTATTATTTTTTGTATTATTATTGTCTCAAGAGAGTTAGTTTTCACTTACTTAAGTACCATGGGTCATCTGTGGAGGAAGCTTCAGTGGTGGATGGGGTGGAGGGTTTAATTGACTCTGTGATGTCAGTCTCCTGACCCACAGTAATCGTGGTAGAGGTCGTTGTTGTTGACTCAATACACAGGCTGTTACTGGCTTCAGACACCCACTGTGACATGTGTTCCCCATTGATTAAGGTGCAGTCAATGAATATGAAGCCTATGAGAAACAAACAGATCAAAAAAGAAGTAGATATGACCTCTTTTTTCAAAACGTTACTGATGTGATTCCTGACTGAACAGACCAGTTGTCCTGAGACGTCTTGTCTCAGAGTGATGTTGTTACTGTCTTTATTTCCAGAGAGGAGCTGAGTGTCTGTCAGTGTGTGTCCATCCAGAGTCCAGCTGTACTGAGGACTGTCCCCTCCCTCAGAGGAGCAGGGCATCCTCATCTCTCCCTGGGACAGACACTCAGAGACCAGCAGGACAGAGGACACAGGAGCTGAAGGAAACACACTCAGATGACTTTTGATATTAACAGAATTATTTTATACAGTTTTTAATACGGAACAGCCACAGATAGAAAGACATGTAGATTATGAGATATATGTAGTATAATAGATAATGACATGTGTGTCTATCGATTTCAAACCCCACAATAGGAAGAAAATAGTTATTTACCTTGAATGTGACTGTAGAGTCCACTGCTCTGATATGCGTCCATTTTTATCAAAGGTTGTCAGAGTATATTCACCACCATCAGTCCTGCTCAGGCTGTTGATCCTAAATGTTCCATTATTCAGAGTGAATGAGGATCTGTCTTTTATCAGATTAGACATAATATTATTCTCTCTCCAACTGAGTATTTCTGATGTTTCGCTTGACCATCGGTATCTAAATATTTCTGAGGTGCTGTCCATCAGCTGGATGATCACAGTTCCTCCCAAAGCTCCATAACACTGAGCTCCATCCCGTCTGCCATCACAGTAGGTTTCAATATCTGGAAATTTAAATTTCACATTGTTAACTACTCTATTTCTATTTCTACAAAACTCAGTTAAACTGATTACTGAAATTGAACATTTCTCAAAACCTGTGACTTGAAAACAGTTTAAGTTTAGCTACTAAAGTAATTACTTTTCTGTAAAACATTCTCAGTTTAAGTCAAGTTAATCTCATCTAGTCATTGCAAACTGATAACTTTCAGACCTACAAAACTTTTTAAAGTCCAGTGAAGTTTTCAACCCTACCACATTATATTTTATCCTTATATCTATATGGTCCTTCTGTGAATTTATTATCAAAACATAAAAATATGAATAAGATATTTTCAAAATAATAATATACACTTGACAGGCAGAGCAAATGTAAATGCAAGTTGAAGACTCAGAAATTGTGTGATGTTACATCAGCAGAAATGTTTCTGTCATTTTGTTTTAAATCCATTTTTACTTTGACTCACACAGCTTTATTTACTACAAAGCCAGAAAGTCTTATAGACGTCCACTGGATCAAAAAGTCTGTGAAAGAACTTTATTAATGATGCTTTTTGATCCTCAGAGCATCGACAGGTAAACGTTTTAATTTTTACACTACATCAACATAACTTAATTGAATACACGTTTACTTCCAAAATGGACCGAACAACTTCTGCCAACATAAAGGTGTTTTAAGAGACAGTTGATATTGAAGATATTTCTGAGGCGCCTACCTAAAAAATTAAAATATAATTATATAACTATTTAATTTCTGTAAAAATTCAATGTATGCAATACAAACACATGCACACACACACACACACACACACACGTACGTGTATGTGTGTGTGTGTGTGGTGTTTTGTGTGTGTGTGTGTGTGTGTGTGTGTGTGTGTATGTGTGATCACCTTCAGATAAGAAGGTGTCAGTGGTGTGTCCAAGCAGAGTGTGGTCTATCTAATCTTAGTATAGCTGGGATGGGGGAAAGGAAGCATGGTTAATGTGGTCACTACCTGCAAAGTCGACACCAACAGCCACAGAAACAACAGGCCATCTGCTCATTCCAGTTGACATCTTCTCATACATAAATATTCTTCAGTTGCAGCCATATTTGGCTGACGTATGCAGAACCCTAGGGAAGATCAACCCTCACAAGTCTGCCGGACCTAGACAACATCCTAGGACAGGCCCTCAAGGCTGTGGTGCAGAAATCACCAATGTTTTTCGACACCATTTTTAACTTGTCGCTGTTCCATCCTGTTTTAAAACAACCTCTATCATCCCAGTGCCTAAGAAAAACCCAGTAACCTGCTTTGACGAACACAGACCAGTGGCACTCACGCCTGTCATTATGAAGCATTTCCAGAGGATCATAGTGGGAAACATTAAAGCCACCATTCCCTCCACACGGACCCCCTCCAGTCTGTGTACTGGCCCAACAGATCCATAGAGTATACTGTTCGTGCTGCACTACACACTGTACTCTCCCACTTGGAATATGGGGACACATACATTAAAATGCTGTTCACTGACTACAGCTCAGCATTCAATACACTTATCCCCACCAAGGTAAAACAGACACTAATGAGCCTGGGACTGAGCTAAACACTGACCGGATCTCAGACTTCCTCGTCTGTCAACCACAGTCCATCAGGATTAAAAAATACCTCTTCCAGGACAATAGTAATTAACATTGGCACCCTGTAAAGTTGTGTACATGAGAATACCACCACTCTGAAATTTGCTGACAACCTGGTACTGTGATGTCAAAACAACAACTTGACACTTTATGTCAGCAGAACAAAGGAGGTGAGAGTGGAAGGATAGCTGACACCACCAACCATCACTATACATCAGTGAGTCTGAGGTGGAAAGGGTCAACATCTTCAAGTTCCTCGGCATCCACATTAGTGAGGATTCACCTGGACACACATCAGGAAGGTGCACAGGGGCTGTACTTCTTGAGGAGGCTGAGGAAATTTAAACTGCCATCTCTGCCACTTCTCTGCAGTTTCTAAGGGGGCACTACGGAGCCCATTCTCAGAAGCAGCATCACAGTGTGGTATGGCAACAGGACACAAGCCGACCGTAAACACGTGCAGAAAGTGATCAAGTCAGTCCAACACATCACAGGAACGGCCCTCCCATCTCTGCAGGATATCTACCTGCAGAGAGTCCTCTGAAGGGCCCACAACACGATCAGAGACCACTCGCACCCCCAGCACCACCTCTTCATGCTCCTACCATCAAACGGCAGACGGCACAGGAGTCTAAAATGCAGGACTTCAAGGCTCAAAAACAGTTTCTATCCCCAGGCCATGAGGCTGATTAAGATCTCCAAGCCACTGCCCCTGCCCCTTCCCATCAACACATGAACAAACAAATGAACTAATACAAATTTGCACCCACTGGACAATATTTTTTGCAAACCGCTTTTGTCTTTTGTGCATGGATTCTTACACTGTTTTTACATTGCACATACTGTTTTTATACTGTCTTTAGTACAGTTGTTACCAGCCATCTTTTGCACAGACTTTTTATACTGTTTATACTGCATATACTATTTATTCTGTACTTATACTGCACATGCTGTTGTTTATTCTAGTTTACAATGAGCATACTATTACATACTACCTCAGTCATTGTGTTCTTGTTTCTTTCTTTTCTTTCTTTCTTCTTCTCTTAACTTTTTAAAGTACATTTGTAAATAGAATGAATTGATGGCACCGGGGAAAGACATTGTAAGTAAGGAATGTCATTGCACTGATAAACTGTTTTTTTCTTCTTTTCTTTCTTTATTTTTGCAATAAATAATAAACAATAAACAATGAAGCCCTTGAATCATTGAATATATTGTTATATGATGTTATCATAAAAATATAAAGGCATATTAGCTGGACAGTTAATATTTCAATACCCACGATACTTGTATACAACCTTTATGAATACATTTTAGTCCAGTTTCATCATCGTCACCATCAGGGCTCATGTCTCAATACTGGACTGCTTTAAACTGTCAAATGACATGTTCAGACATCACAGTGCTGCTTCTTGTGTTAGTAACAACATGGTAAAGGAAGCAGAATAATGCAAACAACTGTTCATTTCCTCATTTGTGTTGTGACATTATGACTGGATGTTAATGTCTCTAGGCTGTGCTTCAAGACATTATTTTATGTTCATTAATTTCATGTTTATGTTCACAACCTGTATATTGATTTAAAGGAAAGCATCAGAGACAATTTGGGTACAATTTTTCTTCTCTTTATTCCTTTGACAAACCCAGTCTACAGTCAGATGATGATTATTTTGTCTTTTGACAAAGGTGACAACATGAAGACAAACGAGGTGACAAAATGCCATCCCTCCCAAACTGATCGACTGATCAAAACCATATTCAATTTGACCCCAAAATATGCCATTTACACCATGTCAACTGTAGCCTCCCAGGTAGCATGCAAACATGGCGCCGATGTATCACGAGACTTCGTATATCTCTTAATGGATGCACGTGTGAAAATATCACGAGATCTCTTGTGCATCTGGCTCGAGACAGAGAGGCGACATTTCTTTGCTAAAAACATGGTGAAATGGTGTCTTTTGGGGTCAAATTTGAATGTCGCAGCTCACGGACACTTGGATTACACCACAGAGCAGGTTGGAGACATTTTGTGTTTGTTTTGTGTTCTTTTTTTTACATTTTATCCCTGGTCACCATTCACTGCCATTGTGGATTTGGCTGCAACCCTGACAAAGACAAACAAGGTAACAAAATGCCATCCCTCCCAAACTGACGGACTGATCAAAACCATATTCTGCCATCAAAATAGAAGTTGATGGATGACAACCTTTACACAACTTGGCAACTGTTGATTAAAGGCCTTTACACTTGGAACAATATCATTATGTCTAATGAGGCAGACTCTTTTTGTAAAACTTCTTAAGGCAGTAACAGTGATACAAACAACAGTAAAGAAGAACAAAAAGGCAGCTTATGAAAAACCAGCTGATGACACATGATTGGTTGGTTGACAGGGTCTGAATACATAACAACACTAGAAAGCAACTAAATTAAAGCTCTTACTTTAAATGTTTATAATGGTTTTACAAAGACAAGGAAGAGATCTATATTTGTAATCATAATCAGATGAGACAAACATAAAACTATTATTTACATAATTTAATATATTCTGACTTAAACACCATAACCATATATGTGAAAAGGGCGGTTGTTATGGTGTAAAATACAGTTTGGGCGTCAATACACAATGTTAGATGCATGCTTTGATGGCAAAATCATAATTTTTAAAATATATGTAGCTACTGGAACAAAAGTGAAAATAATTTATCTCAAAAACATCAACTTTTTTCTTCTGAATAAAATATCAAGAATATCAAACTTTGGATCATAGAAACGGGGTCACAACACATAACCTTTGTTCTATCAGAGCTCCAACAATGAAACAAAAGCAGAAAACACTTGCAACCCTTTTTCTTTTCTTTTCTTTTCTTTTCTTTTTTTTTTTTTTTTTTAGAAGGTTTTCATAGTGAGCTGATAAGAAGTAAGAATTTGTGGAGAATAAAAGCAGAGGATAATTTCCACTTCAAACTCTATTTTCACCTCCATAAAACACCTGGCCAATCCAAGCAGGTGAGAGCGACACTGACGTGTTGGTTCAAGAAAGTTAAAGTTCAGATGCAGAACTTCTCACTTCAACCATCACAACAGAGTTCTCCTGATGCTCCCTCTTTCGACGGATGGCAGAGCCTTCAGATATCTCTTGTTTCTTCTTCCAGGCAAAATAGATGAAAATCCCAGTTAACATGAGAATCACAGCTGCTCGTAATATGAGCAGGAAGAGACCTGTTCAAACAAAGAGACACAAAGATCACATGTCAAATTAATTGTTTTCTTGTTTTAATTTATAAGTTATTGTCAGAAGAGAGTAAGTCACTTACTTAAAGCGATATTCCACCCCTAGATGATAATCCACTCAATATCTGCTCACCCCTATGCCGATGTGAGGATGGGTGAAGATCTTCAGTTCACAAAACAATCCTGGAGTTTCAGCAGAAAACAGCATTGCAGCCGCGAACATTAAAATTTAACCACAAAAGATGCCATTTACACCATGTTTTTAGCTGAAATGTCAACTGTAGCCTCCCAGATAGCATGTAAACATGGTGTCGATGTATCGCGAGACTTCGTATATCTCTTAATGGATCCACGTGTGAAAATATCGCAAGATCTCTTGTGCATCTGGCTCGAGTCTGAGAGGCGACAGTTGACATTTTGGCTAAAAACATGGTGTAAATGGTGTCTTTTGGGGTCAAATTTGAATGTCGCAGCTCACGGACACTTGGATTACACCACACAAGCAGGATGGAGACATTTTGTGTTTGTTTTGTGTTCTTTTTTTAACGTTTTATCTGTGGTCTCCATTCACTGCCATTGTACTGGATTTGGCTGCAACCCTGTTTTCTGCTGAAACTCCAGGATTGTTTTGTGAACTGAAGATCTTCACCCATCATCACATCGGCATAGGGGTGAGTACATACTGAGTGAATTTTCATTTTTGGGTGGAATATCGCTTTAAGTACCATGGGTCACCTGTGGTGGAGAAGTTACAGTTTGATAATTGGATGTGATGTGAGTGGAGGTTTGATTGACTCTGTGATGTCAGTCTCCTCACCTACAGTAGTTGGTGTGGTTGGTGTAATACACAGGGTGAAATTGGCTTCAAGCACCCACTGTGACATGTGTGTCCCATTGATTAAAGTGCAGTCAACAAATACGAAGCCTATGAGAAACAAATAGATCAATGACTGATGTACAGTTAATTCAGGAGGAGCAGGACACCCTCATCTCTCCCTGGGACAGACACTCAGAGACCAGCAGGACAGAGGACACAGGAGCTGAAGGAAACACACTCAGATGATTTGTAGAATATGAGATATAGTCAGCAATACACAATGACATGTGTGTCTGTCAATGTCACTAAATTCCTCAGTAGGTAAAAATAGTTATTTACCTTGAAAGGTCAACTGTAGAGTCCGCTGCACTGATCTGCGTCCGTTTGAATCAAAGATTTTCAGAGTATATTCACCACCATCAGTCCTGCTCAGGCTGTTGATCCTAAATGTTCCATCACTGGAGTGAATGAGGATCTGTCTTTTATCAGATTAAAGACTATCTTATTTTTTTTCCCATGTAGTATTTGTCTTGTTTTGTTTGACCAAATGTATCTAAATATTTCTGAGGTGTTGTCCATCAGCTGGATGACCACAGTTCCTCCCAAAGCTCCATAACACTGAGCTCCATCCTGTCTGCCATCACAGTAGGTTTCAATACCTGGAAATTGGAGAACATAAAGCAAACAACTTTCATTCTCTGATTTCTACAATGACAATGAGGTGTAGTCAGACCCACAGTGGATTTGCTGCAGCCGTGTTTCTCAGAGATTGCAAAGTTATTATTGTGCAGCTGATAATTACACAGGCTTGTGGCCAGTAGTAGAATGTAACTAAGTACATTCACAAAAGTACTGTATATTTTGAGGTACTCGTCATTTAAAATCAGTATTTCATTTTATGTTACTCTATGCTCACTGTACTTTTTACTTCACAACATATATTTTACAATTATACTTCAAAGTTACTTTTCAGAATAAAATTTTACATAAAAATAAAATATGACACATGACAGTGATGAAAATAAACAAAAGTCTGTAAAGAATGTTTAATTCATTTAGACTTGCCAACATTAAAATGCTTCTTACAATGTAATTCATCAGTAATACTAATCCAATTATACATAATGATATAAATATATGATATATAAATAATGATCACATATATCATAAATTACCAGTCAGTACTGTGAGTGCTTTTAGTCGAGACGAGTCAAATTTATTTCTAAAGCACTTTTAAACACAACCCACGTTGGCCAAAGTTGCTGTGCAGAACAGAGCCGGTAGATAATGTCACAAATAAACAAAAACACTGCATAAGCAATTAATGCACACAGCTCATAGGCACAAATAAACAGCACACAGACATACAGTCAATAATCAGCCACAAGGATTCAAACAGTAGTGAGTAAAAAGTTCTAAGTCTGGACTTAAAAGAGACAATGTAGGGGGCAGATCTGATAGGGAGGGGCTGCTATAGAGAGAGCAAAGGCCTGTCAAATTAAATGTTTTAATACTCTTACATTTTATACATTTTATATATTCATCTGTGTCTCCCCAAGACCACAGTATGCATATATATACCTTTCATTCATATATGCCAGTGATTAGAACACACATGATATTTTATGATGTATTTGTGGAAATGTGTATGAAATAATGAAAAAGACAACTAGAATATTTAAATTTTAAGTAATGGTGCAACTATAACATCAGGGTTTTAATGCTTTCTGTGAAGGTAAGCGTTGTGTAACAGCTTTTTTTTTTTTTAAGTAATTTTCAGAACATCAAGACATTTCAGTAAAAAAACTAACAAATTTAAAATCCCTCCTCTGAGCAGGACCTTTACTTACTGATTAAATTGTATTTCTGGTGTAACAGCATGTTTTAATTGTGATTGAGATTATGATTCAACATAGCTTCATAACTGTGTTTACATTCCTTTTTCTTATGTACAATGATTGTGTGAGAATAAAATAAAATGATGTGTCAAATTAAACAAGTTAAACAGCTCACCATGAGAGACACTGAGTAACATCAGTAACAGTCCAATCACAGCCTCCATGTCTCCTCAGTGTTCAGCCTCTGTTGATCCAGTCAGCAGCTTCCAGACAAACTTTTCTACTTTATTCAAATGCAAACATGCACATCCAACACTGAGCAGCCTGAAAGTTCTTCTTTTAGTGATCAGCTTCAGAAAAGGTGTGAAAACTCTGACCAAGCAAACGGTGATTATAACAGTACAGTCAAGAGAAAGAAGAGGAAGAAAGAGGAAAGAGGAAGCACAGTTACCAGGGTCACTACTTGCAAAGTTCTCAATACTAAAAGCCCCAAAAATTACAAGTCACCTGTTTGTTCAGTTGATATCTTCTCATACATAACTATTCTTCAGATGTAACTATGTTGCTATGTTATCAGACAGATACACACTCTCATCAAGCTTTGCACAATAACAAAGTAACTGAAAATGTGAAACAAGTATTTTTTTTTCTTTTATTTCTTTTATTTTAGACTGATGCAGGTTGAATACATGTGTGATGTCGCATCAGCAGAAAGATTTCTATTATTTTGCTTTAAAAATTTATTTTCACTTTGAGGTTTTAATTACTACAAAGATCTTGTAAACCACAAATTCTTATAGACATGCGCATTGATATCTCCTTGATACTTACATGGATATTTGTATGAAGTCATTTTAACAGTCGAGTCTCAGTTCATCACCATCGGGGTTCATTTATTAATCTGAATACTGGATTACTTAAAATAGTCAAACCCCCAACAGACAAACCTCCAACGACAACCTCAGACACCATTTTGTTTTTCACAAAATGGCAAAGGAAGCTGAATATTGCACCAAACTGTTAGATCAGTTCCTCATTTATGTTGTGAACAGTATGACAAGGTGTTAATGTCTCAGGCAATGCTTCAAGACATTAATTCATGTTGATCAAAGTATTATTGATAGATAATAACTGTTCAATATCTTTTGTACTTATGAAGGAATTGTTCAACACAAGAATAATTACGGTCCTCACAGCTGCCAGCTAAATTTAAAATGCATGATTTTCAGTGCTAGTCCTCATCAAACTGTACGGTCAAACTTCATACAAAAAGCTTTTTTGAGATGTTGGATGATATGATTGTTGGTTTGAGTGATGGTCGTTTCGTTAACAACGTAATAAGGAAGTAGAATAATCGACTCCACTAATTGGGTGTGAATGCTGGAAGCATGTACATTGTACATCAAAATGTAGGAAAGTTTGTGCCCCTCACAAATACGTAACAACAGATGCAAACAGACTTACACTTTTGGCCCCCTGAGCCTCTCAGCAACATGAGTGCCAGCCAACTGTCACATTTGCTCCCAAATTAACTGTTAAGACAAATTTTCAGGAGGGAAGTAGAAACAGGCACTTTTCTTACCTACTCCAGTTCTCACATTTTTGTCGCTATGCACACAAATTTCACACAGTGTGCTCAGCTGGGTCTCCTTTTTTCTGAGAATATCACCATTTTGGCAGTAGGAGTTACTGTTTTTGAAGCAGAAGCAGGAGTATTATAGATTACACTCTGCATTAATCTCACTCTCTGAGGCAGGAGGACACATAGCATTTAGTAGCCTTTGACGGGAAGCTAATGGAGATGAGCTAATTACAGTTTGACACATGTCACACATGTCACACACACACACACACACACACACACACAACAACACACACACAAGATAGAAAAGGATGTCTCTAGAACAGTTAGTCCCAGAGTCTGGATTGTGACCCATAAGTGTTACAGGAGATTGTTTTTGGGTTGCCAAATAAATACACGACTATGAAATTCTTCAAATTTATATTTATATCTTCAGTAAACATTTTATAAAGCATTAAAATGTGCACGTTGTTTTAATGATGAGAGGAAGAAACAAGAGCCTGTTAATTCTGCCTAAATACACTTATTTTGTCTCATATACAAATTGGGCTAACATGACGTATATTGTTTTCATGAAGAGAGGAAATAAAAACAATGAGATGGCCTAACATGTTTTTAATGACATGCCTCAAGATAATATAAGGTGATGCACAAATGGCAGTAAAAACAGTAACGGAACATTCATTTAAGCACAAATTAACTCTTCCCAAGATTTATTGATGAGGCCTGTGATGAATTGGGTAGCAATGTTTTGTCACTTTTAGTTTGGGAAACACTGGTGTAGACACACAAATATCATGAAGTGTGCCCAGCAGGGTCTACTTATGATAACGGCATGTAGGCAATCAGAGTGACTGTCTTTGACGTAGAAGCAGGAGTAAGAGACGTGAGCAGCAACTAAAATCCCTGTGACATGAAATCCCTGCATGGCAATAGCAACTGACTTCCTTAGACTTGAACCTTTCTCACTGAACCTGGTATCATGTTCTAAAAGTTTCATATATAAGATTTATTCAGCTTTTCAGTCACATCCATAGAAATGAGACTCTTTGGAACAATTCATATTCCTTCACCTGCATCTTCATATAAAGTAAAGCCAGCATTGCAATTTAGTTCCCAGTCAACAGTGAAGAAATCCAGTATAACTATATTTTGCATTCTTCATCACTTTGCCACGTATTTTTATTTTATTTATATTATGTTTTTTTAAGTTATTTTTTTGGCCATTTGTGCCTTTGTGGGATAGTGCAGCTGAATAGTAGACAGGAAAGTGGGCAGAGAGAGGGGGGATGACACGCAGCAAAGGGCCGCAGGCCGGAGTCGAACCAGCGGCTGCTGCAGAGGACTAACAGCCTCCATACATGGGTCGGACGCTCCACCAACTGAGCTAAATGTCTGCCCAACTAGCTCCCAGTCATTAGTCAAGAAATTAGTCAAGTTTATCATCCTTCATCTCTTTCCCAGATTTTCAACTATTCATGCTCCTTCATCTGCTTCTTCATACAACTTAAAGTCAGCAATTCAGTTTAGCATCAACTTTTCAACAAATCTTAAAATATTCCACATTTTTCATACATTGGTGGTGTTATTCAAATTTAAAAGCCAGTAGTGTTTTTTAGCGTCAGATATATCAAACATTTACACCCATGATTTTTTCAGAAATTGCCTTCACTACTGACATACTTACTTCAGTTCCTCATTTATAACAGACATACACACCCAAGGTGTTAAATATTCACACTGTACTGTTGGCCCACAGCGTTTTAAAACTCAGACTATTATGTTCATGGTTTGAAACTCATCTGTATATTCTTCTCTCTCTCTGTCTCTTTCTCTTTGGTCTCATTAGTGTCTATCACCCTCCACTGGCAACTGCTGTCTAAAGGCAAGTGACTTAAAATATTAGAAAACATTACACTTGCAGTCAAACGGAAAAAAACAAAAACAAAAAAAAAAAACAGGCATATTTTACACTCAGTATCTACTGAGGCAAACTTTTTTAGTGAAGCATCTGAAAGCACTGACAGCCATGAAATATTTTTTATTGATCATTATTTTGTCTGACATGTTTAAATGTTGTCAGCAGAGAGTTTTACTGAATACAGAATTATCTATAAACAACAGTAACTCCTGTGTGAACCAGTAGAGGGAAACCTCACACCTACAGACACTGATGATGAGTCTGGAAGTTTTATTCAGTTCTCAGCAGTCATTAAACAGTTCATGATCAAAATGTCAACAAAAAGGCAGCTTAACTAAACTGACTGATGACACATGACTGATTGATTTACAGGTTTACAACAAGCAACTAAATCAAAGCTCTTATTATTTAAAACTTTGTAAGGTTTTAACATTATTACTCTTTGTAAACATGGAAGCTAAACAAATGTAAATTTATAATCAGAAGAGAAAAACACAAAATTATTATTTACATAAATCAATCTTTTCTGAGTTAAAAACTGTAATACAATAGGAATCTTTTATAGAGATCACTGTTATAGTGATATATGGATCAAAAAGCCTGGGACAGAGTCATTCCTGTACAAAAGCTGGTTAAATAATTCACAGTAATAGAACAGTCTATTTACAGTGTTCATTTTGAAACACAAAATCGCAATTATGATCAATTTAACCAAGCCAGTTGTAATAACTATAACAGGGTTTCACTGTAATGTATGTGGACATGACCTTAATTTATAAACCAAAAGTCAACCCAAGTTAAATAAAATTATTAAAACTACACTTTAGGCTTTATTACATTATGTCACATTCACCATTTTTAAATATACTGTATAACACTAAGAAGCACACCAGTTCAAAGGTGACAATAATTTGTCACCAAAACATCAACTATGTCTTTTAAGAAAAATATCAAGAAAATAATATCAAGAAAAAAAGAATCCAGCGGCTCCAGCTGTGATCATAGAACGAGGGTCACAATGCATAACCTTTGTGCCATCAGAGCTTCAACAGTGAAACAAAATGTGAGGAGAATAAAAACAGAAGAGAAGGCGACACTAAGGTGTTGGTTCCTGAGAGTTAAAGTTCCTCATTTCAACCATCACAACAGAGTTCTCTTGATGCTCCCTCTTTCGACGGACAGCAGAGCCTTCAGATATCTCCTGTTTCTTCTTCCAGGCAAAATAGATGAAAATCCCAGTTAACATGAGAATCACAGCTGCTCGTAATATGAGCAGGAAGAGACCTGTTCAAACAAAGAGACACAAAGATCACATGTCAAGTTATTGCTGTGACAGGAGAGTTTGTTATCACTTACTTGAGTACCATGGATCATCTGTGCTGGAGGAAGTCACAGTTTGATTGGAGGATGTGATGTGAGTGGAGGGTTTGATTGACTCTATGATGTCAGTCTCCTCACCTACAGTAGTTGGTGTGGTTGGTGTAATACACAGGGGGTAATTGGCTTCAAGCACCCACTGTGACATGTGTGTCCCATTGATTAAGGTGCAGTCAAAGAATGTGAAGCCTATGAGAAACAAACAGATCAATGACTGATGTACAGTTAATCATCAGTGTCATAATCATCAATCTTCATCATGTTCTCACTCACCACAGTTAGATCTATTTGCTTCTTTTGAGACACTACTGACGTGATTCCTGACTGAACAGACCAGTTGTCCTGAGACGTCTTGTCTCAGAGTGATGTTGTTACTGTCTTTATTTCCAGAGAGGAGCTGAGTGTCTGTCAGTGTGTGTCCATCCAGAGTCCAGCTGTACTGAGGACTGTCCCCTCCCTCAGAGGAGCAGGACACCCTCATCTCTCCCTGGGACAGACACTCAGAGACCAGCAGGACAGAGGACACAGGAGCTGAAGGAAACACATTCAGATGATTTATAGAATATGAGATATAGTTTAGTTATACACAATGACATGTGTGTCTGTCAGTGTTACTAAATTCCTCAGTAGGTAAAAGTAGTTATTTACCTTGAATGGTCAACTGTAGAGTCCACTGCTCTAAGCTGTGTCCATTTGAATCAAAGATTTTCAGAGTATATTCACCACCATCAGTTCTGCTCAGGCTGTTGATCCTAAATGTTCCATCACTGGGAGTGAATGAGGATCTGTCTTCTATCAGATTAAACAAATTCCTATTCTTGCCCCCGCTGAGTATAAATGTTCTGTCTTTAACCCATTGGTATTTAAATATTTCTGAGGTGCTGTCCATCAGCTGGATGATCACAGTTCCTCCCAAAGCTCCATAACACTGAGCTCCATCCTGTCTGCCATCACAGTAGGTCTCAATACCTGGAAATTTTGAAACATAAGTCATTGAAAATGAACAAATCTGATAGCAGTGAGAATTACACAGGACTGTGACCAGTGGTGAAATGTAACTAAGTACATTTACTAAATGCTGCACTTTGAGGTAGATGTACTTTATCAGAGTATTTTCTTTTTATGGTACTTTATGATTCTACTCCAATTTCAGACAAAAATATTCTACTTTTTACTTCACTTCATTTATTTTATTTATTATACATATCATTAGTAGTTTGGTTTTCAGATTAATATTTTGCAAAAAATTCAATATATGATGAACAGATATATGTTGCATTGTATAGACTTAACTTCTTAAACTTGCTGACATAAACACAGTAATTCATCTGCAATAACAATCCAGTAATACATATGATAATATATTTATGATAATACATAGAGAATAAAGCACTATGAATCAGGGCATTCAATGCTGTGAGTGGTTTATTTTAATATAGATGCCTTTTTACTCAAATAAAAAAATGAGTGAAGGACTTGTAGAATTTTTATACTGTGGTGTTGCTACATTTAAAGGTCTTAAAACAATAGTCAGGTGCTAATATGAACACTGAAAGAGGTTTTGCTCTGATCTTTCCTCCTGTTCATACTGATGAGCTTTCAATGGAAGTGAGAGGCAACAACATCCACAGTCCTTGTTTTTTGCAAAAATGAGTTGAGATTTGTAATCTGACTGTTATGACTCCTCCCTTTCAGACCGCAGTGGTTCAGTGGACCTTTTCCTGCAGTGTAAGTGACACTGACGCTAAAATGAGACTTCAGCAGTCTGAATGAGTCAAATCAAGAGGATATCTTCCAGAGTCTTTTCGGTACAACATTTTTATTTCTGTCTCTCTCTCCACTGTACTACAGCACAGAGACACTGTACAGTGAAATGCACAGAAAATATTATTTATATATTTATTTAATCTTACATTATTTATTCTGAAAATACTGTAACTTTGGAAGATATATTGATGTGAATAACTCAGACTGCTAAATCCTCATATGAGCATCATATACTGTCCAGTGGTTAGTGAACAGACACATATTTATGTGAATGATATTTACAGTGTTGACTGATGGACCACAGTTCAAGTCTTAGTCTGGGTCTCTTTCTACAGAGTTAGAAGAAAAATCATGAGTTGTCTGTTTCTGAGAAAGCTACAATTTCATAGAAAGGTATGATGTGATTAGAGGACACAATGTCCATCTTGAGTGTTACTGGCTTTAAACACCCACTGTACCATGGATCATCTGTGGTGGAGGAAGTCACAGTTTGATAATCGGATGTGATGTGAGTGGATGGTTTGATTGACTCTGTGATGTCAGTCTCCTCACCTACAGTAGTTGGTGTGGTTGGTGTAATACACAGGGGTAATTGGCTTCAAGCACCCACTGTGACATGTGTGTCCCATTGATTAAGGTGCAGTCAAAGAATGTGAAGCCTATGAGAAACAAACAGATCAATGACTGATGTACAGTTAATCATCAGTGTCATAATCATCAATCTTCATCATGCTTTCACTCACCACAGTTAGATCTATTTGCTTCTTTTGAGACACTACTGATGTGATTGCTGACTGAACAGACCAGTTGTCCTGAGACGTCTTGTCTCAGAGTGATGCTGTTACTGTCTTTATTTCCAGAGAGGAGCTGAGTGTCTGTCAGTGTGTGTCCATCCAGAGTCCAGCTGTATTGAGGACTGTCCCCTCCCTCAGAGGAGCAGGACACCCTCATCTCTCCCTGGGACAGACACTCAGAGACCAGCAGGACAGAGGACACAGGAGCTGAAGGAAACACACTCATGACTTTTTATATTAACTGAATCATTTTATACAGTTTTAATGCAGAACAGACATGGATATCAATACATGTAAATTATGAGATAAATGTAGTTTAGCAATAGTATATGACATGTGTTCATCAGTGTTACTAAATTCACCAGGAGGCAAAAATAATTATTTACCTTGAATGGTCAAATTCAGAGTCTGCGGCTCAGATATGCGTCCATTTTTATCAAAGGTTGTCAGAGTATATTCACCACCATCAGTCCTGCTCAGGCTGTTGATCCTAAATGTTCCATCACTGGGAGTGAATGAGGATCTGTCTTCTATCTGATTAGACAGATTCCTATTCTTGCCCCCGTTGAGTATTTCTGTTCTGTTTTTAAACCATTGGTATTTAAATATTTCTGAGGTGCTGTCCATCAGCCGATGATCACAGTTCCTCCCAAAGCTCCATAACACTGAGCTCCATCCTGTCTGCCATCACAGTAGGTTTCAATACCTGGAAATGCAAGATAAAGTTTTGTAAAATCAAATTTTCAAATTTTCCAAATTCTACTCAATTGAACTAAATCAATTACTTAAAATGAACATTTCAAAAAGTACCAATTTTTCTGTAAAACATTCTACTCCACATGGATTTGGGGACAAAGGTCAAAGGTCAAGGTCACAATTACCTCACTGAACACATTTTTGGCCATAACTCAGGAATTCATACACTAATTGTGGTAAAATTACATACAAATATCTAAAAGTATAAAATGATGAGGTGATGACATTTGGATGTAAATGTAAACTGATGTAGAAAGGAAAGCCGTGACATCTCTGAGCAAGGACCAAAACATCACTATCCTTCCTGCAGACAAGGGGAGATGCACGGTAATCCTTAACACAAACGACTATCACACCAAGGTCTCCACTTTACTCAGTGATGATAACACCTACGAACCTCTGA
Organism: Lutjanus argentimaculatus; assembly: GCA_034769285.1. NCBI lineage: Eukaryota > Metazoa > Chordata > Actinopteri > Lutjaniformes > Lutjanidae > Lutjanus > Lutjanus argentimaculatus. The sequence continues at coordinate 20,872,652 of JAWZSL010000006.1, forward strand.
GACGAGACCCATCCAGCACTTACAAAAGAAAGACAATAGAATGCTTACAAAAGCTACAAAAAGAAGGAGCCTTTGACCAGGCACAATACCTTCGCCTGTATCCACAGGAGGCTGTCCCATGCCTATATGGTCTACCAAAGATCCACAAAGAAGGGGCCCGTCTCAGGCCCATTGTCAGCAGTATCAACTCGGTTACCTACAACATCTCCAAACGTGTAGCCAACATCCTAGCTCCCTTGGTGGGCAAAACCTCACACCACATCCCAAACTCCATTGACTTTGTGAACAAGGTCCGAGGCTTAAAACTGGAACCAGATGAGACCATGGTATCCTATGATGTGACCTCTCTGTTCACCTGCATTCCAACCATGGAGGCAGTGGAAACTGTGAGACAACGTCTCCTACATGACGACACCCTCCACAACAGAACCAATCTTAACCCTGACCAGATATGCCAACTACTTGATCTCTGCCTGAACACTACATATTTCCAAGTCAACGGCAAATTTTACAGACAGAAACATGGCTGTGCCATGGGCTCACCAGTATCCCCCATTGTGGCCAACCTGTACATGGAAGAGTTTGAATACAGGGCCCTGAAATCTTTCAGAGGAACACCACCGAGCCACTGGTTCAGGTATGTGGACGACACATGGGTTAAAATCAAAAGCCAAGAAGTGCAAACTTTTACAGAGCACATCAACTCAGTGGATAAAAACATCAAATTCACTAGAGAAGATGTCAAAGATAATTGCCTTCCTTTCTTGGATTGTGAAGTTCACATTGGTAAGGACAGGAACCTCCACATTGGGGTATATAGGAAGCCCACACACACAGACCAATACCTACTCTTTGACTCACACCACCCTTTGGAACACAAACTAGGTGTTATCAGAACTCTGCAACACAGGGCGGATAATGTACCAACCAGCACTCAGGCCAGAAAGAAAGAACACAAACACCTGAGGGAAGCCCTGACAACTTGTGGCTACCCCAGTTGGGCCTTTGTGAAAACAGCCACAGTTGCCAGAAAGAACACCAAAAAGGATGGTGAGGAGAAAAAGAAAATCAAAAGGAACAACATAGTGATTCCATATGTGTCTGGGATATCTGAAAAACTCAGGAGGGTTTTCAACAAGCATCACATCCCTGTGCACTTCAAACCCAGTAACACACTCAGACAGAAATTGGTGCATCCCAAAGATCGCACACCACATACACAGAAAAGCAATCTGGTGTATGCTGTCCAATGCAACGAGGATTGCAAGGATTTATACATTGGTGAAACCAAACAACCACTAAACAGACGCATGGCTCAACACAGGAGACCTAACTCCTCAGGTCTAGACTCAGCTGTCTATCTACACCTTAAGGAGAAGGCACACTCCTTTGAAGACAGCAACGTCCACATTCTAGACAGAGAGGACAGATGGTTTGAAAGAGGAGTTAAGGAAGCCATCTACGTCAAAATGGAGAAACCCACTCTAAACAGAGGAGGAGGCCTAAGCCACAACCTCTCTCCTATTTACAATGCTGTTATTTCATCTTTGCCCAGGAAATTCAACAACTTGACCTCCAAAAACAACAGTGATTCACATTCATGTAACTCTAACGACTGTGGTCCACAGTCCTTTGTCTCTAACGACTGACACTCATACCTGGTTTCGGGTCACACCCAGTGATCAACGACTCCAAACGACTGTTGTCAATCTGATTGGAGCACTCATGAATTTGAACACATCTACAGAGGTTAAATACCTGGGGTTCCCACCATTTAGTTAGACTAGCTCTGACTAGTCTGACAGGCATGAACTGATGAAGCTTCTTGGATGAGAAGCGAAACGCTTCAATAAGACTTTTAAACAAGTCCAGTTGCTTTCGATTTAATCTTTTCCTGAGTAAACTGATGTAAACTGGAACTTGACTGGTTGGTGGAGACAAACGACCCTAATTTATTTTTTGACTGCTCTGTTTTGTACCATCATTGACACATGACTTCTCACTCTTCTAAACAGGATGCTCGTGACCGCAAGAGATGAACAACTGCTTCAGTTTGAAAACTTGTTTCAGCTCAGGACATTGCGTGTCAGGTCATGCTAATGTTGTAATGATGCAAAACATTTCACTTTACAAAAATCCCTCCTTTTAGCAGAACCTTTAGTCATAAAATTAATTGTATTTCTGGTGTAACATCATGTTGTAATTTAGATATAATTCAAAATTAACTCTATAACTGAGTTTTCAATCCTCCCTTTTATGTAAATAATTCAGTGAGGATAAAATAAATATGTTTCAGGTTTTGGGGCTTTGAGGTTGAGATTCAATCATGATCACTATTTTAATGTTCTCTGTTATATCTTTTCTTTCTGTTATTTGTATCCCAGTTTAAATTTCAATAAATAAAAAATAAATACAAATAAATAAGTTTTAAAAAATCAGCATGAATTTACTGTCATGTGTAAATACTACTTATGGACAAGCCATCACTCAGAATTACACCCAAGAAAACTTTCAGTTTGTTTCAGCATCATAGATCTACAGCAATCAGTTGAGGATCAAAGCTGAAAAAGCATAATTTATTTAAATATATTTAAATAATTTTTGCGTCATGATTTTTGTGTGGGTCAATGTTTGAACTGTAAAAAAAAAAAATCACTGAAGATGATGTCAAACTGTACTCTTTGAATATATTTCATCCTGTAGATGTTTAAAATGTGTCAAATTAAACAAGTTAAAACAGCTCACCATGAGAGACTCCGAGTAACATCAGCAACAGTCCAATCACAGCCTCCATGTCTCCTCAGTGTTCAGCCTCTGTTGAAGCAGCTTCCAGACAAACTTTTCTACTTTATTCAATGCAAACATGCACATCCTACACTGAGCAGCCTGAAATGTCTTCTGTTAATGATCATCTTCAGATAAGAAGGTGTGAAAACTGAGGGGAAAGAGGAAGTAAAGTTAATGTGGTCACTGTCTTCAGACATTAAGATTTTGGGTTTTCACAACATAGTAAAAAACCTAAATGTTGCAGCCAACTGGTCAAATCAGTTCCTCATTTATGAACAATTTATGCAATTTTTAAAATTTTTTTAAAAATATTTTGTGTGTGGTCTCAAAAGAAAGTGTCCACAAAAGGATCCTGAGACTAAACATTAAATAAAAGAAGAGTTTATTAAGTTCTGTGTGACTTAAGGAAAACTTTGAGGAGCTCACTCTTGTTAGGGGCCGGGCAGCCTAAGCTATAAAACTTATTAAACCTATCTCCTCCCACAATTTCTGCTCAATTGACACCAAACTTGCTACAGAGCATCTTCAGACTGTCCTACACAAACGATCCACACAGATTTTTGATTTATGGAAAATTGAGCCTACAGTGCATCAAAATGTTTGACTGTAAACGGTATTATAAACATATACTTGCAAATTCTTGGTAACAGAGCCGGCCCAAGGCATAAGCGAACTAAGCGCCGGCTTAGGGCCCCAAGGCCACTAGGGGGCCCCCAAGAGCAATCCAAAAAAAAAAAAAAAGTAATTTATTTTTTATTTTGTCCATGTATAAATGGTGATTTCTATATGATCAAAGATATATTATTGTACAAAAACACAATTTCAACAGAGTGCTGCTGCTGATGTAGACCTAGTGATTCTTACTGCCTCTGTAGCTAAAGCTTCGCTGCACCAGTGCCTCCTGCCAAGAAAAAAAAAAAAAAAAAAAAAGTGTAAGGGCCGGCTCCCGACATGCAGTACACACTGCGCATCCAAAACACAGGTGGTTAGGCAAAACAATGTCGCAAAAAAGGACATATCCTTCAGGGGCAGAGAAAAGAAAAAGGAAGAAAGAGGAAGAGGAGAAAAAAAAGCAGAGATAAAGGTATGTTTGCATCATGGCTTGCTTGCTAGGCTAATGTTTATCAAAGAGATTTGTGTAGCCTAGCCGTTAATAGCAAATTAGCTAGCTAGTTAAAAACGAGAGAAATTTATCTTTTAACAGTAACTTAAATCATACTAACATGTTTGTATTTGTGTAGCTTTAACTTTGATTGAGTTGTTTCTCGGGATTGGCCCTATATATTTCGTTTTTTTTGTTTTGTTTAGTTTTTTTCTTCAAAACAAAGTTTTTGCTAATGTTTGATAGCAAACATTAACGTCACCATTTGCTAGCAATATGATTTTGCATAAGGCCAGCCATTCTCAACCTTGGGGTCGCGAGATGATTTCTGGCCAAATCATTTTGAAAAAAATATAAATGTGCAAAATTAATGTAGCTTCCGTAGCTTCCGACCGGACGTTAGAAGGACAAAGAGCGGTTGGTCTCAAACAGGCATTTTATTACGGATAGCAGTGCATGTTAAATTGGGGGTCGCGACTCAAAAAGGTTGAAAACCACTGCATTAGGCTACTAGTTATAGTTTGACATATGTTTTAAAAAATTGCTTGCTGCTGCAGAGCATGGTAATTTATGTGAATAAATGAACATATTATTTTTACATCAACTCATAAGTTATGCGAAACTTTGCAGGAGCACTGTTAAAGTACTTTGGAGGCACAGAATCATTGATATTATTTGTATTATTATTGCATTGGTATTACTTATGTTTCTGATTATTTTACCTTTGGAGATAGAGCAACAGCATAATTTCAACGTGTAACACGTACATGTGTAAAGGCATGTCAGGCCGTCTATAGGATGTAAACAACACTGCCAGAGCTGCATTGAGTTCATTGTAGGTGTGTGAATGATCAACAATCAATATTGGCTGAAATAGAGGGCCCCAAAATCAATTTTTGCTTAGGGCCCTGTTACGACCCCCAAGGAGGTGCTAGGGGATGAGGGGTGTAACAATAAATAAATTGACCCGGGTGAAAAAGGAAGGAAGGAGAACTGAGGCAAAAGTGTAAACATAGGTTCTTTTATTTATCAAATAATGTGTAAAATTAAGTTAACACCAAATTAAATAAAACAAAGGGCTAACTTAATTCCCTAAATCAAACAACAAACATACACAAAAGACAACGAGTGCCTTGCTAGCCGAGTGGCTAGCAAAACACAGACACAGAAGACACAGACAACGAGTACTTTGAAAGCTGGCGAGGCTTACAAAGCACATGGGGGCGCCCAACGAGTATCTTGCTAACTGGGGAGCTAGCAAGACACATGTTTAACAAAACACAAGTACTTTAACTAGCTGGAGAGCTAGCAAAGCACAGAACACAAACTAGGGGGCAAAACACGCCAATACTAGCAGTCTAGCCCGCCCCTGCAAGACTAGACTGCCGAAGTGCACCCCGCAATCTGCCGAATGGCCCACAGGCCCTGAAATGCAGACTTGCGGCTGCCGAATGGCCCACTGGCCCTTAACTGCTGCGCTCTCCTAGCTTATATCTCCCAGGCCCTGATTGCAGAGTGGCTGCAGCTGCTGCCAATCACTGCATCCACACAGAGGGGAAGGTGCAGTACCTGGGCAGAGGAGAGCAAGCACACAAGCACACACAGTGGCACGTAAACACCCCCCTCCCATAAGATCAAACTAGCTAGTTTGAACAATACTACATACGTGCCACAACAAACACCAAGACACAGAACATCAAACAAAAGGGTTGTCATACTTACTGAATGATTAACCGTAGCATCAAGCTAGACACAACCATGCCTGTTGCGCTATGCTAATTGAGCTATGCCAATGCAAAAAGGTCCAACTGCAACCACTCAGTACAGAGCACAAGTAGCACACGGTAAGCCTAGCACATGGTCACGGACATACAACAAGACGACTAGCCATTACACTCTTCCCCAGATCCTGCTAAACCAAACTTTGCCTGGCTATCTTCTGGAGCTTGCCGGGCTCGAGGCGACTTATAGGCCGAACTTCAGTGGTTGAAACCCTGAAAAGCCTGCCCCCGTCGGAGAATTGCATCTCCGCCCAGGATTCGCTCCGAAAACAAAAAAGGCAAAATAACAAAAGAGTGCCCGATGGAGAAGCTGAAGGCAGCTTAGCTGGACACTCACCTGACTTACTGGGGGAGTTGAACACACAGAACACATAAAGGCTAGATATCCGGGCACTAACACTTACCATGACCAAACACAGACAACCACAACGCAAAGAAAACCCTGCTTACACAATTCACCAGTCTCCCACTCCTTTTTCAGATCCCGGACGAGCCCCCAAATGTTACGACCCTTAGCTCGAGGTGGAAAAGGGAAGGAACATAAACCAGTTGTACTTGGTAAAATAAAGTTATTTATTTACACAAAGTTGAAAAATTGACAAATAAGCAGACGAGGGGAAAACAAACTAACCAGGTAACGGGGCCGGCGGGTGCTGCTCAAAACAACGAAACAAATATAACAAAAAGAGGACTCCCTGAAATAGAGCTTAACAGTTCAATGAAACCCAAAACCAATAAACAAAACTCTTATCCTACCTTACTCGGCTTAAAACTTGAATACAAGGGGAGACAGCACCCCTAAGCCTAGTGTGACAAACAAAGTTAAACTACCCAGTGTATGAGACCTTTATCAGTTTTTAGATCTTCTTCCTGGCCCCGACCCAAATCACACATAACTTAGGTGCCTCAGATAACACAGTACAAATCACAACTCGTTCAAAACCTAGAGGCACGTGTGGCGAGCTGTCGTCTACGTCAGCTGCCTCGAACGTCATCCTCGTCGAGCTTATATAGCGTCGACCCGGCTGCATCCCAGCGATTGGTGGACAGATCGACGACGACACCAACCAGCGAACCAGATAGCGCGGGTGTGACCACACACACACCCTTCAGCTGGAGCCAACCAGGGATCGGATACCACACACTGAAATAAACACAATTAAACTACACAACAACAGCATCACACACAAGATAGGCACTGCGGTGTCCGTAACACCCCTCCCCATAAGACACAAACCCATAGGTATGGTTATCTAATACCCATGTTATACTTACCACAGCCTGGACAACGCATCAGCTATGACGTTATCTAGACCTTTTTTATGACGAATATCGAGATTGTAATCCTGCACAATCAACGCCCACCGCATGAGTCTCTGGTTGTGATTATACATGCGGGACAGAAAAACGAGGGGGTTATGATCTGTCAGGATTACAACCGGTAGAGAGCTGGAACCCACGTACACTTCAAAGTGTTGCAGTGCTAACAACAAAGCAAGTGTCTCCTTTTCAATGGTGGAGTAATGCAACTGGTGCTTGTGGAACTTTCGCGAAAAGTAACACACACGATGGTCAACCCCATCAGCATCCTCCTGCAAGAGCACGGCACCTGCCCCCACGGCACTGGCATCTACCTCTATTTTAAACGGCTTAGAGGGATCAGGCGCGGCGAGTACAGGAGCGTGGATTAGGAGAGACTTCACACTTTCGAAGGCATATTGACAGTCAGGAGTCCACACAAACTCCACCTTTGGGCTGAGCAGATTTGTCAGCGGGTGGACAACGGTAGAGAAGTTGCGACAAAAACTCCTATAATAACCCGCCATGCCTAGGAATCTGCGGAGAGCTCGCCTAGCAGTTGGAACCGGACACTCTACTATCGCAGTCACTTTTGCCTCGACGGGGCGCACTTGGCCCTGGCCCACCTGTCTCCCTAAATAGGTGACAGTGGCCCGTCCAAAGTCACATTTCGCCAGGTTCAACGTCAGCGATGCTTCAGCGAGTCGAGTGAACACCTGCTCGAGAATCTGAACGTGCTCCTCCCAAGTGGTGGTGTACACAATCAGATCATCCAAGTATGCATTACAGTTAGTTAAGCCAGCTAAAACAGTGTTCACCAGTCGCTGAAACGTGGCTGGAGCGTTGCACATGCCGAAAGCCATGACAGTGTACTGTAAAAAGTAGTCAGGAGTCACAAATGCCGAGATTTGGGATGCGCGGTCTGTTAAGGGCACTTGCCAATAGCCTTTGAGCAGATCTAATTTACTCACAAATTTGGCTGGTCCCAAATTGTCAATACAGTCCTCCATCCGTGGGAGAGGATATGAGTCGGGGACTGTGGTGGCATTAACCTTACGGAAATCAGTGATAAATCGAGGTGAACCATCAGATTTACCTTCTAATAGACAGGGTGAGCTCCAAGGGCTAGAACTGGGCGTGGCCAGTCCATGCTGTAGCAGGTACTCAGCCTCGGCTTTCATCAACGCGCGCTTCGTGGGATTAACACGATAGGGATGCTGCTTAATGGGTCTCGCACCTTTAACATCAATATCATGTTTGAGAACATTGGTACGGCTCGGGACATCGCGGAAGAGACACGGGAAACGACTTATCAACCCTATTACATCGCGCTGCTGCTCGTCTGATAAGTGGTCTAAATGAGACGGCAACACTCTCAGCATTTCAGAGTTTGGCAACCGAGCGCTTTGATGGGCTGAATGACGCATCATCAAACCATCATTTTCATCGCAGGCGTCTGACGTTTCTGACACAATCAGCGCGGAGCTGCCACACACGTCAGACAGCAGGGGATTTGCAGACTGAGATTTGGGCACAACTTTCGAGTGATACAACTTCAACATGTTAACATGGCACACGCGACTCTTTCTTCTTCTATCAGGGGTGCCGATGACGTAATCTGTATCACTCAGACGGTCATGAATTTCGTATGGACCAGAAAATTTAGCAGAAAGAGACGAGCCAGGAATAGGCAATAACGCCAAAACTTTATCTCCCTGCTCGAAGCGTCGCAGAACAGCGGAGCGGTCGAAGTGACGCTTCATCACCAGCTGTGAGGAGGTCAGAGACTCTTTGGCCAATGAGTTAGCACGATGCAGACGTTCACGAAACTGACTTACATAATCTAGCACATTCTTGTCCGGAGAGTCTTCCGACAATAACTCATCCCTTAAGGATTTAAGTGGCCCGCGAGGAGTGTGGCCAAAGACAAGCTCCGCGGGACTAAATCCTAGGGATTCCTGGATGGCTTCACGGGCGGCAAACAACACAAATGGAACCCCTTCATCCCAACTTTTTCCAGATTCCAGACAGTATTTTCGGAGCATGGATTTTAAGGTCTGGTGCCACCGCTCTAGCGCGCCCTGAGATTCGGGATGGTACGCGCTAGAGACGGCATGATACCAGACCTTAAAATCCAAGCAATAACAGGCCCCATGGAGGCTTGGGCCGGCCCTGCTTGGTAAATACATTTTCAATGTTCATAAAAAAATGACAAAATTTTGGAGTCATGGTTGATGAAGTTTGCCAAATATCAGAATTTTATCTCAAAAACTGAATTTTTTACAGCATTTTGAATTTCACTCTCATGTGAACAATTGGAGTCAATGCAAAAATGGCATTTTTAAACATCAGTTTTTCACTTTTGGAGCCAATAAATCATTGTGAAAAACTAATGACCAACATCTCCATGCTGTCTAGATGCAATTTGTGTATTTTGGGATTTTTGTCTCAATAACTGAATTTTTGACAGCCGTTTGAAATCTGCCTTTACATGCTAACAGCTGCTGTCTTGCACACAGGTGACTGGCTTAGTCAATTTGTGAAGCTGCAGGAAACATTTTCATTTGCCAATTAGCTCAGTGAGATAGAGGATGGTTCTTGGTGTTGAAGATCGTGAGTTTAAGCCTCAGCTCGTGCAACATTTCCAAATGAGAAATCTACCCAAACTTTTCACAAAGGTCCAGTCCCATGCCAGATGTCCTCAACTGGAAACACAAGACAGTAGTCCTGATGGTGGCACTACAGCAAGCCTCTAAATTTCAAAATTTTGAAAATTCATAACAAATCAACCATATGTGCTACAGCTTTGGAACTTTCACTTTGAAATCTGCTTTTTCCATGGCATGGATGGCTGCTGCCTGGCACCCTGATGCTTGGCTTAGTCAATTTGTGAAGCCACACATGAACTGTCACTTGCCAATTATCTCAGTGAGATAAAAGACGGACTTCAGTGTCAAAAGTCGTGAGTTCGAGCCTCAGCTAAGGCAGGACAGACTTTCTAATGTGAAAGTCCTATGTTCAGGCATCATGTATCGTAAATTTCCCCACTGTGGGACAAATAAAGGAACATCTTATCTTATGCTAAGTGGATTAGAGACTACTAAGGTTAAAATAATTATGATCCAGGCAGTTTCACAGAGAGACAAATACTCTTTATCAACACGTTTCCCTGTTATCCCTTGTCTCTCATCCCTGTTTATTTGGCTTAGCTATCAGTCAATATGCAGAGTCTATCCAATAGCCAATAGCTACTAATCATTGCAGCTGTAGAATTCCTATAATGAGCTAGAAGAAGTTTTAAACATATATACCACGGAGTTGTCTCTTGTTAATTAGCTCAGTGAGATAGAGCATAGTCTCTTGAGCCAGAAATTGTGAGTTCAAGCCTCAACTGATGCAAAATACACATTAGAATGCCACCTTTTTTCATCTTCCTACACTCTGCTTGTTGCTCAGAACTGCCTAATTTTGCCTAAAATTGCCCGGCCCCAACCATTGCTGCACAGCAGCTATAATTTTGTTTTGTTTTGAGCAGCATTTGATCTGCAACAGAGTAGAATAGAATAGAATAGAATAGAATAGAATAGAATAGAATAGAATCATAAAAAACTTTGTTGTCTACACTTCCTGTGCAAAAGGCAGAAGTTTGTCTTTGCTTACATGTGCAGTTCAATCAGGAGAGACTCAGAGTAAAATGAAAATAGTTTATTAACGCATGCATGAAAATGAAGCATGAAAGTCTTTGGCGGTTAGACCCCATTGAGGTGAATAGAATATGGACATTTGACGAAAGGGGGTGACGAAACTGAAGTGAAGAGGAAACCCCCCCAGGGTCTAGACACTGGTGGTGGTGGCAGAGATGAATAAAGAGACTGGGTGAGGTGATTGGCTCCGAACTCCTGCTGCTTGGATCTCATGACTGGAGGAAGAGGTGTGCGGAGGGACGAAGGATCGTCTGGCTTGCCTGGGCCCGAAGACTGGAGGAGAGTGGGCTGGAGGAGGGTTGCACAGTTGGCAGTTTGGCGGCTGATGGCGCAAAGACAGAGCTGATTTAAAGTTTGGCAGCAGCAAATTGACTGGCTAATGGACCGTGGCAGAATCTGATTGGATAGTAAAGTGGAAGTGAATACCCACAATCAGCTGATAGAGGGAGTAGGAGGAGTGAGGGAGAGTAAAGGAAACTGTGAATGAATGCAGGGGAGAAGGTCTTCCTGATTGAGCTCACACTGAGCTTCATAAAACAGCAAGCACATTAAAAACCTGACACATCACATCCAAACAGAGCACATAAAAAATTACATAGAAACACAATAGAAGCTGCACTAAAATGAGCAGCAGGTGCTCGATGGTGAGGACTGCGTCGAGGTTCAAAAAAAGAAAGAAATTAAAGAGCTGTGTGCTGAAGTAGTAGGACTTCAAAACATGACCATCTTTACTGATTAAGATATTTAATGGCACCATGAATGAATGATTTTCTGTAGATGTTTTTCTTTGTGAGAACTTTACCCTGACAGCAGCCGCTGAAAGTGATGATTTAAAGGATGGCTGTGATCATCTAAGATTTTGCCACTTCAGTGTTGGACTGTTTTGCCATGGTGGTTGGACAATTGGGGTGTTTGCAGCCTTTTGACACTTAGGTGCTCAAACCAGGACACAACATTAAAACTGAGTATAATATCAATTAGTGATTGGTATTCTCTGTTTAAAGTGCATTGGCTGACGTCAAAGTTCCTCAGTTTACACATCACTGAGGAGAAGGTCCAATGTCTATACTTAAAACCAAAATCTGCACAACAAGTTAGAGCTGCAAAACATTTAATTCACTTAATGATATTAAATCCAAAATTAATTTGAGTTATTAGTGTTATACAGTAGGTTAAACAGCTCACCATGAGAGACTCCGAGTAACATCAGCAACAGTCCAATCACAGCCTCCATGTCTCCTCAGTGTTCAGCCTCCGTTGATCCAGTCAGCAGCTTCCAAACTTTTCTACTTTCTTCAACAGCAAACATACACATTCTACACTGAGCAGCCTTTCTTATCTATTCAGATAAGAAAGTGTGAAAACTCTGACTGAGCAGAGTGTGGTTATTATTGCTCCAGCTGTGATGGGAAAGAGGAAGCAGAGTTAATTTGGTCACTACTTGCAAAGTCGACACCAACAGCCACAGAAACAACACGTCACCTGCTTGTCCAGTTGGTATCTTCTATTAACTAGTTGCAGCCATATATTGTTATATGAAATATCAGAAAAACATAAAGTTGTATTAGCTGGACGACTAATATTTCCATACCGAGGACACTTGTACACAACCTTTATGAAGGCATTTGATCATCATCATCAATATCATCATCATCATCATCAGGGCTCATGTTATATCTGTCAGTCTCAATACTGAACTTCTTAAAACTGTCAAAAGACATATTCAGTTATCACAGTGATGCTTCTTGTGTTATTAACAACATGGTAAAGGAAGCAGAATAATGCAAACTATACTGTTCAGGTCCTCATTTGTGTTGTGACATTATGACTGGATGTTAATGTCTCAGACTGTGCTTCAAGACATTATTTTATGTTCATTTTTTTCATATTTATGTTCACAACCTGTATGTGGATGTAAAAGACAGTGTCAGTGAAAATGTAGATAGAACGAAGGAACACTTTGCACATCAGGTGCATAAGAGAGGGTCAAGTAGACCAAAAAGTTGCGAATGGACTCCTGCACACTGTCTAACTTGTAACATTTGCGACATTTTGGTACTAGACCTTCATCAGGTAAACAGTTTGTGTCAATGAGTCGCCATCTTAAATAGGGAGTGGTTGTCAGTCTGTGACCAATCACATTCCCCACGTGCAAAAAAGGGAGAAAATATCAATGGGTTATTAAAAAACACCAAGAGTTAGAAAAATACAACACTCTGAATAATAACAATCAAATGTACCTTCCCAAAATGTTTGAATGGGTAAATACATAAAGGTTGAACCACATTCTCAAAAAATATACAAGTTACAAACAAGTTTATAGATATAACATTTGCAAATATTGCAGGTTACATTTGAAAATAAACCAGTGGGGATACATTTACATTGTAAGTTAAAAACAGCATACTGAATAACAAGAACCTCATATCATAGCAAGTAATTCATCAAGGTATACATTATGTTTAATCATGTGTTTCATTTCTGTGGCACTCAACAGGTAAACCTGCCACTTTGGAGAGGTGACCATGACAAACTACTCAAACAGTGTGAGGCTTATTGGATTCATACTCTTCAAACACTGGCTCCGAAGGGACTGAATGATGAATTACACCTGGACATCTTTCTGTGAGCCTATATACTGAATATTTTGTAACAAAAAAAAAATGCATTTTGCAAGCAAAAGGTGATTATAATAGTACAGTCAAGAGAAAAAAGAGGAAGAAAGAGGAAAGAGGAAGCACAGTTACCAGAGTCACTACTTGTAAAGTTCTCAACACTAAAAGCCCCAAAAATTACAAGTCACGATGTTTGTTCAGTTGATATCTTCTCATACATAACTATTCTTCAGATGTAACTATGTGCTATGTTATCAGACAGATACACACTCTCATCAAGCTGCACAATAACAAAGTAACTGAAAATGTGAAAGAATTAATTTTTTTCTTTTATTTCTGACATGCAGAGCAAAGATTGATGCAGGTTGAATACATGTGTGATGTCACATCAGCAGAAAGTTTTCTATTATTTTGCTTTAAAAATTTATTTTCACTTTGAGGTTTTAATTACTACAAAGATCTTGTAAACCATAAATATAAACATAAATGTCTCCATGTTACTTACATGGATATTTGTATGAAGTCATTTTAATAGTCCAGTCTCAGTTCATCACTATCAGGATTTATTTATCAATCTGAATACTGGATTACTTAAAATAGTCAAACCTCCAACGACAACCTCAGACACCATTTTGTTCTTCACAAAATGGCAAAGGAAGCTGAATATTGCACCAAACTGTTCGATCAGTTCCTCATTTATATTATGAACAGTATGACGAGGTGTTAATGTCTCAGGCAATGCTTCAAGACATTAATTCATGTTGATCAAAGCATTATTGATAGATAATAACTGTTCAATATCTTTTGTAATTCCAATGCATCATGAAACACAAATGTCTCTTATATACAGGATGAAAACTAAACAGAAAGTGACATTTAAAAGTGAATATAAACAAATGTTATTTAAACAGAGCAAAATGTGAGTGAAACCCAAACACAGCCTGCAGATGTCGTCATAACACAACATGACTAATTAGCTTCAGCATCAAATAATAAGCAGCGAGACAAACTTTAGAAACAAACTACTTAACCAACTAACCTCCTGTTAGTCTCTAAAGTATTTGATTTGAATTTCAGTAAAAACACTAAACTAAAAAGCTAAATCACAATTAGTGGTCTTCTCTCTTGCTAATAAGAGTTTGTTTATATTTATAAAATAGTTTTCTTTTAATAATAATTCAATCTGATTTAATTTAGACTGCAGCATTTAAATTACAGCAACATCCTCCCACATGTAAAAAGTTGTGTCATTTACATATTCAAAACGATTAATAAATATTAAGCCTAAGCCTAGGTAGTTCCGGCAATAGTTAGAAGAATGTTTAGGGTCATTGTCCTCTTGGAAAATAAATCCAGGCCCAATAAGATGACTCCCAGATTGAACTCCGTGACTCACCAGAATGTTGTGGTATACTTTCTTATCCATGATATAATTTTCACTAAGTCACCTGTTTCTGAGGCTGAAATGGCACCCCACACCATAATACTACCCCCTCCGTGTTTAACTGTTGGCAAGAGACACTAATTTTTATATCTCTCATCCTCCCTCCTCGAACATACACTCTTCTCCAGACTGTTCAAACTTGGACTCAACAGTCCACAACACTTTATACCAATCTTCCTTTGTCCATTTCTTGTGTTCTTTTGCAAATTTCAGGTGTTTCACTCTATTTTTCTCTTTCAATAATGGTTTCTTTGCTGCTATTCTTCCAACAAGTCCTTCTTCTCCCAGTATCTGACGCACAGTTCTTGAAGACACTGTTGCACCATTAGTCATGTGGTGTTGATCTTGTCACGCAGTTCTCATGAGGTCTTTCTTCAGTCCTTAAGACTGAGAATTTTGAGATATTTCACTTGTCTGTCTGAAACGTTTCTTTTTTCTACCTCTCCCCTTTCTGTTCTGGTGTGAATTGGCGGCATCATGGCAGTCTAAAGTGTACTTTACAGTGCTTGGACTGCATCTCAAGTCCTTGGCTATGCGGTGGTAACTCCAGCCAGCATCAAAAAGGGCCTTTATTCGAATCACTTGCTCACTCGTTAGCTCCTTCTTCACCTTAGCTATGTTCAAAAAAGAGCAATCTGTGCTCCAAGACTACTTCTAGAGGCTTTGAATTTATACCTCATTTAACCCTGATGTTACCAATCACTTAATGAGCAGGATAGGCCTTGTACATTCAAAAGAATCACACAGCTGTGCCCGAAGACTCTTGCATCACCATCAATTAAACCATGATCACACCTGACAATGATTAGACAAGTAATTGGCTTCTTCTGTGAAGGAACATGATTGTGTGACAATAGCCCTAGCTTGTTTTTTGTGAGGAAAATGACCTAAATCTCCTTATGATGGCTCTATTCTATGGTTTATAGAGCATAATGATGACTTTGTAGATATTTCATTTGTTTTATGGGTATTTTAATGGCCAATTCAATAAAAACAACTGAAAATATTCTCTTAAATATGCCAAGTGTTCTAATAATTTTGGCCACCACTGTATATAATATATATAATACATTAAAAAAAAACTTTATGTCAACTATGACCAGCAACATAGATTTACTCCATTTTAATCTGATCAGTGACTTTACAAATATTCTTACTCAGCTGCTGCTGTACTGAGATTAGATGACTGTAAAATTAATGCAAGATACAAAAAGAAGATTTTCCAGCTCCCAAGTTAAATTAAAAGTCCTGCTTGCTGTTGGCTCTTGCTGTCCTCAGTTTTCTATTGGTGACGATGGTCCAGTTCAGTCCAAACTCATGCTGACAGTGTTTTTTTTGTTTGTTTGTTTGTTTGTTTGTTTGTTTGTTTTTTCTTCTGCATTTGAAGCTGAACAAAGTGCTTTGACTGTTTCACCAACATCTTATAAAGAGACTGAAATTCTGAAATACACACAGGCCTTGCCTTCTTATGATGCCATCGCTTTTTCAGCATCTGAAAGCACTGACAGCCATGAAATATTTTTTATTGATCAATATTTTGTCTGACATGTTTACATTTTGTCAGCAGAGGGTTTTACTGAATACAGAGTTATCTATAAACAACAGTAACTCCTGTGTGAACCAGTAGAGGGAAACCTCACACCAACAGACACTGATGATGAGTCTGGAAGTTTTATTCAGTTCTCAGCAGTCATTAAAGGAACAGTTCATGATCAACATGTCACCAAAAAGGCAGCTTAACTAAACTGACTGATGACACATGACTGATTGATTTACAGGTTTACGACAAGCAACTAAATAAAAGCTCTTATTATTTAAAGTTTTGTAAGGTTTTAACATTATTACTCTTTGTAAACATGGAAGCAAAACAAATGTAAATTTGTAATCAGAAGAGAGAAACACAAAATCATTATTTACATAAATCAATCTTTTCTGAGATAAAAATTGTAATACAGTAGAAACCTTTAGTAGAAATCACTGTTATAAGTGATTAACCACTGAAATGGATCAAAAAGCCTGGGACAGAGTCATTCCTGAATGAAGGTTGTTTAAATAATTCACAGTAATAGAACAGTCTATTTACAGTTTTCATTTTGATTCTCATAATCGTCTGCTTGTACTGATCAATTTGCTACATGTGATGACTGTAAGAGGTTTTCACAGTAATGTATGTGGACATGACCTTAATTTATAAACCAAAAGTCAACCCAAGTTAAATAAAAATATTAAAAACACTTTAGGCTTCATTACATTATGTCACATTCACCATTTTTTAAATATACTGTATAACACTAAGAAGCACACCAGTTCAAAAGTGATGATAATTTGTCACCAAAACATCAACTATGTCTTCTAAGAAAAATATCAAGAAAATAATATCAAGAAAAAAGAATCCAGCAGCTCCAGCTGTGATCATAGAACGAGGGTCACAATGCATCACCTTTGTGCCATCAGAGCTTCAACAGTGAAACAAAATGTGAGGAGAATAAAAACAGAAGAGAAGGGACACTAAGGTGTTGGTTCCTGAAAATTAAAGTTCAGATGCAGAACTTCTCACTTCAACCATCACAACAGAGTTCTCCTGATGCTCCCTCTTTCGACGAAGGCAGAGCCTTCAGATATCTCCTGTTTCTTCTTCCAAACAAAATAGATGAAAATCCCAGTTAACATGAGAATCACCACAACTGCTCGCACGCCACATATGAGCAGAGAGTGATCTGTTCAGATAAACACACACAAAATCGCATGTCAAATTATTGCTGTGACAGGAGAGTTAGTTTTCATCTGTTTCATCTGTGCTGCAGGAAGTCACAGTTTGATTAGTGTGTGTGATGTGACTGTCGGTTTAATGGATAATGATATGTCACTATTCTTACCCACAGTGGAAGCTGCAGATGAAGATGAAGCCTGTGAGCAAAGAAACACATCAACCAATCAATTACTGATACAGAGTTACTATAAACATCAGTGTTTTCAATGTTGTTCTCACTCACAAGCGGTTGATATTCTATTGACGTGATTCCTGACTGAACAGACCAGTTGTCCTGAGACGTCTTGTCTCAGAGTGATGTTGTTACTGGTTTTATTTCCAGAGAGGAGCTGAGTGTCTGTCAGTGTGTGTCCATTCAGAGTCCAGCTGTACCGAGGACTGTCCCCTTCCTCAGAGGAGCAGGACACATTCATCTCTCCCTGGACAGACACTCAGAGACCAGCAGGACAGAGGACACAGGAGCTGAAGGAAACACACTCACATGACTTTTTATATTAACAGAATCATTTTATATAGTTTTTAAACGGAACAGACATGGATACAAATACATGTAGAATATGAGATAAATGTAGTTTAACAATAGTATATGACATGTGCAACTGTCAGTGTTACTAAATTCCCCAGGAGGCAAAAATAAATATTTACCTTGAATAGTCAGCTGTAGAGTTTGAGAGTCTGTGGCCCTTCCAGTTGAATCAAAGATTTTCAGAGTATATTCACCACCATCAGTCCTGCTCAGGCTGTTGATCCTAAATATTCCATCACTGGGAGTGAATGAGGATCTGTCTTTTATCAGATTAAACAGATTCCTGTTCTTGTTCCCTCTGAGTATAACTGTTGTGTTTTTAACCCATTCATATTCAAATGTGTCTGAGGTGCTGTCCATCAGCTGGATGATCACAGTTCCTCCCAAAGCTCCATAACACTGAGCTCCATCTTGTCTGCCATCACAGTAGGTTTCAATACCTGGAAATTTTCAAACATAAGTTGTTGAAAATGAACAAATCTGATGGTAGCTGAGAATTACACAGGACTGTG
The DNA here is from genome assembly GCA_034769285.1 of Lutjanus argentimaculatus. NCBI lineage: Eukaryota > Metazoa > Chordata > Actinopteri > Lutjaniformes > Lutjanidae > Lutjanus > Lutjanus argentimaculatus. Next base: position 20,891,192 of record JAWZSL010000006.1, read on the forward strand.
GCCAGTGGTGAAATGTAACTAAGTACATTTACTAAATGCTGCACTTTGATGTACTTGTACATTTAGTCTCATTTATATGATACAGTCAATTAATATGAAGCCTGTGTGAAACAAACAGATCAATGACTGATGTACAGTTAATCATCAGTGTCATAATCATCAATCTTCATCATGTTCTCACTCACCACAGGTAGATATCATCTCTTCTTTTGAGACACTACTGACGTGATTCCTGACTGAACAGACCAGTTGTCCTGAGACGTTCTTGTCTCAGAATGATGTTGTTACTGTCTTTATTTCCAAAGAGGAGCTGAGTGTCTGTCAGTGTGTGTCCATCCAGAGTCCAGCTGTACTGAGGACTGTCCCCTCCCTCAGAGGAGCAGGACACCATCATCTCTCCCTGAGACAGACACTCAGAGACCAGCAGGACAGAGGACACAGGAGCTGAAGGAAACACACTCAGATGATTTGTAGAATATGAGATATAGTTTAGCAATAGACAATGATGTGTGTCTGTCAATGTTACTAAATTCCTCAGTAGGCAAAAATATTATTTACCTTGAATGGTCAACTGTAGAGTCCCTGCTCAGATATGCGTCCATTTGAATCAAAGGTTGTCAGAGTATATTCACCACCATCAGTCCTGCTCAGGCTGTTGATCCTAAATGTTCCATCACTGGGAGTGAATGAGGATCTGTCTTCTATCAGATTAATCAGTTTCCTATTCTTGCCCCCGCTGAGTATAACTGTTCTGTCTTTAACCCACTGGTATTTTAAATATTTCTGAGGTGCTGTCCATCAGCTGGATGATCACAGTTCCTCCCAAAGTCCATAACACTGAGCTCCACCCTGTCTATCATCACAGTAGGTCTCAATACCTGGAAATGTAAGAAAAAGTTTTTTTAAATCAAATTTTCAAAATTTTCAAATTCAACTCAATTGAACTAAATCAATTGCTTAAAATGAATGTTTAAAAAAAAATTCTATTTTTTCTGTAAAACATCCTATAATGAATATATACATAATATAATATAGAATAACAATATAAAATAGTATAAATATATTGTTGATATAATAAATGAAGTAGAATATGCAGCAATTGTTGGTTGCAGTTTGTAAATACACTACAAAGATAGTTATTATCCAGAATTCATCAAAATTGGTACAAACATCTATTTGGACTCCACATGACTTTTCAGCAGCAAACATGCACATCCTACACTGAGCAGCCTGAAATGTCTTCTCTTAATGATCATCATCAGATAAGAAGGTGTGAAAACTGAGGGGAAAGATGAAGTAAAGTTAATGTGGTCACTGTCTTCAGACATTAGGATTTTGGGTTTTTCACAACATAGTAAAAAACCTAAATGTTGCAGCCAACTGGTCTGATTAGTTCCTCATTTATGCTGTGAACAATTTGTGCATTTGTTTTAGAATTTTTTTTAAAAACATCTTGTTTGTGGTCTCAAAAGAAAGTCCCTCAAAAGGATCCTGAGACTAAATATTAAATAACATAAGAGTTTATTAAGTTCTGTGTGACTTAAGGAAAACTTTGAGAAGGAGCTCACTTTTTGTTTTGTTTTGAGCAGCATTTGATCTGCAACAGAGTAGAATAGAATAGAATAGAATAGAATCATAAAAAACTTTGTTGTCAACACTTCCTGTGCAAAAGCAGAACTTTGTCTTTGCTTACATGTGCAGAAAACAGCAAGCACATTAAAAACCTGACACATCACATCCAAACAGGACACATTAAAAATTACATAGAAACACAATAGAAGCTGCACTAAAATGAGCAGCAGGTGCTCGATGGTGAGGACTGAGTCGAGGTTTAAAAAGAAGAAATAAAGAGCTGTGTGCTGAAGTAGTAGGACTTCAAACATGACCATCTTTACTGATTAAGATATTTAATGGCAACATGAATGAATGATTTTCTGTAGATGTTTTTCTTTGTGAGAACTTTACTCTGACAGCAGCCGCTGAAAGTGATGATTTAAAGGATGGCTGTGATCGTCGAAGATTTTGCCACTTCAGTGTTGGACTGTTTTGGCATGGTGATCAGACAGTTGGGGTGTTTGCAGCCTGTAATTGTGCTGCACAGTTTGTAAAGCTTTGTCTTACTTTTGACACTTAGGTGCTCAAACCAGGACACAACATTAAAACTGAGTATAATATCAATTAGTGATTGGTATTCTCTGTTTAAAGTGCATTGGCTGACCTCAAAGTTCCTCAGTTTACACATCACTGAGGAGAAGGTCCAATGTCTATACTTGAAACCAAAATCTGCACAACAAGTTAGAGCTGCAAAACATTTAATTCACTTAATTCAGATGATATTAAATCCAAAATTAATTTGAGTTATTAGTGTTATACGGTAGTTTAAACAGCTCACCATGAGAGACTCCGAGTAACATCAGCAACAGTCCAATCACAGCCTCCATGTCTCCTCAGTGTTCAGCCTCTGTTGATCCAGTCAGCAGCCTCCAAACTTTTCTACTTTCTTCAACAGCAAACATACACATCCTGCACTGAGCAGCCTGAAAGTTCTTCTTTTAGTGATCAGCTTCAGATAAGAAAGTGTGAAAACTCTGACTGGGCAGAGTGTGGTTATTATTGCCCCAGTTGTGATGGGAAAGAGGAAGCAGAGTTAATTTGGTCACTACGTGCAAAGTCGACTGGATGTTAATGTCTCAGACTGTGCTTCAAGACATTATTTTATGTTCATTTATTTCATTTCAATTTCATATTTATGTTCACAACCTGTATGTGGATGTAAAAGACAGTGTCAGTGAAAATGTAGGTGTATATATATTGTGTCAATGAGTCGCCATCTTAAATAGGGAGTGGTTGTCAGTCTGTGACCAATCACATTCCCCACGTGCAAAAAAAGGGAGAAAATTATCAATGGGTTATTAAAAACACAATATCCAAACAGAGTTAGAAAAATACAACACTCTGAATAATAACAATCAAATGTATCTCCAAAATGTTTGAATGGGTAAATACATAAAGGTTGAACCACATTCTCAAAAAATATACAAGTTACAAACAAGTTTATAGATATAACATTTGCAAATATTGCAGGTTACATTTGAAAATAAACCAGTGGGGATACATTTACATTGTAAGTTAAAAACAGCATTACTGAATAAATAGAACCTCATATGATAGCAAGTAATTCATCAAGGTATACATTATGTTAATCATGTGTTTCGTTTCTGTGGCACTCAACAGGTAAACCTGCCACTTTGGAGAGGTGACCATGACAAACTACTCAAACAGTGTGAGGCTTATTGGATTCATACTCTTCAAACACTGGCTCCGAAGGGACTGAATGATGAATTACACCTGGACATCTTTCTGTGAGCCTATATACTGAATATTTTGTAAAAAAATGCATTTTGCAAGCAAAAGGTGATTATAATAGTACAGTCAAGAGAAAAAAGAGGAAGAAAGAGGAAAGAGGAAGCACAGTTACCAGGGTCACTACTTGTAAAGTTCTCAACACTAAAAGCCCCAAAAATTACAAGTCACGTGTTTGTTCAGTTGATATCTTCTCATACATAACTATTCTTCAGATGTAACTATGTTGCTATGTTATCAGACAGATACACTCTCATCAGCTTTGCACAATAACAAAGTAACTGAAAATGTGAAAGAATTAATTTTTTTCTTTTATTCTGACATGCAGAGCAAAGATTGATGCAGGTTGAATACATGTGTGATGTCACATCAGCAGAAAGTTTCTATTATTTGCTTTAAAAATTTATTTTCACTTTGAGGTTTTAATTACTACAAAGATCTTGTAAACCACAAATTCTTATAGACATGCGCATTGATATTTCCTTGATACTTACATGGATATTTGTATGAAGTCATTTTAATAGTCGAGTCTCAGTTCATCACCATCAGGATTTATTTATCAGTCTGAATACTGGATTACTTAAAATAGTCAAACCTTCAACGACAACCTCAGACACCATTTTGTTTTTCACAAAATGGCAAAGGAAGCTGAATATTGCACCAAACTGTTCGATCAGTTCCTCATTTATGTTGTGAACAGTATGACGAGGTGTTAATGTCTCAGGCAATGCTTCAAGACATTAATTCATGTTGATCAAAGTATTATTGGTGGATAATAACTGTTCAATATCTGACAGATTATTTGTACTTATGAAGGAATTGTTCAACACAAGAGTAATTACGCTGCAGCTAAATTTAAAATGCATGATTTTCAGTGCTAGTCCTCATCAAACTGTACGGTCAAACTTCATACAAAAAGCTTTTTTGAGATGTTGGATGATGTGATTGTTGGTTTGAGTGATGGTCGTTTCGTTAACAACGTAATAAGGAAGTAGAATAATCGACTCCACTAATTGGGTGTGAATGCTGGAAGCATGTACATTGTACATCAAAATGTAGGAAAGTTTGTGCCCCTCGCAAATATGTAACAACAGATGCAAACAGACTAACACTTTTGGCCCCCTGAGCCTCTCAGCAACATGAGTGCCAGCCAACTGTCACATTTGCTCCCATATTAACTGTTAAGACAAATTTTCAGGAGGGAAGTAGAAACAGGCACTTTTCTTATCTGCTCCAGTTCTCACATTTTTGTCGCTATGCATACAAATTTCACACAGTGTGCTCAGCTGGGTCTCCTTTTTTTCTGAGAATATCACATTTTGGCAATAGGAGTTACTGTTTTTGAAGCAGAAGCAGGAGTATTATAGATTACACTCTGCATTAATCTCACTCTCTGAGGCAGGAGGACACATAGCATTTAGTAGCCTTTGACTGCAAGCTAATGGAGATGAGCTAATTATAGTCTGACACGTCTCACACACACACACATTCACACTAGAGTAGAAAGAGGATGTCTCTAGAACATTAAGTCTCACTCAAGTAAGAGTATTGTTACTTTAAAATAATATTACTCAAGTAAAAGTAAAAAGTAGTCAAATAATTACTTGAGTAAGAGTAAGGAAGTATTTGGTGAAAAAACTACTCAAGTACTGAGTAAATGCTGAGTAACTTTGGTAATATCTGAATTTGCACATTGCTATTTTATATTTTTTAAAACAATAAATCAAACAGTATCCCTTTAACTAAAACAATAATAAATTCATATATATAAATATATAATTCATATAGGCCTAAATATCATATAGCCTCACATCCCCAGTCCCAGTCTACAGTAGTGTACCTCCAGGGTTCTCCAAGTTACATTTAAGACCTTTTTAATACCACTTAGAATGAAATTTAATGCCAACTTCAAAGCCATACCAGCAAAAGTTAATAAATACATCAGTTTAGGAGATGTTGGTACAGAGATAAGTTCTGCCTTCTCACACTTGCGCTGTTTAGTTCCATTATACTGGAGAAAAGGCAGCATCTTTACAGCTGAGATCTCCAAAACTCTGCAACTCACACACCACCAAATCTAGAAGGATAAACAGCCCCACAGGCCATGGGAAAAATATACATTCTGGATTTTGGGGTGAGTGAGAGCTGTTTTAGAGTTTTACTTTTTTCAATTGACGCGCGCACGGTGCGAGACGTCTGCTGCGCTCAGCTGCAGCCTCTGAATATGAACGGAATCGATATCAGAACTGTAAAAACACCAAATGACTTCATTTAACGAAGTTCCTTAGTTTAAAATATCATGACTAGTAAAATATCACTTCCATGAGGCTGTTCAGTGAGACAGTAACACAGGGGCGTAGAATTGGGTAGGGACGCTAAGGACATGTCCCTACCAATATCCAGCCACTAATGTGTAGTCACTATCAATACAACCGCTGTCCGTAGTGTTTAGTCAATGATTATGGCACACAAAGGGTTAACAGTCGGTCTCTGCTAGAAGTCCCGCCTCTAACCTAAATATCGCTCTCCGATTGGCTCTGCCGGTTCCTCGCTACGTACATGTGATTGGCCGTCCCCGCTGTCACTCCATCTGCTTGTAAACGCTACTTGCAACCGTCAAGTGGTTTGGTTCTTTCAAGATAGAACAACCAGTGGACACTAATCTGCTTTTATTTGAGTATTAGTGACAAACCATTATTATATATATTTTTTACATTTCATTTATGTTTTGTTGTATTGTATTTATGTATTTCCAATGTTGTTGATGGACAGAATGTTACTTGACAGTATGATGCACAGTTGACTACAGCCCCACAGCCCTGCACTACAGAGTAAAGATGAGAACTCCAAGAAGTTGCCTCCTTGTCTTTCATTAGTTGCTTTAACCTACAACATTGCAGAATGCATTAAATTCTTGTATTCTCTTAGATATTCAGATATGCTTTATAAACATGTCGATTACTGAATTTTTTTTCTAACTATGATTGTTTGCTTGTTTGATCAGCTCTACATGACGTGGAAATTATGATTGCAAATACAAAAAAAACATCAACTTTCAGGAGTGCTGCCTTGTAGCACTTTTGTGTCCCCACCAATGTCAAAATAAAACCTACTCCCTTGCAGTAACAGATCACAGACTGAACTTTGGGATTAAATCCTCACATGCAGCCGCAGCGAAGGTCGAGCTGTACGCAGCTTGAGCAGTTTATATTATGTTCATAATAATGTTGATTAATGTTGAAATGATGTTTCTCTGCCTAAGGTATAAATAGTCTGAATATGAGGCCAGAGCTGCTCTGCCTCTTCTGGTTCCGAATCGCACGCCTTTGTTTCTGCCATCGCTGCCGTCCGCTCATTCTTGTGTGTGTGCGCTCAGGTGTGATCACTTTGCTTCTGTGCGTTGCCGCGGAGATCGTGTGTGCGGCCACGTGACTGCTGGGGGTCCATTTGATTGGTCAAACGTCGCTAGTGGCTACGTTTGATTGGTGAAACAGAGTCACGTGACAGAGCCTTTGGCGGAGCTCTCTCTGACAAAATAAAACAAACAGATCGTGCATTGAATACGATGGATAAAAATCAAAGTAACGAGGAGAATGTAGCCCAATCTAATGTAGTATAAGTAGTGTTTCTTCTTCACAAATATACTCAAGTAAAAGTAAAAAGTATGATGCATTAAAATTACTCTTACAAGTACAATTTATCCAAAAGTTACTCAAGTAAATGTAACGGAGTAAATGTAACGCGTTACTACCCACCTCTCGTTGTGACCTATATGTGAGTTACAGGAGATTGTTTTTGGGTCGCCAAATAAATACAAGACTATGAAATTCTTCAAATTTATATTTATATCTTCAGTAAACATTTTATAAAGCATTAAAACGTGCACGTTGTTTTACTGATGAGAGGAAGAAACAAGAGCCTGTTAATTCTGCCTAAATACACTTATTTTGTCTCATATATAAATTAGGCTAACATGTCGTATATTGTTTTCATGAAGAGAGGAAATAAAAACAATGAGATGGCCTAACATGTTTTTAATGACATGCCTCAAGATAATATAAGGTGATGCACAAATGGCAGTAAAAACAGTCAGGAACATTCATTTAAGCACAAATTAACTCTTCCCAAGATTTATTGATGAGGCCTGTGATGAATTGGGTAGCAATGGTTTGTCATTTTTAGTTTGGGAAACACTGGTGTAGACACACAAATATCATGAAGTGTGCTTAAAAGGGTCTACTTATGATAACGGCATGTAGGCAATGAGAGTGACTGTCTTTGATGTAGAAGCAGGAGTATGAGAAGTGAGCGGCAACTAAAATCCCTGTGACATGAAATCCCTGCATGGCAATAGCAACTGACTTCCTTAGACTTGAACCTTTCTCGCTGAACCTGGTATCATGTTCTAAAAGTTTCATAAATAAGAGTTATTCAACTTTTCAGTCACATCCATAGGAATGAGACTCTTTGGAACAATTCATATTCCTTCACCTGCATCTTCATACAAAGTAAAGCCAGCATTGCAATTTAGTTCCCAGTCATCAGTGAATTAATCCAGTTTAACTATATTTTGCATCCTTCATCACTTTGCCACATTTTTAACAATCAATACTCTTTTCTACACTCTTTCAACTCATATCTCCTCATTTATACTTTCAGTCATCCATTCAAACCTTAAAATGTTTCACATCTATAGACATAATATTAAACTTTTAAGTATCATTCATACTAATCAGATTCTTTTCCATTTTGCAACCATTTATTCCTTCAACTATTTTACATACAAATTGAAGCCAGCAATGCAGTTTAGCTCCCAGTCATTAGTCAAGATGCTCCTTCATCTGCTTCTTCATACAACTTAAAGTCAGCAATTCAGTTTAGCATCAACTTTTCAACAAATCTTAAAATATTCCACATTTTTCATACATTGGTGGTGTTATTCAACTTTAAAAGCCAGTAGTGCTTTTTTAGCATCAGATATATCAAACATTCACACCCATGATTTCTTCAGAAATTGCCTTCACTACTGACATACTTACTTCAGTTCCTCATTTATAACAGACATACACACCCACGGTGTTAAATATTCACACTGTACTGTTGGCCCACAGCGTTTTAAAACTCAGACTATTATGTTCATGGTTTGAAACTCATGTGTATATTCTTCTCTCTCTCTGTCTCTTTCTCTTTGGTCTCATTAGTGTCTATCACCCTCCACTGGCAACTGTTGTCTAAAGTCAAATGACTTAAAATATTAGAAAACATTACACTTGCAGTCAAACGGCAAAAAAAAAAAAAAAAAAAAAAAACAGGCATATTTTACACTCAGTATCTACTGAGGCAAACTTTTTTAGCGAAGCATCTGAAAGCACTGACAGCCATAAAATATTTTTTATTGATCATTATTTTGTCTGACATGTTTAAATGTTGTCAGCAGAGAGTTTTACTGAATACAGAATTATCTATAAACAACAGTAACTCCTGTGTGAACCAGTAGAGGGAAACCTCACACCTACAGACACTGATGATGAGTCTGGAAGTTTTATTCAGTTCTCAGCAGTCATTAAACAGTTCATGATCAAAATGTCAACAAAAAGGCAGCTTAACTAAACTGACTGATGACACATGACTGATTTACAGGTTTACAACAAGCAACTAAATAAAAGCTCTCACTATTTAAAACTTTGTAAGGTTTTAACATTATTACTCTTTGTAAACATGAAAACTAAACAAATGTAAATTTGTAAACAGAGGAGAAAAACAAAATTATTATTTATATAAATCAATCTTTTCTGAGTTAAAAACTGTAATACAGTAGGAACCTTTTATAGAGATCACTGTTATAGTGATATATGGATCAAAAAGCCTGGGACAGAGTCATTCCTGTACAAACACTGTTTAAATGATTCACAGTAATGGAGCAGTCTATTTACAGTGTTCATTTTGACACACAAAATCGTAATTATGATCAATTTAACCCAGCCACACGTGATGACTATAATAGGTTTTCACTGTAATGTATGTGGATATGTGGGGAAGGAGCCTGAGCTAGTGCAGGAAGTCAAGCAGTACCGGCTAGAGATAGTTGGGCTCCACGCACAGTCTGGGCTCTGGAACCCAACTCCTTGAGAGAGGCTGGACTCTCTTCTACTCTGGAGTTGCCCGTGGTGAGAGGCGGCGGGCTGGTGTGGGCTTGCTTATAGCTCCCCAGCTCACCCGCCATGTGTTGGAGTTTTCCCCGGTAAACGAGAGGGTCGCTGCCCGGCACCTTCAGGTCGGGGACAGGTGCCTCACTGTCGTTTCGGCTTATGGGCCCAACGGCAGTGCAGAGTACCTGGCCTTCTTGGAGTCCGTGGGAGGGGTGCTGGAAAGTGCTGCGACTGGGGACTCCATCGTTCTGCTGGGGGACTTCAACGCCCACGTGGGCAGCGACATTGTTACCTGGAGGGGCGTGATTGGGAGGAACGGCCTCCCCGATCTGAACCTGAGTGGTGTTCTGTTATTGGACTTCTGTACTAGTCACAGTTTGTCCATAACAAACACTATGTTCAAGCAGAATGGTGTCCATCAGTGCACGTGCCACAAGAACACCCTAGGCCGGAGGTCAATGATCGACTTTGTGGTCGTGTCATCTGACCTTCGGCCGTATGTCTTGGACACTCGGCTGAAAAGAGGGGCTGAGCTGTCAACCGATCACCACCTGGTGGTGAGTTGGATCAGCTGGCGGAGGAGGAAGCTGGACAGACTTGGCAGGCCCAAACGTGTTGTGAGGGCCTGTTGGGAACGTCTGGCTGAACCCTCTGTCAGAGGGGTTTTCAACTCTCACCTCTGGGAGGGCTTTGACCAGATCCCGAGGGAGGTTGGAGACATTGAGTCCAAATAGACCATGTTCTCCACCTCCATTGTTGACGCAGCCGTTCGGAGCTGTGGCCGTAAGGTCTCCGGCGGCCTGCCGCGGTGGCAATCCCCGAACCCGGTGGTGGACACCGGAAGTATGGGATGCCATCAAGCTGAAGAAGGAGTCCTGTCTAGCTCGGTTGCCTCGTGGGACTCCTGAGGCAGCTGACGGGTACCGGGAGGCCAAGCGTGCTGCGGCCCAGGCGGTTGCAGAAGCAAAAACTTGGGTATAGGAAAAGTTAGGGGAGGCCATGGAGGAGGATTACCGGTCGGCCTCGAAGAGATTCTGGCAAACCGTCCGGTGCCTCAGGAGGGGGAAGCAATGCCCTGCCAACACTGTTTACAGTGGAGGTGGGGAGCTGTTGACTTTGACTGGGGATATTATCAGGCGGAGGAAGGAATACTTCAAGGATCTCCTCAATCCCACTGACATGCCTTCCGTAGAGGAAGCAGGGGCTGGGGACCCAGAGGTTGATTCATCCATCACTCGGGCTGAAGTCACTGAGGTAGTTTGGAAGCTTCTCTGTGGCAAGGCACTGGGGGTGGATGAGATCCGCCCTGTGTACCTCAAGTCTCTGGATGTTGTAGGATTGTCTTGGTTGACACGCCTCTGCAATATCACATGGCAGTTGGGGACAGTGCCCCTGGACTGGCAGACCAGGGTGGTGGTCCCTCTATTTAAGAAGGGGGACCGGAGGGTGTGCTCCAACTATAGGGGGATCACACTCCTCAGCCTCCCTAATAAAGTCTATTCCAGGGTACTGGACAGGAGAATTCGGCCGATAGTTGAACCTCGGACTCAGGAGGAACAATGCGGTTTTCGTCCTGGTCGTGGAACACTGGACCAACTCTATACCCTCCGCAGGGTGCTTGAGGGTTCATGGGAGTTTGCCCAACCAGTCCACATGTGTTTTGTGTGACTTGGAGAAGGCATTTGACCGTGTCCCTCATGGCATTCTGTTGCTTTGGGAGTATGGAGTCTGGGGCCCTCTACCAAGGGCCGTGCCATCTCTGTATGACTGGAGCAGGAGCTTGGTTCGCATTGCCAGCAGTAAGTCAGACCTGCTCCCAGTGCATGTTGGACTCCGGCAGGGCTGCCCTTTGTCACCAGTTCTGTTCATTATTTTTATGGACAGAATTTCTAGGGGCAGCCAGGGGCCGGAGGGAGTCCAGTTTGGGGACCACAGGATCTCATCTCTGTTTATTGCGGATGATGTTGTCCTGTTGGCTCCTTTGAACCAGGACCTTCAGCATGTGCTGGGGCGGTTTGCAGCCGAGTGCGAAGCGGCTGGAATGAGAATCAGCACCTCCAAGTCTGAGGCCATGGTTCTCGACCAGAAAAAGGTGGCTAGCCCCCTCCGGGTTGGAGGAGAGCTCCTGCCTCAAGTGGAGGAGTTCTAGTATCTTGGGGTCTTGTTCACGAGTGAGGGAAGGATGGAGCGTGAGATTGACAGACGGATCAGTGCAGCGGCAGCAGTAATGCAGTCGTTGTACCGATCTGTTGTGGTGAAGAAGGAGCTGAGCCAAAAGGCAAAGCTCACGATTTACCAGTCAATCTACGTGCCTATCCTAACCTATGGTCATGAACTTTGGGTCATGACCCAAAGAACGAGATCTTGGATACAAGCGGCTGAAATGAGTTTCCTCCGCAGGGTGGCGGGGCGCTCCCTTAGAGATAGGGTGAGGAGCTCTGTCACCCGGGAGGAGCTCGGAGTAGAGCCACTGCTCCTCCTACATCGAGAGGAGCCAGCTGAGGTGGCTCGGACATCTATATCGGATGCCTCCTGGACACCTTCCTGGGGAGGTGTTCTGGGCATGCCCCACTGGGAGGAGGCCCCAGGGAAGACTCAGGACACGCTGGAGGGACAATGTCGCTTAGTTGGCCTGGGAATGCCTCGGGATCCCCCTGGAAGACCTGGAGAAAGTGTCCGGGGAGAGGGAAGTCTGGGTATCACTGCTTAGACTGCTGCCCCTGCGACCCGGACCCATATAAGCGGAAGAAGATGGATGGATGGATGGTATGTGGATATGACCTTAATTTATAGACCAAAATTCAACCCAAGTTAAATAAAAACATAAAAGCTACACTTTACACTTTGTCAAAATCACCACTTTTTAAATATACTGTATAACACTAAGAAGCACACCAGTTCAAAAGTGATGATAATTTGTCACCAAAATATCAACTATGTCTTCTACGAAAAATATCAAGAAAATAATATCAAGAAAAAAAGAAAAAAAGAATCCAGCAGCTCCAGCTGTGATCATAGAACAAGGGTCACAATGCATCACCTTTGTGCCATCAGAGCTTGAACAGTGAAACAAAATGTGAGGAGAATAAAAACAAAAGAGAAGGCGACACTAAGGTGTTGGTTCCTGAAAGTTAAAGTTCCTCATTTCAACCATCACAACAGAGTTCTCTTGATGCTCCCTCTTTCGACGGACAGCAGAGCCTTCAGATATCTCCTGTTTCTTCTTCCAGGCAAAATAGATGAAAATCCCAGTTAACATGAGAATCACAGCTGCTCGTAATATGAGCAGTAAGAGATCTGTTTAAACAAAGAGACACAAAGATCACATGACAAGTTATTGCTGTGACAGGAGAGTTTATTATCACTTACTTGAGTACCATGGATCACCTGTGGTGGAGGAAGTCACAGTTTGATTGGAGGATGGGGTGGATGGTTTGATTGAATCTATGTCAGTCTCCTCACCTACAGTTGTTGGTGTGGTTGGTGTAATACAAAGGGTGTAATTGGCTTCAAGCACCCACTGTGACATGTGTGTCCCATTGATTAAGGTGCAGTCAAAGAATGTGAAGCCTATGAGAAACAAACAGATCAATGACTGATGTACAGTTAATCATCAGTGTCATAATCATCAATCTTCATCATGCTTTCACTCACCACAGTTAGATCTATTTGCTTCTTTTGAGACACTACTGACGTGATTCCTGACTGAACAGACCAGTTGTCCTGAGACGTCTTGTTTCAGAGTGATGTTGTTACTGGTTTTATTTCCAGAGAGGAGCTGAGTGTCTGTCAGTGTGTGTCCATCCAGAGTCCAGCTGTACTGAGGACTGTCCCCTCCCTCAGAGGAGCAGGACACCCTCATCTCTCCCTGGGACAGACACTCAGAGACCAGCAGGACAGAGGACACAGGAGCTGAAGGAAACACACTTAGATGACTTTTGATATTAACAGAATCATTTTGTACAGTTTTTAATGCAGGACAGACATGGATACAAATACATGTAGAATATGAAACATATGTTGTTTAGCATATAATATGAAATGTATGTCTATTAATGTCACTATTCCACAATAGGAAGAAAATAGTTATTTACCTTGAATGGTCAACTGTAGAGTCCGCTTCTCGAAGCTGCGTCCATTTGAATCAAAGATTTTCAGAGTATATTCACCACCATCAGTCCTGCTCAGGCTGTTGATCCTAAATATTCCATCACTGGGAGTGAATGAGGATCTGGCTTCTATCAGATTAAACAAATTCCTATTCTTGCCCCCGCTGAGTATAACTGTTCTGTCTTTAACCCATTGGTATTTAAATATTTCTGAGGTGCTGTCCATCAGCTGGATGATCACAGTTCCTCCCAAAGCTCCATAACACTGAGCTCCATCCTGTCTGCCATCACAGTAGGTTTCCACATCTGGAAATTTTGAAACATAAGTTGTTAAAAATGAACAAATCTGATAGCAGTTGAGAATTACACAGGACTGTGACCAGTGGTGAAATACATTTACTAAATGCTGCACTTTGAGGTAGATGTACTTTACCAGAGTATTTTCTTTTTATGGTACTTTATGATTCTACGCCAATTTCAGACAAAAATATTTTACTTCTTGCTTCACTTCTTTTATTTATTATCAATATCATTAGTAGTTTTCTTCTCAGATTAATATTTTACATAAATACAATATATGATGAACAGATATATGTTGCATTGTATAGACTTAACTTCTTAAACTTGCTGACATAAACACAGTAATTCATCTGCAATAACAATCCAGTTAATTTCATATGATAATATATTTATGATAATACATAGAGAATAAAGCACTATGAATCAGGGCATTCAATGCTGTGAGTGGTTTATTTTAATATTGATGCCTTTTTACTCAAATAAAAAAATGAGTGAAGGACTTGTAAAATTTTTATACTGTGGTGTTGCTACATTTAAAGGTCTTAAAACAATAGTCAGGTGCTAATATGAACACTGAAAGAGGTTTTGCTCTGATCTGTCTTCCTGTTCATACTGATGTGCTTTCAATGGAAGTGAGAGGCAACAACATCCACAGTCCTTGTTTTTTGCAAAAATGAATTGAGATTTGTAATCTGACTGTTATGACTCCTCCCTTTCAGACCGCAGTGGTTCAGTGGACCTTTTCCTGCAGTGTATGTGACACTGAACGCTAAAATGAGACTTCAGCAGTCTGAATGAGTCAAATCAAGAGGATATCTTCCAGAGTCTTTTCAGTACAACATTTTTATTTCTATCTCTCTCTCCACTGTACTACAGCACAGAGACACTGTACAGTGAAAGGCAAAGAAAATATTATTTATAGGCTACATATACTTTTTATATTATTTATTCTGAAAATACTTTAACTTTGGAAGATATAATGATGTGAATAACTCAGACTGCTAAATCCTCATATGAGCATCACGTACTGTCCAGTGGTTAGTGAACAGACACATATTTTTGTGTATAATTGACTTTATGATGTCAGTCTCCTCACCTACAGTAGTTGGCGTGGTTGGTGTAATACACAGGGTGTAATTGGCTTCAAGCACCCACTGTGACATGTGTGTCCCATTGATTAAGGTGCAGTCAAAGAATGTGAAGCCTATGAGAAACAAACAGATCAATGACTGATGTACAGTTAATCATCAGTGTCATAATCATCAATCTTCATCATGTTCTCACTCACCACAGGTAGATATCATCTCTTCTTTCGAGACACTACTGACGTGATTCCTGACTGAACAGACCAGTTGTCCTGAGACGTCTTGTTTCAGAGTGATGTTGTTACTGTTTTATTTCCAGAGAGGAGCTGAGTGTCTGTCAGTGTGTGTCCATCCAGAGTCCAGCTGTACTGAGGACTGTCCCCTCCCTCAGAGGAGCAGGACACCCTCATCTCTCCCTGGGACAGACACTCAGAGACCAGCAGGACAGAGGACACAGGAGCTGAAGGAAACACACTCAGATGACTTTTGATATTAAAAGAATCATTTTATACAGTTTTTAATACAGAGCAGACATGGATACAAATACATGTAGAATATGAGATAAATGTAGTTTAACAATAGTATATGACATGTGCAACTGTCAGTGTTACAAAATTCCCCAGGAGGTAAAAATATTATTTACCTTGAAGGTCAACTGTAGAGTCCCTGCTCAGATCTGCGTCCAGTTGAATCAAAGGTTGTCAGAGTATATTCACCACCATCAGTTCTGCTCAGGCTGTTGATCCTAAATGTTCCATCACTGGGAGTGAATGAGGATCTGTCTTCTATCAGATAAATTAGATTCCTATTCTTGCCCCCGCTGAA
Organism: Lutjanus argentimaculatus; assembly: GCA_034769285.1. Lineage (NCBI taxonomy): Eukaryota > Metazoa > Chordata > Actinopteri > Lutjaniformes > Lutjanidae > Lutjanus > Lutjanus argentimaculatus. The sequence continues at coordinate 20,907,023 of JAWZSL010000006.1, forward strand.
TATTACTGTTGTGTTTTTAATCCATTCATATTTAAATATTTCTGAGGCACTGTCCATCAGATGGATGATCACAGTTCCTCCCAAAGCTCCATAACACTGAGCTCCATCCTGTCTGCCATCACAGTAGGTCTCAATACCTGGAAATTTTGAAACATAAGTTGTTGAAAATTAACAAATCTGATAGCAGTGAGAATTACACAGGACTGTGACCAGTGGTGAAATACATTTACTAAATGCTGCACTTTGAGGTAGATGTACTTTACCAGAGTATTTTCTTTTTATGGTACTTTATGATTCTACCCAATTCCAGACAAAAATATTTTACTTCTTGCTTCACTTCTTTTATTTATTATCAATATCATTAGTAGTTTGCTTCTCAGATTAATATTTTACATAAATACAATATATGATGAACAGATATATGTTGCATTGTATAGACTTAACTTCTTAAACTTGCTGACATAAACACAGTAATTCATCTGCAATAACAATCCAGTTAATACATATGATAATATATTTATGATAATACATAGAGAATAAAGCTCTATGAATCAGGGCATTCAGTGCTGTGATGGTTTATTTTAATATTGACGTCGCAGTCTGAATGAGTCTGAATGAGTCAAATCAAGAGGATATCTTCCAGAGTCTTTTCAGTACAACATTTTTATTTCTGTCTCTCTCTCCACTGTACTACAGCACAGAGACACGTACAGTGAAATGCACAGAAAATATTATTTATAGGCTACATATACTTTTTCATATTATTTGTTCTGAAAATACTTTAACGTTGGAAGATATATTGACGTGAATAACTCAGACTGCTAAATCCTCATATAAGTGAACAGACACATATTTATGTGAATGATATTACAGTGTTGACTGATGGACCACAGTTCAAGTCTTTGTCTGGGTCTCTCCCTGTATTTACAGAGTTTGAAGAAAAATATGAGTTGTCCGTATCTGAGAAAGCTACAATTTTATAGAAAGTATGATGTGATTGGAGGACACAATGTCCATCTTGAGTGTTACTGGCTTTAAATATATGAGATATATGAAGTTTAGCAATAATATCTATGTGTGTCTATCAATGTTAAGAAATTCCCCAGGAGGCAAAATAAAGGTTATTTACCTTGAATGGTCAACTGTAGAGTGCGTTGCTCAGATATGCGTCCATTTGAATCAAAGATTTTCAGAGTATATTCACCACCATCAGCTCTGCTCAGGCTGTTGATCCTAAATGTTCCATCACTGGGAGTGAATGAGGATCTGTCTTCTATCAGATTAAACAGATTCCTATTCTTGCCCCCATTCAGTATTACTTTTGTGTTTTTAACCCATTGGTATCTAAATATTTCTGAGGCGCTGTCCATCAGCTGGATGATCCACAGTTCCTCCCAAAGCTCCATAACACTGAGCTCCATCCTGTCTGCCATCACAGTAGGTCTCAATACCTGGAAATTTAAGAAAAAGTTTGATAAAATCAAATTTAAAAATTTTCAGATTCTACTCATTTGAGCTAAATCAGTTACTTAAAATGAAAATTTCAAAAAGTACCAATTTTTCTGTAAAACATTCTATAGTAAATAAAGACATAATATAATATATAATAACAATATAATATAACAATATAAATATGATATATTGCTAATATAATAAATGAAGTAGAATCCACTTGGACTCCACATGGATTTCGGGGCAAAGGTCAAAGGTCAAGGTCACAATGACCTCATTGAACACATTTTTGGCCATAACTCAGGAATTCATACACTAATATAGGCAAAATTACAAACAAATATCTAAAAGGATAAAATGATGAGGTGATGACATTTGGATGTAAATGTAAACTGATGTAAACTGGAACTTGACAGGTTGGTGGAGGCAAACGACCCTAATTCTATTTTTTGACTGCTCTGTTTTGTACCATCATTGACACCTGATTTCTCACTCTTCTAAACAGGATGCTCGTGACCGCAAGAGATGAACAACTGCTTCAGTTTGAAAACTTGTTTCAGCTCTGGACATCGTCTGTCAGGTCATGTTAATGTTGGCTGAACTTTGCAAATCTTCGCTGACTGCATCTGATAGCTGTGGTGGCATTGCAGTAGGTGCTTCACCATCTGTTGCCTGGCAGGGATCTGCGCTCTACTGATTATGAGTAACGCATTTCATGATTTGACTTTGGAATTACATATGAAATGATGAAGAAGACCTCAAATATTTCAATTTTGAGTAATGGTGGAAACATCACATCATGATGTCTTTGGTTTTAATGTTACTAGTGAAGGTAAGAATCATGCAGCTGCAGTGTGAAGTTGGTAAAATGTAATAACATGTATATTATATATATATATATATTTTTTTTTTTTTTTTTTTTTTTTTTTTGAGGAAATTTTTGTTAGAGTTCATTGGATTTATTAACACAACAAAGGTTTGAAAAAAGAAGTCACAAAATTATGTATCGATTGTACTATGTTTAATTGAGACAATGATTCAAGTTGCTCTATATACTGAGTTTCACCCCTTTTATGTAAGTAATTCAGTGAGGATAATAATAATATGAAATGAATGAACGAAAAAACATGAATTTACTGTCATATGTAATACTACTTATAGACAAGCCATCACTTAAAATTACACCAAAGAAAACTTTCAGTTTGTTTCAGCATCATAGATCTACAGCAATCAATTGAAGCTCAAAGCTGAAAAAAAATATTCAATTGTATTTGATTTTTTTTGTGTGTGGTCATGATTTTTTTATGAATTTGGTCCCAGTGTGGGTCAATGTTTGAACTGTACAATAAATCACTTTAAGATATATCAAACTGTACTCTTTGAATATATTTCATCCTGTTTAAAATGTGTCAAGTTAAACAGTTAAACAAGTTAAACAGCTCACCATGAGAGACTCCGAGTAACATCAGCAACAGTCCAATCACAGCCTCCATGTCTCCTCAGTGTTCAGCCTCTGTTGAAGCAGCTTCCAGACAAAGTTTTCTACTTTATTCAAATGCAAACATGCACATCCTACACTGAGCAGCCTGAAATGTCTTCTGTTAATGATCAGGCTCAATAAGAAGGTGTGAAAAACGAACAAAGAGTGACAATAATAGTACATCTGAGGAGAAAGAGGAAGCAAAGTTAGTTGTGGTCAATATTCGCAAAGCAGCTAAAACAGAAACAAACCATCTGTTTGTCCAGTTAATATTTTTTCACAGGTAACTATTCTCATTGCAGCCATATTTTTATGTTCTGAGACAAATGTACAACATCACCAACCTTTATACTTCAAACTAACTGAACAAGTAGAAGAAGTGAACTTTTCCTTTATTTTTAACAGGCAGACTCAGTATAAAGATGAATAGAGGCTGAACGCTTAAAAATTGAAGTAAAAGCAGCAAAGATGTTTCTATTATTTTCCTTTAAACCCATTTTCACTTTGAGTTTACACAGTTTTAATCACTACAATAATGTCCTGTCCTCAGACATAATGATTTGGGGTTTTTCACAACATAGTGAAAAAGCTCAATGTTGCAGCCAACTGGTCGGATCAGTTCTTCATTTATGTTGTTAACATTTTGAGCAATTTGTAAGAATTTATTTTAATTTTTTGTGTCCTCAAAAGCATCCTGAGACTAAACATTAAATAACAGAAGAGTTTATTAAGTTCTGTGTGTTCATATTAGATGTAAAGTTTCACCGTGCTATACCACTAATGGTTGTCACTAAACTCAGCTATAAAGGAAGTGAAACAAACTGTAGAACTGTCATCCAACAGTGTGAATCATATACACAGCTTCTCTTCTATCTTATTATCCCCAACAGTTACATGCTGCCTGTTGAATCATCATCCACATTTGTGATGAACCTGCAGATGTTATGATTAAAACAATTCACGTGTGTCCACAGTGTGACGTCTTTCTATTTTCAGCATAATGTGTGGGAAATGAGAATAGACACAGGAAGTTGGATATTTCAGTGAATGTTTTCAGTGATTGTAACTTTGGTCTGCTACACTTTTTCATGTACAGAGTTTATATTTTAGGTGTTGAAAAACAACTGTGAAATCTGTAACTAGCAGATAAAATATGAATTATGAAACACAAATGTCTCTTACATCCAGGATGAAAACTAAACAGAAAGTGACATTTAAAAGTGAATATAAACAAATCGTTACTTAACAGAGCAAAATGTGAGTGAAACCCAAACACAGCCTGCAGATGTCGTCATAACACAACATGACTAATTAGCTTCAGCATCAAATAATAAGCAGCGAGACAAACTTTAGAAACAAACTACTTAACCAACTACCTCCTGTTAGTCTCTAAAGTATTTGATTTGAATTTCAGTAAAAACACTAAACTAAAAAGCTAAATCATAATTAGTGATACTTTTCTCTTGCTAATAAGGGCTTGTTTATATCAATAAAATAGTTTCTTTTAATAATAATTCAATCTGATTTAATTTAGACTGCAGCATTTAAATTACAGCAACAACTGAAATAGAATAAAAAGGGGATTGTGACCTCTAGTGGCTGATTGTTACAAATGTTATCAATAGAACCTGGAATAAATTCTGTTTTGTTTTTTATTTTGCTGAAGTTACTGTCATTTCTTATAACAGATTTAAAAAAAACAAAAACAACCTTTGTTATGTCAGTTATGACCAGCAACCTTCTATTGTTGTCTAACAAAGAGCAGATCAAAACAATTATTACATAGATTTACTCCATTTTAATCTGATCAGTGACTTTACAAATATTCTTACTCAGCTGCTGCTGTACTGAGATTAGATGACTGTGACATTAATGATACAAAAAGAAGATTTTCTAGCTCCCAAGTTAAATTAAAAGTCCTGCTTGCTGTTGGCTCTTGCTGTCCTCAGTTTTCTATTGGTGACGATGGTCTAGCTCAGTCCAAACTCATGCTGACAGTGTTTTTTTTTTTTTGTTTGTTTGTTTGTTTGTTTGTTTGTTTGTTTTTTTCTTCTGCATTTGAAGCTGAACAAAGTGCTTTGACCGTTTCACCAACATCTTATAATAGAGACTGAAATTCTGAAATACACACAGGCCTGACTTCTTATGATGCCTCGCTTTTTCAGCATCTGAAAGCACTGACAGCCATGAAATATTTTTTATTGATCAATATTTTGTCTGACATGTTTACATGTTGTCAGCAGAGAGTTTTACTGAATACAGAGTTATCTATAAACAGACAGTAACTCCTGTGTGAAGCAGTAGAGGGAAACCTCACACCTACAGACACTGATGATGAGTCTGGAAGTTTTATTCAGTTCTCAGCAGTCATTAAAGGAACAGTTCATGATCAAAATGTCAACAAAAAGGCAGCTTAACTAAACTGACTGATGACACATGACTGATTGATTTACAGGTTTTGACCACATAAGAGCACAAAGAAGCAACTAAAGTAGAAACTAAATTAAAGCTCTTATTAGTAAAAAGCTTTGGAAGGTTTTACATTATTACTCATTGTAAACAGAAGCAAATCATGACAACATGTTGAAAACAATCCTAAAACAAAAATAATTCCTTTCATTAATATTATTATTTTACTCCCATGATACTTTGCCTTGCTGTAACCTGTCTGCTTCCAGCTGCTACCTGAGGCTGGTGATGGGTGCACGTTGAAATCATGACGAGAAAGACAAGATAATTTTCTCTCAGTAAAAAGTAGTCTCCTTGAATTTTCTGAAAAACTTCCCAAAATGAGCCAATAAGATGCCAGCAGTGTTACCTTATATAGTCTAAAGCTGCCTTGAGTGGGCCCTTGGAGATTGTAAAAATAGTGAAGCTCTCTGTTTAATTACTTTATAATCATGTGATACAAATGTTAATTAAATGGTAATCTGCACAAGAAAAAAAAAAAAAAAAACATTTGGTTCTTGTAATCATCCACTTGTACTGATCAGTTTAACCCAGCCACATGTGATGACTATAAGAGGTTTTCACTGTAATGTGTGTGGACATGAGCTTGTTTTATAGATTAAATTCAATCTAAGTTAAATAAAAAATATCAAAATTACACATTAGGCCTCATTACATTATGTCACATTCACCATTTTTAAAATATATTGTATAACACTAAGAAGCACACCAGTTCAAAAGTGATAATAATTCAAAACCACCAATACATCAACTATGTCTTCTAAGAAAAATATCAAGAAAATAATATCAAGAAGAAAATAATATGACAGCTCCAGCTGTGATCATAGATCGAGGGTCATAATGCATCACCTTTGTGCCATCAGAGCTTCAACAGTGAAACAAAATGTGAGGAGAATAAAAACAGAAGAGAAGGCGACAAAAGTGTCTGGAAATTTTGAAACATAAGTTGTTAAAAATGTATGTTAATGATATTTACAGTGTTGACTGATGGACCACAGTTCAAGTCTTTGTCTGGGTCTCTCCCTGTATTTACAGAGTTTGAAGAAAAATCATTAGTTGTCTGTTTCTGAGAAAGCTACAATTTCATAGAAAGGTATGATGTGATTGGAGGACACAATGTCCATCTTGAGTGTTACTGGCTTTAAGCACCCACTGTGACATGTGTGTCTCATTTTATAGGATATAGTCAATGAATATGAAGCCTGTGTGAAACAAACAGATCAATGACTGATGTTCAGTTAATCATCAGTGTCATAATCATCAATCTTCATCATGTTCTCACTCACCACAGTTAGATCTATTTGCTTCTTTTGAGACACTACTGACGTGATTCCTGACTGAACAGACCAGTTGTCCTGAGACGTCTTGTCTCAGAATGATGTTGTTACTGTCTTTATTTCCAGAGAGGAGCTGAGTGTCTGTCAGTGTGTGTCCATCCAGAGTCCAGCTGTACTGAGGACTGTCCCCTCCCTCAGAGGAGCAGGACACCCTTATCTCCACTGGACAGACACTCAGAGACCAGCAGGACAGAGGACACAGGAGCTGAAGGAAACACACTCAGTGACTTTTGATATTAACAGAATCATTTTATACAGTTTTTAATACAGAACAGACATGGATACAAATACATGTAAATATGAGACATATGTTGTTTAGCATATAATATGAAATGTATGTTTATTAATGTCAACAATTCTACAACAGGAAGAAAAGTAATTATTTACCTTGAATGGTCAACTGTAGAGTCTGCTGGCACTAAGCTGCGTCCATTTTAATCAAAGGTTGTCAGAGTATATTCACCACCATCAGTCCTGCTCAGGCTGTTGATCCTAAATGTTCCATTACTGGGAGTGAATGAGGATCTGTCTTCTATCAGATTAAACGATTCCTATTCTTGCCCCCGCTGAGTGTAACTGTTCTGTCTTTAATCCATTCATATTTAAATATTTCTGAGGTACTGTCCTTCAGCTGGATGATCACAGTTCCTCCCAAAGCTCCATAACACTGAGCTCCATCCTCTCTGCCATCACAGTAGGTCTCAATACCTGGAAATTTTGAAACATAAGTTGTTAAAAATGAACAAATCTGATAGCAGCTGAGAATTACACAGGACAGTGACCAGTGGTGAAATGTAACTAAGTACATTTACTAAATGCTGCACTTTGAGGTAGATGTACTTTACCAGAGTATTTTCTTTCTTTCTACACAGAGACACTGTACAGTGAAATGCACAGAAAATATTATTTATACATATACTTTTTATATTATTTGTTCTAAAAATACTGTAACTTTGGAAGATATATTGATGTGAGTAACTCAGACTGCTAAATCCTCATATGAGCATCATATACTGTCCAGTGGTTAGTGAACAGACACATATTTATGTGAATGATATTTACAGTGTTGACTGATGGACCACAGTTCAAGTCTTTGTCTGGGTCTCTCCCTGTATTTACAGAGCTAGAAGAAAAATTATGAGTTGTCTGTATCTGAGAAAGCTACAATTTCATAGAAAGATATGATGTGATTGGAGGACACAATGTCCATCTTGAGTGTTAGTGGCTTTAAATATGTGAGATATACTGTATGTGGTTTAGCAATAATATCTATGTGTGTCTATCAATGTTATGAAATTCCCCAGGAGGCAAAATAAAGGTTATTTACCTTGAAAGGTCAGCTGTAGAGTTCGAGAGTCTGTGGCCCTTCCAGCATTATCAAAGATTTTCAGAGTATATTCACCACCATCAGTTCTGCTCAGGCTGTTGATCCTAAATGTTCCATTACTGGGAGTGAATGAGGATCTGTCTTCTATCTGATTAAACAGATGCCTATTCTTGCCCCCGTTGAGTATAATTGTTCTGCTTTAACCCATTCTATCTAAATATTTCTGAGGGCTGTCCATCAGCTGGATGATCACAGTTCCTCCCAAAGCTCCATAACACTGAGCTCCATCCTGTCTGCCATCACAGTAGGTTCAATACCTGGAAATTTAAGAAAAAGTTTGATAAAATCAAATTTCAAAATTTTCAAATTCTGCTTAATTGAACTAAATCAATTACTTAAAATGAAATTTCAAAAAGTACCATTTTTTTCTGTAAAACATTCTATAGCGAATAAAGATATAATTTAATATATAATAACAATATAATATAAATATAATATATTGTTCATATAATAAATGAAGTAGAATATGCAGGATTTGTTGGTTGCACTTTGTAAATGCACTACAAAGATAGTTATTATCCAGAATTCTTCAAAATTGGTACAAACATCCAGTTTGACTCCACTTGAACTTTGGGGCAAAGGTCAAAGGTCAAGGCCATGATGACCTCACTGAACACATTTTTGGCCATAACTCAGGAATTCATACATTCAAAATGTGAGGAGAATAAAAACAGAAGAGAAGGTGACACTAAGGTGTTGGTTCCAGAGAGTTTAAGTTCAGATGCAGAGCTTCTCATTTCAACTATCACAACAGAGTTCTCTTGATGCTCCTTCTTTTGTCTTACCCACAGTGGAGCTGCAGGTGAAGATGAATCCTGTGAGCACAGAAACACATCAACCAATCAATGACTGATACAGAGTTACTAAAACATCAGTGTTTTCAATGTTGTTCTCACTCACCAGCGGTTGATATTCTATTGACGTGATTCCTGACTGAACAGACCAGCTGTCCTGAGACGTCTTGTCTCAGAGTGATGTTGTTACTCTCTTTATTTCCAGAGAGGAGCTGAGTGTCTGTCAGTGTGTGTCCATCCAGAGTCCAGCTGTACTGAGGACTGTCCCCTCCCTCAGAGGAGCAGGACACCCTCACTCTCCCTGGGACAGACACTCAGAGACCAGCAGGACAGAGGACACAGGAGCTGAAGGAAACACACTCAGATGATTTATAGAATATGAGATATAGTTTAGTCATACACAATGACATGTGCGTCTGTCAATGTTACTAAATTCCCAGGAGGCAAAAGTAGTTATTTACCTTGAATGGTCAACTGTAGAGTCCACTGCTCAGATATGCGTCCATTTGAATCAAAGATTTTCAGAGTATATTCACCACCATCAGTCCTGCTCAGGCTGTTGATCCTAAATGTTCCATCACTGGGAGTGAATGAGGATCTGTCTTCTATCAGATTAAACTGATTCCTATTCTTGCCCCCGCTGAGTATAACTGTTCTGTCTTTAATCCATTGGTATTTAAATATTTCTGAGGTGCTGTCCATCAGCTGGATGATCACAGTTCCTCCCAAAGCTCCATAACACTGAGCTCCATCCTGTCTGCCATCACAGTAGGTTTCCACATCTGGAAATTTTGAAACATAAGTTGTTAAAAATGAACAAATCTGATAGCAGTTGAGAATTACACAGGACTGTGACCAGTGGTGAAATGTAACTAAGTACATTTACTAAATGCTGCACTTTGAGGTAGATGTACTTTATCAGAGTATTTTCTTTTTATGGTACTTTATGATTCTACGCCAATTTCAGACAAAAATATTGTGTTTTTTACTTCACTTCTTTTATTTTATTTATTTATTATTATTGTTAGTAGTTTCTTTTCAGATTAATATTTTACATAAATACAATATATGATGAACAGATATATGTTGCATTGTATAGACTTAACTTCTTAAACTTGCTGACATAAACACAGTAATTCATCTGCAATAACAATCCAGTAATACATATGATAATATATTTATGATAATACATAAAGAATAAAGCTCTATGAATCAGGGCATTCAATGCTGTGAGTGGTTTATTTTAATATTGATGCCTTTTTACTCAAATAAAAAAATGAGTGAAGGACTTGTAGAATTTTTATACTGTGGTGTTGCTACATTTAAAGGTCTTAAAACAATAGTCAGGTGCTAATATGAACACTGAAAGAGGTTTTGCTCTGATCTTTCCTCCTGTTCATACTGATGTGCTTTCAATGGAAGTGAGAGGCAACAACATCCACAGTCCTTGTTTTTTGCAAAAATGAATTGAGAGTTTTAATCTGACTGTTATGACTCCTCCCTTTCAGACCGCAGTGGTTCAGTGGACCTTTTCCTGCAGTGTATGTGACACTGACGCTAAAATGAAGCTTCAGCAGTCTGAATGAGTCAAATCAAAAGGATATCTTCCAGAGTCTTTTCAGTACAACATTTTTATTTCTGTCTCTCTCTCCACTGTACTACAGCACAGAGACACTGTACAGTGAAATGCACAGAAAATATTATTTATACATATACTTTTTTATATTATTTATTCTGAAAATACTGTAACTTTGGAAGATATATTGATGTGAATAACTCAGACTGCTAAATCCTCATATAAGTGAACAGACACATATTTATGTGAATGATATTTACAGTGTTGACTGATGGACCACAGTTCAAGTCTTTGTCTGGGTCTCTCCCTGTATTTACAAAGTTGGAAGAAAAATCATGAGTTGTCTGTATCTGAGAAAGCTACAATTTCATAGAAAGATATGATGTGATTGGAGGGCACAATGTCCATCTTGAGTGTTAGTGGCTTTAAATATATGAGATATACTGTATGTAGTTTAGCGATAATATCTATGTGTGTCTATCAATGTTATGAAATTCTCCAGGAGGCAAAATAAAGGTTATTTACCTTGAAAGGTCAGCTGTAGAGTTCGAGAGTCTGTGGCCCTTCCAGCATTATCAAAGATTTTCAGAGTATATTCACCACCATCAGTTCTGCTCAGGCTGTTGATCCTAAATGTTCCATCACTGGGAGTGAATGAGGATCTGTCTTCTATCGATTAAACAGATGCCTATTCTTGCCCCCGCTGAGTGTAACTGTTCTGTCTTTAACCCATTCGTATCTAAATATTTCTGAGGGCTGTCCATCAGCCGGATGATCACAGTTCCTCCCAAAGCTCCATAACACCGAGCTCCATCCTGTCTGCCATCACAAGTAGGTTTCAATACCTGGAAATGTAAGAAAAAGTTTGATAAAATCAAAATTTTCGCAATTTGAATGATTCAAATTCTACTCAATTGTAACTGAATCAATTACTTAAAATGAACATTTCAAAAAGAACCAATTTTTTCTGTAAAACATTCTATAATCAATAAATAGATTATATGATATATCATAACAATGTAATATAATGTAAATATATTTTTAATATAATAAATGAAGTAGAATATGCAGGATTTGATAGTTGCCGTTTGTAAATACACTACAAAGATAGTTATCATCCAAAATTCTTCAAAATTGGTACAAACATCCACTTGGACTCCACATGAACTTTGGGGCAAAGGTCAAAGGTCAAGGTCACAATGACCTCATTAAACACATTTTTGGCCAGAACTCAGGCAATTCATAAACTAACTGTGGAAAAATACAAATATCTAAAAGGATAAAATGATGAGGTGATGACATCTGGATATAAATGTAAACAGATGTTTTCTTTTGACAAACTCTCAGAGTATCTAGAGAGTCAGTCAAAGAAGAACAACATTATCATTGATGGAGTCCCAGAAGAAAGGAATGAATCATGGCAGATCACAGAATCTAAAGTCAAACAACTGCTGGCTGACAAAATGGAGCTCGACCCAAAAGCATTTGCGGTTGAATTTGTACATCGCAAGGGGAAATATGAAGAGCAAGCTAATAGGACAAGGTCAATAGTGATGAAGCTGCTCAGACTCAAAGACAAACAAGAAAGATCTTCATCAATGAAGATTTCACGGACAATGTGAGACAGAAGCGAATAGAGCTGTGGCCTCAACTTAAGGAAGCACGTGACAAGGGACAGATATACCTACATTATGATCAACTCATTGTCCACCAACCATGCTCATCATGAATGGTTTGATTTGATAACATGGTCATTCTTCATTTTAGTAGCTGTCTCAGTACCTATTTTGTGTTTTCATGGATCACAGTAACATTACAAACATAGTTTATCTCCATAAAATCTGCAGTACATATAAAAAGAGTATAAAAAGTTCAGTATATGAATGCAGTATCTGCAAAAGTGGTTATCACCCAAAATGTACACATTTGAATTCTCTAAATGCAAGTTTCCTTTCCATGGTCATGATTACAGTGATTTAATCTCAGTAATTGATGGTAAAAAATTACAGGTTAAAGATGAATCTTCTGTTTTGTGTCCTATAGAAATAAACAGCAGTTCTAGATTTAATGAACATGATCCTGATTCAAATCTCCTCATGTTCTTGCAGAGACCGGATATGTATAAATATTATAAAGAAAATTATTTCAAACTGTTATGTCAAAGTTTAACTACACTATTTTCTATTTTTCATCACAATGTAAGGCGCTTATCCAAAAATTATGACAATCTGACTCATTACCTCTCATGTCTCGATCACAAATTTAGCTTTAACAGAAACATGGCTAAATGAATTTGTGGCTTCATTATATGAGTTGCTCGATTACAAAGCCATTCACTGAGCGAAGGGAGAAATGGAGGAGGTGTATCTCTTTTTATCCACAACTCTTATCAATTTGTCAATAGAAGTGATCTTGAGACTTTTGAATCCAATGTGACAGAATCTGTTTTTATTGAAATTATGTCATGTCCTTCCTCTGGGGGAAGAAATGTAATTGTGAGAGGTATTTACAGACCACCCAGTACAGATATTGATATTTTTAATCAACGCTTATCAGAGGTTCTTGAGCTTATATCAGGAGAGGGTAAAGCTTGCTACCTCATACGTGATTTTAGTATAAATCTTCTCAAGAAAGACAATCCTCTACAAACTGCAGAATTTCTAAATGCTATGTATTTAAATTATTTTTATCTGTTAATTCATATGGCAACTAGGATATTGCATAAATCTGCACCCTTATTGACAATATTTTTACAAATTTCTTTGATTGGGATTAGAGTGGTATATTATATACTGATATTTCTGATCATTTACCTATTGTTAGTGTCGCCCAGAAAAATCAAACAACAACAAAACCATCTGTCAGTTATTATCACAGGGCATATACTAAGAAAAATATGGAACAATTCAAGTCTAATATAGCAAGCATTTCATGGGACAGTGTTCTTCATGAAAAAGATCCTGATTTTGCTTTTTCAAATTTCATGAATTTATTTGGTAGTTTATTTATTCAACCAGTGCTTTCCACTCAAAAATACCAAAAAGATGAAGAGTGATTTTCATAAACCCTGCTTTACTGCAGGTCTTAAAATTTTTTTTAAAAAGTTGTACAAGAAATATATTTTAAACCCAACTCCAGTAAATTTAAAAGAATATAAAACATATAAAAATAAATTTTACGTTCAGCAAAAAAACTATACTTCTCATACTTCTTCTTCAAAGAATCAACAAATAATATAAAATCTACATGGAATGTTATTAATCAACTACTAAATAAGAAAAAGAAAACATCATCAAGCTCTGTTTCACATTTTGGGAGATTAATTAATTAATGATCCATACAAAATTTCATGAGGTTTTAATAATTTTTTTGCAAATGTGGGTGTTTCTCTTTCTAACAAATTTGATAACACCTTAGGCTGTCCTTTAGATTTCTTAAAACAACAATATAGATGGATGTTTCAATTTGAGCCACCACAATTAAATGAAGTAAGAGATATAATTAAAAATTAAAAAAAACACTGCTGCTGGTCATGATGAAATTACTAGTTCATTAGTAAAAGAGGTATATAATTACATATTGGAACCTCTCACTTACATTTTAGGCCGTTCTGTGGCAACTGGTGTTGTTCCTAAGGACCTTAAAGTGATATTCCACCCAAAAATGAAAATTCACACAATATCTACTCACCCCTATGCCGATGTGAGGATGGGTGAAGATCTTCCGCGACATTCAAATTTGACCCCATAAGACGCCATTTACACCATGTTTTTAGCCGAAATGTCAGCCCTCTCAGACCTGAGCCGTGTTCATGTGAGTGAGCATCTACCTGAAGCGGGTACACGAGCTCCAGTTCAAGCGGCACAATGCGAGATATACGCTTCTCGCGATACCTTCACCACCAGTGTTTACATGCTACCAGGAAGCGACTCACACAACAGAGAGAGCTCATGCCGGATTTTTTAAAGCAACACATGCCTTTGTTGGTTCTAAAATAACATTTTAGATTGTTTAACTGACAAGAAACCGTTGCTGCCTCTTTCCTTGACGCAAATATTTAAAAATATGGTTCGAGTATGTGCTTTTCCTGGATGCTTCAACCAAGAGAAGCATGTAAGAACGGCAACTTTCCACAGGCTACTGCTACATGACCCATATAGGCTACGGCTGTGGCTAATGGCTCTTCGTCGGGATCTCAACTCCTCCGTTGAATCGCTAAGATCAGTCCGGGTGTGTAGTGAACATTTTTCACCGGAGGATTACCGTCCAAACGTCGCGGAAAGAAAACCAAGCAGAGCTACAATGAAGTCTACGGCTGTGCCGACCGCATCTCTACAAAGGGCAGGGGTATGTACTTCATATTTATGTATATATTTATTGACAGTTTTCACAAAAACGAAATTTACAACATTGATTAGTTCAGCTAAAACTTTGTTATCAGACAGGGTCTGCACTTTGATGTAACTATGTATTACCCACACATGTGATTATGAATCACATATTTACACAGATTATGATATTATAATCAGTGTATGATTATATCTAACTGACCTCATATCACAATGCTTGTTTCTAGGACACACAGAGTAGCCCTTCACCCCATCCTGCAGCCGAGACCCTAGGTGACCCTGAGGCTCTTTTTGCTGGTGTGCCACATTCCACATCAGTGAAGCAGAGGGTATCGAGAGACAGCACCAATCAACCTGGACAGCCACATGCTAGAATGCAGCTGGTGCTAACTAGTCCAGAAGCAACAGGAGAAAGCACACGACCATCCACGTCAGGAAGCTACCATGCCAAGCTACCATACCAACAGACAGGTAAATATATTTTACTTATTAGTTTACGAGGAGTTGGCTTTCTAGATTGTAGCATGTCATAGAGATATTTGCCGTAATGTAGGTTTGATAAATACTTGATCCTTGACTCTTTATAGCCCAGGCCACTCTGCAAAATACAATACCTACAGCTTCATGGATGATGCAACTGATCAGATTGTCCTCTTCCAGTTAGTACAGGTAAGTATAGCAGTAGATAATTATATCATGTAATCACACCATGATGACAGTTATTGGGTATGAATGTTAAATGTGTGCAACATTAAATATGTATGTTACTTATGGAATGTGTACTAAGAGTAATTTGTGATATAGGTGACGGAGGCAACCAGCTCTGCTGCTATGGAGCCAATAGGATTTCGGAGAGGACTGCATTATCTCCTGGAGCACGGTGTTGAGGTAGAGGTGGTGACTACTGACAGGTCACCATCTATTAGGAAGATCATGCGGGAAGATTACCCAGACATTCATCATGAGTTTGACATCTGGTATGTGGTCAAGGGTAAGTCAACAGTAGACTAAACTTTTCAAAAGGACAGAATGTAAAAGAATGACCATCCACAATGCTATTTTTGATAACATCATCTGAAAGGTGTAATTGATTTTGTGCTGTTGATTATTGCAGGGCTCAAGAAAAAAATATTGTCATGGTTCAACTGAAAGGAAAACCGAGACCTTCAATCATGAATCAAATCCATCTGCAACCACTTGTGGTATTCTTGTGCAACTTGTGGAGGTGACCCAGATGTGAGTAACAGTACAATCTTAGAATTTTGAAATAAGTGTTGTAGCACACTGAGAAATGAAGAAATCGCTCTGCGAAATTACTGTATTTGATTGTGACATTCTGTCTGTCTAACATTCACATCTGTGGTGTACACTGTTGGGAGGAAGATGGACAAGAGAAGAAATGCCAGCATGATGACCTCAATCTGGAGCAACAGAGGCGAAAGAGGCGGCTTCAGAAAGACTCTCCTGCCTTCAGAAGCTTGTCTGCTTTTGTGCTGGATAAAGACCTCGTGAAGGACCTGAAACACGTGGCCCTCTTCAAACACACAGGTTTGCAATACATAAGCAAAATGTTTGCACAGCCCCATTCCAAATAAAAAATGTCATTAGTATGGCAACTACCTGTTCACAAGTATTCAGTGAATTAATCAGTATTCTGTGTTCTCAGGCAAGCTTAAAGTGTTCCATTCATCGCTGCTGAAATACACACAGAAAAGACTGCACCTCGTCTACCCCTCCATGAGAGCTCGCACACAGCTCGCCATCATGGAGCACAATGAAAAATGTTCAACGTAAACAGGCCTCCACCTCCACCGGTGAGATACCAGCCAAAGAAAATGTGTTAATTTGCATTACTTTATAAAAACAAAAGAACACATTATTTATTTTTTTGGTCTTAGTTTTATTTGTGAAAGTGCGGAATTAGGAAAAAAATATTTTTTTCTCTGTCACACACCAGTGCTTAGGTGGTAGACCTCTGAATATTCAAAAGTATAACTGGGGGATATGAAAATGTATAGCATGCTCTGTAAATTTACGTATGGTTTATAATGATGTGGATGTAAATGTTATGTTCTGAGTGACTTAAAATTTGGAATTATTAAACATCAATTGTCAATAATATGTACATATTATATATTCAGTTTTGCCTGTGAGCAATTCTTATTCTTATTGTCGTTTTGTTTTTATTTGTGTTTTCTTCAGGCAATCCTAGATTCAATATGGTTTATCCGAAACAGATGAAACAGTGGGTAGCCAGAAAGATCTACATGCCAACAACCCAAACATTCCGGGAACATCTGGTGGTACAAGTTCTGCAGCGACGCCTGGACCCCGCCATCAAATTCAGGGACGAGCACTCACGTGTCCGTTCCCCCACTGCCACCCAACATAGCCTCAAAGCCAAAGCCTGACCAGAGAGAGGCTACAGAAAAGCACGCTTCTCGTTTTAGCATGTAATACGTAAAACTTATTTTTGGAATGTTTGTTTATTTGTTGTAGGTTGTTTTTTCACACCTAGTTTTAGTTTGTTGTGTATTTTTAGTTAATTTTAATACCACTATTTAGGAGTGTTGTCAAAAATATCAATATATTGATACTGAATAGTTGAAATCCTTTCAATGCAAATTTTTCTCAGTATCAATACTTTGCTTCCAGCTAACTTCTCTGACAGTGAAATGAACACTCATCATTGTATAAGTGATTTCCTCTTGTCACTCAGCTCATTAGCTGTAGTTGAATATGTGTTCATGTTATAGCCTTGTTCTTGTTATCTTTCAATAAAAAAATAGTATTTTGTCTCCAGAACACCACGGGCTGGTAATGGTGGAAACTCGGGATTATTTGTTATGCATGGTGCTTGTGCTCTTCATCTGTTGGCATCGGTTTGCATTTTGTACAGCCACACCACCAGGTTTCTGTTGCTCTAGCTCTGTAGTCCGCTGCTGCATGTTGGTCTGTTTGAGCTGCAGCTGCTTCGTCCATCCATCTCAGTTCCTCGTCGGTATATTCCGACTCAAACATATATGGCTGAGCAAAGAATTGAGGTTCCTCTTCTGTTTCAAAGTCCTCAGACATTTTCTTCTTTGCCGAAAGTTTGCGAAGTCAACTTACGCGTCACTATTTATGAGCAAAGCTCTCTCTGTTGTGTGAGTTGCTTCCTGGTAGCATGTAAACACTGGTGGTGAAGGTATCGCGAGATGCGTATATCTCACGTTGCGCTGCTTGAACTGGAGCTCGTGTACCCGCTTCAGGCGGATGCTCGCTCACATGAACGCGGCTCAGGTCTGAGAGGCTACAGTTGACATTTCGGCTAAAAACATGGTGTAAATGGTGTCTTATGGGGTCAAATTTGAATGTCACGGCTCACGGACACTTGGATTACACCACACGAGCAGGATGGAGACATTTTGTGTTTGTTTTGTGTTCTTATTTTTAACATTTTATCCGTGGTCGCCATTCACTGCCATTAGCTGCAACCCTGTTTTCTGCTGAAACTCCAGGATTGTTTTTGGAACTGAAGATCTTCACCCATCCTCACATTGACATGTGACTAACTTTTCAAATTATTGCCCTGTATCCATTTTGCCTTGCTTTTCAAAAATTTTGGAAAAATTAATTTACACCAGAATATTAAAGCATCTAAATGAGAATAATATTTCACATGAACATCAATACGGATTCAGAAAGGGAAATTCTACCTCTGTAGAAGCTTTTGTTACAGCTTGTGGACAAAATACAAGCAGCACTGAATGAGAACAAATTTGTGGTATAGGTATTTTTTTTAGATCTCTCCAAAGCGTTTGACACTGTTAACCATGATATCTTGTTGGCCAAATTAAAACAAGGTGATACAATAAAGTGGCTCACTAGTTACATGAGTGAAAGAGAGCAATATGTGTTATTAAATGGTTGTGCCTCAAGTACAGTTCATATAACGTGGAGTACCACGAGGGTCAATTTTGGGATCGTTATTGTTTCTTATTTATATGAATGATTTTTCATTAGTTTGCAAATTTTCTTTTACTATATTGTTTGCTGATGATACCAACATGATCCTGTCACAACTGACAAACACTCTAGTGAATAATACAAATGAGAAATTGGCGAGAGTTACAAGATGGTTTCAATTTAACAAGCTCTCATTAAATATTAAAAAGTCAAATTTTATAATATTTGCAGGAGATATGAAAAGGATTGTGTTAAACTGTCAGTGGGTGGGGGGGGGGGGGGGGTTTCTGAAGTTTCTGACACTTGTTTTTTAGGCATTTTCGTTGATGAGGAGTTAAATTGGAAAAAGCATATCAGTTTTATTCACAACAAAATTGTGAAATCATTGGGTATCATCAGCAAACTACAGTGTTTTGTAAAATCCTTCTTGTTTCTTAACTTTATATTATTCCATGATTTATCCCTGTTTGATTTATGGTAATATTGTTCGGGCAAATACATATCCTACCAATCTACAAAAACTTTTTTTGCTACAAAAACGATCTCCTGACACATTCATATATTCATTTTTTTTTTCTTCATTAATGTATTTTATGTGTGCAAAAAAAAAAAGTAAACTGAAACTTGACTGGTTGGTGGACGCATATGACCCTCATTCTATTTTTTGACTGCTCTGTTTTGTACCATCATTGACATCTGACTTCTCACTAAAGCGGAAGCTTGTGACGGCAAGTGATCAACAACAGTTTCAGTTTGAAAACTTGTGTCAGCTCGGGACATTGTGTGTCAGGTCATGTTAATGTTGGCTGAACTTTGCAAATCTCCGCTGGTTGAATCTGACAGTTGTGGTGGCATTGCAGTAGGTGCTTCACCATCTGTTTCCTGGCAGGGATCTGCGCTCTTATTTTTGAATTACGTATGAAATGATGAAGAAGACCTCAAATAACCATCACATCATGATGTCTTTGGCTTAAATGTTACTAGTGAAGACAAGAATCATGCAGCTGTGATGTAAAGCTGGTAAAATGTAATAACGTGTTTTGTTTTTTTTTTGATTAAGGAAATTTTTATGTGAGAGTTCATTGGATTTATTAAGAACACAACTAAATTTTGGAACAACATTTTTGATGAATTTTTGAAAAACTTGAAAATTGTATTAGTGAATGTGTGCTTCTTCAAATAAGAGAAAGGAAAATGTTGTGTATTAGAGCCATAAGTAAACATGTGACAGCAAAACATTTCACTTTACAAAAATCCCTCCTTTTAGCAGAACATTTAGTCATAAAATTAATTGTATTTCTGATGTAACATCATGTTGTAATTGAGACAATGATTCAAAATTAACCGAATTTTCAATCCTCCCTTTTATGTAAGTAATTCAGTGAGGATAATAATAATATGAAATGAATAAATGAAAAAACATGAATTTACTGTCACATGTATATATTACTTATGGACAAGCCATCACTTAAAATTGCACCAAAGAAAACTTTGTTTCAGCATCATAGATCTACGGCAATCAATTGAAGCTCAAAGCTGAAAAAAATTATTCAATTATATTTAATTATTTTTTGTGTCATGATTTTTGTATGAATTTGGTCCCAGTGTGGGTCAGTGTTTGAACTGTGAAAAAAATCACTTAAGATGACGTCAAACTGTAATCTTTAAATTATTTCATCCTGTAGATGTTTAAAATGTGTCAAGTTAAACGAGTTAAACAAGTTAAACAGCTCACCATGAGAGACACTGAGTAACATCAGCAACAGTCCAATCACAGCCTCCATGTCTCCTCAGTGTTCAGCCTCTGTTGAAGCAGCTTCCAGACAAATTTTCTACTTTATTCAAATGCAAACATGCACATCCTACACTGAGCAGCCGGAATGTCTTGTGTTAGGGATCAGCTAAGAGGTTGTGAAAAACGAACAAAGAATTACTGTAACTGTACAGTTGAGGGGAAAGAGGAAGCAAAGTTAATGTGGTCACTATTAGCAAATCAGCTAAAACAGAAACAAACCATCTGTTTGTCCAGTTAATATTTTTTCACAAGTAACTATTCTTCAGTTGCAGCCATACTGTTATGTTCTGAGACAAATGTACAACATCACCAAGCTTTATACTTCAAACTGACTGAAAAAGTGAAAGAAGTCAACTTTTCCTTTTTTTTAACAGGCAGACTCAGTGTTAAGATGAATGGAGGCTGAATTTAAGTAAAATGAGTAAAGATGTTTCTATTATTTCCCTTTAAACCCATTTTCACTTTGAGTTTGCACAGTATTAATCAATACAATAATGTCCTGTCCTCAGACATAATGATTTGGGGTTTTTCACAACATAGTGAAAAAGCTCAATGTTGCAGCCAACTGGTCGGATCAGTTCTTCATTTATGTTGTTAACATTTTGAGCAATTTGTAAGAATTTATTTTGAACTTTTTGTGTCCTCGAAAGGATCCTGAGACTAAACATTAAATAACAGAAGAGTTTATTAAGTTCTGTGTGTTCATATTAGATGTAAAGTTTCACCGTGCTATACCACTAATGGTTGTCACTAAACTCAGCTATAAAGGAAGTGAAACAAACTGTAGAACTGTCATCCAACAGTGTGAATCATATACACAGCTTCTCTTCTATCTTATTATCCCCAACAGTTACATGCTGCCTGTTGAATCATCATCCACATTTGTGATGAACCTGCAGATGTTATGATTAAAACAATTCACGTGTGTCCACAGTGTGACGTCTTTCTATTTTCAGCATAATGTGTGGGAAATGAGAATAGACGCAGGAAGTTGGATATTTCAGTGAATGTTTTCAGTGATTGTAACTTTGGTCTGCTACACTTTTTCTATGTACACAGGAGAGTTTATATTTTAGGTGTTGAAAAACAACTGAAATCTGTAACTACCAAATAAAATGTGCATTATGAAACACAAATATCTCTTATATCCAGGATGAAAACTAAACAGAAAGTGACATTTAAAAGTGAATATAAACAAATGTTACTTAAGCAGAGCAAAATGTGAGTGAAACCCAAACACAGCCTGCAGATGTCGTCATAACACAACATGACTAATTAGCTTCAGCATCAAATAATAAGCAGCGAGACAAACTTTAGAAACAAACTACTTAACCAACTACTTCCTGTTAGTCTCTAAAGTATTTGATTTGAATTTCAGTAAAAACACTAAACTAAAAAGCTAAATCATAATTAGTGGTCTTCTCTCTTGCTAATAAGAGTTTGTTTATATCAATAAAATTGTTTATTTTAATAATAATTCAATCTGATTTAATTTAGACTGCAGCATTTAAATTACAGCAACATCCTCCCACATGTAAAAAGTACTGTCATTTACATATTCAAAACTATTAATAAATATTAAGCCTAATTGTACATAAAAGTCTTATTTTTGGTCTCAGGGCTACAGTGAAAACATTCATCGTCTATATGTACCAAAAGTTCAATGTGGGTGAAGGATACCATTAAAAAAAAGGAGGAAAGAAAAACAACCCTGTATTTGAAGTAGATAAAGTATGAACATAATTAAAGGTTTTAGTGATAACATTACTCTATTAATAAATAACTAGCACCTGTAGAGCTTTTACAAAGGTGTGGAATGTTGATGAAAAACATTAGAAATTTTTTGATGGGTCCAAAATTAATGTTTTATTTGTTTTTCTTTTGTTCCAAGGAACTGCCAACAGCTGAAATAGAATAAAAAGGGGGATTGTGACCTCTAGTGGCTGATTGTTAGAAATGTTATCAATAGTGGAATGAGTCCTGTTTTGTTTTTTATTTTGCTGAAGTTACTGTCATACTGTCACCACCCACTGTGTTCCAGTGGGTGGTGTGATTCACACTGTGTCAGTCGTAGTCTCTAACATGACTAGCAGAACAACTCGCCTAACGTGCCAGAGTTTCAAATAGAACATAAACTAAGTATAAATTGTAATTGCAACTCCTCAAATGGAAGCATTTTAATTTGTTAGTGTCCCTGTTGCCCTCCATTACGATCCAGATACTATGGGCAGTTTACAAATAATTAGGACCCTTTTAAATTTAAGATTATCATGGAGAAAGAATATACATATATATATAATATAATATATATATATATATATATATATGTATATATATATACATATATATATATATTATACATAATACATATACATAATAAAAATATGACAAGCCAATGTGCACAGCATCATTATCTTATGAACACAACGAAAAGCATAGACCATGGAGAGGCGTATGGACATCAGCATACCTTTATGTTGACACATAGCCTAATTTTATCTTTTAGTGTAGAAGTGAAGACAACCAGAAGGCGACAAACCTGCTGACAGTTCAAATGTTTAAGGTCCGTTTATACTGTCTGCCTTCTTCTGTGTAAATGACTGAGTTCAGCATCCCAAAAACTGGGTCATAGTCAGTCAGGACGCAAATTTTATATTATTCCCGTGGCTTCCAGTTCTTTTCCACAAATGTCTTCGCTAGCTTAGGGTCCTTGAAAGTCCGTCTCGGTCCATCTTTCATAGTAATCCTCAACTCCGCCGGGTCATATCCCGTCCCAGCGCCTCAGCATCGCTTGTCCCTCGTTCAACGCAGCCCGCTGCCGGGGACCCTCTAGGTGAAGTCCAGTTGGATGCGGATCTTGTCTCCGTTAGGGGAGATGATGTCTTTCTTCGGTATTGCCTTTTTCATCAGTAGCTCTCGTTCTTGGAAGTAGTGGCAATTCACTACAAATGCCCTAGCAGGCTGGTCGTCTCCTGGCCTCTCCCTAAGAGTACAGTGCGCCCGGTCCAGCACAGGTGTTTTCTCCAGACCCAGTGACTCTTAAAGTAACTGCGCCACATATTCCGTGATATTTTTGCCTTCCTCCTGTCTCTCCTTTACACCAAGTATGCGCAGGTTACATAATCTGGTTTGTCCTCTAGCTTTATCCAGAGCCTTTTTCGTTGCAGCCTTTTCTGCCTCCGGCTTTCTTTTCTTTGCCTGTTTAGCGAGGCGAGCCGTTACAAGTAACGCTGGAAGTGGTATTTTTGGCTGCATTTTCTCTGCCATTTTACCCTTATGAACTTATTCTCCTGCTAACTTGGTATTTCTGCTGAGGAGTGTGCTGAATATTTCTGGCAACGGTTAAACGTGATGAGTGTGCACGCCGGGAGGAGGGAGGGACAGAGGGGGTGTGGGCAGGACGAGACATGAAGGCATCTGATTGGTTCTTTCCATTCGGACCAAATGGCAGGGATTGGTCAGAGTTTTTACAGGCCTGAAGTGCCACAGAGGTCTGATTCTTTTCGTTCCTTTTTCTGAATACATAATGTATTGACTACTCTCAGGATGGAAGGACCATTTCACCCAGTATAACAAAAAGTGTTTCTGAACAGGATTACGAACTATAGCTTTAAGAAAAAGAAAGTTCTAGCGAAGCTCTAGCCTCCCACACGTCTTCACGTTCGCTGCTTCAACCTGAAGTTATACACACAGGCCTGACTTCTTATGATGCCTCATTTTTTCAGCTTCTGAAAGCACTGACAGCCATGAAATACTTTTTATTGATCATTATTTTGTCTGACATGTTGACATGTTGTCAGCAGCACTGATGGGCAGTAACGTGTTAGAAGTAACGCATTACTGTAATCCGATTATTTTTTCAAGTAACGAGTAAAGTAAGGGATTACAATTGCAAAAACAGTAATTAGATTACTGTTACTTTCCCGCAAGCAAGGCTGCTTTCTGTTACTGCGTTACTGTGTTACTGCGTTAATAAACCGTGATTTTGTTTTGTGAGACCGTCTCGTGACAATGACGTATGAGCGGCGCGACGTCAGTGGTAAACAACAGACAGGTGTAGTGATCAACAAGAGACAACATGGAGTGCGGGAGAGAGCAGGACCATGCAGCGTTTAATGCTTGGAAGTACGACATTACTTTGAGTTTGACTCGGTAAAAGGTGACAAAAACATTAGCGTCCGCTGTACACTCTGCGTGGGAAGAAAACTTTTATCTACAGCGAAAAAATTCCACCTCAAATCTGAGCAAACACCTAGCAAGCCGGCACAGGAATGTGAAACTCACTGAGAAACCCCCGGATCCCCCCACTGACATGCCCTCTGCGGCTACCACATCCAATTCCACCGGCTGAACCTCCGAGGGCCCCTCTCCTGCTAAACAGGTGAAAATAGACTTAAGAGCAGTGTTGGTCAAGTTACTTGGAAATAGTTGTTAAGGAATTTTCCATCTTCTAGTGGTTATGCTAAGGCCTTCGAGCCATACCATTAAGGTTTTAACCTTTGACAGACTTGCTGTCTCTCCTCTAGGACAGTGGATGCAGCTGTCTTCTCCTTTCAGATAAACAAGTGAACAACCTGATAGTGTTGCTAGGGCAGCTGACGTCGAGGAGGTGTTTGTCTTGTCTATCTGACTGGAGAAGACGTAAACTGTAATCTGTTTTGGTTAACACTGACCCTGAGCTGTAGAGCCAGAGGTGCTGAGCACTAGTCTCAGACTTTGTGTATTCATAATTCCTGTGTTTGCATATTCAGACCAATAGGCTAACTTTATGTGTTGGGTCTGACTATTGGGCATAGGTTCATCATTGACTTATCTGTGAATGCTTAAAGACTATCCCGAGCAAAAAACGCCAAATTGAAGGAACATCAATGCCAACTGTGAACTGGTTATTCCTTCCATTCTCCTTGTCAAGTTTATAAATCCAATTCCAGTGAAGACATATTGGACTTCTGAGTACTTCTTCCATTGATTATGGGTATTGGAATAAAGTTCACTAACAATAGTAATTAGTTACTGATTACTGATTACTTCTCCAAGAAAGTCAATGCTTGAATATGCAGAAATATAAGTTAACAGAAGAAAGACTTGCTTTATTTTATTAAAATATGGTGGAATGTGCAGAAAATAGGTTTAAATGTTCAACAATTTTCTTCAAGTCAGAGACTGCTGCATTTAATTTAATTTTTGCTTGATGCAATGTGCATAAAGTTAAAAGATTGAAACTAATAAAACAAGTTTTAAAAAAGACAGTTTCATTTGATTCAATTTTATATGATGTTATATGCAGAAAGAATAGAATTAGGCTGAAAGGTCTATTGCTTTATAGCGTATTCAGGTTGTGCATCATGTTTTTGAAAAGTAACTAAGTAAAGTAATTATTAAAGTAACTAATTACTTTTGAAAATAAGTAATCAAAGTAACTGGATTACTTTCTTGGAGAAGTAATCAGTAATCAGTAACTAATTACTATTTCCAAGTAACTTGACCAACACTGGTCAGCAGAGAGTTTTACTGAACACAGAGTTATCTATAAACAACAGTAACTCCTGTGTGAAGCAGTAGAGGGAAACCTCACACCTACAGACACTGATGATGAGTCTGGAAGTTTTATTCAGTTCTCAGCAGTCATTAAAGGAACAGTTCATGATCAACATGTCAACAAAAAGGCAGCTTAACTAAACTGACTGATGACACATGACTGATTGATTTACAGGTTTTACAACACTAGAAAGCAACCAAATTAAAGCTGTCATGGTTTTTGTTGGTTATTTCCTGTTTTATTTTGTAGTCTTGGTCCTCCCTCATGTGTCTTGTCTTTCCTTCCTGTCTTTGTTTTTTTTCCCGCTCTTTGATGGTCATGTGTCTCACCTGTTTGCCCACTTGTGTCTGATTAGTTCTGTCTATTTAGTCCATGTGTTGCTCTGTTTCTTTGTCAGTTGTTGTTGTCCCAGTGTGTCATCTGTCTTTGTTGGACCTATTCTTGTTTTCTTGGGCCTTTTTGCATTTTTGCCTTAGTGGATTCTTTTGGGTTTGTTTTGACCTTCTTCATTTATGTAAGCTGCTGATCATTGTTTTCTTGATTAAATGCACTTGAACTCTGCCTCCACCGTTTCAGTCTGTATTTTTGGGTCCACTATCTAGTTTTACTTTGACACATTATAACAAAAGCTCTCGCTATTTAAAACTTGTAAGGTTTTAACATTATTACTCTTTAGTAAACATGAAAGCTAAACAAATGTAAATTTGTCATCAGAAGAGAAACACAAAATCATTATTTACATAAATCAATCTTTTCTGAGTTAAAAACTGTAATACAATAGAAACCTTTAGTAGAAATCACTGTTATAGTGATTAACCACTGAAATGGATCAAAAAGCCTGGGACAGAGTCATTCCTAATGAAGGCTGTTTAAATAATTCACAGTAATAGAGCAGTCTATTTACAGTTTTCATTTTGATTCTCATAATCATCTGCTTGTACTGATCAATTTAACCCAGCCACATGTGATGACTGTAGGAGGTTTTTCACTGTAATGTACACTATATTGCCAAAGTATCAGGACATCTGCCTTTACTGCACATGAACTTTAATGACATCCCATTCTTAATCCGTACAGTTTAATATGGAGTTGGCCGATTCCTTTGCAGTTATGACAGCTTCAACTCTTCAGGGAAGGCTTCCCACGAGGTTTAGGAGTGTGTTTATGAGAATTTTTGACCATTCTTCCAGAAGTGCATTTGTGAGGTCAGGCACTGATGTAGGACGAGAAGGCCTGGCTCGCAGTGTCCGCTCTAATTCATCCCAAAGGTGCTCTATCGGGTTGAGGTCAGGACTCTGTGCAGGCCAGTCAAGTTCCTCCACACCAAACTCGCTCATCCATGTCTTTATGGACCTTGCTTTGTGCACTGGTGTGCAGTCATGTTGGAACAGGAAGGGGCCATCCCCAAACTGTTCCCACAAAGTTGGGAGCATGAAATTGTCCAAAATGTCTTGGTATGCTGAAGCATTAAAGCTACAGTAGGTAACAATTATTCAGTCATATTTGCTGGAACTG
This sequence comes from Lutjanus argentimaculatus, assembly GCA_034769285.1. NCBI lineage: Eukaryota > Metazoa > Chordata > Actinopteri > Lutjaniformes > Lutjanidae > Lutjanus > Lutjanus argentimaculatus. The sequence goes on from JAWZSL010000006.1 coordinate 20,934,664, forward strand.
TCACTATATTCTGATAGTCGGACATTAAATGGGTAATTTAGGACAAAATCCAACTCCTCTGGCTCCACCTACAGCCTGTAATCGTATTTGCCGAAATCCACCGCGACCGAAGATTCTCCACCAGTCAGGTAGAGGGAGCAGGAGGAGTAGCCAATCGCCGCTCCTACACGTCATAATAAACTGACAAAGTGAAAGTAAAGTCCGCGACTTGGTCGGACATTTCAAGATGATACACACACCGTCAGCTCCCTCTTTCACCTCTGTCAACCCCCCTCCTTCCCTCCACACACGCAGACACACACAAGAAGAGTGTGTTTCATGGTGAGAGAGATGTGAGATCGTTTTGGAGTCTCCGGTTGCTATGGAAACGGTACGTCGTCTGTGGGTGCGTTTATGGCTACTTTGTGTGCATGCGCCTGCACGTGTGTGTCTGTGTGTGTCTGTGTGTGTGTGGGGTTCTTGGCAGAGGTTCATAAAGAGACCTGATGGAGTATTGTCTTGAAATTTCCGACCAAGTCGCGGAGTTTACTTTCACTTTCATCAACTTACCAACTGGAGCTTTAAGAGTTCCTTTCACTGGAATTAGGGGGCCAAGCCCAGCCCCTGAAAAACAACCCCACACCATAATACCCCCTCCACCAAACTTTACACTTGGCACAATGCAGTCAGGCAAGTACCGTTCTCATGGCAACCACGAAACCCAGACTCGTCCATTGGATTGCCAGACAGAGAAGCGTGATTCGTCACTCCAGAGAACACATCTCCACTGCTCCAGAGTCCAGTGGCGGCGTGCTTTACGACACTGCAGCCGACGCTTTGCATTGCACTTGGTGATGTAAGGCTTGGATGCAGCTGCTCAGCCATGGAAACCTAATCCATGAAGCTCTCTACGCACTGTTCTTGAGCTAACTTGAAGGCCACACGAAGTTTGGAGGTCTGTAGCTATTGACTCTGCAGAAAGTTGGCGACTTCTGTGTACTGGTTTTACGTGGCCTACCACTTTGTGGCTGAGTTGCTGTTGTTCCCAATCGCTTCCACTTTGTTATAATACCACTAACAGTTGACCGTGGAATATTTAGTAGTGAGGAAATTTCACGAATGGAGGTGGCGACCTATCACGGTACCACGCTTGAATTCTGTGAGCTCCTGAGAGCGAACCCATTCCCTTTCGCAAATGTTTGTAGAAACACTCTGCACGCCTAGGTGCTTGATTTTATACACCTGTGGCCATGGAAGTGATTGGAACACCTGAATTCAATGATTTGGAGGGGTGTCCTGATGCTTTTGGCAATATAGTGTATGTGGATATGACATTAATTTATAGACCAAAATTCAACCCAAGTTAAATAAATATATTAAAACTACACTTTAGGCTTCGTTACATGATGTCAAAATCACCATTTTTTAAATATATTGTATAACACTAAGAGGCACACCTGTTCAAAATTGATAATAATTTGTCGCCAAAAACTAAAACTGCAAAGACAAAAACTGTCTTCTAAGAAAAATATCAAGAAAATAATATCAAGACGAAAATAGTCAGACGGCTCCAGCTGTGATCATAGAACGAGGGTCACAATGCATAACCTTGTGCTATCAGAGCTTCAACAGTGAAACAAAATGTGAGGAGAATAAAAACAGAAGAGAAGGTGACACTAAGGTGTTGGTTCCTGAAAGTTAAACTTCAGATGTAGAACTTCTCACTTGATCCATCACAACAGAGTTCTCTTGATACTCCCTCTTTCAACGACAGCAGAGCCTTCAGATATCTCCTGTTTCTTCTTCTTCCAGGCAAAAAAGATGAAAATTCCAGCTAGCGTGAGAATCACCACAAGTACATGCACGCCACATAGGAGCAGAGAGTGATCTGTTCAGATAAACACACACAAAATCACATGTCAAGTTATTGCTGTGACAGGTGAGTTAGGTTTCATCTGTTTCATGTGCTGCAGGAAGTCACAGTTTGATTAGTGTGTGTGATGTGACTGTGGGTTTAATGGATACTGATATGTCACCATTCTTACCCACAGTGAAGCTGCAGATGAAGATGAAGCCTATGAGCAAAGAAACACATCAACCAATCAATTACTGATACAGAGTTACTATAAAACATCAGTGTTTTCAGTGTTATTCTCACTCACCAGTGGTTGATATTCTATTGACGTGATTGCTGACTGAACAGACCAGTTGTCCTGAGACGTCTTGTCTCAGAGTGATGTTGTTACTGGTTTTATTTCCAGAGAGGAGCTGAGTGTCTGTCAGTGTGTGTCCATCCAGAGTCCAGCTGTACTGAGGACTGTCCCCTCCTTCAGAGGAGCAGGACACCCTCATCTCTCCCTGGGACAGACACTCAGAGACCAGCAGGACAGAGGACACAGGAGCTGGAGGAAACACACTCACATGACTTTTAACAGAATCATTTTATATAGTTTTTAATACGGAACAGACATGGATACAAATACATGTAGAATATGAGATAAATATAGTTTTAACAATATTATATGACATGTGTGTCTGTGAGTTTATTTCTAAATTCTCCAGAAAATAATTATTTACCTTGAATGGTCAACTGTAGAGTTTGAGGCTCTTTTTCCTTTCCAGCTTTATCAAAGGTTGTCAGAGTATATTCACCACCATCACTCCTGCTCAGGCTGTTGATCCTAAATGTTCCATTACTGGGAGTGAATGAGGATCTGTCTTCTATCAGATAAATCAGATTCCTACTCTTGCCCCCGTTGAGTATAACTGTTCTGTCTTTAACCCATTGGTATCTAAATATTTCTGAGGCGCTGTCCATCAGCTGGATGATCCACAGTTCCTCCCAAAGCTCCATAACACTGAGCTCCATCCTGTCTGCCATCACAGTCCTTTTTAATACCTGGAAGTGTAAGAAAAAGTTTTATAAAATCAAAATTTCAAAACTTTCTAATTTTACTTAATTAAACTAAATCAGTTACTTAAAATGAAAATTTCAAAAGGTACCAATTTTTCTGTAAAAACATTCTATATTAAATAAATAGATAATATAATATATAATAACAATGTAATATAAATATATTGTTAATATAATAAATTAAGTAGAATATGCAGGATTTGTTGGTTGCAGTTTGTAAATGCACTACAAAGATATTATTATCCAGAATTCTTCAAAATTGGTACAAACATCCATTTGGACTCCACATGGATTTTGGGGCAAAGGTCAAAGGTCAAGGTCACAATTACCTCACTGAACACATTTTTGGCCATAACTCAGGGAATTCATACACTAATTGTGGTAAAATTACATACAAATATCTAAAAGTATAAAATGATGAGGTGATGACATTTGGATGTAAATGTAAACTGATGTAAACTGGAACTTACTGGTTGGTGGGGGCAAACGACCCTAATTCTATTTTTTTGACAGCTCTGTTTTGTACCATCTTTGACACCTGACTTCTCACTCTTCTAAACAGGATGCTGTGACCGCAAGAGATGAAGCAACTGCTTCAGTTTGAAAACTTATTTCAGCTCAGGACATCGTGTGTCAGGTCATTTAAAATGTGTCAAATAAGTTAAACAGCTCACCATGAGAGACGCTTGAGCAACATCAGCAACAGTCCAATCACACCTCCATGTCTCCTCAGTGGTTCAGCCTCTGTTATCCAGTCAGCAGCTTCCAGACAAACTTTTCTACTTTATTCAAATGCAAACATGCACATCCTACACTGAGCAGCCTGAAATGTCTTCTGTTGTTGATCAGCTAAGAAGGTGTGAAGAAGGTGGGACAAAAGAAACGAGTGACTATGATGGTACAGCTAGGGGAAGAGGAAGCATGGTTAATGTGGTCACTACTCACAAAGCAGGTAAAACAGAAACAAGTCATCTGTTTGTCCAGTTAATATCTTTTCACACATAACTATTCTTCAGTTGCAGCCATATTTTTATGTTCTGAGACAAATGTACAACATCACCGAACTTTACACTACAAACTGACTGAAAAAGTGAAAGAAGTGAACTTTTCTGCTGAAACACTGAAGTAAAATCAGTAAAGATGTTTATTTTCCTTTAAACCCATTTTCACTTTGAGTTTGCACAGTTTTAATCACTACAATAATGTCCTGTCCTCAGTGACATTTTTTGATTTTCACAAATAGTGGAAAAGCTAAATTAGCCAACTGGGTTGGATATTCTCAGTTGTAATGTTTTACATGTAGATTTAACTTTGTTGCTCACTTTTTCTATGTACACAGGAGAGTTTATATTTTAGGTGTTGAAAAACAACTGTGAAATCTGTAACTAGCAATAAAATATGAATTATGAAACACAAATGTCTCTTATATCCAGGATGAAAACTAACAGAAAGTGACATTTAAAAGTGAATATAAACAAATGTTACTTCAACAGAGCAAAATGTGAGTGAAACCCATACACAGCCTGCAGATGTCGTCATAACACAACTAAAAAATAAAAACACCTGTAGAGCTTTTACAAAGGTGTGGAATATTAATTAAAAAAAACATTAGAAATTTTTGATGGGCCCAAAATTTTTTTTTTTATTTTTGTTTTTTTTCTGTTGTCCAAGGAACTGCCAACAGCTGAAATGGAATAGAAAGGGGATTGTGACCTCTAGTGGCTGATTGTTAACGAATGTTATCAATAGAACCTGGAATAAGTTGTTTTTTATTTTGCTGAAGTTACTGTCATTTCTCATAATAGATTTAAAAAAACAACCTTGGATTATGTCAACTATGACCAGCAATCTTATTGTTGTCTAACAAAGAGCAGGTCAAAACAATTATTACATAGATTTACTCCATTTTAATCTGATCAGAGACTTTACAAATATTCTTACTCAGCTGCTGCTGTACTGAGATTAGATGACTGTGACATTAATGATATCAAAAAGAAGATTTTCCAGCTCCCAAGTTAAATTAAAAGTCCTGCTTGCTGTTGGCTCTTGGTGTCCTCAGTTTTCTATTGGTGACGATGGTCCAGTTCAGTCCAAACACATGCTAACAGTGTTTTTTTTTTCTCAGTTACTTACCTGAGCCTGCAGAAAAGATAGAATAAAACAAAATTATTCTGCATTTAAAGCTAAACAAAGTGCTTTGACCTTTTCACCAACATCTTAGACTGAAATTCTGAAATACAAACAGGCTTGTAAGTTCTTACTTATACTTATACTTAGATAGATAGATAGATAGATAGATAGATAGATAGATAGAAGACAGACAGACAGACAGACAGACAGACAGACAACTAATGTTAAAAGACTTCTGACATTGGATTGTTTTTAATGATCATTTTTTTTTCCTGAAATGTTCTCATCAGAGTTTTACTGAATACAGAATTATCCATAAACAACAGTAACTCCTGTGTGAACCAGTAGAGGGAAACCTCACACCTACAGACACTGATGATGAGTCTGGAAGTTTTATTCAGTTCTCAGCAGTCATTAAAGGAACAGTTCATGATCAACATGTCAACAAAAAGGCAGCTTAACTAAACTGACTGATGACACATGACTGATTGATTAAGGTTTACAGCACTGAAAGCAACTAAATAAAGCTTCACTATTACAAAGCTTGTAAGTTTTAACATTATTACTCTTTATAAACATGAAAGCTAAACAAATGTAAATTTGTCATCAGGAGAAAACCACAAAATCATTATTTACATAAATCAATCTTTTCTGAGATTAAAAATTGTAATACAATAGAAACCTTTAGTAGAAATCACTGTTATAAGTGATTAACCACTGAAATGGATCAAAAAGCCTGGGACAGAGTCATTCCTGTAAAAAGTTTTTTGAATATTCACAGTAATAGAGCAGTCTATTTACAGTGTTCATTTTGATTCTCATAATCATCTGCTTGTACTGATCAATTTAATCCAGCCACATGTGATGACTGTAAGAGGTTTTCACTGTAATGTATGTGGATATGACCTTAATTTATAAACCAAAAGTCAACCCAAGTTAAATAAAAATATTAAAACTACACTTTAGGCTTTATTACATTATGTCACATTCACCATTTTTTAAATATACTGTATAACACTAAGAAGCACACCAGTTCAAAAGTGATAATGATTTGTCGCCAAAAACATCAACTATGTCTTCTAAGAAAAATATCAAGAAAATAATATCAAGAAAAAAAGAATCCAGCGCTCCAGGCTGTGATCATAGAACGAGGGTCACAATGCATCACCTTTGTGCCATCAGAGCTCAACAGTGAAACAAAACGTGAGGAGAATAAAAACAGAAGAGAAGGCGACACTAAGGTGTTGGTTCCTGAAAGTTAAAGTTCAGATGCAGAACTTCTCACTTCAACCATCACAGCAGAGTTCTCTTGATACTCCCTCTTTCGACGACAGCAGAGCTTTCAGATATCTCCTGTTTCTTCTTCTTCAGGCAAAAAAGATGAAAATCCCAGTTAACGTGAGAAACACCACAACTGCTCGCACGCCACATATGAGCAGAGAGTGATCTGTTCAGATAAACACACACAAAATCGCATGTCAAGTTATTGCTGTGACAGGTGAGTTATTTTCATCTGTTTCATCTGTGCTGCAGGAAGTCACAGTTTGATTAGTGTGTGTGATGTGACTGTCGGGTTTAATGGATAATGATATGTCACTATTCTTACCCACAGTGAAACTGCAGATGAAGATGAACCTGTGAGCAACAGAAACACATCAACCAATCAAATTACTGATACAGAGTTACTATAAACATCAGTGTTTCCAGTGTTTTCTCACTCACCAGCGGTTGATATTCTATTTGACGTGATTGCTGACTGAACAGACCAGTTGTCCTGAGACGTCTTGTCTCAGAGTGATGTTGTTACTGTCTTTATTTCCAGAGAGGAGCTGAGTGTCTGTCAGTGTGTGTCCATCCAGAGTCCAGCTGTACTGAGGACTGTCCCCTCCCTCAGAGGAGCAGGACACCCTCATTCTCCCTGGGACAGACACTCAGAGACCAGCAGGACAGAGGACACAGGAGCTGAAGGAAACACATCAGATGATTTATATTAGAATATGAGATTTATAGTTTTATACGAACAAACATGACATGTAGATATGTCAAATGTTTCAGTAATTCCCAAGAGAAAAGTAGTTATTTACCTTGAATGGTCAACTGTAGAATCCGCTGCTCAGACATGCGTCCATTTGAATCAAAGGTTGTCAGAGTATATTCACCACCATCAGTTCTGCTCAGGCTGTTGATCCTAAATATTCCATCACTGGGAGTGAATGAGGATCTGTCTTCTATCAGATTAAACTGATTCCTATTCTTGCCCCCTTTGAGTATTTCTGTTCTGTCTTTAACCATGTATCTAAATATTTCTGAGGTGCTGTCCATCAGCTGGATGACCACAGTTCCTCCCAAAGCTCCATAACACTGAGCTCCATCCTGTCTGCCATCACAGTAGGTTTCCACATCTGGAAATTTTCAAACATAAGTTGTTAAAAATGAAAAAATCTGATAGCAGTTGAGAATTACCAGGACTGTGGCCAGTGTGAAATGTAACTAAGTACATTTACTAAATGCTGCACTTTGAGTATTTTTTCTTTTTGTGGTACTTTATGATTCTACTCCAATTTCAGACAAAAATATTGTGTTTTTTACTTCACTTCTTTTATTTTATTTATTATCAATATGTTTAGTAGTTTGTTTTTCAGATTAATATTTTACATAAATACAATATATGATAAACAGATACGGTGCTCAGCATACAGTAAATGAGTACACCCCTTTTGAAAAGTAAGATTTTAATCAATATCTCACTGAACACAAGAACAATTTCCAAAATTTTGAAAAGACTGAGTTTTATAGAACATTTGTTTAACTCATAATATGAAAGTAAGGTTAATAATATAACTTAGATTACAATATCTTCTGTTTTACTCAAATTAGTTGATGCAAAAATGCTCAACTTGTCTCTTCAGAATTCCCCATAGGTGTTCGCCTGGGTTCAGATCAGGAGACATACTTGGCCACTGAATCACTTTCACCCTGTTCTTCTTCAGAAATGCAACAGCGGCCTTAGATGTGTGTTTTGGATCATTGTCATGTTGGTAAAGTGCACGACAACCAAGGGCACGGAGTGATGGTAGCATCTTCTCTTTCAATATAGAGCAGTACATCTGTGAATTCATGATACCATCAATGAAATGCAGCTCCCCGACACCAGCAGCACTCATGCAGCCCACATAAGGACACTGCCACCACCATGTTTCAGTGTAGGCACCATGCATTTTTTTTGTACTCCTCACCTTTGCGACGCCATACAGTTTTGAAGCCATCCAAAAAACATTTATCTTGGTCTCATCACTCCAGAGTATAGGAGTCCTGGTGTCTTCTCTTTTTTCAACATGGGCCCTGGCAAATTCTAGGCGGCTTTTTTTGTATCACTTTTGCTACAGTATTCTGACTGATAAGTAAAGCTTTGCTCATCTTCTTGTAGCCTTCACCTTTCTTGTGTAAAGAAATTATTTTCTTTCTCAGGTCTTGTGACATTTCTCTTCCATGTGGTGCCATTGCTGACAGCATGAAATGGGAAGGGGTTTTCTTTGTTAAGTAATGCCCTTTTATAGTCAACTGTCTGCTGGACACTGTTTAATGAATAATTAGACTCAACTGTGGTTGAATTCTTGTTAATTAGAATTCTGTAGACTAAAATTTAGCTTTGCTCCTAAGACTTTCATTGGGGTGTGCTCATTTTTGCAACATGGTCTTGAATGAATTTGTTAGGGAAATTACTTTTTTGTGTGTGCAAATTAGCAATTCTTGTTTGCAATCAATGGCCCACATTTGTGGGAGTATTTTGTAGTATAGTATCCCATAGAAAATGTTGATTCTGAAAGTAAACTAAAGGTTTTCTGACAAATCTGTTGGGGTGTACTCATTTATGCTGAGCACTGTATATGTTGCATTGTATAGACTTAACTTCTTAAACTTGCTGACATAAACACAGTAATTCATCTGCAATAACAATCCAGTAATTCAAATGATAATATTTTATGATAATACATAGAGAATAAAGCTCTATGAATCAGGGCATTCAATGCTGTGAGTGGTTTATTTTAATATTGATGCCTTTTTACTCAAATAAAAAAATGAGTGAAGGACTTGTAGAATTTTTATACTGTGGTGTTGCTACATTTAAAGGTCTTAAAACAATAGTCAGGTGCTAATATGAACACTGAAAGAGGTTTTGCTCTGATCTTTCCTCCTGTTTATACTGATGAGCTTTCAATGGAAGTGAGAGGCAACAACATCCACAGTCCTTGTTTTTTGCAAAAATGAGTTGAGAGTTGTAATCTGACTGTTATGACTCCTCCCTTTCAGACCGCAGTGGTTCAGTGGACCTTTTCCTGCAGTGTATGTGACACTGACGCTAAAATGAGACTTCAGCAGTCTGAATGAGTCAAATCAAGAGGATATCTTCAGAGTCTTTTCAGTACAACATTTTTATTTCTGTCTCTCTCTCCACTGAACTACAGCACAGAGACACTGTACAGGGAAATGCACAGAAAATATTATTTATATATTTATTTAATCTTACATTATTTATTCTGAAAATACTTTAACTTTGGAAGATATATTGATGTGAATAACTCAGACTGCTAAATCCTCATATGAGCATCATATACTGTCCAGTGGTTAGTGAACAGACACATATTTATGTGAATGATATTTACAGTGTTGACTGATGGACCACAGTTCAAGTCTTTGTCTGGGTCTCTCCCTGTATTTACAGAGTTAGAAGAAAAATCATGAGTTGTCTGTATCTGAGAAAGCTACACATTATAGAAGGGCATGGTGTGATTGGAGGACACAATGTCCATCTTGAATGCTACTGGCTTTATATATATGAGATGTGTGTCTATCAGTGTTACTAAATTCCCCTAGGAGGCAAAAATAATTATTTACCTTGAATGGTCAACTGTAGAGTCCACTGCTCTAAGCTGCGTCCATTTGAATCAAAGATTTTCAGAGTATATTCACCACCATCAGTCCTGCTCAGGCTGTTGATCCTAAATGTTCCATTACTGGGAGTGAATGAGGATCTGTCTTCTATCAGATTAGACAGATTCCTATTCTTGCCCCCCCTGAGTATAACTGTTCTGTCTTTAACCCATTCATATCTAAATATATCTGATGCGCTGTCCATCAGCTGGATGATCCACAGTTCCTCCCAAAGCTCCATAACACTGAGCTCCTTCCTGTCTGCCATCACAGTAGGTTTCAATACCTAGAAATGTAAGAAAAAGTTTTATAAAAATCAAATTTCAAATTTTTCAAATTCTGCTTAATTGAACTTAATCAGTTACTTAAAATGAACATTTCAAAAAGTACCAACTTTTCTGTAAAACATTCTATAGTGAATAAAGACATAATTTAATATATAATAACAATATAGTATAACATAAATATAATATAATGTTAATATGATAAATGAAGTAGAATATGCAGGATTTGTTGGTTGCAGCTTGTAAATACACTACAAAGAGTTATTATCCAGAATTCTTCAACATTGGCACAATTCACTTGGACACCACATGGATTTTGGGGCAAAGGTCAAAGTCAAGGTCACGATGACCTCACTAAACACATATTTGGCCATAACTCAGGAATTCATACACTAATTATGGCCAAATTACATACGGACGTTTCGCCTCTCATCCAAGAAGCTTCTTCAGTTCTGACTGACTGGTTTCGGGAGTTCAGGTATTAAACCTCTGTGTGGTCGTTAACACCTAGAGGGGCCTCTGGCTCCTCTGCCCACCCTTCCAGGGAGGTGGGAGGTGTGAATGAGAGTCGTTCAGGTCCCTGCCATCATGTGACATGTTGGAGTCACATGATTTCAGGTGTGTATCCAACTGCCTGGGGAGTTATCTTACTGCATTGTATGTGGCAGATAAATTGTGTCTTAGACCTCCTCCTCTGTTGAGAGATGGCCGTTCCAGGTTAACAAAAATGGCCTCTTTTACTCCTCTCTCAAACCATCTGTCTTCCCTGGCCAAAGTACGGACATTGCCATCTTCAAAGGAGTGTCCTTTAGGTTTCAGGTGTAGATGGACTGCTGAGTCCTGACCTGAGGAACGTGGCTCTCCTGTGTTGAGCCATGCGCTTGTGCGGCGGTTGTTTTGTCTCCCCATTGTACAGGTCTGTGCACTCCTCACTACACTGAACGGCATACACTACATTTTCCAGCTTGTGTCTGGGTGTTCTGTCCTTGGGGTGGACAAGCTTTTGCCTCAGGGTTTTGCTGGGCTTGAAATGCACAGGAATGTGATGTTTGTTAAAAATCCTCCTGAGTTTTTCCGAAACGCTTGCAATGTAAGAAATAACAATGTTTTTCCTTTTGATGTTGTTTTCTTTCTTCTCTTGGTTTTGATGAGGGCCCAGTTTGGGTATCCACAGGTTTTGAGGGCTGCCCTCAAATCCTGTGCTTTGAGGTGATGACATTTGGATGTAAATGTAAACCGGTGTAAACTGGAACTTAACTGGTTGGCGGAGGCATACGACCCTAATTCTAATTTTTGACAGCTCTGTTTTATACGATCATTGACACCTGACTTCTCACTCTTCTTAAAGTGATATTCCACTTTGCCAGAATAAGCCACTCAGTATGTACTCACCCCTATGCGATGTGATGATGGGTGAAGATCCTCAGTTCACAAAACAATCCTGGAGTTTTAGGAGAAACAGGGTAGCAGCCTCATCCAGTACAATGGCAGTGAATGGAGACCACGGATAAAACGTTAAAAAAAGAACACAAAACAAACAAAAATGTCTCCATCCTGCTTGTGTGGTGTAATCCAAGTGTCCGCGAGCCACAACATTAAAAATTAACCGCAAAAGACGCCATTTACGCCATGTTTTTAGCCGAAATGTCAACTGTAGCATGTAGCCGGTAGGATGTAAACATGACGTCGATCTCGCAAGACTCCGCACGTGCATCCATTAAGAGATATACGAAGTCTCGCGAGATTGACGCCATGTTTGCATCCTACTGGCTACATGCTACAGTTGACATTTCGGCTAAAAACATGGCGTAAATGGCGTCTTTTGCGGTTAATTTTTAATGTCGTGGCTCGTGGACACTTGGATTACACCACACAAGCAGGATGGAGACATTTTGTGTTTGTTTTGTGTTCTTTTTTATAACATTTTATCCATGGTCACCATTCACTGCCATTGTACTGGATGAGGCTGATACCCTGTTTCTCCTAAAACTCCAGGATTGTTTTGTGAACTGAAGATCTTCACCCATCATCACATCGGCATAGGGGTGAGTACATACTGAGTGGCTTATTCTGGCAAAGTGGATTATTGCTTTATAAATGGAAGCTCGTGACTGCAAAAGATCAACAACTACTTCAATTTGAAAACTTATGTCAGCTCGGGACATCGTGTGTCAGGTCATGTTAATGTTGGCTGAACTTTGCAAATCTTCGCTGGTTGCATCTGACAGTTGTGGTGGCATTGTAGTAGGTGCTTCACCATCTTTTGCCTGGTGGTATTATATTGTGTAGCTGAATAACCCATTTTATGATTTGATTTTGAAATTATGTATGAAATGATAGAAGAAGACCTCTAATATTTCAATTTGAGTAATGGTGGAACCATCACATCATGATGTCTTTGGTTTTAATGTTACTAGTGAAGGTAAGAATCATGCAGCTGCGATGTAAAGTTGGTAAAATGTAATAATATGTATATTTTTTTCATTAAGGAAATTTTTATTGAGTCCAGTGGATTTATTAAGAATACAAATTAAATTTTGGAAAAACATATCTGATAACAATACAGAATGAAAATATAAACATGATTTGTTTTCGTTTTGTTAATTATGAAAAACTTGAAAATTGTATTAGTGAACTGTGTGCTTCTCCAACCATAATCATTATTTTAATTTTCTTGTTATATCTTTTGTTTCTATTATTTGTATCTCAGTTTCAATTTCAGTGAATAAAAAATAAATGAAAACAAATAAACAACAAAAACATGAGTTTACTGTCACATGTAAATATTACTTATGGACAAGCCATCACATAAAATTACACCAAAGAAAACGTTCAAGTTGTTTCAGCATCATAGATCTACGGCAATCAATTGAACATCAAAACAGAAAAAATATTCAATTATATTTAATTAATTTTTGTGTCATGATTTTTGTATGAATTTGGTCCCAGTGTGGGTCAGTGTTTGAACTGTAAAAAAAAAAAAAAAAAAAAATCACTGAAGATGATGTCAAACTGTACTCTTTGAATATATTTCATCCTGTAGATGTTTAAAATGTGTCAGATTAAACAAGTTAAACAAGTTAAACAGCTCACCATGAGAGACGACTTAGTAACATCAGTAACAGTCCAGTCACAGCCTCCATGTCTCCTCAGTGTTCAGCCTCTGTTCATCCAGTCAGCAGCTTCCAGACAAACTTTTCTACTTTATTCAAAATGCAAACATGCACATCCTACACTGAAGCAGCCTGAATGTCTTGTGTTAGGGATCAGCCTCAGATAAGAAGGTGCAAAAAAACGAACAAAGAATTACTGTAATTGTACATCTGAGGGGAAAGAGGAAGCAAAGTTAATGTGGTCACTATTAGCAAATCAGCTAAAACAGAAACAAGTCATCTGTTTGTCCAGTTAATATTTTTTCACACGTAACTATTCTTCAGTTGCAGCCATATTTTTATGTTCTGAGACAAATGTCACATCACCAAGCTTTATACTTCAAACTAATTGAACAAGTGAAAGAAGTGAACTTTTCTGCTGAAACACTGAAGTAAAATCAGTAAAGATGTTTCTATTATTTTCCTTTAAACCCATTTTCACTTTGAGTTTACACAGTTTTAATCACTACAATAATGTCCTGTCCTCAGACATAATGATTTGGGGTTTTTCACAACACAGTGAAAAAGCTCAATGTTGCTGCCAACTGGTCGGATCAGTTCTTCATTATGCTGTTAACATTTTGAGCAATTTATTAAAAAAAAAGTGTCCTCAAAAGCATCCTGAGACTAAACAATAAATAACAGAAGAGTTTATTAAGTTCTGTGGTTAATATTAGATGTAAAGTTTCACCGTGCTATACCACTAATGGTTGTCACTAAACTCAGCTATAAAGGAAGTGAAACAAACTGTAGAACTGTCATCCAACAGTGTGAATCATATACACAGCTTCTCTTCTATCTTATTATCCCCAACAGTTACATGCTGCCTGTTGAATCATCATCCACATTTGTGATGAACATGCAGATGTTATGATTAAAACAATTCACGTGTGTCCACAGTGTGACGTCTTTCTATTTTCAGCATAATGTGTGGGAAATGAGAATAGACACAGGAAGTTGGATATTTCAGTGAAGTTTTTCAGTGATTGTAACTTTGGTCTGCTACACTTTTTCTATGTACACAGGAGAGTTTATATTTTAGATGTTGAAAAACAACTGTGAAATCTGTAACTAGCAGATAAAATATGAACTATGAAACACAAATGTCTCTTATATCCAGGATGAAAACTAAACAGAAAGTGACATTTAAAAGTGAATATAAACAAATGTTACTTAAGCAGAGCAAAATGTGAGTGAAACCCAAACACAACCTGCAGATGTCGTCATAACACAACATGACTAATTAGCTAACTAGTCTTCTCTCTTGCTAATAAGAGTTTGTTTATATCAATAAAATAGTTTATTTTAATAATAATTCAATCTGATTTAATTTAGACTGCAGCATTTAAATTACAGCAACATCCTCCCACATGTAAAAAGTACTGTCATTTACATATTCAAAACTATTAATAAATATTAAGCCTAATTGTACATAAAAGTCTTATTTTTGGTCTCAGGGCTACAGTGAAAACATTCATCGTCTATATGTACCAAAAGTTCAACATGGGTGAAGGAATACCATAAAAAAAAGGAGGAAAGAAAAACAACCCTGTATTTGAAGTAGATAAAGTATGAACATAATTACAGGCTTTTAGTGATAACATTACTCTATTTAATAAATAACTACAAAATAAAAGCACCTGTAGAGCTTTTACAAAGGAGTGGAATATTAATAAAAACATTAGTAATTTTTTGATGGGCCCAAAATTAATGTTTTATTTGTTTTTCTTTTGCTCCAAGGAACTGCCAACAGCTGAAATAGAATAGAAAGGGAGATTGTGACTTCTAGTGGCTGATTGTTAGAAATGTTATCAATAGAACCTAGAATAAGTTGCTTAGTTTTTTTTATTTTGCTGAAGTTACTGTACATTTCTTATAATAGATTTTAAAAAAAACAACCTTTGTTATGTCAACTATGACCAGCAACCTTCTATTGTTGTCTAACAAAGAGCAGATCAAAACAATTATTACATAGATTTACTCCATTTTAATCTGATCAGAGACTTTACAAATATTCTTACTCAGCTGCTGCTGTACTGAGATTAGATGACTGTGACATTAATGATATAAAAAGAAGATTTTCCAGCTCCCAAGTTAAATTAAAAGTCCTGCTTGCTGTTGGCTCTTGGTGTCCTCAGTTTTCTGTTGATGACGATGGTCCACTTCAGTCCAAACTCATGCTAACAGTGTTTTTGTTTGTTTGTTTTTTCAGTTATATACCTGAGCCTGCAGAAAAGATAGAATAAAACAAAATTATTCTGCATTTAAAGCTGAACAAAGGGCTTTGATCTTTTCACCAACATCTTATGAAACAGTCTAAAATCCTGAAATACAAACAGGCTCGAAAAAATCTTACCTGACTTCTTATGACGTCTCACTTTCCAGCAGACACAACAAACTATCACCACTATCAGTACAACACCCACTGCAGAAAAGGCCAGGATCAAGGTGGGCCAAGTGTTTTCTGGGGAGAACAGACCACAATAGAAATTATACATGCTTACAACCTGTACAACATCTAAATGTCAATTTTTCAGTCATACTTTGTTTTACAGAACACTAATAAAACGTAATAAGCTGTACTTTGTATAAAATTAGACAAAAACTAGAAACAATATGTTCTTTATTAGACAGTATTAGGCCTTTTATTAGACACTTATTAGACTTAATTAAAAGTAATAAGGAACACATTACAACAGAACTGTACTGCAAACTAAAGTGAAATCACATATCTGCTACTTGACTCTTTGATTGGTCCCACACAAGTGGCAGAGTAGCCAGGATTGATGCCGTACTGAGAAACCACATTATCTGCCTGCGGTGTTACAATAAGTCTGTGCAGCCATGCATAGACAAAAGATTCCTCTACCGCTATACTTTTTACCTTTGCTTGGTAAATGTGGTTCACATTTAAAGTAGCAGATATGTGATCTCACTTTGGTTTACAGTACAGTAATAAGTGTCTAATACTTCTAATCTAACTTAGACTTCTAGTCTAATAAAGTGCATATTACATTTTGTTCACTGTCTATAACCAAAACAAGCTGATTAGAACATATAGATGAACGTCCCACAACAACGCCCCCTTTTGGATGAAAACAAGAACTGTAAAAGCGGTCAGTGTGTGTCAAACACTTCATCACAGCTTGGTTAACAATGTTACTGAGTAAATGATATGTGTGCTGATTGTATCTGCAGAGCTAAGTGAATTAGAAAAGAGTCTTAGTGATGGTGGAACTAAAGTTTTTACCGTAAAAAAAAAAATGCAGTCTTACCATTAAACCTCTGTTTTTAGAGTGAAGTTTGGTTCAACAGTACCAAAATGGCAAAATTAAGTGTCTTAATGATATAAAAAGTGACAGATGTCTGAAATACATGTGTCAGTTTCGTCCACTTTGATGGCAGACAGCTTGAAAGGACCCGTTTTTCTCTAATTTTTTTCAGTTTAATGATGCAGATCATTGATCGGCAAAGATATAGCATAACTGCTCACCTGACTGGCTAGAGGATTTGGGCTCCAAATAGCTAAACAGCGATGTTGTTTTCTTATGTTATGCCTTTAAACAGGCAATGACCTTGGAATTTGTTTTGACCGCCAGTCGATTAGAGTGGTTGTTTTCACCCAAAAAGTGGCTGGGTATGACATCAGGAGTAAAGCACCCGGTCAGGCTGCTTTCAATCCATCCATCCATCCACACACACACACACACACACACACACACACACACACACACAACACACACCACACAATGTATGTATAATGGTTGCACTTCTAGTTATCAGATGTGTCTAAAATTGTTTCTCATAGGCTACATGACAAAGCACAAAGTATATCATAGCAGGTTTTAACTAGTCGGTAGCTGATTGATGTTCCCCAAATCTCTGCAGCAGCGGTGGTTAGTAAAATATTGCCATGACAAAAAAAAAAAAAAAAAAAAAAAAAAGAAGAGAGAACAACACCCAAGCTGACAGATACCGAAAGTTCCCGTGAAGCACCTCTTTGTCACAGCACCTTTTATTAGAGCTGAGCAAAGGCCGCCCACAGAGTATATTTAGTAAATGTACAAATAATCAGTCATAAAAAGGAAAGCTTCAGTAACTTCACAAAGAATATTCCCAGGAACTATTTGCTGCCGTGCAATGAAGGACTCAGTTATAATTCTATAATTTCTACTAAATCTTGAGTTGTACATAGGCTATTTTTTATAGTATCAGAAAATGTCACTAAATTGAAGAAGTAGTTCCTGGAAGTAGTAGTAGTACTAAGTTCTCAGTAGAGTCTTTCACTGTTCTCAATGATCAAACTGAAAAAGTTGCATGAAGATTCTTATGTTTTCTCCTGTAACCTTTCATCTTACATTGCACAAACTGGTTCATTGTATGTTCACTCGCCCATGATGATTTCATTTTTGATTATACAGAAATATTAAAGCATTGCTAAGTTGGAATATGAGGTTAAATTTTAAACACTTGCCTTTAACGTCCAGGTTTATGTTAATATCTTTCACATGGATCCCGTTTGGATCAAAAACCTCCACGCTGTATTGACCTGAATCGTTCCTCTCCACGTTTGAGATCTTCAGGGTCCCGTTGCTGATGAAAAACTCTGTCCTGTTTCTGAATGGCTCCCCTATCGTCACCTTCTCTTTCTTCACTGAGAAAACATTTATGGATCCCGTGGGAAGCTGTTTCTTACACCGCAGCTGATGGCCACTAGCGTTGGTCATCACTTGGATATACACGGATCCTCCCAGAGTAGCAGAGCACTGAGATGTGTTGTAGGTGGCATCACATTTGGTATCAGCAACTGGCAAGAAAGCTAAAAAAGAAAAAAAAGAAAAAGAAAAAAAAGAAGGCATATTCAGGAGAAATCAGCAAAAACTCACCACTTTTTACACATCATTACAGAAGTTCTGCAAAGTGATGCACTGTTTCTTTAATGATGAGGATTTTACCACGTGCTACTCCAGATAACATCACAAGAAGAATAAGAACTTGCTCCATGCTCCTCCGTGATCCAGAATAAGAAGAAATGTAAACTTTAAAATAAGGATCTCTTGAACACCGTTCAAGCTACTGGCATAAAACAAAGTTGATGAACCTCAGCTCACAGTTTGTGGCAGATGCTCTGAGGAGGAAACGATACATGCATGGGTGGTGGTTAGACACCGTGGCCGGAAGGCAGGAAATTGAGCTCTAACTTCTCCCAGCATAAACAAGCCTTTGACTGCATGCTGTAGTGTGATGATCTTAGGAAATCCTCACAGCACGTGAAGAAATCTTCTTTTGTCTCTCTGTGTTGAAATCACGTTAGTAGGAGTGTAATGATTCACTCATGCATCCGATGCATCGGACTTTAATGTGTTCAGAGGGCCTGTATCGGCAAAAAGCTGAACATGAATCAGAAACAAATCGATGCAGCACTTAAGTATCGATACATCTCATTAGGATGCGCATATGTTTAATTTTTGGCATCAGGGAGCTGCCACTGTAACTTTCCTCTGTTTTCTTCTCTGTCTGCTCTCGCTGGACGCCTGCTGCCACGATTGCACAAAACAGGCGCTCCCTCCTCCCTATCCTGTGTCTCTTCGTCATTTTGGCTCCATCAAACGTTTTATAATAAAGATGAGAAACACTACAGCAAATCATTTATGCAAAACGTGTCTGACAGCAGAGTTACAGAGATACGAGTCTGACCCACAGAGATGTCAGGTCACTGTGAGAGCAGGAAACAAGGAGCATCACTGTTCCTCCACACTGATCAAAATCACAGCACTCTTCAAATCAAACAGAGCAGCAGATAATCTTACTGCAAAAATACTAATATTTTTAACAGTTTTAAAGTTTGTTCACAGATTCTCATTTAGGCTACAGCATCTCATTCACACATGAGACTCATAATAAGATGTTAACACCACCGTAATGTCCCCTTCTCTCTGTCTCTCCTGTTACTATATTTAGTAAAACTATCAGGATTTCTTTTTGCAACTAATAGCACTCTACAAATGTAGCATTAAATGTAAAGAATGACATGTTGCATTGTCTTGTCTTACATCATATCGTATCGTGACAGGGCTGAATCGCATCGAACTGAATCGTTGGCTATTTAAAAATTTCTAAGACGTATCGTTGAACATATATCAAGATACGAATCGAATCCGTCTCAGTCAGTGAGATACACACCCCTACACATTAGTGAAACTGAATCGCAGGTTTGCTTCACATGACATTGTGTGATTGGGATAACAGTTTCAACATGTTTCAACCACAGTTTGTGGAAAGTATTTGCCAATGCAACTTTGATATTTGTTTTGTTTTTAAAGTACTAGTTTTACTGGAAAAAACAGAAGTGAGAATTATAACTATGCACACATGCACATGTGGGTGACTGCAACAAACATCCATCCATCCATCCATTGGATGGTATTGGAAGTATTCAAGTTTCTGCTTGTGGTCTAGATCAACCTGTTCTCATCTCAGTTCATCAAATACTGATGTTGTGTTACCGCCCCGCAGCATCTCATACTGATGCACAAGGTACTCTATAGTGGCTGTATGAGAATCGCTGAATGAGCGAAAGCCTTTTTAACCTGTGGTTAACACTGGCAAACGGTCTGTTTTTTAGGTTTAAGCAGAAGTGGGAGTAAATTGGGCATGTGCAAGTCACAAGTTACAAGCAAGTCTCAACCTTCAAGTGTCAAGGAAGTCCCAAGCCACGGTGGTGAGAACCAAGCAAGTCAAGTCCCTGCTAGAAGTCACGTTATTGCTCAAACCGAGCAAATCGGGACTCAAGTCATGCAAAATTTAGATGATCCAGGCCTCAGTTTCCACATTGTCCACATGACAGTGGTCATGAAAAGCTGAGTTTCATTTTCAACTTTAACTAAAACTCTCACAGACCGATTACACCTCATAAATATTACTGACATCTGACATTTTATGGCAATCAAAAACAAGTCTCCTAAATGAACAGCAATGGAGAATGAGGCTCTGAAATTATAATATAGCTCTAATGGGCTCTAAAGTGAAAACAGATCGTCCTGAGGTTCCCCCTCAGGATCACACTATCTGTCATTGACCCATCAACACATCTGAATAAGGTGCTTCTCATATGACACTGCATACTGCTGTTCTCCTCTTACTATAATCATTAACAACATAATACTTTAAAATTTTATTATTTTTTGGACTAATGGTAGTCCCCTCCAAGATAGCTGACTCTTGCACTGGTCTCTGCTGGTCTGCCTAGAAAAATGTAAATATATAGGCCCTATATACAATTTTTTTTAAAAGTCAAGTCCTTTTGAGTTATCAGTCTTAAGTCAAAGTAAAGTCTCAAGTCATGAATACAAAGTCAAAGTCAAGTAGAGTCTTTTAAAAATGTTAGTTAAGGAGGTCTCAAGTCCTCAAATTTGTAATTTAAATTTGAAGTCAAGCTATGTGATTTAAATCCCCCATCACTGTTGTTTAGGAACAAAAACTACTTGGATATGTTCAGGATAACACCATGTTTGGCATTACAACAGGTATGTTGCATAAGTGATTAAGCAACTCAAAAGACAAATCACTTGACACACGCAATGCCATGTACCTTACAACATTTTGGTTTCACACATGAACCCCGGCCTCCTGGGTGAAAGTCCTGTGTTTGTTTCGCGGACTTCTTCCTCTTTATTCGATGTCGAAAGCCCAGTGGGTCTCTTTCAGCTGCTAAAACGTACTGTGCCTCTGTATGAGTCACTGAGGGCTAGTGACAAAACATCAGTGTTTGCATGCAGATAAACAGTCTGTGTGGAAAGCAAAAGAGGCAAAACTGGCCAAAATGCAAGTGCAGAACCCACTGGCTATAGTCTGACAATTTAGCAATTTCTGCACTCCTAGGGAGATATGTATTTACAGAGATTAGTTAATTGGACTGTAAACAATGACTGGTGTATAGAAGAGGAAGTCTATCTACTGGCTACACCAGAGGCCCTGAAACTCTGACATACAGGGGTAATTTTTTAAATGTTTCTGTGTTCCAGATCAGCAAACATTATTGTGCACAACTTTCTACATGCTGAAACATCTACTGGCTAACATCGCTGGATCAACCGACACATAGTTCAGACTCTCCTTTGTTTGGGACGTGTGTGATGATTTTTGTTTTCTCACATAGACTGGAAGATCCAAACCTGACTGTCCACAAGAATAATGACTTGATTCTGCCATATTGCTGTTGTGATTTAAAAAACACAAGAGCATTACACAACTGCAAACATGACACTCCTTAAATGCATGAGCAAACAGTTGGCTATTTACACATTGTTGAAAAAAAATAATTGTGTGGTGTGGAGTGTAAACTTTTTTCCAAGTTTTGTTGGTGGCCATGCCAGAAACAGTTTGAGAATCACTGCACAAATCCCTTTGAAGGTAATGATCTTGTAACAAGTTATTAATAGAAAGTGGTGACAAACATGTTGCTCTCAGCAAAAACTTTTAAGCTCATTTTAATTCAAAATGTCTTGAATGGCAGTGAGATTTTTTCTCAAACAAGGAATGAAGACAGAAAAAGAAGAAAACACTCTTATAATATTAGGGGGATCAGCAAACTCACTTATGACAAATGGAAAAGAATGACTGGCATAAAGAGAGTCAGACTTGTGAATTAATTCATTAATTATACATGAAGATACTTTCCTAGAAGTTATTCTATTTGAAAAAGTGTGAATCAACAAATAGAAGAAGTTGAAGACTGGAATTTGAAACAGAAAATAAAGCTTACAACTAACACCACATCAACACAGAGGTAGTCATCAGTTATATTCACTATAGGTACCAATGGCTGCACATGATTTCTCTTTGTCATCAATACAAATAACGCAGTCTTGTATGTCTCTCGCTCTCTTTCTTTCTCTCTCTCTCTGTCTCGGGAAACAGTGTACCTCTATGAATACAATATTCAATTTAGGGACACACTTTTTTTTAATTAAAAACAGATACAAACCAGTTCAACATTTAAAAGACCAGTGTGCAGGATTTAGTGGCAGATTGCAAACACCTCACCAAACTATAGTGCCTATGAAACTCGCAAAAAATGCTAAAGGCCGTACCCAAAGCCAGTGGTTTGGTTTGCCTATTCTGGGCTACTGTAGAAACATGGTGAGATGTGGTGGCCTCCATGGAAGAGAACCATTGCATCAACAGCTCATTATAAGGTCACAAAGACGCAACAATTTTTATTTTCAGGTGATTATACGCTAATGAAAACATACTTGCAAATATAATATTCCATTTCCTCCATGTTCTGCAAATAAATCTCTGTAAATCTTACACACTGGAGCTTTAATGCTTTCATTGGACAGCAATCAGTTCTTAGAGACACTGAACAGAGATCTGCAGCTGTAGCTGGATCTTGCAGGAGCTTTGTTCAGTGTTCAACAAAAAGAGAAACACGTTTCCATCGACAAACTTGTCCTTCAGGTGTGTCTCCTCTGAACCTTTTAACCTTTTAAAGTCTTATCCTGTCTATATCCTGTTGGACATGATTCTAGTGTTGAGTCTCCTGAAAAACGACCTGCTTTTGGACAGTTTAAGCTTCTTCTTCCAGTCCTTGTTCTTCTTCTGGTAGACACTGTCCCACCTGTCCTCCTCCTCGTCTCCTACCCAGGGCACCCATGCACCTCCATTCAGGTGTGGGTCAGCCCGTACGTCCTCTGACGGGTACCTTACTGGCACCGCAGTGCGATTGTAGTACACCAGTCTAGCTAGCAGCTCTTTGACAACATCTGGTCTCTGCTCAGAAAGGTCAAAACGTTCATAGGGGTCTCCGGAGATGTTGAAAAGCCACACAGATTTCTGGGGTTCGGTGTGGCGCTCCAGGTTCCACCAGCCGCCGGGGAAACCTGGAAGCATCTGTGGCGGTGTCCAGTCTCCATAGCCAGGGTCTCCTGTCAGGAGTTTCCAGTCTCCGGCTCGTATGGAGGCCTGCACGGCTGTGTTCCAGATCCCATATCCTTTCTGTAGGGAGCCGCTGCGTGCATGGTTATACAGAGGGTCGATATTGTGGAGGATCTCCAACCTCGGTGACTCCTTCCCCTCACTGATGGCCTCCCAAACATCAAACCCATCCACTCCCTCCATCAGGGACTCATTTCCACCTGCTAATCCCACCAGTGTTGGATACCAGTCAGTGATGTGCACCAAGGCTTTACTCACCCTCCTCTTCTTCCTCAACAGAGGGCTGTGGACGAACCCCAGACCCCGGACGCCACCTTCCCAGTAAGTGCCTTTACGTCCTCTAAGCGGCCAGTTACTGCCACCAGACAAGGGCTGGCCGCCATTGTCAGTAGTGAAGATGATGACACTGTTTTGGTAGTAGCCATACTTGCGGAGAGCATACGTTATATTACGTACAGCCTCGTCTACAGCTGAGACCATAGCAGCATATTTCCTGCGTGCCACATTTCCCAGCCCGCGGTATGGGTAGATGTACTCCGCGGAGACTGCAGGGGCGTATGAACAGCTTGGAAGGAGAGGTAGATGAACAGTGGCTGTGACTGAGGATCATGGGTTGCCAGGATCTTGCGGACTCTCTGTGTGTAGAGGTGAGTTGAGTATTTGCCTCTCTGACCCCAGGCAACCGACTCGCCTTCATGGAGGTCGAAGCCACATCGCCCAGGGCCGTCACAGGAGTCGTAGGTGTAGTAGTTCACGCTGCCCGTTAAGGAGCCAAAGTACGTGTCGAAGCCGCGGCGAGTGGGCAGGCACTCCTTCTTATAGAAGCCCAGGTGCCACTTGCCGACCATGTGGGTGGAGTAGCCAAGCTCCTGCAGTCTCTGGGGGAGGGTGACCTGGTCAAAGGGCAGGCAGTTGGGCTGGCGAGGCCGGATGATGGAGTGCTGCAGGCCAGTGTGAATCTGGTACCTGTAGGGTTAAACATTAAGAGGACAAATATGTTATCAATAATCAGATTTTCAGGTTTCCTGTTAGTTTGGGCTCCTGACACTCCAACTTGTTTCAAACTTAATTTTAACAATTTAAAAGTTTTTAATGCAATGTGGTACTTGACTTTTTACGACAAGCGAACAGTTGTCAAAAGTTGTGGATGGTTTTTGCGATCAATTTCCACAGCTGTTTAAAACAGCAATCAATATTTACCATATGGACTGCCTGTATAAACTGGGTCCAAACAATATTTTCTTTTTGTAATACAAGTCTAAAAGCCTACTATGAATATTGTTTTTTTTTTTCTTTTCTTATGCCAGTTCTTGTATCAAATGTCACACTTATTTTACTTCTCTTGTGATAACACAAGTGTATGCTCTTAGTTTGTTAATGAAGGCTTAGTGGATGCTAGCATGTATTATGAATGAGTGTTCCTGATGTTTGTGTCTGTGTGTCTGATGACTATGTCTGAATCACTATATTTGTGTAAAAGATGGATGTTTCTGGAAAGCATGTTGACAAATACCATGCTTAACTGTGTTTCCATTTCTGCTGTGTTCTGCAAATAGACAACTTTCGTCTCACACACTGGAACTTTAACTGCATGTGTGGTTAACATACTGCAGAGGTGACAGGCCACATACAGAGCTGTGAAAAGGTTTGTCGCCTATACATTTTGTTTTGTGTTTTGTCTGGCACTTGAGCTAAGCTTTTTGTTTGGCGTATCTCAGGTATGTACATCCCAGCAGGATGAGGCAGGACCTCTGAAGGGGTTTATTTCACAACAATGATCTGCTCACTGTACACTACCTCACTCCAGGAAGAAAGGTGACTTTGAATGTGGCATGGTGGTTGGTGCCAGACAGGCTGGTCTGAGTATTCCAGGAACTGCTCATGTACTGGGATCTCTAGGTTTACAGAGAATGGTCCAAAAAGAGAAAATATGCAGTGAGCGGCAGTTCTCTGGGCAAAAATGCTTGCTGATGCCAGAGGTCAGAGGAGAATGACCAGACTGGTTTGAGATGATAGAGAGGCAACAGTAACTCAAATAACCACTCGTTAGAACCAAGTTATGCAGAAGACCATCTCTGAATGCACAACACATCGAACCTTGAAGCAGATGGGCTACAGCAGCAGAAGACCAGACCAGGTGCCACTCCTGTCAGCTAAGAGCAGGAAACTGAGGCTACAATTCACACAGGCCCACCAAAATTGGATAATAGAAGATTGGAAAAACCTTGCCTGGTCTGATAAGTCTCAAATTCTGCTGTGACATTCAGATGGTAGGGTCAGAGTAAGCGTAAACAACATGAAAGCATGGATCCATCCATCCATCCTGCCTTGTATCAATGGTGGTGGTGTAATGGTGTGGGGGATATTTTCTTGGCACACTTTGGGCCCCTTAGTACCATTTGAGCATTGTTTTAACACCACAGCCTACCACAGTGTACCATCTTCGGATTACTGTTTCCAACAGGAAAATGCACCATAACACAAAGCTCAAATCATCTCAAACTGGTTTCTTGAACACGACAATGAGTTCACTGTACTCCAATGGCCTCCACAGTCACCAGATCTCAATCCAATAGAGCATCTTTGGGATGTGGCAGAACGGGAGATTCACATCATGGATGTGACTGCGTGATGCTATCATGTCAATATGGACCAAAATCTCTGAGGAATGTTTTCAACACCTGGTTGAATCTTTGCCATGAAGAATTAAGGCAGTTCTGAAGGCAAAAGGGAGTCAAACCAGAACTGTGTCCCCAGCAATGGTCTGTTATACAGAAATAACAGACATTAGAATGCTGTAATTGACCAAGTATTTAACAAAGCCATGTAATAAAAGTTATTAAGCAATGGTTTTACTTCACTGTAAACCTGGATAAGTAACAGAACTGCAAAAAGAGGAAATAAGCTGCAAAACATTTTTTTAGAGTTTATAATTCAAAAGTTTATCAAAAGGTTATCAGAGTTTTAAATGCATTGCACATGTTTTTTTTAAACAACAAATTGTCGAAAAACTCATCAGGTTTGTTTTTAGACATAATCTAATAATCATAATAATTTTAGATGCAACGTGGATACAAAAAAGGTAACTGTATTCCTTTACAGTAACAGATAAAAAAAAAAGTAATGAGATTAAAGATACACTTAGTAAAAGACTACATTTTTAAAATAAAGAACGCTTCACTAACAACAAACAGAACACTTTAAGCTGCCATGATTAATTGATTGTTAATTGACTAAATTAATCTGGATCTATTTTGATAATTGATTAATCGTTTTGAGTCATTTTAAAATTAAAAATCAATTAACAATTTTTCGATTAGTTTAATACTGTGATACTGGCGGACGGACACTTTACCTGCCGGTGATGAGCTGGCTGCGGGACGGGGTGCAGATGGGCTGGATGTAGTAGTTCTCCAGCTTCACTCCGTCCGCTGCCAGTTTGTCCAGTGCCGGTGTCCTGATGTCGGAGCCGTGGTAGCCGATGTCGTTGAATCCCTGATCGTCTGTCATGATGAAGATGATGTGAGGAGGCTGCGGGACAGGAGACATGTCCACAAAGGTCTGGTCCGGCTCGTTTTCCACATGGTTAGGACTCATCATGTCCCAGGTCAGGTACCCGAGGCTGAGCAGGCTCATCATGGAGAAGCCGGTCAGAGCTGTCGTTGCCATGGTTCCTGTGACTCTTCAGATCAGTCAAACTAGCAAGAGTTCAGTGTAATGTCACCAAATCATGGTGCAGGGAGGATGAAACTGTTTAAAAGCCACCAGATGTTCCAAATTGCGCTGCATAAATATCAGTCAATCAAAGGAAAGCTACACCTCCATCCTGACTGACTCTCCAAACTGTTTCAGCCTCCTTTGAAAACACTTCACATTCTCCAGTGGTCCCATTAACTCCGCCCAGTTGCCTCACTGGAATAACATCAGTCCCCCTACCAAGAAAACACACACACACACACACACACAAGAGAGAGAAGAGAGAGAGAGAGAGAGGAGAGAGAGAGAGAGAGAGAGAGAGACAGAGAGAGAGAGAGAGAGAGAGAGAGAGAGAGAGAGAGAATGTTTCTACTACATCCACACATCTCACATTAGATCACTTGAGGTGTAATTTTAATATATCTAGACCAGTGGTTCTCAATTATGGGTCTGGGGACCAGCAGCGGTCAATGGTACTCTGCCAGGGGTCCGTGAAAAGTTTTCAGAATTATTCTTTTAAAGCTATAACATGAAACACTTCAGCATTAAAATATATAAAAACACTAGACATGTGTTAAATATGTTGTTGAGGTGTGTACTTACATTATCCCAAATTAACGGTGCATTTCCTTGCTACCCGCTAGTTTCTATAATTTCTAGGTACATCAGTGAGGGAGGAGGGATGATAAAGAATAATATTTTAATTCTTAAATCTAATTCTTAAATCTAAAAAAAACATACTGTATCTTTTTACCAGCAGTCAAGTCACTCATTAATGGTGGAAACCAGCTCTCTCATCTACAGAGACATGTATCAGGGGGTCATGGTATCTTTTTGTCTTGTAAGGGGTCCTTGGCTGAGAAAAACTGAGAACTTCTGATCTAGAAAGTAGGCTTATTTTTCACAATATATTCATTGTTTTTTTTTCAATACATAATAATAACAAAACAGAAGAACAGAAACAATAGTTATAGAAAGAAAGCAAGTGAATAAATCGAGTCAAGTAAGTAGACAAACAAAAGACCTATGTAACCTATGTATGCAATACTATGTAACAAATCATCAAGACCACATCTGTAACCTTTAACACTTCAGTTCAGTCAGGCACCAAATATTAACAAGAAAGTCAAATTAATTTGGTAAATAAAGCATTACATTGTTCAATCTGCATTTCCACGCTCAGATTACAAATGAGAGGGAAAATAACATCATCATTATTATTTATTTATTCACTTATTGTACAGTTATTATTTTTAAGTCTTGAGAGATAAGTTGCCATAGGTGTCAATTTTGTCCACTCCTCAAATATCCACTCCAGCCACAGCCTATTCACCCAGCTGTCGTCTAGGAAGAGATACAGAAGTATTCGCTGCTGTATCACTAGACTTCAGTGCAGCTTCTTTCTCCAAGCTGTGAGACTCCTCAATTTATCCACCTCACTCCACAATAAATAAAAGTTTATTTTTATGTCTTATGTATGTGAATGGCCCCATGTCTGTATTTGTCCTAGGCCCCAAAATGACTAAATCCACCCCTGTCCATTTCCCATTTACTTTTAACCTCTGTTGTTGAACTTTGTAACACCCTGTAAATGTTGGATGTTTTTCCTCTACACAACAAATGTTTTCAGATATAAATGTCAGATATTCAGTGTAAAAGCAGCTTTTAAAGCAGCGAAAAGCCTCACTTTCATACACTCCTCTACCATTTCATGGTCATTTGATTTCAATAAACCATACAGCCTGCCAACTTTACAAATTACTAGAAAGCAAGAGAAAATCACTCCCATCTGACCTAGTTCAGCAGTGGACGACAGAGACTCTACAGAAAGACCCTCACTCAGAAAAACACGGTGTGTGGGGGAGATTTGAGTCTCGGGGCGGCTACGGGGCCCCACGAGGCCCTGTACAGACACAATCACAGACACTGTTCACCCACTCCACTCCACAGCACTCACAAACACTCTCTTATTATTCCTGCTGTTTTATGAGTGCTGCAGACCCGAGGAGAGAGACAGAGCAGAGTTCCAAGACTCCCAGATAACATCTCCAACTAGGCGTCAAAGAACCACTTTACAAATCATTCAGAGGGTCAACAGAGAGCAGCAGGACTGCACAGCCTCAGCCACAGCTCCTGTGGGCAGGTACTGCTCCACAACGTCTTGTCTGTGGACCTTCATCATGCTGCAGATTCACTTTGACAGGGAATCAAGGAAGGGCTGACTGCAGAGAGCAAAATAGTGAGGGCATTTACAAAAGAGGATATGTGGATGAAGTGGAGAAAATGGGCCAGAGAGCAACACAGTTAATGCTGGAGTGTATGAGGTGAGAGGACATAACATTTATGTCTTCCAAGATGGTCACTATGTCAGATTAAAGTGCATAATGTGACATGGTGGTCAGGCAAGAGATTCAAACTTACAGGATCATGATATATTGAGATATCAATGACCACGGTGTCACAGAGAATGTTGTATGTGTTGTCAAACTACATGAGAGGAGATGAAAAAGTCCTCCATCATGCACTTGTGATGTGTTTAAAGTCAAGTCAAATTTTATCTGTATCATTATACAATGTGTACAACACTCTCTGTCCTTTAGAGCTTTGATCAAGTAAGTAACTCCCCCCAAACCAACCTTTTTAACAAGAAAACTGCTCAACGCACATTTGATTCCTGATGCCCCACATGTGTAGGATTGGCCCATTAGTGGGCTGAAATTGTGTTGTATAATCCCAGGAATAAGACACTATATTGATTTAACAAAAGAGGCCATAATATTTTCTTATCTTGTCTTATCTTATTATCTCAGATGTCATGTAAAATTCACTCTTAAGTTTTCTCTTTTAAACTCAAATGTGTTGAATAAGTCAAGGTCACTGAGGTGAAACATGGCCTGGCTGCACATAGAAATGAGATCTGTCGGAGTTGGGAGTTAGTCAACACACTGCAAGGTAAAACATCATACCTTGCAAATATTAATATTGGTTATGGAGCGACTTGTGGGCATGGAGGTCGCGAGGCAGCCAAAGGAAGTATGAGCCTCCTGTAAAGGGCATGAAGCTGTGGCCGGCGATGTTTGCCCACCAGCAGCAGCAAAGGCATCTTTGGAGCAGTGCTCCTGAGTTTAAGGCAGGTCAAGCTGGGAAAAAAAGCGAAGAAAAAAATGATTGAG
The DNA here is from genome assembly GCA_034769285.1 of Lutjanus argentimaculatus. Classification (NCBI taxonomy): domain Eukaryota; kingdom Metazoa; phylum Chordata; class Actinopteri; order Lutjaniformes; family Lutjanidae; genus Lutjanus; species Lutjanus argentimaculatus. The sequence goes on from JAWZSL010000006.1 coordinate 20,964,863, forward strand.
GTGCACCTGAAGTTTTACACCCTCGTGTTTATTTATGTAGTTTTCCTAGAGGGAGCGGCCTGGACGGCTGAAGGTCTTTGCAAAAATCCCACCAAAGACCAGAGAGATGTTGTGCAATCACACTGAGGGACTTAATATTATTGATCACCGTACACTTGTAAAAGAAAGCTTTACAGGAACTTTGTGGAATAAACTAATCTTTCTCATCAACTTGATGAAAATCTGCAAGTTTTATTTATTAAATAAGTTAATAAATAAGTTAATTAAACTTAAAATTTGTAGTATTTATTTTCTGAACACTTTTTCTAAATCTTCAAGTCTTTTGACTTGAAATGAGTTGAATGAATGTATTGTACACAGTTCAAGATAAGTCATGGTTGCTTGTTTTCACAATAATATAAACACAAATAAAGTGACGATCAGTATTGAATTCAGTCTCTAACTCGTGTACATTTAAAATTCAGTAAATTTACTGGGAGTAGTTTCATATCAGGATGCACCCATATTCCAAACATTATTCAGGAAAGCACAGAAACAGATATTTCTTCAATCCGAAGTTATTTGGCATTGTTAAAAAAAATCACATCTACTTAAATCAATCAGTGATTGCTCCAGTTTATTTAAGATTATTACCTTCAATAGAAGGTTATTTCTATATACTTACACATCTTCACTGTAGAGTGTCTATTTCCAATGAAAGAATATTTTGATTTATAAAACTTTTTTTTTTTTTTTTTCAGTTTCCAATTTAGTGAAAGGGGAAGTGGTGTTGGACTTCAGACAGTTAGTTTAGCTAAAAATAGAGACGGATGAAAAGTGCAGTATGACGATGTGGAAATATTTAATAATATGCCAATATTAGATCATTGTGATGTTTTGAGAGCACAACAATTGCATTACCAATGAATGTTACATTTGCCCAATTTAATGTGACTTCTGGATACAGCGACAATAATAATGACATCTCTGTGCACCTCTATTATGTTGTGTCTGTTCTTTGTGTGAAATGAAGAACTGATTCTTCAAACTGAGAAAATATGAAAGTAAATCAGATGTTTACCAGTGTGACTGAAGAGTTGTTGGTTCAACTTAACATCTTGTGTTTTCTGAAGTATAACTTAATTAATGTTTATTTGATGAGAAAAGTTTATTTGCTTTGAATCATTACGAAATTAACTCAACTTGTCTTTTCAATTGCAGTCAACTTAAAAATTGAAGGCAGCACGGACAACTAACTTTTTTAAGTTAAAGCGGCCTAAGTTCACAATATGTGTGAATGACAGCTCACAAAAGTCGACCCGGAGGCAACAAAGAGGGCATAGAGAGAGTCAGTGATGTCCCCCGAGTGGCAGTGAAATAACATGGAATCACCCTGGAGGGGAACATACCTGTGTGTGTGTCTGTATGTGTGTCTGTGTGTGTGTGTCTGTGTGTGTGTGTGTTGCCAGGAAAGTAAGAGTCTCAGGCAGCCACACTTATGAGATGTGACTCATCTGTTTTCTGTTGGTCAGAGGTGTAACTGCGGCAGCTCACCGGGTCAACAACAACTCCACTCACAACCAGCACAACTACACAAACAACACACACACACTGACACACACACAAATATTAGCATAAGCATGTGCCCACATACTAACACATACTTGTCATCGTCTGAAGTCTGGAAAGATGCTGATAGGTTGATACCACAGATATTTTACATCCTTTTTTGAACTGTCCTATTACCAAAATAAAGAATTCAACCCTTAGCCGAGAAATGGTTTGATGACAGTATTTATGGAAATAGTTACCTTACAATACACCACGGGGAGGCGTTTCGTTGACCCTTAAATGTTGAACAAACACCATACTTGGTTTCTGGAGGTTATTTTCATTTTTTTGTTTGTTGAAACTTATTTTGGGTTGCCACTCAATGTCAGAATGAGCTAAGAATAAAAAAATGTGAATTTATTAGCATTCCTGTATCCCGCAGCTGTCCAATGCCAGTAAGAGCCTGATACAAACACAGTAAGCAGTCATGTTAGGTATGTGAAGGTCACTCTAGTTTAATGGACCAGTCATGCTGAGTTGATATGTGACTCGGTGGAAATATAAGTTTAAGTGTACAGATCACATTCTCAGACTCTTATTTCATTCTTCACCTCTTTAACGTCTCACTCCTGCCATCCTAAATGTAAATGTTTTTCTTACCGCACACTGTTAAATGACTACATCTCCAGGACTTCAGGAGAAACTATGTTTACTAAATTGTTTTCATAATTACATTATGGTGACAACCGAATTCCTGCCTGGATTTTGTTCACAGACAACATTTCTATGAAATGATACATTCATATCCACGCTGGATTCTCAAGGGTGTGGTTGGGGAGGATGGTGGACATTCAAAGTCAAGGACTTAAACATCACTGTTCAGGGTTTGCATCCAGACTCCTGCGACAAAACATCTCTGGTTAAGGTCAGGAACTAAAATTTTGGGTAGATTTAGGCAATAAAAGCACTTTCAATAGGGTTAGGGTAAGACGGTGATTTTCAGTAGGTTTAGGCAACAAAAGCATTGTAAAGATTGTCATTTCAATTAAATATTAATAAATATTACTAATATCTCAAGTCACTCTTGTCTTTTGAATAATGATGAAGTCACTACGACTTGGCTGAAACAAATGAAATATGTTGTCACTGAAAATTTTACTGATACGTTCACTACAACATTTTTGCGACTTGCCACGTTATAAAAGATACTGTGAAGCAACAATAAATGTTTTCTGAGTTTGTCACACCACAGAAACGTGTCATTAACCACATCAGAGTGATTTTTTTTAAAAAGTCTGAGTAAATTAGGTCTCAAAATCATGAAAAAAAACCTGCAGTTTTCTCTGCTCTGAAGCACTGGGGGCGTGTCCGCTCCGCTGTCTCAGTGTCAAACACCACTATGACCTGAAAACTACCTGAGACATGGATGCTCTGTCTAGGAAAGCTTTATTTGACATGTCCAACATAAATAAGCAACCAGAGCCAGAGGACGGTAACAGGGTAGTATTTTTTTCTTCTGTGTCGGGTTGTTGGAACTGAAGTGAGCTGAAGTGAACTGCTGGGCTGACTTGGACTGAGAGAGTCACTGAGGGTACGTTCAAAACTCCACATTTCAGTCACAGTTTTCAGTGTTTTCACGTTTTCAGCAACAATGTTCTAACATGTATAACATGTTTAGAAGAAAAACTCCCTATTTCCTTTACACAGACTTGAACATTTCCTCATTATATTAATAGAAATTAACATAGATTTGCATTTCCTCCAAAACTTCTTTACTGTTATAAATTAGTAGTTGTTGTAGTAGTGTCACAGCTGTTCAGGTTTCTCTGTGCTGTGTCCCTGTGCTCTCTCTCTCTTTCTCTCTCTCTCCAGCTCCACCCTAAATTGCTCATGAGGTGCACCTGGCCTGATTGAGGCACATAAAAGCACCTGTACAGGCACCAGAAGACACAGGCTTGTGGCATGGGGACTGCTGGTGGTCTTTGCATCGCAACATGGGTTGTTTTGTGTTGCTTTGTACTTAGGTTTTGACGTCATGCCTTTTGTTAGTCTTGATTTAATATCTTTATTTGTTATTTGTGTTAATAAATCCCATGTATTTGGTTGTTTTAAAGGTGTCTCTTTGTGGGTTATTTAGGTCAGGGCCACCTTAGGGTGGAGCGTAACAATACAAATGTAATTTCAGGGGGAAAGGCTGGGTTTTGGGAGGGAAATGTATCTTTAACATGTGACAGCAACCTTGAAATTGGGCTACTTCAGAAAATCTCTGCATTTAATTGTGCTGTAAACATCTGTGGTGTGGTTGATGGCTGTCCATTACCAGTGGATGTGAACTCAGTGTTGTGGAACATTGTAAATTTAACAACACTCCCTTTTCTCTACTTCTTAATTAAAAGTGGATATATGAAACACAATTAAAGCTTGCTTACAGCTCATTACTTCAAGCGGGAGGAACTCATGAATGCAGTTAGAACAAGGCACGACTGTAGTAGCTGTTAAAACCTTTTGTCGACATCTTACCTCCGTGTTTCTGTGGTTACATTTTCTCGCAGTCAGATCAAGAGTAGACATAATGAACAAAACCCAAAAGCAGTATAAATCCATGTGTTTTATCCCCAAGAACTAACCAACATTCTTACAACCTCTTTTCATTTTTATGTCACTTTCCATCCAGCTTCTCCTTTTCTGGGGGACCATGAAATGCAATAATGAGATGAGAGGGAAGCAGAGGCTGGGGGCTGCTGCTGCTGCTGCTGCTCGGTGTCGGTCGACACCAGATGTTGGCTTTGGCTAAAGGAAGAGGTGCTGTTACTGAATACGGCTGCTCCCCTTCAACATGAACACTACCCCCTTTCTAATCAACGCAGCCCTGCCAGTAAACCTGCACATTACTTCCCCTCTTAGCCCAATTTTCTAATCTGAGTAAGACTGGATGGAGGTTTTCTCTCTTCCTGCGCGCCAACCTCTGAGCCAAAACCTTTACTTCAATGGGACTGTATTCAGCTTGTCTCCAATCCACTGTGTAGGTTACAAAAGTACCTTTGTTTCTAGAGTTTGCTCAACATCCCTTTGTCATTTCTTCAACATCATTTCATCAAATGGGGTAATTTTAGGGCAAACACTCATCTTTCTCTCTCAGTTCAGTTTAGTTGAATTTAACTGGCTTCACTGATGTAAATGCCAAAAATCACTTTTGGTCTTGTCCTACAAAGGCAGACAGCAGTAATTACACTGAAGTTGAGAGAAAAGAGTTTAAAGTTCCCATGAAGTCAAAATTCATGTGATTTGAAAGGGGTTTTTTTTTTTATCATATATGCCTTGTGCTATATGTCTCCTATATGCTCTCTTGCCAAACAAAGACAAAAAAGGTATTTCAGAGTTTGTTTTTTTTCTGGAAAATGATTAAAACTATTGATGACTCATCCTGCACACAGGTATGAACATTAAATTTACGTCCAAAGAAACACCTTCTCACAAATACATCCGTACACTGGAGTGGACTGGAGTGTTTCTTCATTCACCAATCACAGGATCATATTTTATGGAGGAAATGTTTTCTGGTTTACTGTCTGATATCCTCCAGCTGCTCAGCTTCAACTTTCAGCTATTTAATTCACAGCTTTCCTGGTGAACAGATTACTTGTTGCTCACCATAACTGTAAACTGTTAGCTGCTGTTAGCGGGCAACAGAATCAGACTCAGCACACTCACAACAAACATGACCAGGCATTGCGATGAAAACAGCTTCCAAGGTCGATTTCCTAGTGGAAAGATAGTGTTACTTGTTGCTAAAGTAAGTAAGCTAAGCACCAACTTCCATTAGCTCCATCAGCCACAACTTAGCCCAGGTTGCAGGGGGCCAAAACCAAAGCCAAGCCAGTACTGTAACCTATTCTTTCTTTAGAAGTGAGGGGGAGGTGCCATATCTGCAAACAAAATGCGTTCTTTCAGTTTCATTGACCACTCTTATAGTCTAAGATAGTACATTTTGTTTTGATTATTTACAGCCCTTCACTGAGATAAAATCTCCCACCTCTGTTTTGCTAAATCTGTAGCCATACTAAATCATGTGAGAGCCAAAAGCAGCTGAGATGGACCTGCTAAGCTAGTTAGCTTTAGCTGGAGTATGATCATGATTGGATTTACTTGTTACGTAACAGTTCAAGGTGGACCCCAGAATGCGGAGACAGAGGCGAAAAAGTTTTAAGTGTTTTATTGAAAAACACTGGCACAAAAAACACAAGAAAAAGGGACTGGGGGAGACGGCGGAGGATGAGCTGGCGTTGCTGGTTGAGCTGGATGGAGCCAAGCACGAGGACGCACTGAAGCACAGGAGTAGAGTCCAGGTAAGGCAGGGAGACACACTGGTTGGTGCATACAAAAAACACAGACGCTTAGGAGCCACGAAAAAGATACGAAGTTCACAAAAAGTCACTGGAGAAAACACTGGAGCCGTTACTATACCGGACAAGACGGGATAATCTGGCACTGGAGTGGAGATCAGACCAGGCTTTTATGGCAAGAGTGATTAGCTGGATGAGTGTCAGGTGTGTCTCGTTGTGAGCAGCCAGCCAGCCCCACCCTCCGCCGCTCACACACTGTCAGGGAGAAAAAAGAGGAAAAGGGAGGGGGAAAAGGCAAAAACGCAAAAACATACCACAAAAACCAAACACCAAAAAACAGGATCATGACATTACTGTTTCATTTAGTTGTGTACCAAGATGTCAGCTCATCAGCATTATTATATTTCAGTTTCAGTCAACACATAGCGAAAACCTGCAAGTAAATTTAGTCTTAGCTAAAGCTAGCTTTCACTTGGTAAAGGATTTGGGGCTTTAGCTGTTCAGTGGGCTTGGTTTCACTGTGAGTGCAATAAGAGTGCAGTTACTGTGATTGGATTTTTAGATCTGTTTTATCATTACTGCTAAATTTAGAAACTGTTTTTAAAATATTTATACATCATTCATGTTAGGCTACACATATCTAAAGAAGTCTGATTCAGGTCTTAACTTAGTTTCAACCAAATTTGCAGTTACTTGTTTTGCCTTTGTATAGATAATATGGTAAATATGTTAATGGCAGCACAACAAAGCAACAGCTAACCACAGCTCTTTCAGTCAGTACACATATGGGTGTGACTCTAGCAGTGCTTGTGGTTTACCATGTACCGCGTCAGTTTCAACTGCCACAACCTCCACTATCAGTACATCTGCAGTGCAGGAAACCAACATTTGTACATGCAGATGGGGAGGTTAGAAAACACATGAAACTCGAATGAAGGCTAAGTTCTCAATCAGCATAAAGGATTCATCTATATCTCCTCTCTCACTCCTCGCTGTGGCAGTTTTAACATCGACACATCGTGCGAACCAGGTGGGACCTCACAGGTGAGGCTGCAGTCCAAGGCTCCTGACTGAAGCTGTGTTTGATTTGGCACATGTGGAGCCACAGCAGCACCTGGGCAGGAAAGGCCAGACACAACACTTCATTATGACCCTCCAGCAGAGCCGCCTGGATGGACATCTGACAGAGACCCAATGAACAATCACTACAGGCCTTTACTCTAGGTCCATTTGAAATGTCCTCAAAGCCGTCTTTATTTTTAACAAATAAACTAATCAATCATAATCCTTCAAAAAGAGACATTAACACACTTTAAAGTGCTCTACTTAAAATGTTTTTACTACTGTACAAAAACTGACAGGTGGTGACACATTATAGGTCCCCTGAAATAACAAACTCCACTGACTGTAGCTGTGGGTAATTACCTGCAGGGTGAGCACAGATGTCAGCTGCAAATTGTGCGGAATGTAAAGTAGATTAATTTCCTGTGAAACAGAGTGCCATTTACAAGGGTAACCTGTACAAATATCCCAGTCATTTTTACTGCAGCCTGTCATCAAAGTCAAGGGAAATGCTCCACTTCTTTTTTTTTTTCTTATGATCAAGGATATTAAGTTATTGCTCTGTTCCTCTATTCCTTCATTTCCTTCATCAAATAACTTCATCTCAATCTCTAAAATACTAGGGTTGGGAGGGTTACTTTAAAAAAATCTATCCCAATACAATTACTAATTACCTGTTAAAAAATGTAGCCAGTAAGATCATCCAAGTGTCATATTATTAAAGTAATGTAACTTGATTACTTTCAAATACTTTTGGATTACCTTTAATGTTGCCATTTTTCTTTCTATGTAGATTACTCCAGTGGTTGGTCTGTGTAGCTAATGTTAACTTTTGGTCTGTGTAGCTAACGTTAGTGTTGGTCTGTGTAGGCCAATTTAGCATAGAGGTTAGCAGTTCTGTGTAGCTCACATTAGTGGTTGTCTGTTGTAGCCAATGTTAGCAGTTGGCCTGTGTAGGTAATGTTAGCCGTTTGTCTGTGTAGGTAACATTAGTGGCTGCCTTGGTCTGTGTAGTTTGCGCTAGCTGTTGGTCTTGGTCTGTGTAGCTAACATTAGCGTTTGGTCTGTGTAGCTTAAGTCATCGGTTGGTCTGGATACGTAATGTTAGTGGTTGCTCTGTATGGGTAAAGTAGGCAGTTGGTCTGTGTAGTTAGCATTAGCATTTGGTCTGTGTGGCTAACATTAGCAGTTGGTCTGTATAGCTAAAGCTAGCATTTGGTCTGTGTGGCTAACATTAGCGGTTGGTCTGTATGGCTAAAGCTAGCATTTGGTCTGTGTGGCTAACATTAGTGGTTGGTCTGTATAGCTAAAGCTAGCATTTGGTCTGTGTGGCTAACATTAGTGGTTGGTCTGTGTAGCTTAAGTTAACGTTTGGTCTGCGTAACTAATGTTACCAGTTTGGTCTTACCTGTAAATGCTTCTTTAAATTAGATGCTGAGACAAGATGATGATGAAATCTCCACTACGTGAAAACATTTTTTTCAAGGGATAATTAAATGGTAACTGTAAGATTAGTTGGTTTTACTGAGATCAAAGTGGTGTTGAGACATGTTTAGTGTTGTAAATGTGCACTGCACATGGTAGTATATCATTCTTTACTATGAAATATATTTACAAATTGTAGTACTGCTAATAATCCTCATTTTTACTCAATGTAACTGCAATCTGATTACATCTTATTTTAATGGAATACAGTGAGCTTTTTTGTATCCTAATTACATAATCCTGTTACATGTAATCTGTTACTCCCCAAGCCTGGCAGTTATTAGTTCAATATATTCTGATATATATTTTTGGAAACATGGACTGAGGAAATATTACATATCTCATTTTACAAACAGTTATTCCTCCATAAAACCTTGGTGGTCTATCCCATCAACACTCTGAGAATGGGAGCTGAGTCAGCCTTGTGACCGGTGCGCTTTGCCCAACCTGTGGTGTGTGTGTTTGGGGGAGAGGGGTTGTGGAAGATGGTGAAATCAAGCTTGGTGAGACCCACTGAGCTCTGACGCTGAGTTTGGAATACACACCGCTTTCCTTTCCTGGTTTTTGCTCCATGAATGGGACTCTTTCAGCCGTTCACTCCTGCTGACCTGCTGCTTACCCAATACTCTCCTCTAGTTTGACCCAAGGTCTCACCACCAGCTCTCTCAGATCCACTGCCTGGAAGTCTGTTGTGCTCAGACACCTCTAGTTTCTGTGGTGGAAAATCTGAAAAAAAAGAGACACCATGACCAAAATTGTCTTTGTGGTGTTTTAGTAGAACTTTGCAAAAGACCAGTACACAGTCACACAGGAAGTGTAAAAGGAACTGATAATGAGTCAAGAATATACATCTGTCTCATAGGGTTAAGAGATGAAGGAGATTGGTCAGGATGGACGTGAAGTGCTTATAATGCAAAATACAAGTTCAGCATATAATTTTCCCACTACCTTTCTTTTCAAACCAACCAGCTAAAAAAACAAACAAAAAAAAAACATCCAAATACACTTGATCTACGGGAGATTGGCTTTCCTGGCCTCTTTTGAAAAGTCTCTGACCTGTTAATTTTACTGTATAGCTTGTGGATCGACTGGCTCCATGCAGGATGTTTTTCCAACATGAAGAGATTAAAAAAAAGAGAGCTGAGTCAAGAAACCTCGAGCCACAAGAGTAACAGCTGAAATGGTAGCCAGAAGGGACAAGAGGAGGTGGTTTATTTTAAGACTTACAGGATATTGTCCATGTTATTTCTTTAAGTATGAGCCAGTGGTCTGTGCTGGCCTTCTCCTTTCATTTCTCACCTTTTAGTGTGTGCAAACAGTGATCACAGCTGCATATATCAGGGCTTGCTTCACTGGCCACCATTCATTTTTGAATATTGTGAGAAGCACCTTCAACACAGACAGGCAGTCAACCACAGACAACATTGGGACATAACTGGAGTTTCCTGTCATCTTCAGATGATTTTTACAGGCAGACATAGTAACACTTATTCACATTTACAAGCATCATCTTGATATGCCAGCATATCCCACATGTCTTAATCAGAATATGCTCCATTCAGAATAAGGCCCAATGCAGACTATCCAACCAGAATATACTGTTAACGTGACTGGTATCAAATTCAGAATATTCCCATATTCTGGATAATGGTGGGAAACTGCTATGTATGTACATGTAGCATCATTTAAGGCAGTGGTCTTCAACAGGGGTCTGTGACTCAGGGCGACTTCAGTCAATGAAGGGAGCATCCAAATTTTTGTTTGATCCGTTTTTTTTTCCAAAACTTTAATTTTGTAAAACTGTTGTAAAATTCAGCTTACTTTCACATGCAGTCAGTCTTGGATCACCCTTGAAGTTAAAATTTATTTGTCATTGAAATAATACAAATTGTATTCAGCATATTTTTCCAAATGAGAATAAATGATTTTCCCTTATGCAAACCACATCTCGATTTACTTATAATGTACTCTGCAATTTATTGTAAGACAAATAACTTTTCTGTCATAATGTCACAGTGAAGTTGACATTTGATCTTTTGACCTCTGACCGGCAGAGCTGCGATGGTTGCAGCAAGATCAGGCACCCAACAGCTGCCAGCTGGCCCCAGGAGGCACCAGCCGGCGGCCCAACTATTTGTCAGGCACCCAACAGCTACCACTGTTGAGGTGATCAAGTCACACCAACAGAATCTTGAGTTAACAGACTAATTAAATTTCTATTTGTTGAAGTATTACAATTATTAAATAAAATTGGGGGACATGCAGGATGTGTGTTAAAAAAAACAGTTTCAAATGATGCAGCATGTGTAGGGCTAGTTATCCTGACTTTTTAATCCCTGGCATATGACAGCCTCCATATTGTAATACAGACTGTCTGGTAAAAATGTTAAAAATATTAAAAGTCTAAAGTCCAGTTCAAGATCAACAGGAGCATCGTGGGAGGTGAACTCAGTTCATCCACCTTTTTGAAATGAGGCTGAGAGTTTAGTTATCTATTCTCAGATCAACTGTATCAATCAATGAGGGGGGTAAAAATTTACCCACAGCTAGTATTTACCACTGGAAATAACCATCAACTGTGTTCAAAGGCTGAGTGCCCCTAATGGTAAGTAAACTGATACACGTGTAAAACCTGTAGACTACACTCTAAAAGGAATGCTGTAAAATTTTCAGTAACATATTGGCAGCAATTAGCTGGTAAGTTGCTGTAAATACATTTAACAGTATGATTACTGTAAATCTAATCACAGTACTGTAACTGTTATTACAATAATAATCACAGCACAGTAGTTATTACAGTAATAATGTAGTACTGCAACTGTTATTACAGTAATAATCACAGTCAGATGCCAGCCGGACACAGGAGGCGCCGGCCGAGCCCGCGACTGTCGCGGCGAGGTCGGGCGCCCGTCAGACGCCAGCCGGACACAGGAGGCGCCGGCCGAGCCCGTCTCGTCTCGTGGGGTCTTACCTGTCTTCTTCAATGAAAGTCTCAAAGAAAAAAAGAGAAATCAACTATGTAGCTCACACGGGAGCTGCACATGTTGCTTTCTATCCACACATTTTTGTGCTTTATATTTAATTTTAAATTATTTATTTCACTGAGAAACATCTGATTTAATGTTTCATTACATCATTCATTACTTTCCTACTTGAATCTACTTTACGTATCTGTAGCTATTCTTGTTGTAAACAACATTAGTCACAATTATTAAAGACAACATTATGACTATAACACACTAGTAGTTTGTATATAATCAACATTACATGATAGCCTGTAAATAATCTGCATGTTTATCTCTTTCAGAAGGCACCTTGTACACTGTAAGTCACAATTTACATTGACTGTATTTCAATACAGTAACTTTTGAAATGTCACAGTTGGTTTCTCTCAGTGTTGTTTGCGTGCTTACCTGACTCACTTGACACAGTTGATTATTCACCTAACAAAATGGCTGCACTGTAACAAGCAGCAACAACCCAACATCTTCTTTAATGAAAGTACAATTGCTATTATGAGGACAATGACATGTGACTTTAAAAATGCTTTATTTGTGAGAAAGATTAACCAACAATATGCATTAACAAGACAGAAATAATGGACATACACCCAATGATACAAAGCAGTTACAGTGATGTACTGACATGGTAAAAGTCAGCAGGCTCTACTCTCAGGGCACCTCCAAAGAACTGAACTTAGCATTAAGTTAAATTCTGGGTCAGTTACCATGGTAACTGATGCCAGTGTGAAAAATTTACATGACTAAAATAAAATATTGACTGAAACAAAAAATTATACATTTCAAAACTTAGTCTCTTGAAGTGTATACAAATAAATATTTGATTCATTTAAAAGATGTACAGTGTCATTCCTAAAGAGATTAATATGCAGATTTACAGATTATCATGCAATAGGTTGTTTATTTACAGCCTATTATAAACTTATATCATGTTGTCTTTGATAATTATGACTGGTCACATTTGTTACAATGACAGAATGTTCAGTATATGAAAATATTTAATATATAAATAAATATTAAATTAATATTCAATTAAATTAAATTTCATAGATTATTTTGTTGTTGTTGTTTTGTCATTGAAGCACTTTATTATTAATTACTGACTTTGATGAGCTATAACATGAAGAACCAAGAACAAAGTCAGTGTATATTAAGAGGAACTTTTAATTGACCCTCACTGCCCAGAGGGCAAATGTTCAGCAATAAAGTATAGTTCACTGAAAAAGGAAAATTTAGTCATTTATCTATTCATCCTCATGCTGATTGAGGGTGGAGTTTATTTTGTTAGTCCACAAAATACTGCTGGAGTTTCACAGGAAACAGTGTTGTACAATGTCTCAAATAATCTAAGTGAATGGTGACCAGTTTTCAAGTGGAAAAAAAAACAAAAAAACAACAACTGCTAAAACAAACAAAACAAACAAAACAAAAAACAAACGTAAATGGCACCATACTGCTCATCTGGTGTAATCCAAGTTTCCTAAAGTCCCAACATGCTGTTTGCACAGCATCAAGCCACACACACCCAATTCAGACAGTGTGCATGTGCACATGAACATGGCTCCAAGCTGAGGATCTACAGTGAGGATTTAGGCCAAAAACAGTAAATAAAATTTTTTTTTAGTAAACTTGGCATGCTGGGGCTTTATGAGACTTGGATTACACTTGACAAGCAGTATGGAGGCATTTCATTTCACGTTTTTTTACATTTAAAAACTGGTCACCATTGACTTCAACTGTTTGGGAGATTCTGCAACACTGTTTTCCTGTCAAACTCCAGCAGTGTTGTGTGGACTTAAAAAAAACTAACCTGACCCTCAATAAGCATGAGGGCGAGTAGATAATGACTGAATTTTCATTTTTGGGTGAACTATCCCTTTAGGACAAATAGCACAGAGAGTTACAACTAAACATGAAGTCAATGGTGGTTAAGAACTGAAAATAAAATTACACAAGGGAAGCTAAACTGTGTAACTACTCAAGTAAAATTCAAAAGTCAAGCAATATAACAAATTCAAGCCAATAGTGCAGTACAGTCAAAAGTTAAATGATAGTGACTAAAGTTGCAAACATAATATTTTTTTAAAAATTAATACAGTTTTAACTAATTATTCTTGGCCTCCACTTCATTATTTCATCTTTGTCTTCTATAATTACATGAAATATAATTAAATATATTTCTGAACAGCATATTGACATAAACACATTCTTTGATCCCTCAAAAGTGCTTCACATTTGTGACAAGTAATGGAGGCATTATATTTTACTTTATTTTCCCAAATGATATCAGGTTGATGAAACCATAAACCTTAACCAATATTTTAATAATTAAAAATAACTATGCATTAAAAATGTAAATAGAGTAAAGCACATGTATATTAGAAACCTGAATTAAGAAATAAGGATTGACTAGACACAGGATGCACATAAGGGTTTCAAAATAATGCCAAACAATAACAGTAATTATTTTCAGAAATTTCTCATAACCCTGTTTCATAGTATTAAAAACAGCCAACCTGTGACAACTGCTGACAAAGAGAAGAAGCCTGAAAGATTCTGGAGTGACGAACTGAGCCGGGCCATTTTAGTGACGACAGTCTGCAGCACAGATCAACTGAAAGAATAGAAAACATAGGTCAGTAGACTGGAATAATATATTAAAACATGTCTAAACAGATGGATGTGGGCAACTACATCTCAAATTGTGGGAAAAACTGTTGAATGAGGCCTAGACTATGAAAAGATGTTTAGATCATGGTAGTCTGAGTAGTTGTCATTCATTACTTCTACCTCTGCTCACCATTTTGTGAAATCACTATGATGCACTGATTGCCTGCAAATGACAATTTACTGTTTGAGATTTCAAAGGTCATCCAAAGGAAAAGCAATCAGGTTTTAATACACAATATGCTTGGGTAGTTTTTCACAAACAATTTCATAAATCATTTTCAAGGCAAGAAATAAACCCTCTTTAAACAAACCCAAACTGTCAGTTTAAAATTTCAAATGTTATATTAAAGAACACAAAACTAGGTCAGTTCAGTTCCATGTAATTCAGTTCAGTTCATAAGGTAACACAAAAACTCTACTTCTGCATTTCCCACTAATGCAAACAAAAGCAGAAACACGGAAGTATACCCAACAGACCCTTTTACGGCTGATGTCATCGAAAAGCTGTGCACACATTTTGGCAACAGAAGCAGCGGTCTCCCCCAGTTATCCAGACGAGTTATCAAGCTGCAAAGGTTGAATTAAACATTTTACCAGCACCAAAATCACTAAAACGTCTGTTTATTGAGTATATGATACTTCAAAATCGATATTCCAGTGGTCGATATACGTAAGTTGCTCAAACTTCCAACAGGATTGTGACCATTTCAGAGCAACTGATTGCATCTATGGCTGCAAGTTATTAAACGTGTTGACTAGACTGAGAATGTGATCAAAACTGTTTGTGTTTGCAGCGGCCCATTGACAAGCTTTTTTTTTTTTTTTTAAATGCACAAAAATTTATGTGCAAACATTCATGGCATACGTTTCTTGTACAGCTTAATAAAGGAACCGGTGCATAACAACAAAACAAACAACAAAAAAAACAATTCAATCAGAATATAGAAATAAGTAAAATAAACAAAGGCTAGGGCTTCTTTTGTAAATCATATTTTTGATTTCAAAAAATCAATAATGCTAATCAATTTAGTTGCATTTTTATTTTTAATAAGATTGAGGGCTTTTATGAAATGAAGAAATCCGTTATGAAACATAAAACCTAGGAGTAATTTTCAGAAATTTGCATTTGTGTATGTAGAATTTGCCCAGGATGAGAATGTCGTTTATGGGAAAATCATCTTCAGTACCGTCAGTGATAAAGTCCATATATGACGTCATTCCGAGAGAAGAAGTCCAGTCGGATTGATGTATGAAGCCAGTCATATATATCAGTCCACTGAACATCAGAGAACAGACAATGGAAAAATAAATGATCAGAAGTCTCAATATCATCACAGAACACAGTGAGTAGTTTCAAAACCAAAATGCAGTCGTAGAAATTCGCTGGATGGATAAATACCATTTAATGTTTCAAAGTGGATTTCTTTGGCTTTTGGGTATATGGGAAACCTTAAATGAAACCATGATTTTTCCACAGCCCTGAGTGCACCATATGTATTTAAACATAGCGTGCTTGCATTTACAAAAAAAAAAAAAAATTGGGAAAAAAGAAAAACCCGCAAATCTTGCGAGAGTTCCAAAAAACAAGGGTTCCCTTCTAGACTTGACAATAGGTGCGTTTGAGATGAACTGCGCCTCGCCTGGAGACTAGACGAGATCATGCGGCTGCAGCACGAGTTGGAGACAAAAAGCTGCAGTCAAGTCAGACAGTTTTCAGCAGACTTCAGAGAAAATACAGGAAGAGACACGGACATCCTGTTAGATCACCTGTAGGTTACCTGTTTGAGGATCACATTCATAACTGAAGGGATAAAGTGTGTCCTCGATCGCTGATTGAAGTTAAAATAAGTGATCCCCCTTCTGTTACATGGAACATCTGTTCTTTTATCTGCCTTGTAACTGTTTGTTTGATAAGTCACATATATAACCTTTTTTATGATTAGTATTATGATTATTATTATGATTATTGTGATTATTATTGTGATTATTATTGTGATTATTATTGTGATTATTATTGTGATTATGATGATTATTATGATTATTATATTATTATTAGAAGACACAAAATATCTGCTACTTGACAGATTAAAACTTCATTGCACAACATAAGACTAATCTATCAAGCGTTAAATATTACAATTACACACAAAATTAGTATTTTATATATCATGTGGTGTTTGTTGTCAAAAGTAAGAGCCAATCAGAGCCTGTCAGCTCATCGATCAGGTGATATCCAGGCCTTTGCAGTTGGTGGAGAGCAACTGCGGCGCCTGGCTCTTAAAACTGCAGCCGCCTCGATCTCGTGAGGTTGTCGTTGCCCATGTGTGCGTGACATCAGAGCAAGTCGGGATCGAGTCAGGATCAAGTCGGGATCAAGTCGGGATCAAGTCGGACACAAATCTAACCGGCATGCATTGTGCGGCGATCGCCGGTGATCGATTCTGCGCAGGCCTGGTTCATCTCGAACGCACCTGATAGTTCAGTTCAGTTCAGTTCAGTTTCAGTTCTCTTTCAAACAGAAAATCTAACCCCAAAAAGATTGTGAAAGAAGAAAATAAATGGCAAAAAACGGGAAGAATTAAAACCGGACTTTCACGGACTCACCGTGTCGTGGAAGGAGGTTATTGATGAGCTGGTTCCGGAGATATTTGACCTGTTCGGAGGACTGATTTGGCGTCTTGTCACCCGCAGCGTTCAGACGCCGTTACGTGCCTTTTACCTCAATATAAAGGAAGTTACGTGGGCGGGCGACTCGAAAACTGGTAAGTGATTGGTTGTCTTGTCAGGATGACAGGTGACAGGGGTGTGGGGTAATTAATTAACATTAATTAATTCATTGATTTCCTGTGAACAGTGCATATTAATAAACATGGTAAATGTACCAGAATTAGCCAAAAGTCTAGTTTTTATTGATGTACAATTGGCAACCTAAAATCAATGTAAAAAAAAAAAGAAAATTAATTAAAGAAATATGCCTGAATTTGATAATCTAGGAGAGGTCACTTTGAAATCTGGACACTGCTTAAAAAGGCCTTTGCATGCCACATGCGAATTATCACCAACTTTTCAGAGGCATTATGAAGAAATGAAGAGAAAAGAAAGCTGAATAAGAAAATGTATAAAATTCATAGAAATTTCGTGAACTCATTAACTGAAAACAAATAAAACGTCATAATATTTCTTCATAAAGAATTTAGGCTATATAAAGCCAAAATCAGATATCACATATCTTTATAAGTTTATTTTTTAATCATTTCATCATTTTATTATTCTTTATTTCTTTATCATTCTATTTTATTATTTTATGTTTTATTATTTTTTTCACTTGTAAATCTTTTATTTTCATATTTTATCTGACTAATGACTTGTATGTCTTCATGATGAACAACTACAAAATCATAGCTAATTATTTCCAGCTTTTCTCAATCACTATGGCTCATTTTTTGAAACAGTCTTAACTTTATGTAAACCAGGGACACTCAACTTGTTTTACCTCAGGGCCACTTTTGTAACATGATAGGAGGCCAGGGGCCAGTTAATAAACAAATAATAATAATAATATTTATCATAACATTATTTATTTGTTAATAACATTATTTATCAGATAAAATTAATATTTAAAGGCCCATAACTAGTCCCAAACTAAAATAAGTTTTTAAACAGTCTTAATTCAAAGTGACTGCACAGTTTTATGTAACAATATCCTGTTCTGGATTACAAGATGGAGGATTAGAGCTGCTCCAGGACTTCAAAGAGGCAGGTTTAACTTGTGCTCATGGCTGTTTGTGAGGGAACATGGGACTGTTTGGAATATCTAAATCAGGGTGGACAAAGTTCCCTTAACTTCCTGTACAAAGAGTCGCTCTATCTGTCTGCTAAGATTATGAAAAATAATTAATAATCAGGGATCCTGTTTAACGAGTTTTGCAGATTATTTTGCTTTTTGGCTTTATTGTACGAGACAGGTGAGGGTAGACAGGAAAGGTGAGAGAGACAGAGGAGATGACATGTAAAACAGCATATATAACAATTTACAATTATTTTCTCAAATTAAAGTTAGAAACATCTGGTGGACCAAATCAAACATTATAGTTGGCCAACTTTGGTCCGAGCGCCCCACTTTGGGCAGCCGTGATATAAATAAAGACCAACAGACACTACAGAAGCCAGATGACAATAACTGGATGGTTTGAGACAATTTGTTTTAGAAGCATTTTTCTGAGCATCATACTGACCTGACTCCATACACCCATGTTGGCATGTATCACCACCCGAGCCTACAGCTGCTACTTTGTCAGCTAAAACATAGTGGTAGGTGACAAATATACTCATCTCATCTCATACTCATGCAGTCACTGAGCTCAAACTCCAGAGTCTGTATTTTCAGAGCAGTGGGCTTTTATTTTTAGGATAACAGGCTGAAGTTTACATCAACTGACAGAGTTGTAAACAGCTGATCAACTGACAGTGGAGGACTCGTCCTCACTTGTTATTGTCAGTTGAACCATGTTGTGTTCATCCTGAGCTCCTGCAGTGTTTTACTTTGTTCCCCGAGTCTGAGGAGGAGGCGGCAGGGGGAGACATCTCACTTCAACCATAGGTCGTATATTAAATAGGATTTCAACCTATTTAATAGACTGTCTATGTTGCCAACTCCCTATTTGGACTACAGTACTCATTTTTGCATGCGCAAGTTCTACATATTGCTCCTTTAAAAGTGAAAATGACAAACAAGACAAAAAAGAATTTTCTTTCTGGGCTGAAAAAAATCCTCTTCTTCCCGATTATAGTCAACAGATGTAATCAACGTACATTTAGCATGGTTTGTAAATCCTTGTTGACTCAATGATAAAATGTCATTTCAGAGTTGGATCAGTTTGTTTGTCTATAAAAACTTTATGTGTTGCTGACATGTCCTGTTAATTTTGCTCAACTTACCAGGTTTTTCTGGTTATTGATTCTGTTTATCCTCATTATTTGTTCATATCAGGAGCATTGTTGTAACATTAGTGTCAATAAGCTAATTATCTCAAAGTAAAAATATTTATGACAAGATTACTTTATGGCCACATTTCAAAGACATTTGACAGCTACTGTAAACATCCTGTACAAACCATGAGACACGTGTGACAGCTAGCTCAGTCTGGGATGCTGATGAACGCTGCTGCTGTTGTGGAGACAAGTTGAGTTGTCAGGTAGCAGAATTTTCAATTCAGCAGATACATAATATTGATTTTTTCATTTTTCCATGGATTTTTTTTTTTTACAGACAATACTGATAACTGATAATTACTTTATTCTCATGGCCAATATTAGTAAGATAATCAATAATTTCACATTTTTGTATTTTCAAAAGAAGTTCATATAACTAGAGATGCACAATAAATATCGGTACTGTTAAATTATTGACTGATATCGGCCTATCACAGTGGATCAGTCTTTATCAGTGTTGGCAGATATTAGCCGATAAATATTGGCTCTAACATCGGCTGATCTGACAGATGATGTCAAAGGATTTCATCTGAATTCTTCAGTAAAAGGTTCTATGAAAGTAAAAGTGTGTTTGTTAATTTTTTGGGTGAAAAAATAAGTGAATATTTGAAGAGTCAGACTTGTTCTTTTGGTTTGGTTTGATCAGAGCTGTGGAGTATTAAACTTAAGTTTTTAAATTAAAGTAAAAACTACAGGTTATATGAACTTCTTTTAAAAATACAAACAAAAATCATCAATTATCTTATTGGTATCAGCCATGTGAAGCAGGTAATTATTACATCAGCTGAAAAAAATTCATATCATGCCTCCCTACATACAGTATAACCTGTAGTTTACGGACAGCTGAGGGAAATAAGGGCCAAGATGTAGAGAGCAAATATCAATGATTTGAGATTTAAAAGTTCTGACTGAACCAAATCGAACAGACATTAATCTATGACAACAAAAACAAACAGTAGTTCTGACTCTTTAAATGTTTATTTTTTTCTAGTAAAGTTCATCATAAAACTTCAGAAACATACTTTAGCTTTAACAGAACATTTTCCCAAAAAATCAGATGAAATGCTTTGACTAATATACGTTGATACCATTATAGACATGCAGTGGAAGTTTAATCTGTGTTAATCATCCTGCTTTTGGAGAAATTTACTATCAGTTCAAAATATTTAAATATTTACGTGAACAAACTAACTATTTAGATTTCCACATTTCTTTTCTTAATGTTTTACAGATTTATATTTTTATGGCACTCCTATGACTCCGTATATGAGAGAGAGTGACAGAGGAGCTCAGATTGTTTACATATTTTTTAGGAACATCTCAATCTGGAGATCCGGACAGAAAGAGTGAGAGAAGCTCGCTCACACTTTGAGAAGATCCATCCCACAGAAAGTTTCAAAGCGAGAGCATCACTGTAACCATAGAAACTCACTACAGCTGACCTCCCTCTCCTGCAGCGAGCCTGTCCTGTTTTGCTTAACTCTTGATAGATCATTGTTAAAGGATAGTTCACCCAAATATGAAAATTCAGTCATTATCTACTCACCCTAATGCCGATTGAATTGGGGTCAGCTTTAGTTTTTCAGTCTGCAAAACACTGCTGGAGTTTCACAGGAAAATAGTTGCAGAATCTCCCAAATAATGGAAGTGAAGGGTGACCAGTTTTCATATGTACAAAATGACGACAACAACAACAACAAAACCATAAAATGCCTATATACTACTCATGTGGTGTAATCCAAGTGTTACACCATGTTTTTAGCCTAAATCCTCACTGTAGATCTTTAGCTTGTTCACGTGCACATGCACGCATCCATCTGAACTGGGTATGTGTTTTGTGACGGTTTGCTAACGGCATGTCGGGACATTAGGAGACTTGCGCAGGCACGCACTTTAAAAATAATGAGTTATGTTACCTTGCTGCATTTAGAGGCTGAAGAAAGTGAGGAATTTAGTCACTCTCGTTATAAAATTACACGGAGAAAAGCAGGTGTCCAACAACATAAAACTGCATATTCCCATCATTTGCGGCACTTACCTGGACTGGAAGGAAGTCAGGCACTCTTCTGCCTTCTTGATAACAAAATAAGAAACTGTTTGTGTTTTAATAATGCAAAATGTGCTAACTTCAAAGGCAGATTATTATGTGACTGCCGCAAAAATTATCGCTCTAAAAATTCCTGTATTGAGATTTACAGTATTAAAATACTTACTTAAAATTCTCCCACCAATTATAAGTATACAGCAACTTACTGTATACATATTATATAATAAGCATGTCTTCATTTTACAGTAATCATGCTGTAAAAACTATAGAAATTGCTGTATACATATTATATAGTAAGTTTTTTTTTCATTTTACAGTAATAATGCTGTGAAAATTACAGAAATTTGTTACAGAGTAAGATTTTGAATGCAATACTTTTACTTGTAATGGAGTATCTTTATATTGTAACACTGCAACTTTAGCTTAAGAGAAGGATTTGAATTCTTACTCCACTACTGCCACCTTTTTCTCATAGTGTATAATTTTAAGGGATCTTTGTCATCCAGGGCAGAAGTCAATTTTATTTCTGAATGTTTGCATTCTAAGAGTTCCAAGAACAAGTAGTCTAAATGTTTCAAGCATCTTTAATACATTGCTCAAAAATTGAAAGCATTGTAAATAAAAAGTAGATGTTAAATAAACAACAAATATGTAAATGAAATAAGAATGATTGGGATTAAAATTCTCCTTTAAACTTGCTCTTTTCCCAAGCCATCAGATCAGTTGCTACTCTTTTTTTTTACTGTAACTGTCAAGGGCCAGACGGTGCCAACATTCTCAGTGATGTAGAACCACCAGAAACCACAAAAGCCTCAGCAGAAAGTCCTGAAGAAGCAACCTTGAGGCAGCTGCTGCAGGAAGTCTTCATACTGCCAGAAAGACAGATCAGAGCACAATGATCCTTTCCAGTAAAATCAGATTAACTCTGGGGAAAATTACTTTGAAGAGTAGATCGACTCATCCAAGTCATACAGGCCTTGACTGGCTTAAGGGAGTGGCTTGTCTGTTCACACTTGTAAGATTTCCTTCCTGGGACAGGACATGCAACTGAGCTGAAATTGAGCTAAAACTGACCAAAATCATAGGAAAGCTGCAAGCAGGTAGAAAAGAAAGAGACGGAAAAAGAAAGGGTCTTTGTTAGTTCTGACATTCTTCAGCCTAAAAAAGCAAATGTAGTTGAAATGACTCATTGTACAGGTTGAGCAGAGAGACAGACAGACAGACATAGCCTGAGATATACTGACCAGAGACTGCAAAGGACCCCGAAAAGAAAAGAGTTTTCTACATAATAAATCAGTCTGAGATGTTTTATTTTAGCAGGGGCAGGCTTTATTTTAATGATAAATATTTTGCATGGACCCAATGGCAGAAAGCACATTTAGTACTTGAGCAAAGTAAAAACAAGTTTGAGGTACATGTGCTTAACTTGACTATTTCCATTTCAACTGCTTTGTACTTCTACTTCACTGCAATTCAGAGGCAAAAAATAATCAAACAAATAAATATATATTGGCTGAAAGTTGTATAAAGTATAGTTAAAAGCTAAAAAAAAAAAAAAAAAAAAAAAAAAAGCAAGGGGTCCAAGAAGGTTGAGAAAAAGACATTTGAAACCCATTTGCAACCTACCAGCCAATTTTGGTGAATATTCATCCTAAAGTTTTTGCTGCACAAACATTTTTAGCAGAGAATAAGAATAAAAAGACAAAGAGGAAGAACGAAAGATAGACAGAATAATCAGCAACGCTGGTTGGACCCCTAAAAATCAGAATAGGGGTCCAATTATTTCTTTACTTTATATGTATATAAAACTTTTAAAACACATTTGCAGACATAAAAAGAAATAATACATAGTGCAACTGCAAAATTAAATCAGTTCAATGCAAAAGACAATTAATAAAAAATCTTTAGAACAAGATAAATTAATAAGAAATTAAAACAAAATCTAATTAAAGGCCTTTTTTAAAAAAAATAAAAAACTGTCTAACTACTAGTGACAAATGTTATTATCTTTGCAAATTAAGTTCAATTCCCATAAATGTTCGATTTGGAATAATATAGATATTAAATTTGAAAATAAAAGATTTTAAAAAACACATATTGTTGGTGACACAGTTACTAAATGAAGATTAAGTTTTCTTATTCAGAATTTCTCTAAAAAAAAAAAAAAAAAGTGCTCGAAAAGAATGAATTTATTGCAAGTAAATGACATGTTTGATGTGAGTCCGCTGTTTAAATGTACCCTTACATAGATCGTACTTCCACCACTGCACGGAGCCCTGGCAGCCTGGTCCACGGCTGTCTCACGGTAGCACTACAGCTCCCATGATGCATTGCAGCGGTAAACAGTACGATTACATCCTGAGTTGAAAGTTCACATGTGCTCACATGTGTGTTTTAGTGGAGTAGCAGTAACTCTGTGCAGTAATGTGGCCAGTTTTAATATGAAAATACTTTCAGTCGATACTTCTGCGGGTTTATGTGACGTCGTCCTCGTGTGTCCAGTATGTCTGTGAACGCATCAAAGCACGAGCTGATCCAGCTGATCTACCGCCATTTGAAGGAGCATGGTTTCCCGTCAGCTGCAGATGAGCTCCAGAGGCACAGCCCACAGGTCAACACTGTTCTCACACACACACACACACACACACACACAAACAGTTACTGTAACGCAAGGAGTCAGATAGTGTAACAATGTTACCGTTTAGAAAAAGGAAACAGTCATTAACCTGAAAAGTTTTTTCCCTACTGAACCGGTGCATTAGCGGATTGTCTTTGTTGTTAGGCAGTCAATGAATCTGATGTTAAGTACACAAAACTCTTTTGTCACACGAGGTTATGAATCACGAATAAGTTATTGTGTATTTTTAGTGTAATTCGTGTGTTTATACCTACGTTCTTCCCTGTTATTTACAGCCTTTCTTCAGCTCAAGTTGCTGCCCACATCATGTCTTTCTTGTTAGTGAAAATGGTGAACAAAAATGAAAGGCGAGTGTATAACTGATGTCTCATATGAAAATACAGTTAAAACTGGGCATATTTAAAGATTAAGTGATATTGTGAGTTGTCACAATACCATTTTAATTTAAACCTCGATCCAATATCTCTTGCTCCAATAAAAACAATAAAATAAACAATATAAAAAACAGTGCTTGATAGGACATCATAGCTTGATCTGCAACAGTTAATTAAATTAATTACCAAATCTTTTGCCAATCAGTTAATTGGTTTGAGTGTTTCTTTTTTGAGAGAGAGAAAAAAATCAAAATTCTCTGATTTCATCTTCTTAAATGTGATTTATTTATTAATTTATTTGGTTTCTTTAGTCCTCTGTGACAGTAAACTGCATATCTTTGGGTTGTAAGTAAAACAAGACATTTGAGGACATCCGCTTAGGCTTTCGGAAACACTGATTGATATTTTTCACCATTTTCTCACATTTTAAAACAGGCAACTATTAATCGATTACTCAAGAAAATAATACACCGATTAATCGACTTTAGAAACAGTCATTAGTTGCAGCTCTGATCACAGCAAAATGGAAAAAAAAAGTTCAAGGCACACAACATAGGTAAGATAGATAATTTGTCACAGGGACAACGCTTCCACAAACTTTTGATTTTCAAACGCAAGTGTTACGACCCACAAGTTGGTGCTAGGGGATGAGGGGTGTAACAATAAATAAATTTACCCGGGTGAAAAGTGTAAACAAAGGTTCTTTTATTTAACAAATAATGTGTAAAATTAAGTCAACACCAAAGTAAGTAAAACAAAAGGCTTAACTTAATCAACCAAATTAACAACTACACACAAAAGACAACAACACGTAAACACAGACAACAAGTAGGCCTACTTTGTAAGCTGGCGAGGCTTACAAAGCACATGGGGCACCCAAACGAGTATCCTGCTAGCTGATGAGGCTAGCAGGACACATGATACACAAACGAGTGCTTTTGCTAGCTGGGGAGCTAGCAAAGCACATTACACAAAACACTACTGGCAGTCTAGCCTGCCCCTGCAGGACTAGACTGCCGAAATGCAGACTTCCATCTGCCAAATGGCCCACTGGCCCTGCCAATCACTGCATCTGCACAGGGGGAAGGTGAAGTACCTGGGCAGAGGAGAGTTCAGCAACACAAACACACACAGTGGCACGTAACAGCAAGTGTAACTAATAATTAATAATTGCTGTTTTTCATTACGACAATAGCTTGAATGGAGACATCATGAATGTGATCAGTTTCATAAGATTCATGTGAGAACTGTGAACAAACGTGCCGTCATGAAAGTGAGGCTATCAACATTAAGATCGATTGTATCAGGATGACGCAGGATCTTAAATCAGGCTGAAGGGGTTTATATTGGAATAATGACATGCTCACTGTACGTTATCCCGCTTATTGCATGGCTACTTAATAAAACAATCATTACACAATATTGATTAAAATATTATTTCATTGATTTAAAATTGTTTTTATTGCTTCGGCTAAGTCCTCCAGAGTTTATGATCAGAACTGTTTCCATAGCAACAGTCTGTTATTCATAGTAGCAGTGTACTATTTAGAAATAACAAACTGTAGAACATCATAACTGTCCAATCAGAATCAAGAATTCAACAAATTTGTGTAATATCTTTATTAGATATGTATTATTATATATGCGTCATATCTCAAACTGTCTCATTTGTATGATTTCATGTTTGATTTCTGCAGACGGAGACAAAAATATCGGCATCCTTAATGGACATCTATGGTTCCTGGTTAAAGTGAGAGTAATTTCACTGTTCTTTGCAGAAATCAAACTCCTTGATTGTTTGTTGGTGGTGATGATGACATGTGTGCTAAGTATCGTCTCTACTCCTGTCAGGAGCTCAAAAAAGAAAAGACAGTCGGATGCGTCCAAGCACTCCAGTTTCAAAGAACAAGAAAAGAGTCCAGCTAAAGGTATGACTGCTTCTTTCTTACAACTTCACATACACAGCGAGGGAGGGCTTCAGCTGTTGGAGGATAGCCTTGCAATTAGATTGTTGCGTTTTTATTTTTTTATCATCCAAAACCGGAGACGGATGTGGGTGGCTAATCAGAGTTCTGGAGCTAAGCTGATCTGACTCTTCTCACTTTCAGTCCTACTTTTCCTCCCAACTTGTTTTAGGATGACTTGTGTTGTTCCTTCTATGCAACATGTACAGTAAATTGTGCAATGCTCTTCTTTGATGTTGTAACTGTGCTTTGGCAACACATGTGAAATGTCGTGCCAATGAAGCCTACTGAATTGAATCGAACTGAATTGAAAAGATGTGTGCATGAGTTTTCTTCTCCTTCTTTCTTCTTCTTGTTTTTCATCTCACACCTGCACCACAAAAACCCAAACTGCAGCCACCTTCAATCAGACTGCAGCCGAGGACGACAGTAGCTCAGAAAGCGAGGAGCTGAGTCAGAGTCTGCTGCCACAGGTGACGTGGAGAACAGTGCACTGCGCACGTGATGATACAGCTGTTTTTCTGTATTTTTACTCACACATCACTACTGCTGATTGTTGTGAAATCGTTCTATTGAGTCGTTCGTCTTGATGTTACAGACTCCCTCTGCCTCCAGTAAAAAGTCAGCCCTCGCGACCCCAGCTAAACCAGTGGCAGCAGCATCTCCAAGCAAAAAGAAACCAGTGACCCCAGTCAAACGTGTTATAACTGCAGCTCTAAGCGACTCCAGTGACACCACCGACATATCAGAGAATGAAGGAAATCCTTCAGCTTTGGTGAGTTTTATCAATCAAGTTTTATCTCCAGAACAGACACATTTAAAAACATCATCAAAAGAGACATTCAGGTTGCTGGTGTGTGCTTTGTCTGGTTATTTTCACACTCACAGACATCAACATCAAAACAGACACTACTGAAATGACAAAAATCAACAATTCAAGAAAGTCAAATCTAGACAAAGACTGAAGCTGCTGCCACCTCTTCTCAGGTCAAAACTCCCAAGAAGAAAGGCAGCAGCATCTCTGAGCAGGGAGCTTCGTCCACTGCATCAACACCTGCTGGAACAGCACCTCCTGTTGGTATGTTTGTCACAGAAGAAGATAGAAAGAAATTCTAATCTGGTTGTGTACTTAAATACATTTTTAAGCCCATTCTACCACTTTTTATGTTCAGCAAAGCCAAAGAAAAAGAAGGATAAACCTGCAAAAAAAGCAGAGAAACAAAAAAAGAAGGTGAGTTTTTATTTTTTTTAATGCCACACTTGAGCTACTAGTTTAAGAACTTGTTGTGGTTACTAAGCAGGAATTTCTCTCTTTTTGTCTTTCTAAGCCTGGTTCAGTGAAAAGGAAAAAGACTGATAGCAAATCAACAGAAAAAGTCTCCAAGGCGAAGAAATCAAAAACTAAAACAAAAGCCAAGGATGTGGCTGCTGGAGGAGATGATTCAGACTCTGACAGCAGTTTGGATGTAGAGAAATGGAAGAAACTGCTCCTGCAGATGACAGGTAGGTGTGTGTGAGTATGTGTGTGTGCGTGCACGTGACACCAGAGAGTCACTGAGTGATCATTTGTGTGCAGTTTGCAAAAGAGAATCCCAGAAATGTAAAGAGAAAGCACAAGAAACCATATTTTCTTGTTACTCTGGGTGTTTTCCATCAGTCGTGATAGTTATTGGTTGTAGCTCACCCCAGCTCACGATGGTCTAGAAGTGATGTGAATGGTTTAGTTATCCTGGGTATCCCATGGTCTGGGTGGATACTTGATTCATTTTTTTTTCTTCTGCCTTTTTATGCCTTTAATTGATAGGACAGCTGAAGTGAGGACAGGAAAGGGGAGAGTTTACATGCACCAAAGGGATGCATGCTGGGATGAAACCCACAGCCGCTGCTGAGGACTTGCAGCCTCAGTCAGTGGAGCGCACGCTTTACCAACCAAGCTACCAGGGCATCCCATGAATACTTGATTCTGATTGGCTGCAGGGTGTCCATTAAATCATGATCATAGACAGCTACTAAGCAGTTCCATTGAAACTGTCTGTTCATTGTTGTAAATTAATGTGCAGTCTGTATCTAGAATGAGTAACCATAGCAACAGGGACGGGGTCAAAGCCCCCAGAATGGCGGCTGTAACACATAAGCTTAAAGAACTACTCTTCCCTTCTGAACTTACTGACACTTGGTATCAGATAAGCAATCACATCCCATACACTGTTCAACTCCCCACTTCAGGCTGCAGCCGACAGTAAACATGGCCTATCATTTATTCATGAAAATCTTGATATTGATTTAGGGACAGTGACATTGCTGGATAGCTAGCTAGTCAAATAATAAGCTGTCAAATTATGACAGCTTAGGCGTTATCAGGGAAAAAAAGTTATGACTTGTGAAAACTTTAGATTCTGAATGTAAAAGACATGAAAATATAAATTAATGGTCTTAATTTTTTCCTTTGGCTTTGGAACTACTGAATAGGCAGGATAATGCCCTCCTAAAGGTGTCTGTAATCAGGAATTAATGGACTCCACGGAGGCAAACATCCGACGTGGGCCTTCACCTCATCATTAACTCCTAATAATGGACACCCCGTCTGGGCATTATTCCTAACATATATTCTTCCAAAATTTCCAAGTTTAGTGAAGAAACTGCTAGAAACTGTCATTCTGTTCTGCTACAGCTAATCTCTTAGGAAACCAAGCTCTAAAATAGTTTAGATAGTCAACCGTAGGACCACAGGTTAAAGGGAAAATTTGGTTTTCATGTTGGAACAAGACAGAATGACCGGTGGTGTGGTGGGTGGAGAAAGTTAAGAAGACTGGAAAATGCAGGAAATGTTGTGAGATGAAAAGACAGGTAGAGCTGGGTCCTGTCATTTAAAGGGAGAAAGACAACCACCAGACAGGACAGCACCACCCATGAACCACCTCACCATGGAAAACAGTGATTTCATACAAACAGAGCTGTGTACAGTAGCTGTGTGGGTGCCACTGATGTTTTTTTCTCTTGATCATTTGTGACACCTTGCCATGTTTGTGCAATGTCTTCACCATGTTTACTCTGTCCACAGACGCTGACGTAGCCAAGATGGACACCATCAATGCTCTGGACTCCTCTGCACTAGAACCCAAGAAAAAGAGAGTGAGGAAACCCCGGGCTAAGCCTGCCACAAAAACAGGCACTCCCGTTCGACAGAATGAGAGGACAGTTAAAAAAAATGAAAAGGTGGAGGAGAAATCCATGACAAAAACACCAACAAAGAATAGTACACCCAAGAAAAGCACGCCAAAAAAGACTGCACCTGTGACGTCTCCTGCCACTAAGCATCAAGAACAAGACATAAATGCTGTAGGGGACAATCCGGCGATGTCCACTCTCTCCCCATCAAAACAGACACCAACGAAAGAGAAAAGGAAACTTGTGACTCCCAGTGAAGAGAAAACTGATGAGACAATGTCTGAGCCCAAGAAGAAGAAGAAAAAGGAGACGACTGGAGACAAGGTGGAAGACAAAACAAATGACACTGGTGTTGTTACTAAAGACAAAGACATTAAAGGGGGAAAGGAAATGAACAATGAAGTCACAGAGAAACAGTCCAGCGATAAACCTGCGGAGAAGAAAAAGTCAAAAGGAACAAAGGGAGATGGCAAAATGAATGAGACTGAAGAAGAAATGACAGAGAAGAACAAAAATGAAATTGCTGATGAAGGGGAAGTTACAGAGCCAACAGTGCCAGAAAAGAAAGCCAAGAAGAAGAAGAAAAGGGAGAAAACTGATGGTGATTTACTTATTGAAAATTTAGAGCAGATAGTTGAAGAAAAGAAAGCAAAGAAGAAGAAAAGGACAGCTGATAGCGAGGAAAAATCAGAGCAAAAAGCAGAAGAAAACAAGGAAAATTCAGAGCAGATAGCTGAAAAAGTAGAAGAAAATACAGAACAAATAGCTGAAGAAAAGAAAGCAAAGAAGAAGAAAAAGACAGCTGATGGCGAGGAAAAATCAGAGCAGAAAATCAAAGAAAACAAAGAACTTTCAGGGCAGATGCATGAAAAAGTAAAAGAAAATACAGAGCCAATAGCTGAAGAAAAGAAAGCAAAAAAGAAGAAAAAGACAGCTGACAGTGAGGAAACATCGGAGCAAAACATTGAAGAAAGCACAGAAAATTTAGAGCAGATAGCTGAAAAAGTAGAGCAAAATACAGAGACAGCAGTTGAAGAAAAGAAAACAAAGAAGAAGAAAAAGGAGAAAAGGGGTAGTGAGGAAAATTCAGAGCAGACAGCTGAAGAAAAGAAATAAAGAAGAGGGAAAAGACAGCTGATAGTGAGGAAAATTCAGAGCAGGTAGCTGAAAAGGTCGAAGAAAATACAGAGCCAATAGTTGAAGAAAAGAAAGCAAAGAAAAAGAAAAGGGAGAAAGCTGATAGTGAGGAGAGTTCAGAACATATAGTTAAAGAAAAGAAAAAGAGAAAAAAGGACAAAGCTGATCATAATGAGGAGACGTCAGAGCAGATCCTTGAAGAAAATATGACGACGACAAAGAAATCAGAGAGCGGTGATCAAGAGGAACAGCCAGAGCAGGTTACTGAAGAGAAGAAGAAAAACAAGAAGTTGTGGTCATCGCTGGAAAATGCTTCAGCTGACACAGAACCACTACTTCCACCCATCCCTGAGACACCTCAAACCGAGAAGAAAAGTGAGTAGATAAGTCGCACCAGTCATGGCGAAAATGGAGCTCTGCCGGTTTAGTAAATTTATATTCACTTAATCTTTTTTTTTTTTCTCAGAGAAAAACAAGTTGAAATCGGCTGAAGTCCCAGAAACACCTGCAGTTTCTGTTCAAGACGCTGCAGAAACACAAACCCTCCAAACACCCTCAAGAGACACCCCCAAAAAGGTATCACCTCACCAGTTTGATGTGTTACAGATTGTTATTACAGAGCTTTGTTAAGTTCTCAGCTCTGATTGGTCAGTTAGTTTGTGCTTTTTCTTTTAACAATGACATTTTATTATTTTTCCACAATAATAACAATCATTTTGTTACATGCCTGAGCATTATAAAATGATAAACAGATGAATATTAAGCAAATTAGTGAAAAAGAGAAATAAATAAAAAAATAGATTAAAAAAGAAAAACCCGTAATAAGAAAAATATAGAAATCATAAACACACACATTGAGCATAGAAAGAACACTGTTATTTACACACTACCAATTAAAGCATCCTAAAACCTGTTATTTGCTAATAGCAGACCCTTGCTATGGACACAGTCCTGATTATAAACTCTGCAGGTGCTTAAAATAATTTTAAATCAATAAAATCATTTTTCAATTAATATTTTGTGTCAAATTACAGATTTTCTTTAAAGTTGCGTAGCCATTTAATAAGTAGCATAATGTACAGTGAGCAGTCATTATGATGAAATAAACCCCTTCAGGGTGATTCAAGATCCCTTTATTTCCAATAATGACCTGCTCACTGTACATTATCCCCTGCATGTCATGTTTCCAAATCAGAATAACATGATGTTCATTTTTCTGTAATTCTTCACAGAAAAAGAAATCCTCCAAGAGCTCAGAGTCATGAAGATGTTTGAATCTTCATCCCTGCAGAACCAGCGTATGAAGACAGCACATCCTCTCCATCCATTTCTGATCATATTTCAGTGGTTAGAAGGGCCACATTAAGGGCCACTGTAAATAGAAAATTAATTTTCTATTTTGGTACTTTTTTCATTGTTTCCTGTGCTTACTGGCAGAGTGGCATTCTGTGCCACAGCTGTTGTTTTTTGCTTTGTTTTTTTATGATCTTGCCATTTTAATGGCATAAGTAGGGGGATTCATAACTGTTTCATGAAATGGATGGCCCCATTTCATAATATTTCTTTTCTAAGTGTAATTCAGTCATTGATTGAACAGAAGTGTCTCTTAAACACATTGTCTTCAAGTCTAAGGGATGTCTCCCATTATAATCCTAAATCTTGATTTGTTTGTCAATATACACCCAGTAAAGAGAAGAAAAGAAGAATAAAAAGAGAATATCACAAAAAAGAATATCACATCATGAACAGTTTTATATTTATTCAGAAATATGTGGAAAACATCTTTTAAGTCTATTTTGGTATTGGGATAAATTCCTATGTTTGTGAAAAGCATGTTTTTTAAACAAAAGTTTTACATGTTTGATAAATCTTTCATAAATGCATTGTAAATTGTGCTTTAATACAAATTAAACTCCATAGTTTTTTAAAAATCCTCTGTTTTTACATCTGTTATTGTGGTCAGAGAGGGACACTGAAAGAGTATGTACTTATATAATTATTAAGTAAATATACTCATGATATGTAATTGCTGCTGTGTTTTATTATCATAGAATAATAGATTATTTTGTTTTGATCACTAACGAATACATGTAAGAGCACTTTAATGTTATAGTTTGTCAATGTGGAGCCAACTAGATTAGTAGTATAGTACTCAATCATAGCATATAAGCATTTCATAGTTTTAATTTTTTAAGTGTCAAATAAATGTAGTGGATTAAAACGTACAATATTTCCCTCTTTGACATAGTGGAGTAGAAGCACAATTAGCATAGAATAGAGAAAACTAAGTATACGTTAAGTATACGTATTTCAAAATTGTACTTCGCTAAAGTACTTAAGTAAGTGTATTTAGTTACTTTCCACCACTAACTTTAGTACAGAAGTACCTGTCGCTGCCAGGTGTGGTCAGTAGATGGCGCTGCAGTAGCTGGCTGAGGTCGCCCCAAATACACCGAAGAAGAATTTCAACTTTGTGTGTCGTAGCATCATCATGGTAACTAGCCACAGTGACGTCTTCCACCATGAATCAAGCAGCTGACGTTTAACTGTTTTAACCGTAACGTCCAAAAACAACCAAATGTGGAGGTTAAACAAAGTTCGGCACAAAGCTGGTCGACAAGGCGACAGCCTGGAGAAACTCAAGTTAAAGAGACGAGGAGCGCGAGAAAGGTGAGTTTTGGTGGTAACGTTAAGATATGTGAGAATGTGTTGTGTTTATATGGAACGGAATGTAGTCTGCTGACGTAAACCTGACGTCAGTTTAAACCGTTTTTTAACGTTAGACGTTTAGTTAGCTAGGTGACAAAAATTATGTTCTAACGTACGTAACGTAACAGTTAGCTTTCACAAGTTAGCCAACAGTACATCTTCATCTAACTTAGCTCAGTGGTTTTCAAACTCAGGTCCGGGGACCAACAAGGGTCCTTGAGGAGGTCCCCATCAAAAGGGTTAAAGAGTAGAAATAGGATTGAGCGATTGTAATTTATAGTGATCTTAGTTTGATCACTGGTTAACTGTGAAGACTCCAAAAATAACAACATTACTTGGTGGTGATTCCTTTAGATAAATTCTTTTTTAAAGGGATAGTTAAAGGGATAGTTAAAGGGATAGTTAAAGGGAAATTCAGTCATTGTCTACTCATCCTCACACTGATTGAAGGTCAGGTTTAGTTTTTTAGTCCTCAAAACACTGTGTAAGCGAATGGTGACCCATTGTGAAATGTTTTTACACCATCATTTTTAGCCTGAATCTTCACTGTAGAGCCTCAGCTTGGAGCCACATTCACATGTGCTTGCACACAGTCTGATCAAGGTGTGTGTGTGTGTGTGGTCTTCTTGGCTGTAGGAGACTTGGATTTACACCAGATGAGCAGTATGGAGGCATTTTATGCTTTTTGTTTTGGTTGTTTTTTTTTCCTGTTCTGTGGTACCACAAAGCAGGTTCAACATACCCAGGATACCTGAAAGTGATCTGGCTTGACTAAACCTAACAAAGGCAATCAAGGATTCACATAAACAGGGCAGTGTTTGCAGCATCTGACCAATCACATCAGGGACAAGACTACTGACAGCACGCCAGCATGTTTTACAAATGAAGAGCAAAGTATAATATTAGATAAATAATAAATAAGTGTGAGTATTATGATCATAATATATCATAATAATAATAATACATTTATTCTATTCACTTTTCAGCATCCTCAAAGACACTTTACATAGGTTAAAACGATTAGAAAAAACACACTAAAATAATTCTAATACACAGCATTAATCACACATTAAAAACAGTTCAAGGCATAAATTAATAGTCCTCTCACTGCGTCCCCAAAGCGCTCTCATGCACTCGCAGCTATGTGTATTCACAAGGATGCCTGATGTTTGCAGCTGGAAAAAAAAAACTTATAATATAACTGTACCTTGCAATATCACTGCTCCATCATTAGAGCACAAGTAGATTTGACTGTAATTGTATGCGTGTATTCAATTAAATTAATGTGCATAGATAGATGTAGGCTATTCTTATGGTGCATGAGACCGTTTTAGCCTTATTCTTTCAGTAACAGAAAGTGAGGTGACATATGGCTGTTTTAACTGTTATAGCACTGAGACAGGCCCGCAGAGACAGACAGCTTGTAAGCAAGAGACTCCTGCTGAATGAAGATGAGGACCAGTCAGAGGTCACAATGGACACCAACGCAGGGGAACAGGTGAGATAGACATTGTGATAGAAAATGGTTTGGTAGAGTCCTGCACGAGCCAAAAACTCCAGCTTTATCCCAGCCCTTTATCTTTCAACCCAGGACCAACACCAGGTCACCCTAAGCTCTCTCTGAGACTCTGATGCACATCTCTCTAATCTGTTAGTTCTCTTTCTATTGTCAATTTGCTAGGACTGCAGTGTTCTTGAAGCCAGCCCATGTGCTTCTCAAGTTTCTACTTAATATAAACATGAATGGGATTTCAACCTATCTAATACACTGTCTGTGGTGCTAACTGGCTCTTGGACTGCTGTACTCATTTTTGGATAAATACAAAAGAGAAGGGAGAAGAACAGCAAGCTGAGCAGATTAAAGTAGTTTGTGACTAAACACTAAAATAAAGGGAAAAGTAAAATAAAATTGGTGAAATAAGAAATGACTACTAGAAACGATACACTCATTCAGAGGGAAACACTAAAATGTTATGAATACTATTTAGAATATATTACATTATAAATATTCATATATATTTGATATATTCATATATTAAATATTAATCAATAGACCAATATTTTATACAGTGTTCTCTGTGTGTAGTTTATATGGGCCCAATGAAAGGAAAGCGAAAGATTAAACTGTAAAAAAAAAAAAAAAAAAGGTGGCCCAAACCTGGCCATAATGGACTCAGCAGGTCAGGGAGCCTAAAACTTTCCATCTGAATCTGCTCTTCATTTTCCCAGGATGTGGTCAGTTTGTTCCACAAACTTCAACACAGCGGACCAGAGAAGGAGGTCCACCTGAAAGCCTTGAGTAAAGCTCTCCGTGACCCATCAGCACAGCTCATCTTCATCAAGTATGGTTGTAATTTTGAATTTAAATAATGGTATAGCCACTTGTATTTCTGTTTCTCATGTAAGTCTATAAACCTTTATTCCCCCTAGGCAGGAGAATAGTATGCATCTTCTGGTTGGTCTCCTCACTGGCTCTAATGCCACATGCCGTCTGCAGGCTGTTCGGTGTCTTCATGAGCTGTCTCACTCTCCCCACACCAACGTGGCAACAGCTTGTTTGCCTGCCACCCCCTACCTGCTCACCTACCTGTCCAGTCAGAGCACCAAGTTCACTGTGAGTACCTGCTCATACCAGGCAGTGTGTAATATTATCACCCTTTAGTGCAGGAGAGTTTTTAACTTTCCATGTGTGTGTGTTCATGTGTGCACAGGAGCTGTGTCTCTACACACTGGGTAACTTATGCCCAGACAGTGATGTTGTTAAAGAGAAGCTCCTGGCCCAGGGAATCATACCAGCTCTGGCTAACTGTATAGAGGTAAACTAACAAGATTCATTTGTCGCCAACTTTGTAACAACACCACAGGTTTAATATCTTCACTGTGCCTTGTTGATATGTGAGTAAATCTTTCTAGAATTTCTACAAAAAAGGATCTAAATCCAGTTTTCCACAGAACCCTGATTTGGTACCACACAATGCTAAATGTAGTAACGTATCTCTTGATGTTTCTGTGTGTGTGTGTCCAGAACCAGAGACATAACCTTGCGGTGGTGGAAGCTGTGGGGTTCACCCTCTCTCAGCTTCTCCAGGCCAAAGATGCAGCAGAAGAAAGTAATCCCGTAAGCACTCTAATGATACTGCAGTTTACCTCTCGTTATCTATCACTGTTCTAATATCATCGCTGTTAAAATAATTTTTCTTGCAAGGCTTTTCTCACATTAAAAGGATAATTTGGACTATTTGAATGAACTTATTTGAATTTGAATAGACGCTGGTCGAAGCTAAGCAATGTTCTGCTGGGGACGGGGTCAGCACCAAAAGGTATTTTGCCATTTACACAGATGTTCATCAAAAAAGAACATTTAAAATTTCAGTGTACACTATATTTAGAATACTTTCACCGCTTTACTTTGCCACCAGAAAGCCTTTTGTAACGGGAAATTGCCATTATTTAAGCCAACTATCTCTCTCTTCAAACCAATGGAGCTCCATAGGCAAAATCAGTCATTTTACATTGCAAAACATGGGAGTTGCTGGTTTACCACTGCCTTCACCAGAGTCACACAATAACACAAACAACAACTGACAACAAACAGATTGAGCTGTTGGACAGTAATCCTAGTTCTGAGGTAAAATGACCAATTAACCTGGGCTTGGTTGCTTTGGGGAGAGAAATATTTGACTTATACAATGCCATTTTCCCACCAGAAAAGGCCGTCTGACAGCAAAGTAAAGCAGTGAAAATATTCTAAGCATAGCATACACTTAAATGATTGTTGATTAATTTATTTTTTCTGAACCATTTTTCAATGGCTAAAACACCTTTTGTTGCTGACCCTTTCCACCGCAGCTCATTTCTTAGCTTCCGTGCTGAAACTTTCTCCGCTTCTTCGAACTGGCGGTGTTTCGACCTCTTGTCAGCTGTGTAACAGTCTTCCTTTGTATCTGCAGGATGGTCCTGGCCTCCAGTTTACCTTCACACTTGTTATCAGTTCTGACTTCTGACCTAAAGTTTGGCCTGGCACCTGCCATTGAGTGTGCATGGTGTCTGCACTACCTCACATGCAGGTGAGAGCAGAGATCCTCAGCAAGTGTCAGCAGTTATATTTACTCAGTTATCACTACATGTTATAGTTCTACAAACAATGTTATGTGTTATATTACTCATCATATTAATAATGACGGGTCTTTCTTCTGCATTTGTCTGATTCCAAAGCATGGAGGATAACAGAGCGCTGTTGGCTCAAGAGGCCCTGTTGAAGTGCAGTTCCCTGTTAGTGTCACTAGGTGGTGCTGTGGCTGAAGGAAACAAAGAAGAAGGAATGGAGCTGGTAAGGATATTAATGGATCAAACAGCATTTCATTATGGTTCCTTTGTTTTTAATGCTTTGTTTGCAGATCATGAGATGAGTTGCATGTGTGCGTGTGTGAGAGAGAGAGAGGCCAACAGGGCTGGAGCTTGTCCACAACTAATCTTGACATACTACCGAACCCATCAGCCTAAAATCCTTTGTGCACATCTATGACTGTATTCTCAAGGACCCCTCATGGTTGTGTTGATTCACATTTTTTGAAAGACCTTGAAAAATCTATATATAACCTATACTGACTGCTGACTGTCCATTAACAACTGCAAAGCTAAAACAAGGCTTATCACAGTGAGTAACTATGTTCATATAAGCAATTTACATGTAGTTAACATTTACTGAGGAAATAAATTAAATTTATTTAAAGTTACAAATTAAAAATGTTAAGTGATTACAAAGCGGTTACATTCAAATATTCTTTTCAGATTTCCTGGCAGAGATCTGTACTGTACACTGGAGTGCACTCCTCTAATTATTGTTGTTGTTGTTGTTTTCATTTGTTTGTCTGTTTATTGTTTTAACTTCTTCTTTAAACAAATAATGTGTACCAGAACTTTTAATTACTTCAGACTATTTTTCGAAGCATTCAAGTGCCTGATTTCTTACCTTGCAAGACCTCACTGGTTTCAGATAATTTCACGAAGGAATGAAAATAAATTTGCGGCAACTTAAGACATGCTTGAGAGAAGGTGAACAATTTAAGCTTAAATTTATTTAGTCAAAATGAGGCAGTGTTACATAGTAAAGCCACTGCTGCGTCCCGTTTGTAGTTGGTGCATTCACAAATGCTAAAAAAGGACCACATGAAAATAAAACAAAATACCAAAAATTAAGAGACTTATATTGTGTTTTAGGTGGTTTCTTACATTTCACAGTCTACAAAGGAGAGGTTTTTTTTTTTAGTCTTTTTTTTTTTTTAGTCTTGGCTTGCTATTATAATGCATCATTATGACAGCTTTGACAAAAAAGATACAACAATTTATACTCTGATATAATTAAATTAATTATCTAAACTTATGACCATGCTCATAAAATCAGCCACAATGTAATTTACACACCATTTGTAATCTGGAGGCTGAAGTAAGCATACATGTAATATAGTAACAATATGGTGTGTTAACTGACAGGAAACAGTCAATGTGTTCTTCCTCTCTAGCTCATCTGTCCTCTGTTGAGATGTGTGGGAAACCTCCTGTCTCCTGCCCATGGAAGACCTGAGCACTCAAGTGGGTGATGTTCGTATTGTGGTCGCTCTGTGTGCACTTCTTCAGGCGTACCTGCAGACCCAGCCAGCCTTGGCCAGAGAGACTGCCTGGGTCCTCAACAACCTCACAGGTTTTAACACTCTGTTATAATCACATCTGATGAAACACTTATTTCTGCACTTCATGTTACAATTGGGATTTCTGTTCGTATGTACTCTATGGATTGTTTGGCTCCGAGACAGATGAGGTGCAGAGACAGCTTTTATCAGCACACATGAACTCTGTAAGCACACAAAAGTAATTATTTACACAGTTATTAAATTTAGTTTGGATTCCAGAAAGGTAATTTGGCACCTGTGTATCACTATACATCTGAAGATTTAGATATTGACTAGGAGTTCATGTGTGTAATGATGTTTGTTCTGATGCATTTTTCCATCTCTCTGCTACAGCTCACTCCAGTGCTTTGTGCTCTGCTCTGCTGACTCGCAACTTGGTCCCTGGACTGATCCAGCTCCTCCCTTTCTCTCAAGGCATCAATATCATGGTCTGTGCAATCTAAAGCCAGAGTTTGATATCATTGCTTTCATAGAATATTTCACTGTCATTGTAGCACATGATGATGAACAGTATGTTTGTTTCACTATTATCTTTGGAATGATCCAGAGTCCTTCATTTCTACACACAACCCCACAATAGGCTTGCCACAGTGGTACACAGTGTTTAGACATATACCCATTACATTACTCACCACTTTCTACACGTGTATCAATACTTTGTGGCTTCTCCATACGGCAGCAGTAGCAGAGTCACAGCACAGAGTCACAGGAATCAGATTTTAAACGTAGGCTACCTTAAAAAGGGAGTAATCACAGCCTGACATGAGGTTGCTTGACAACAGGATATTGTTGCACAGACTGGAATCCACTGGATGACTTGGCAAAACCAAGTTAGCCTTGAGCTAACATTACCACCAGTGTGTACATTAGCATTACTTTACTCATCAGTGGATGTCAGCTACAGTTGTTGGGATTAGTGTGGGGGATGTTTAATATATCTGGCAACTCAAAACTTAAGAATGAAGCGTTTGTTTTGTTCAAAGTACAAGACTCAACATTAATGTTAAAGATCAAGGTAAGCCCCGTGTAAT
Organism: Lutjanus argentimaculatus; assembly: GCA_034769285.1. Taxonomy (NCBI): domain Eukaryota; kingdom Metazoa; phylum Chordata; class Actinopteri; order Lutjaniformes; family Lutjanidae; genus Lutjanus; species Lutjanus argentimaculatus. The sequence continues at coordinate 21,004,723 of JAWZSL010000006.1, forward strand.
AGTAACACTGATGTAGTCACAAGTTTATTAATCAGTGGGGAAAATTGTCTTGCTGTGGCATCTCTCCATCTCATTGTTCCTTCTTGTTATACTCAGATCCTGAGGGTTCTAGCAAATATTGCCCACAAGAAAAGGGAGTTCTGTGTCCAGCTGGCCCATCTTGGATTGCTGTCTGCACTGTGTGCCACACTGAAAATGGCTGACCAAGAGATGGTGACCCTGAGTATGGATGTGCTGTTCATGCTGGTAGTTAGTAGTCCACAGGTAAGTTAGTCAAACCTGTAAAACTGTGATACTGCACAGTAAAGAGAATGATTAGCTTTTACCAAGCTACTGTAGTTGTAACAGCTTTTACCAGAGTTATTCTTTCCCGTAGGTGGTCGAGGAGTTTGTGAGGCAAGGTGGCCTTCCACTGTTAGAAGTTATACAGTACAACGGTGAAGGAGAAATCAGACGAAGAGCGACATATCTTCTGGAGCACCACCTGTTGTCCTACTCATCCTATTGTCTTCGTAAAGTCTTTCATAAAGTTTGTTTTGCTTGTTGAATTAATACTAATTCAGATTTCTTTTTTTTAATGACTGATATCTTTTGTTTTGCAGGTGGACAACACCTCATATCCCTGAACAGGAAGGAACAGGAAAGCATCAAATTCACACTATGTGATGCAAAAAACCAGCACCATGAGGACACACCTGAGAGTTCATGACATTCTTGTTTACTTAATGCAATCTCGCAACGGACAAGCAATGTATTTAAAGTAATATTTGATACATTTAAATATGATCTACTGGTATTATGATGTCCAGTATATTCACTGTTGTTATCATCAGTGGTATTTTAATATATGTAAAAATGAAATATTTTTTAATACCTCAGACTCTGTGCCTTACACTCTGACATGTTCTTTGATCTGTTTAATATTGCCACCATCAACTGAGACACTGAGGAAAACTGATGTGTTTCTTCATCAAATCCTCATTTTAAACTGAATCACCTACTGCATGTACAGAGGATGGGTTTATATGATTGAATATAAATATCTAGAATGAGGGTGATGTAAAAGCACCCTTTTGTGATGACGGATTTTAGAAGTATCATGTATTTTGAGTCAATAATGTAATGCATTACTGCCTGTTCAATCATCAAATGAATAAATATCACCTTCACTGCAAACGTACAACTTTTTTGAGTGAAAGGTCTTATTGGACATCTATTAAAGTTTTGTTTGGTTTGGTATATTAGCAGAAATGAGTAGATCAGACTAGTTTTTGTCATGCTGTGTAAGATAAAGTACATAACATGATCATAGTTTTTTTCTGAAACCTATAACATTGTACTGGAGGAAAGTTTTTCAAATGCTTTTGGCTTTTCCTACTTTTTCACCCTAATGAGAAACAGCCTCAGCCTGTAACTTGCTAACAAACCATTCATCTCTCCTGGTAATGAAAAAACTTCCTGTCTTCCTCTTTCCCATTGCATTCCGTTCCCATTATCATTCACACTGCTTCTCTGCATGAAAACCTACAACAAGGTGGGTCACTTCATGTTTTTGTTCATATACTTGCATACTTTGGGACTGGTTGTACAGTTTTGCATGCAGCAGATATCTGAAGTACTTCTGCAAGACCACAACTATTCTGTCTCTTAAAATCTGCCCAGTTGACTTTGAAAAATGCGATTTGGGCTGTTGATGGGAGAGCAGACATTTGGTTTGGTTAATTCCTGTTATTTCTTGCCGTACTTACTGTGTGAGGCAGGGGCAGTAATGTTACATTACTTTAAATTAAAGCCTCAACAGTCCTACATACTCTCAGTGACATACCTCAACTTACAAGAAATCTAGCTATTAAAGTTTAAAAAAATGTTTTGCCTGTCAGTTTATATTTTAGTTATATATTATGGTCAGTTACTGTTATCCTATAACCTGTATGTTATGAACATGTCATTTTAAAAAAAGATTCATCTAAAACTGGAACACCTTCGGCATGTAGGATGGTTTAATATGACCGACTGTAAATATCTAGAGCGAGGGTGCACCCTTTTTGTGATGATGTGTTTTATAATTATGTATTTTGAGTCATGATATAATGTCATTAATGTTTGTATATTCATCAAATGTATTTTTTCAAGTATATAAAAAGTATCACCTTCATTTAGGGACAGTTCACCCAAAAATAAGAAATTCAGCCATTATCTACCCACCGTCATCCCTATAGAAGGTTGGGTTTATTTTTTTAGTAGACGAAACACTGCTTGACTTTCACTGGAAAACAGTGTTGCAGAATCTCCCAACAAGTGCAAGTGAATCGGCATATCGTAGCTTTAGGAGACTTAGATTACACCAGACAAGCAGTATGAAGGCATTTTGTGTTTTTTTGTTTTGTTTTGTTTTTGTTTTTTCTGTTTGAAAACTGGTCAGCATTCAAATTGTTTGGGGGTTTCTGCAATGCTGTTTTCATGTGAAACTCCGGCAGTGTATTGTGGGCTAAAACACTAAAAAATATTAAAGGTTTATGTGGTTTTGTTTATTGACTAAAGTAACATTTCAGACAAGAAAATTTTTAAAAAGTCCCTTTGTTCTGCGCTTTTCGAGAGACAAATATATAACATGCTGATTTTTTCTGAACACTGGAGCTGAAAAGATTCCTGTTGAAAAGATGACTGCCTTTAACTTTAAACACAAATATTATTCTAATGCCCACAGGTCCCTTGAATTAGATGCAGCCTCAGATTGTCACACCCACCTGCAAAAACTGAAATTAAGATTCCTGATACATGAAAATACATCTGAAGATGCTTCTGCTTTTCCCACTCAAACAGAGTAACTGTCTGTTGACTGCAGCCTCAGCCAGGAGGTTATGTCATTGCCATTGGATGGTGTCCAATATTTCAACTGTGAACAGTAACAACCTCTCATTGATGGGAGGTGGTGACCAAATCACTGCCCACCCCCTCCCAGCTTCTGGCTTAACTCTTCCTTCTTCTTCCATAACCAGTGAGATTCTGCCTCCTGTGACCTGCAGGCTGTTGTTTTCTTTATTTCAAATGTTTTTCTTTTTTAACCCACTTTTGCTTTTTCACATTAATGTGTTTTCATGTCAGCATTTAACATTGTTGTGCTTTGTGCTGATGAGAGCCAGTCTTCCTGTCACTGGATTTCCACACAGATCTCAGTGGGATTTCATCTGACTGGTGACTGAGTCAGTATTGTGCTGAGGAACAGCCTCAGCCTGTGACTTGCAAACAAAGCATTCAGCTCCTCCTCCAAATGAAAAAAAAAAGCTAAACTCCTAAATTTCCTCACTTCCTCTGTCCACCCACAACATTCCCTTCCTGTTTTCAGTCTCACTACTTCTCTACATGAACATCTAAAACACGGTGGGTCATGTTTTTGTGCACATCTCTGCATACTTTGAGACTGCTTTTACAATCTTGCATGCAGCAGGTATCTGAAGTACTTCTGCTAGACCACAATTATTCTGTCTCTTTAAATCTGCCTAGTTGACCACAACTAAACACAGCTTATATTCTACTGGCGATGGAGGGCACTGAGTCAACAACTAGAGAGAGAGCAACAGGGAAAGATGGGAATCAGGAGGTGGACCAAACGGTGCTGATGCCCAGCAAGCCTCTGCATCGCTTCATCCAAAAAGAGCCCAGAAGTCTCGGGGTAATACAGCAATCCAGGGCCACACGTAGTAAATGAGTGTATAGAAACAGATGTATACAAAAAGAGCTGTTCTGAAGCTACTTTAATCCATCCTTTCTCTTCTCTTTCCCAGATTGTTCTTGTGATGTTTGGCTGTGCAGAACTCCTGATGGGTTTTAATCTGGCCAGTGAAACTGAACCCACTTCTTTAAAGATCTACGTTCCCTTCTGGCAGGGAGTTCTGGTACATGACATTTGGTTGTTAATGGTGAAAACTGTTAAGTATCATACTTGATTGACTGTATGTTCAGTGAAATAATGTGTGTCTCATTTAAAAGCACATGCACTTGTCTTCAAATTACAATATACAGTATTAGAGTGGCTACTTAAAGCCCCTGAAAACTAACAGGAACAATTTAACAATTTCCTATGTTTATTTGCTTTCTTACTTAAAGTTAGATGAAAAAGTCAGTACCACTTCTGTATGTGTGTGCAGTAATTGTGAAGCTACAGCAGCACCTTAGCTTAGCATAAAAGAGGAAACGGGACATAATAGCTGGCCTGGCCATGTCTAAAGGAAACAAAATCATACTAGCACCTCTAAAGCTCACTTGTTAACATGTTAAATCATACTTGTTTAATTAGAACAAAAACTGATGTGTAGGAATTACAGTTAATGGTGTTACAGAGATTTTGCACCAGACTATGGCTGCATTCAAAACTCCAAACTAAAATGTTATTTAATGTACACTTAAACAGTATGTAAGATTTAGTATCTCTGAAACTTTAATATGACATCAATAGTACGTGACGTGTACACTATTTCTGGGGAGATATTACAGTATTAGTACTAGTTTGTCTTTTGCACAGGTTACACAGTTACATGAACATTGAGTTTTCAGTCACATAATTAGATTTTTGTACAGATAAAACATTAGCAAGCTTTAGAGTTGCTGTTACCTTTTAGATAGAGCTGGGATAGCTGTTTTCACTGTTTCCTTAGTTTATGCTAAGCTAAGCTAACTGGCTGTTGGCTGTGGCCTTATATTTACGGCACAGAGGTATCAATCTTCTCATCTAACACTCTGCAAAAAAATGTCAGACTCTTCTATCAAGTCAACTCAAGTTAATGTGGACAAACTTGTTATATCAAAAATAAAAACTTAAATTTTAGAGGAGCGGGGCATTAGGCAGACTGTGGATTTTATCATATTGTGCTCTATAATGTTTTGTTTTTAAAGTTTCTTGTCTGTGGAAGCCTGTCTATCTACACCGGGCTACATCCATCCAAGAAGATGGTAGGTATATTGTGATTTTATGCTCAAGTTTTAGTGTTTAATGTTATTTAGTCCTTAATCTCTCTTTGTTTTTCATTAACTCACCTAATCTTGTTGGACTTATCTTTCCCAGGTGACTGTGTCATTGGCCATGTATGTGGTTACGCTCTTGGGAATCATAGTCTCTCTTGGATTTAGGATATACTGCCTCACCTTTTACATGCACTATAGGTACAGGAGGTATTGGATATCAGATCATGACGAGTGGACCGAATACAGATGGGTGAGTTGCAGCGTATGTTTCTTAAACTGAATGGATGACATACATGTTTTCGCAGCGTACAGTGTGAATAACTTTGTCTTTCACTTTCTCTTGCTTTAGGCGCAGCTTTTTTGTCTTGAAACCATATTGTTAACTTCCTCCCTGTGTGTGTCAGTGCTTCTCATCTTCTTGTGCGCCGTTTCACGTTTAGCTCTGAAATCCACACGTACTCAGGTAAAACATTTTTCATTGTTGTCATTTTATCTTAAACATCCTCTATCCTCTGCGATTGCACATTCATGAACAAACTTAGGAGGGAGATATTTGTGAGCAGCATAAAGTTGAAGACTGCAGACAACAAGGTACAAAGAATGAGTGAAAAACAACAACAAATAAATACTTAAATGGTTAAACCAGATTAATGAAGAAAAATCTTGTGTATGACCTTTCCAAAGTCTTCTAAACCAGTGATTGCAAACCTTTTTGGCTTGTGACCCCCTAAACCAAAGTGATGTCTATTTGTTCCCCCTCATCACCTGCTGCATATTTCTGTGGATTATGAGTAGTCAACAAAGAGAGGTTTTTATTTATCCAGTGTTCTTCAGTTCTACAAGACAATGATTCAAGATCATAACCAGAAAATGTCTAATACAAAGATATAAAAGATTTTGTCCTTGAAATAATCTAAATGGAATCATTTTATTGCCTTCTTGTTGTTCCCTTCTCTAATAACCACCTCCCTGTCTTCAACAGATTATCGTTCAGCACATCCCACCACCACCGACCACCACAACATCAAACTAAGATCAAGCTTTTTGAAGTTGTATTCTACAGTAACTAACACAGGTTTTCCTGCAGCGACCTAGCTAAATAGATAAATTTGTCATAATCTTGTACAGTATATTACATGTGACTGTCATGTGAATGTCCAGCCACAGCTATTCTGGTTATTGACATCTACATTATGTGTTACTGCTGAACCACATTTATTTTACATGCACTTAAAGGGGAACATTGCCGCTAATCTCTCTAGCAATTCTTATGTGTACTTAATGTATGGGGCAGAAATGTCAGATTACTTTGAATTAAGCCTTGATGTATATTGTATAAACAATAATATACTGTGATTTTAGTTAGCACTGGTTAAGTCAGACAGAAGCCCTATTCCTCCATAATTACAGTTTTTTTGTAAAAAGTATGTTCTCTTATGTTCCACAGTACCCCAACAAACAAGAAATCTAACTGTGAAAGATGAACAAAAAAGTTGTGACACTCAATTGACATTTTTATTTTATATTGTGCTCACTTCCAGTTTGCCTTTAATCCTGTTGTCAACATGTCTGATCATCATCTGCAACTGTATGTTATCAACAGCATGAGGACACTGAGAATACAGGGCTTATTGATCAATCAGTAGCAATCATTATTAGCAATCAGTGTAATGGACAAATAATGTTATATTTAAATTAATTTTTGATACATTTTACATATGATCTACTGGTATTTTGATGCTCATTAGCTTCAGTGTTGTTATCAATGGTATTTTAACATATATAAAGATGTTTTTTTAATGCCTGAGACTCAGTACCACCTACTGCATGTACAGAAGATGAGTTTATATGACTGAATTTAAATATCCAGAGTGAGAGTGATGCAAAAGCACTCTTTTTGTGATAATGACGTATTTTAGAGTTATCATGTATTTTGAACCATGCAATGTCATTAATGTCTATACATTCATCAAATTAATAAAAAATTAATATGACCTTCACTACAAACATAAGACTGTTTTTGAGAGCATGATCATATCTTGATAACAATATTTAAGTTTTATTTGGTTTGGTTTATTGACTAAATCAGCATATCATATTACAAAAAACAAAGTCCCATTGTTGCATGGTTTTATAAGGCCTTGTAAGCGAAGTAACATGCTGACATTTCCTAAACCCTATAAAACTGTATAGGAGGGACGATTTTGTGTGATGAAATTGAAAAGATTCCCGTTCAAAAGATGCAAATGACTCCATTTAAACTTCAGAAATATTCAAATGTTCACAGGTCCTTTGAGTTAGTTGCAGCCCCTTTTCCAATCCACACCCACCTGCAAAAACTGAAATTAAGATTCTTGATACATGAAAATACATCTAAAGATGCTTCCACTTTTCTCACAAACAGATTATCTGGTGACTGGAGCCTTGGCCAGAAGGTGATGTCTGGACAGTGTCCAGTTTTCACTGGCTGTTTTGATCCTTAACCGTAACACCCTCTCGATCGTGGGTTGGCAGTGGTGGCTAAATCACTGCCCATCCCCTCCTGGCCTCTAGCTCAGCTCTTCCCTCCTCTTCCATAACCAGCAAGAGACTCTCTCTACTGCCTCCCCCAACCAAGAGGGTGCTTTTTTCTCTCCCTGTTTCCCTTATTCCAATGGCTGTGAACATTCTCCACACTGACTGACCTCTACAGGCGGCATCGAATGGGAACAGCCACGGCCCCTTGAAAGGAGATGCAGTTTGGTTCCAGCTTCCATAGCTGGTGAAAAGCTCCTCAGCTTTTGATCTGTTTCACCTCTAAATTCTGCGCATCTGCCTGGATCATGGCTCTCCTCTCCTTTGTATCTGCTTTTCTCCCACTCCTGGAAATGGTTGGTTGACCCTGCATTTTGCCATTTGAACTCCTCCACCATAGATGACAGAGGCAGTTGTAGCTAGCAGGACCTTATGATGTGAAGCTTGGAGGTATTTCCAGCCACTTATGAAGGTACTTGTTGATTTTCCTCTCCATTCCTGTCACACAATATGGGAACTTCATAAACTGTCAACAGTCTGGGTAGCCAACCCTGTTGATGGAGCCATGTCTTGAATTTCCCTGGTAGTCCTGATCTTCCTCAGCTACTCAGTGCCAGTGGCATTGTTAGCGCCAAACAGGGAGTTGTCAAATTACTTCCCAGAAACATTTAAGTGGATTCTTCTCTCTTGATGGAATAGCCTCCCCCTGGACTTGCAGCTTGAACTTCTTGGGTACTTTCTGTTTCTTGATTACCATGCTCCTCAATTTCTAAGGCTTGAACTTCATCCTGGCCCATGTTGTCATGTCACCAAGCATTGTGAGGGCCCACCTTGCCTCCATATGGGTTGTAATTAGGGGCCATGCAGCCTAAGCTGCCAGGACCCTATTGTAATCCTGCATGTTCTTCTTTCTTTCTTTCTTTCTTTCCTTTCTTTCTTTCTTCTTCTTTCTCTTCCGAGGAAATCCTACTTCCCATGCACGAAAAATGACCAAACTTTGCACAAAGGTCCAGTCCCATGTCAGATTGCCTCAGCTGCAAAAACAGGCCAATAGTCCTGATGGTGGCACTACAGCAAGCCTCTAAAGTTCAAAATTTTGAAAATTCATAACAAATCAACCATATCTGCTACAGATTTACAACTTTCACCAAAATGCAGCCCCAATACTATTGCAAACCTATTGCAAATTATGAAGTCCATCACTCTGTTTTTTTCAAAAACTGTAAAATTATTAAACCTATCTCCTCACACAATTTTTGCTCAATTGGCACCAAACTTGCTACAGAGCATCTTCAGACTGTCCTACACAAACGATCCAAACAGATTTTTGATTTATCAAAAAGTGAGCCTACAGTGCATCAAAATGTTTGACTGTAAACGGTATTATAAACATATACTTGCAAATTCTTGCTAAATACATTTTCAATGTTCATGAAAAAAAATGACAAAATTTTGGAGTCATGGTAGATGATGTTTGGAAAATATCAGAATTTTATCTCAAAAACTGAATTTTTTACAGCATTTTGAATTTCGCTCTCATGCAAACAATTGGAGTCAATGCAAAAATGGCATTTTTAAACATCAGTTTTTCACTTTTGGAGCCAATAAATCATTGTTAAAAACTAATGACCAACATCTCCATGCTGTCTAGATGCAATTTGTGTATTTTGGGATTTTTTGTCTCAATAACTGAATTTTTGACAGCCATTTGAAATCTGCCTTTACATGCTAACAGCTGCTGTCTTGCACACAGGTGACTGGCTTAGTCAATTTGTGAAGCTACAGGTAACATTTCCATTTGCCAGTTAGCTCAGTGAGATAGAGGATGGTTCTTGGTGTTGAAGGTTGTGAGTTCAAGCTTCAGCTTGTACAACATTTCCATATGAGAAATCTACCCAAACTTTTCACAAAGGTCCAGTCCCATGCCAGATGTCCTCAACTGGAAACACAAGACAATAGTCCTGATGGTGGCGCTACAGCAAGCCTCTAAATTTCAAAACTTTGAAAATTCATAACAAATCAACCATATGTGCTACAGCTTTGGAACTTTCACTTTGAAATTTGCTTTTCCATGGCATGGATGGCTGCTGCCTGGCACCCTGATCCTTGGCTTAGTGAATTTGTGAAGCCACACATGAACTGTCACTTGCCAATTAGCTCAGTGAGATAGAAGATGGATCTCAGTCTCAGAAGTTGTGAGTTCAAGACTCAGCTAAGGCAGAACAGACATTCAAATGTGAAAGTCCTATGTTCAGGTATCATGCTACGTGGATTAGAGACTACTAAGATTAAAATAATTATGATTCAGGGAGTTTTAGGAAGAGACAAATACTCTTTATCAACACGTTTCCCTGTTATCCCTTGTCTCTTTTCCCTGTTTATTTGGCTTAGCTATCAGTCAATATGCAGAGTCAAAAAAGAGCTACGCTGCTCTTATAAAAGAGGATATGAAGGGATGGTGTTCCTGATAAGTGTACAATTCATCAGTTGACCATGGCACATTTTGTGGGCTGTCATTTTGGAGTGAATAAAAGATTGTGGTTGCTACTGGTAGCCTGGTAATTTGAAAATGCTGGGTTTGTGCAGGACATCCTGTGTCACGCATCCAAGTCACTTGTGTAGTGTTTTCATGTCACTGTTTAGGATCGGCTCAGTTTGCTTGCAACCTAAATGGAGGTTATACCAAAAAAAGTACCAGGTACTATCCATGATGAAACATAAAAAAAGCAGAGTCAAGTCAAGCCGTGCTGGACCATGCAGTGGATATGCAGCTATAGTGAGGTCATCCTCTGAGCCTCTTATTGGAGTTTTCACATACTTTATACACGGTAAATAAACATTTCAATTAAGCCAGTGGTGGGACAAATATTTATTCTGTATCATGAAAAAAAGAAAAGTCAGTCTAATTTGAAATACAAAAGTGATTAAGTTGTAGTGTGTCATTATTAAACAATGAGCAACAGCCATAAAAAAAAAGTTTTGTTTAAAAAACAAACACGTCTCAAGTTTGCTCTTTTTTTGATACTTATCACAAACAAAACTGATCATTTTAAATTTAAGGTGTTTTTTTCACCCACTTTTACTTTTTCACATATATTCATCAACATTTGACATTGTTATTGTATTTTGTGCTGATGAGAGCCAGTCTTCCTGTCACTGGATTTCCACACAGATCTCAGTGGGATTTCATCTGACTGGTGACTGAGTAAGTATTGTACTGAGGAACAGCCTCAGCCTGTGATGTGCAACTAAACTGTTCAGCTCCTCCCCTGAATGAAAAAAAAAAGCTAAACTCTTACATTTCTACACTTCCTCTGTCCACCCGCAACAATCCCTTCCTGTTTTCAGTCTCACTACTTCTCTACATGAACATCTGCTGAGGGGAGAGCACGTGTCTATTTAGATAAATTCTTGTTCTCTTCTCCCACAACTAAACACAGCTTATATTCTACTGGCGATGGAGGGCACTGAGTCAACAACTAGAGAGAGAGCAACAGGGAAAGATGGGAATCAGGAGGTGGACCAAACGCTGCTGATGCCCAGCAAGCCTCTGCATCGCTTCATCCAAAAAGAGCCCAGAAGTCTCGGGGTAATAACACAGCAATCCAGAGCCACACGTAGTAAATGAGTGTATAGAAACAGATGTATACAAAAAGAGCTGTTCTGAAGGTACTTTAATCCATCCTTTTTCTTCTCCTTCCCAGATTGTTCTTGTGATCATTGGCTGTGCAGAGCTCCTGATGGGTTTTACTCTGGCCAGTGAAGATATACTCACTTCTTTAGAGATCTATGTTCCCTTCTGGCAGGGAGTTCTGGTACATGACATTTGGTTGTTAATGGTGAAAATTGTTAAGTATCATACTTGATTGACTGTACGTTCAGTGAAATAATGTGTGTCCCATTTAAAAGCACATGCACTTGTCTTCAAATTACAATATACAGTATTAGAGTGGCTACTTCAATTTAACAATTTCCTATGTTTATTTGCTTTCTTACTTAAAGTTAGATGAAAAAGTCAGTACCACTCCTGTATGTGTGTGCAGTAATTGTGAAGCTCTCTGAAACTTTAATATGACATCAATAGTGAGATGTACACTATTTCTGGGGAGATATTACAGTATGCAAGCATCCAGTGCTTGCACACTACTCTGGCATAAATATCCCACAATGCAATGCAGTAGTGACAACAATAACAACAGACAAAGATATACAGCAACCAAGGCAGCTCTGGCATATTGATGTATGTTGTATGTATGTTGAACAATGGTACAGTACTGAGGAGCTTTGGTTACTTCTCCAGCTACCATGATGATAACCATGATGTGAACAAGGCTAAATAAGTCACATGCAGTTATTAATATATACTTTGCGTGAATGACAAAGTTTTGTTGTTTGTTTTTAAAGTTTCTTGTCTGTGGAAGCCTGTCTATCTACACCGGGCTACATCCATCCAAGAAGATGGTAGGTATATTGTGATTTTATGCTCAAGTTTTAGTGTTTAACGTTATTTAGTCCTTAATCTCTCTTTGTTTTTCATTAACTCACCTAATCTTGTTGGACTTATCTTTCCCAGGTGACTGTGTCATTGGCCATGTATGTGGTTACGCTCTTGGGAATCGTAGTCTCTCTTGGATTTAGGATACACTGCCTCACCTTTTACACTTACAGGAGGTACAGGATGTATTGGATCTTGGATAATGACGAGTGGACCGAATACAGATGGGTGAGTTGCAGCGCATGTTTTTTAAACTGAATGGATGACATACATGTTTTCGCAGTGTATAGTGTGAATAACTTTGTCTTTCACTTTCTCTTGCTTTAGGCGCAGCTTTTTAGTCTTGAAACCATATTGCTAACTTCCTCCCTGTGTGTGTCAGTGCTTCTCATCTTCTTGTGCACCATTGCACGTTTAGCTCTGAAATCCACACGTACTCAGGTAAAACATTTTTATTGTTGTCATTTTATCTTAAACATCCTCTATCCTCTGCGATTGCACATTCATGAACAAACTTAGGAGGGAGATATTTGTGAGCAGCATAAAAGTTGAAGACTGCAGACAACGAGGTACAAAGAATGAGTGAAAAACAACAACAAATAAATACTTAAATGGTTAAACCAGATTAATGAAGAAAAATCTTGTGTATGACCTTTCCAAAGTCTTCTAAACCAGTGATTGCAAACCTTTTTGGCTTGTGACCCCCTAAACCAAAGTGATGTCTATTTGTTCCCCCTCATCACCTGCTGCATATTTCTGTGAATTATGAGTAGGTCAACAAAGAGAGGTTTTTATTTATCCAGTGTTATTGAGTTCTACAACACAATGATTCAAGATCATAACCATAAAATGTCTAATACAAAGATATAAAAGATTTTGTCCTTGAAATAATCTAAATGGGATCATTGTATTGCCTTCTTGTTGTTCCCTTCTCTAATAACCACCTCCCTGTCTTCAACAGATTATCGTCCAGCACATCCCACCACCACCGACCACCACAACATCAAACTAAGATCAAGCTTTTGAAGTTGTATTCTTCAGTAACTAACAGGTTTTCCTGCAGCGACCTAGCCCATGAAATAAATTTGTCATAATTTTGTACAGTATATTACATGTGACTGTCATGTGAATGTCCAGCCACAGCTATTCTGGTTATTGACATCTACATTATGTGTTACTGCTGAACCACATTTATTTTACGTGAACTTAAAGGGGAACATTGCCGCTAATCTCTCTAGCAATTCTTATGTGTACTTAATGTATGGGGCAGAAATGTCAGATTACTTTGAATTAAGCCTTGATGTATATTGTATAAACAATAATATACTGTGATTTTAGTTAGCACTGGTTAAGTCAGACAGAAGCCCTATTCTTCCATAATTACAGTTTTTTGTAAAAAGTATGTTCTTTTATGTTCCACAGTACCCCAACAAACAAGAAATCTAACTGTGAAAGATGAACAAAAAAGTTGTGACACTCAATTGACATTTTGATTTTATATTGTGCTCACTTCCAGTTTGCCTTTAATCCTGTTGTCAACATGTCTGATCTATCATCTACAACTGTATGTTATCAACAGCATGAGGACACTGAGAATACAGGGCTTATTGATCAATCAGTAGCAATCATCATTAGCAATCAGTGTAATGGACAAATAATGTTATGTTTAAACTAATTTTTGATACCTCATATATGTGATCTACTGGTATTTTGATGCTCATTAGCTTCAGTGTTGTGGTATGTTAACATATATAAATAGAATTTTTCAATGCCTGGGACTCAGTACCAGCTACCAGTACCAACTCAGTGTTGCATGATGTGCAAGCATCAATTGAGAGACTGAAGAAGACTGATGTATATTTTCTCATCAGTGTCTCTCATATGAAACTGGCTGCATGTACAGAAGATGGCTTTATATGACTGAATGTAAATATCTAGAGTGTGTGTGATGCAAAAGCACTCTTTTTGTGATAATGACGTATTTTAGAGTTATCATGTATTTTGAACTATGCAATGTTTCAAAAATAATGTCTGTACATTCATCAAATTAATAAATACCACCTTCACTGCAAAAGTAAGACTTTTTTTTTAGTGAAAGAGCTTATCTGGATATCTGTTTAAGTTGTGTTTGGTTTGGTATATTAGCAGGAACTGTGCTGGTTAAGTCAAGCCGTGCTGGACCATGACTGGATATGCAGCTACGGCGAGCTCATCCTAGGAGCCTCTTATTGGAGTTTTCACATTCATTATACATATTATATGATATATTACATACAGTAAATAAACATTTCAATTAAGCCAGTGGTGGGACAAATAATAAATAATTAAGCTGTAGTGTGTCATTATTAAACAATGATCAGCAGCCATAAAAGGGCTCAGTGGGATTTCATCTGACTGGTGACTGAGTCAATAGGTGCGTTCAAGATGAACTGCGCCTCGCCTAGACGAGATCAGGCGGCCGCAGCACGAGGTGGAGACAAAAAGCTGCAGTCAAGTCAGTTTGCAGCAGACTTCAGAGAAAATACAGGAAGAGGCATTAACATCCTGTTAGATCACCTGTAGGTTACCTGTTTGCAGACACGTTCAGAGCTGAAGAAATAAAGTGCATTCTTGATCGCTGATTGAAGCTGAAATAGAAGAGATCCTCCTGCAGTTACATGGAACATCTGTTCTTTGATCTGCCTTGTAAAACATTTTGTAACTGTTCGTTTGATAAGTCACATATATAACCTTTTATTATTATTATTATTATTATTATTATTATTATTATTATTATTATTATCATTATTATTATAGATTAAATCATTGCACAACATAACACTAATAAATCTAGCGTAATGTTGCAGTTACACAGAAAATTAGTGGTTTATACAACACGTGGTGTTTGTTGTCAAAATTAAGAGTCAATCAGAGCCTGTCAGCTTATCGATCAGGTGACAGCCAGGCGCTTGCAGTCGGTGGAGAGCAACTGGCCTCGATCTCTTAAGGTTATCGTTGCCCACGTGTGCATGACGTCAGTGCAAGTCGGGATCAAGTCGGACACAAATCTAACCGGCATGCATCGTGCGGCGATCGCCGGTGATCGATTCTGCGCAGGCCTGGCTGATCTCGAACGCACCTATCATGAGGAACAGCCTCAGTCTGTGATGTGCAACCAAACCATTCAGCTCCTCCCCCTGATTAAAAAAAGATCAACAATTTCCTCACTTCCTCTATCCACCCACAACATTCCCTTCCTGTTTTCACTCTCACTGCTTCGAGTCTACTGGCGATGGAGGGCACTGAGTCAACAACTAGAGCGAGAGCAACAGGGAAAGATGATAATGTGGAGGTGCACCAAACGGTGCTGATGTCCAGCAAGCCTCTGCATCGCTTCATCCAAAAAGAGCCCAGAAGTCTCGGGGTAACACAGCAATCCAGAGCCACACGTAGAAAAATGAGTGTATAGAAACAGATGTATACAAAAAGAGCTGTTCTGAAGCTACTTTAATCCATCCTTTCTCTTCTCTTTCCCAGATTGTTCTTGTGATCTTTGGCTGTGCAGAGCTCCTGATGGGTTTTAATCTGGCCAGTGAAATGTTGCCCACTTCTTTTCGTATCTACATTCCCTTCTGGCAGGGAGTTCTGGTACATGACATTTGGCTGCTTAGCAGTAACAAATGCTGCAATATCATTTAAGTTCACTCACATTGTATGTCATACACATGCACTTGTCTTCAAAAGAAAATACGGCATCATAGCCCCTGAATACTTTTGAAAACTTACTTATGAAAACTTTTGGTTATGTAGCCCTCTAAGGGTTTGTTTGTTTTTTCTTTTTGAGGATTACTTTTGCAATCCCTACCAATATGTTTTGCGCTCTCTCGCAATAAATTTTGCTTTATCACGCAATATTTTTCTTCTTCCATTCATTCTGAGCCATATGGCAATTTCCACTCAGCTGGTCCTGGGGTAATTACCTAGCATGGATCAACTGATTAAACTGTATTTTGAACTACTGGGCATTAAGAATGCTGATATCGTACTACTGTCCAAGTAATAGGCATCGTTACAGTGAAAGTAAATTTTCTTTGATCAAGCTCTAGGCTACGGTAATCAGCAGGATGCTGTCGGTTTCAGTTGTACGAGTTCTATCAATCTTCTCATTTAACTCTAAAAGCAGAAAATAAGTGATTTTTTTCTGGTTCAGTTTATTTAATATTTAATATTGATGACCTTGTTGATTTTATTGTATTCCCTCCTATGACATAGCCTGTATTTCCCACTGAATCAATCAAGTATCTTTCTCAATCAAACTTTTATTAAAAATTGCTGACTCAAATATAAATGACTTTCCTCTTCAGCACAGAGGATCTTTTGTTACTTCTGCAGCTGCCATGATAATAAACATGACATGGACAAGGCTGGACAAGTCACATGCAGTCAGTTTGGGTGAATGACAAAGGAAAATTATGTGATAATCATTTTTTGTGTTGCTTGTTTTTGTTGCTAGTTTCTTGTCTGTGGAAGCCTGTCTATCCACACTGAGGTACATCCATCCAAGAGGATGGTAGGTATATTGTGATTTCATATTCTAGTGTTTAACTTTATTTAGTCACCCTCAATCGCTCTTCCTTTCTCAATAACTCACCTAATTTTGTTGGACTTATCTTTCCCAGGTGACTGTGTGTTTGGCCATGTATGTGGTTACTCTCTTAGGAATCATAGTCTCTCTTGGATATAGGATATACTGCCTCGGCTATTACAAAATAGGGGTGAAACGGGGGTGGATGGAGAAGTGGGGGCATTACAGAACGGTGAGCTGCAGCATACATTGTTTAGATTGAATGGACAGCATGCACATCTTCACAGTTTGCAGTCTGAATTTAATCTTTCACCGTTTCTTGTTTTTCAGGACCAGCTTTTTGGTGTTGAAGTCTTATTGTTAGCTTCCTCTCTGTGTGTGTCAGTGCTTCTCATCTTCTTGTGCACCATCGCACGTTTAGCTCTGAGATCCACACATACTCAGGTAAAAGAAAAATGAAAAAAGTTATTACGTCATCTAAAACAGGCCCTATCCTCTGTGATTGCACACTCATAAACAAATTTAAATCTTTGGAGTGAAATATTTGTGACCAGAATAAAAGTTGAAGACTGCAGACAATAAGGTACAAATATAAATGAAAACTTTAAACAAAACTAATAAAAGGGAGAAGTGAAGAAAAATCTTCTGTATGACCTCCAGACCAGTGGTTTCTAACCTTTTTTGGCTTGTTACCCCTTAAAACAAACCAATGTCTATTTGTTACCCCTCATCACCTGCTGCATATTTTTTGTAGATTATGACCAGGTCAGTGTTTGTTTGTTTGTTTTATTTATTTATGTATTTCACAAGAAAAAAAACCCTACATTAACCTTAGTTTGGTAGCATCAATGTCTTCTGGTCTCTTATGTTGTTAATTAAACCCTCAGATATATCTTCTGACCAGCAGATATGGCAATACCACCATCAAACATCATTTATACAATCTTAACCTCACAGAAAGAGTCCCTAACTGGATCCAAATCCTACATTTTTGTTATGTTTATTTAACCAGCAAGATTAAATATGTCAGTGACAGATAACACAAAGTATGCCACAAAATCAGAATTCAACAGAATGCAAGTATGAAATCATGATCATACAATTTCTAATACAAATATATAAAAGATTTTGTCTCAGAAACAACCTAAAAGTGATATTAAAATGAGCCAAGGGCTGTCTTAAACCATAGAAATAACATTATTCATTAGCTGTGTGTCAGTCATCATTGTATTGCCTTCTTGTTGTTCTCTTCCCTAATAACCATCTCCATATCTTCAACAGGTTATTGTCCAGCACATCCCACCACCGAGTGACTCAACAGTAAACTAAGATCAAGCTTTTGAAGTTTTATTCTACAATAACTCACACTGGTTTTCCTGCAACATGTCTATCCTGTGAAAGAAATTTGTCCTAATTCTGAGCAGTATATTGCATGTGAATGCCATGTGAATGTGAATATCCAGTCACAGCTTTCATATTTACCCACATCTAGGGGCAGTAGCCCTCTAGCCCAGTCACAACTTTTCACTACATTTTACCTCTATGGTGTCTTATGTGTAACTGCTGAATCACATTTATTTTACATGCACTTTCAAGGGAAGATCATAACCTCTAATCTTTCTAGCGAGGCCGATGTGCACTCACTGTGTGGGGCAGTAATGTCATATTACTTCGAATTAAAGCCTCAACACCCCAATACTGATAACCTTCAATAATGTCAACTGATTAATCATATATTCATATATCACCTCTTAATGAATATTGCACTAACACTAGTTAAGTCAGCACATCTTTACATATTCAAATTAACACAAATCAGAAGTACATTTTCCTTTTGTTCCACAATGTCCCAACATGAATTAAACCATGAAGGTTTCATAATAAAAAAAACCTGGATATTTTGCATCTGGATTTACATTTTAATTATATACTGTGCCCACATACTGTTTGCCTTTAAGCCTTATGCCAACATGTCTGATCAACAACTATGTTATCAGTATTTTTTTTTATTACAGTATGCAGTATAGTTTAGACTTAACTTGCAGCTTTTGATAATCAATATGAGCCTGTGTGTACACTTTATACGTTACAGTGTGATTTTGTATGAATGAGCAGATGTGGACTCTGTGTTTTTTTTTACAGGAATGTGATTGCAACTATATGCAGGTATGTTTAAGAGAAATGGCAGCATATTTGAATAGATTTGAGTTTCAGTACTCTTCCAGATTAACTGAAATGATGACGTGATGTCCATCCAGCCTGTATTTAAAGCTTGTGACTTGATGTGTGTGTTTGTGTTGTTCAGTATGTTCATCTATGACTGTGATCATGAAGAGCCTGCTTGGAAACCTGTTGCCCGTGAATATGTGAAAAACACTAATTTGGTGTCCTTGCAAAAGCTTTTCAAGAATTTAGCCTTAACTTTTAGCTACCTTGTGCAATAAATGTGACGTACATTGTCTTGTTAAATAAACAATATAATAATGAAATGATGCCCAGATTGATGATCTATTAAACACATATAATTGGCCTTATAAGTCCTGCCCTTTTTCGCTCTATGCTCCAGTGCAAGCTGAGTACTTGGCAGAACCTCGGCCAACTTTCCCCTTTTCTGTTTCCTTTACTTAGATCAGAATTAAAATTAGAATTAGAAATAATTTATTGATCTTTGGGGGGAAATTGTTTCTGTTGCAGTCGCTCCCATTCAAGAATCTAAGTATTATATAGAAAATATAAGAATGGACATAGAAATCCTATGTAAAAAATATGTAAGAAAAACACACACACATACCCCTCCTATTTTTATTTATGTATTGTATTAATGCATATTTATATACTGCATGTATACATATAAAATAAGCTAGTGTTTTTTTAACATGCTAATTTAGGCTGTGATTATAACCAATTTATTATGTTGCTTTTACACATCCCCCAGCAACATCTTTTAAAGATCTTCAAAATTTGGATTTCTTTTCAACGTAGTGAGGCCCAGCACATTTCTAAGTACAGGAAAGAAGAAAGTTCTCTCTTCGAGGTTCTAAAAGGGCTGTCTGCACAAACCAAACCACACAGAGATACCGTACTATTAAACAGAGGACAGTCTGTAGTTTGTTTGCAAGAGCACTCTGAACAGCTCGTTAGATGTCGATTCAGATCACACAGACACACACACCATGTCCAATGTGTTTAGGTTTGTCAGAGTACGAAATACCAAGTTAAAGGCCTAAATCTGTTGGACATTTTAGATATGTTCAAATGTGTATAAGCAGTGAGCAGTGATGAGCAGTGAACAAGTTTTTGCTTTGGCTCACTTTCACATGTTAAAAAAAAGACCGTTGAGATTTGGAAATGCTGCCCAGGTTCTAATCTGAAGTTGAATTGTGGTTGTGGAGTAGTTTTCATTTTGATCACTGGGACTGTGTCTTTCAATGCCGTTACTATTTCCAAATAATTGTTGTGTAATCCCATTGGTGTCATCCTAGTTCTGTTTTTTTTTTCACCCGACATCCCTTCTACATTTCATTAAGTAAGCACAAGTTTGCTCCACTCAGCAGATTCAAATCAGGGTTCCCAAACCTTTTTCAAAGTCAAATTCAAGCACTTTTTACTCTTTAAAGTGCACTTTCAAGCCTTTCCAGCACATTACAGCTGTCAGAAATGTCATATTTATATACATATAATCAAAATTATTGTTTCCTTTCTTCTTCACAATGAACTAGATGTGATTGTGCTATAAACAGCCAAAAGGATGTTTTGTGATAGAGTTTTACGGAGGGAGAGAAAATTAAAAAGAAAACACAACAGATTCATGTTTCAACATGTGTGACCTGTCTGTAAGTTGACTTCACATCCTGGCTGAGCCACTCAGATAATCACTAGACAAATAACTTTAAGTTCAATCCTTTATTTGTAAAACATTTTTCATTTTCAAGTCAGCACTCATTGAAAAAGCAACCTCCTGGCATGTTGTCATCTGTTAACCTCCCACTCACTGTGCCATCAGAGGGCACACAACGTCTGGCGGATCATGCGGTGTGTTGCCACACATGCAAACTCAGAGCAGGCGAAGCTGAAGCAGAGTAGTCTTCATTTTATGTGGAAGGCAAAAATAATCAGGCACTCTAAGACTAAGAGGGAGTACTTTAATAAAGTAATGCAATTACAATTGCAGGCACTTTATCCTAAATCCAAGCACTTTACTTATTATTATTATACAACCCTTACTTAAAATTGTTTTAAGAATTCCCAGCATCTGAACCCTGTCAAAGGCATTTTGACTCCAGTCAAATCTAGAGGTGGTTTTGACGTGTGTGCTGCATTTGTGTTGTTGAAAAGCGGGAACAGCTCATGCTGTGGGCCTGGTATAAGGTTTAGATAAACCTGGAGGAGCTGTACAGCCAAACATGCAAGAGTCAGGATGTGTCCAAGATTACTGTATATATGGACAGTAAACAACCAAACTTATGATTCACTCTTCATGCACCCTCCCAGATCCCACACCACAAAAACTGCAATGACACCTGTGACATTTTGGTCACTTAATTTATTTCCAGTCATTTCACTGAGTAGACAAACAGTAGTTCAACAGTGTAATAAAGTCTCCCCCTGGTGGTGGTAGTCTGGAACAGAGGGAAATCCAGCGGAGGCAGTTGTAGTCATATTTGGTCCACATGCATTTTTTTTTAAATGTTCACAGTATTTAATAGACGTAGCTGGCAGTGTACAGAGACTGCATGGAGGCCTTGTCAGCAGAGCCGCTGGGTTTGTACTCTCCTTTGGAGGCCAGGCCATTGATCTGAAGAGAGGAGGAGGAGAGAGTCCGGTCAAAGTCAAAGCTGAGTGTTAATGATCAACCAAGTTACCTAAACCACATTACTGCAAGACCGAACAGACAAAAAGCTTTTTTATAATCAATCATTTACCAGTCAGTATAAAGGTGGGTAATGCAAGATAAGACTCATTTAATAGACAGTTTGGTGCACAGTCCATAACTATAAATTGATAAATATGGATTAATTATTAGCATCTCTATTGATGATTAGTGATAGCTGTTCATGGCCTCTGAGACTCACCTTGGCCCTGCTGCTGAAAGCCTCCTGTGCAGCGGCCTTGTTGGCCGCTTTGCCCTGCCAGGCTGCAAGAGCAGAGGCCTGGAGTGCACGGCCATAGGAGAAGGTCAGCTTCCAGGGGCGATGGAGGGGTACCTGGTTGATGGCGTTCAGGTTGAGGGAGGCCTCCTCCTCACTCTGGCCACCAGACAGGAAGCAGATGCCTGAAAAGTCACAGAAAGCAGCTTTTTACATGTACTTTGAAATGACAGAATCTTAAAAACCCTCTTTCGCTTTTATTAATCTGGTTTCTTAAAAAGAGAATCTGGAATTTGAATTTTTTTCCTACATTTATTTTATAATTAGCAGAAATTTTGTTATCAAACTTTTGTTATGAATGTTATTTGTAGCCTGTCCTCTTCCAGGTCTCTATGGTGGAGAGGAGGTCATATGGCTCAGGTCCCATGGGTGACACCTGAAGTTGTTCAACAACCTCCTGAATCCACATTCTTAAGCATATATTTTATAATTTAATGTATTAGAAATTTTGGCAAATTCTTTATTTAATGAGATTTTGTTGTTCTGTACATGCAACATCCATTGCATGTCTGTCCATCCTGGAAGAGGAAGAGGAAGGGGAGAGAGTTCTTCCTCACCCAATCTACGGTCGAAGCAAGAGAGGGTGTTGCACATTGTACAGATTGTAAAGCCCCCAGAGGCAAATAGTGATTTGTGATACTGGGCTATATAAATAAGATTTGACCTAACTTGGTCTTATGACACTCACCAGGCACAGCAGCAGGAACAGTGCGCCTCAGAGCAGTCACTGTGGCCATGGCAACCTCCTGTGGGGTGTACTTCTTAGCGCAGGAGTGTCCAGCAGTGACCATGTTGGGCTTCAGCAGAGTTCCCTCCAGGTACACGTGGTGGTCGGACAGAGCCTTGTACACAGCAGCCAGAACCTAAAGATGAAAACAGGTTTATTACTACACATTTCAAAACTGCATGTGATGGGGAACTTTTACTGCTGGGGCCAGAATTTCAAAACCATTGATCTAGATCAGAATCATAGAGATTTTGTAATCCTTTTTGCTATTGTAGGTAAAATGATCTTGTAGGTTTGACCTGGTTAAAAAAACAAAAACAAAGATAGGAAAATGCTGATAACACAAGATCAAAATTACAAAATCTAGACATGCAGACTGAAGAACCAACCTTTTCTGTGACGTACTGGCAGCGCAGCAGGTCATGGTCTCCGTCAGGAAGGATCTCTGGCTCCACAATAGGCACCAGGCCGTTCTGGTGGAGTACGTAAATGTTAAAAGTTAGTAACTCGGTGACAATATTTTTGATCACAATGAATTCAAGTCATCTGTGTGAAGAATATGGCTGCGCACACACACCTGTTGGCAGATGCTGGCATATCTGGCTAGGACGTTGGCGTTCTCTGCAATGCCGAGAGCTGATGGGCAGCCATCTGAGATCTTGAGGACACACCTCCACTTGGCAAAGTCACAGCCGTCCTTCTTGTACTGGGCACAGCGCTCTGAAAGGCCGTCAAGACCTATAGAGGAACAACAAGCCACAGAACAGTTTGTGCTTGTGCTGCATGGTGTTGCTGAAACTTGCAAAGAAATTTTGAAATTTTGCAGTAAAAAAGGCTTGCACATCTGGGCTTTGAATTGCACAATCCGTTCTCACCTTGTGTGGTGGTCTCTCCATCTGTTCCATTCAGACCAGCTGTGCCTTTGTCCACCTGAAGCAAAAAAAACAGACACCAGTTTACTTACAGAAATCAACATTGGACAACCTGAAGATCTGAGAACCTCCGCATACAGGCTCCTCACCTTGATGCCAACGACAATGCCCTTATCCTTGATGACCTGGGGGAAGAGCTTGCCGCTGTCTGATTTCTGGTAGAGCGTCTCATGGAAGAAGATGACACCTCCCACGCTGTTGGCGATAGAGGCATCGGAGGAGAAGAGGAGGTCGCGGAAGCAACGACGGTTCTCCTCTGTGTTCTCCACGTTGATCTTCTGGAGACGCTTTCCCATGGTTCCTTAACAGAAGAGGAAATGGGAAGCATGTCAGTCGCACACTCACTTGCAGTCATCTCTCGCCATCGCAATCCACAGAGCTCACCTGTTGATTCATCAGCAGCCAGGATTCCCTTTCCTGGAGCCACGATCCTCTGAGCAATGTCAGAGAGCTCCTTCTTCTGCTCCGGAGACAGGGATGGGAACTGGTGAGTCATCCTAGAGAAGACAGAAACAAGTTATTTCACAGGTGATCAGAAACTCCTCAAGACTTAAGCAAGTATGAGGAAGATTTTTTTTTTTCCATGAAATACAATGAACCTCTTGTTGCCTCAGTTGCACCACCTCTGTAAATATTTGGCTTGCATGGTTGAACTTTGGCCATCGAACAGATAAGTTCGGCCTTTGGATGTGCAACGTAAGTTCATAGTTCACTCCTCGGAAACCAGAAAAATTGGGGGTATTAATTTACCAGGAAAGATAAGATCTGCTGACAATGCATTTCTCTAACATATTGCATGTGATGGCCATGGAGCAAACAACAATGACATGGAAACAGCCAAATCCACCAAAACTAAATCCATGGCTATTAACAAAAGAACAAATTTTGGACACAGAAAAATAAGCTTTTACAATCAGAGATGACATTTAAAAATGAATAATCTACCATAAATATAGACTTGGTAAAATGTCTTTATCTCAGTGTATGATTCTAGTTCAAGATTTGCAAAAGGCAGACAATTATGCTAAAAGCAATTTTAGAAAAAACAAGATTATTGGCAACATGATGTTTCCCCTATGATTTCTGCATAACTATAAAAGGACAGCTTAATATGAGGACAAAACATTAAAATCACAACTATTAGTTGCAGATATACAAGTTATCATAACCTGCAGGCTGAACGCGGATGTGTTTCAAATATTTGCACACACCCAAGAGGTCTACTGCAGCCATAGACAGACAACACACGACATTTAACATGCAACCCTTTCAAAGTAAAAGCACCACCAATTTTATGTTCCCAAAGAAGTGTGAACATCTTCATTTATCAGACACGACAGCCGGTTTATGCAATTCTGTGAAGTCTAGACTGCTAAATACTTGCAGCTTAAATCCATAACATTACTTGCATCGCAGCAGTTCACACCAGAAACACGCGGAACCCTGACTAACACAGTGATGTTGCAGAAAAGTTGGCTTTTCGTGCAGAGACATGGAAACCAGCCACAGCAAGACTATGCAAAAGCTAAAAACGTGAAAAACAGGTTTTACTTGAGAGTTTTGTCAAACAGCGACGGCGGCAACAGAAGTGACAGACGGCTTCAAAGCCTCCAAACAGTAACTGGACTGATTGAGAAGGCCGAGCAACCTGCACAAAGCGCTATTTATGCGTGTTTGGCGCTGTGGAGGAGGTGCTCGTGATGTGGCGGGGCGTGTGTCGCCCCGGTAACGCAATTGGTCCAGTGTGACAGACAGGGGCGGTGTTTGAGGGCTTCACGGCATCAGTGCGCTTTTGTGGACTTTGGGTTCATATCATAACCTGAACGGATGAGTTTACAACAAGAAGGGAACACTGTGTGTCGTCTGAAAAAAAAAAAAAAAGAGTTGTAAAAGTCTGCAGGCAGGCACGCATCAGTCAGTCCTCAAACAGCACCAACTCCTCCCCATGTTTCTGCTCACTGTTGCTTCACTGTGAGACACTGATGACCTGTAATGTGAGAGGAGGCCTGCTGCAATGTTGCATTTCAGGTTTCTTTGTTTCCATGTCCTCGTGAACGTTGCATTGATACATAGATATGTCTGTTTCTCTCATTTGGATGCATTCAGAGGATAGTTACTGTCTTTATTCTCCAGTGCACCCCATGATTCAATATTAACTTTATTGTCTCACATTGTGGAAAATTTGTTTTGGGGTTATTACCCATGCTGTAGCCATAAAATACAACATAATAAATATATAAATATACATACAAAGTTTCTAAAAACACCAGATGAACATAAAAGAGCAAACATACCGTACCATTCCTAAATAAATACACATCAGAGTACTGTACTATATTAAATGTTGTCGTACTTCGGAGATGTCAAAGATGGTGAATGGAATCAATATGGTTAAAATCAAAGTTATAGTTTTGTTTTTGTTTTGTTTTTTACTTCATTTTTAATTTCTGTTTTCAATTCAGTTTAGTTTCAATTAATTTCTAATGTGAGTTTGCTTGCTTCCGTTTAATTTTTATTACTTAAAATGTTTTCTTTTGTTATATTATTTAAGTATTTATTCAAGTTTTTATTAGTTTTTTTTTATTGTGATATTAGAGTTATTTCTCAGGGCAAGATCTTAGAGGTTCAGAATAGTTATTACAAGACAAACACAACACTTTATGAAAGCGATGGACTCAGAATCTTGATGAATTTAAGGGCATCATAAAGAATGTGGTGCTGGAGATGCGTTTTGTTTTTCTTGAGAGGCCGCTGTGTTTGAATAGCTTGTTGTGATATTGTGGATTTTTGTACATCATGTTGAATTTGTGTATTTTTATATGTTGTGATCTTGTACAACTGCCACCTTGGCCAGGTCAGGATTGTAAAGATGTCTCAGTGGGACATCTTGGTAAAATAAAGGTAACATAAATACAATTTTTTTTTAAAAAAAAGCCAACATCCCATTCTCAACAAATGTGCACAAATGCCTCCTTGTGCTTGTTGTTCTGACAGATTGGACCAGTTTGACAAAGGCTCAAAGACATCTCCTGTCTATTTTTTTTTCACACTGAGTTTTAGCTTTTAGTTTAGTTTTAGTTCCCTCTAACAACACTGGCTTGGGGGACCTTTACAGCTTTTATTTTCCAATTCTCCAAGATGGTGTGTGGAATTAATTTAGTTACAATATAGTTTTAAAATATGATAGAAACTGATAGTAACTTATGTAAAAGTTTTACTCTTTTGGTTAAAATTTCATCTTCCTTAAAGTCCCACAGAGCATTTTTTTTTATTTTATATTTTAACACTGTGAATTTGTTTTTTATAGGCAGGGATAGACGGAAATTTTTAAGCACTGATACCCCAGGCCACCAAGCCACTAAATTTGAAGGCCAAAGTGCATTTCTAGTGGCCCAAATGTAAACTTATGTAAAAATGCAATTTAACACACCGAGTTACAACATAGCCTTCCTTAACTGTGAGACTTGTGTGGTCCACTTTTCACATGATGTGGTGTTTCCTGAAAGTATTGTTTCCAGTGAACATGTTAGTCTTCTCCACTAGTTGAAGTAACTGGTGCCACACACAGCAGTACTTCCTCATCATCACATCACATCACATTCTTAGATGTGTCATAGTCAGCCACTCAAACTCCTGCTTCCATTTACTCCTGAATTTCCATTGCCGTTTTGGTTTTTCATAGTCAGCCTTTTGTGTTTCTTCTGTTACGATGGTGTTAGTAGTTTGAGTAAGCTCAGTAAACCCACACTTCAGTAGCCCCAACATATTGGTAGTTAGCTGGCAAAAAATCCTTTTTACTGTTTTAATAGAATTTTAAACTAAAAGGGGTGAAGGAATCAGGATGTTACAAGTTTTATATAAAACTTGGTGGCCACGGGGGGGCACCTACATATTTTATATACATTTAGGCAATGTTATTCGCTGCATAGTGTAATCACATCAGTACAAGACCAAGTTTTAGGCTATAGTTTATTCATTGAACACAAAACTACAGCAACTACTGCTTTTACATGCTACTTTGTTTATCTGCCTCATGCGTCACATTACTTGTCAAGCATGTCATGCATAAACAGTTCTCATATTGATTGCTGCAAATGGCCCAAAAAGAACTTGTTTGTAATGCGCTCATCCGGTCCATGAGTGACCTCAGCAGATAGGGAGACTTGAACTGATAGGCTGAGGTAGATCTGTAACTCACAAATAATGACAAGCCAGCTTTTACACAATCTGGACTCTGCTCCCTGTGCAATGTACTCCTTAATAGTGCCTATCAGAGTTCAGTCTCTGCTCCTTTTTACATAAGGACTGACTGAGGAAAAGAGCATCAGGGGAGTGCAAAATGTTGTCTGAACAAGTTTGATTACCCGCACAAGAATGTGAGCTACATGTATAAAGATAGCTCCAGAGGAATGTTGGTTTCATTGTTTTGTTTTCCAGCTAATTGCTGCAATATCTCCACACATTACCACTTCAACAGAGCCATGGATCTGTGGGAGTTGCAATCCTGCAGACTGCAGCAGCACAAAGTATCTCTACTTTAAGACATGTTTAGATCAGGACATGTCTCGGTGCACTACAAATGGTCGTCTTAAAAGAAAGATTCTGCACTTTTTATATGGCTGAGGTCAGTGTTGATGGTAAATGTAGTCAACTGAAGCAATAAATCCCTCAGTTCTCTTTCTCACTGAGCCATGCAGCAAAACATTGTGTGAGGTCGCAAAAATACTCAACTAGTGAGCCCCACCAGCTAACTAAAGGCAGAGACTAGAAATCCATGCTGGAACAGCCTGTAGTTCTTCTTTAATGCCAACAGCATCACTGGGATCTCTCTGGATGCAGGAAGAACAGCCGATTTTGCAGCTGGAAAACTCAGCTTTCTCAGTCAATATAGCACACACTGAGGACATTATTGCATCAACTGACTACATTTAATATCAACACTGACTGGACATCCACATAAAAAGTCATTTCAATTCATCTACAGGGTTTTCACTTCCTTGGGTTATAACACAATGTTTTGTATCTTATAAATTTAGATTATTAAACTCCTCTCTGCATTTACAATAAGGATGG
Source organism: Lutjanus argentimaculatus (assembly GCA_034769285.1). Lineage (NCBI taxonomy): Eukaryota > Metazoa > Chordata > Actinopteri > Lutjaniformes > Lutjanidae > Lutjanus > Lutjanus argentimaculatus. The sequence goes on from JAWZSL010000006.1 coordinate 21,033,137, forward strand.
ATTACCATCAGGACAAAGTGGGCAACTGCCCAGGAGCCCCAGGTTCACTGTGTGTCAGTTGCTTGCTCTTAAACTGTGAATTTGCACCACTAAAATAGGTAAATAATATCAACTGGGTTGTGCATTATTATATAATATTGTGACACTCATCAAATCACCGCAAACTGAAAACTGGGAGTATTCCATTTTAATTTATACCGATGGGCTGTGTGCATTCCACTTGATGTAAAGTGGTTTTGTTTTTGCCCACAAACTGAATAAATAAGAGCTGCTGACAGTCATATACTGTGGAAGATGAGTGACAAAGAAAGGTGTGAACCAAGATCGGTTATGTTGCATTTCAAATCAGAAATCCTGCCAGACAATCTATTTCTTGGATCGCATCAGTAACCCAGAAAGGCCTTTTATTTCCAAACCCATTCAGTGCAGCAAACATTGTTTTAAATTTGGACACAGCTTGCACATATTTTGGTGATATGTGGTAAATGTGGAGTCGAGATATGCGGTGGTGGCGGTGAATGTCCAAAGAGGAGAAAGGATGGAAATAATGAGGTTCAGGTCCAAAAGAAGGCTGAGAACTGAGGAAGCAGTGAGAAAAGAAAAGATTCAAGAAGTAAGGGGAACAAATAAGGTAGGAAGCATGATGAGTATTGTTTTTGAAGGGACAAGATGAACTCTTCGCATTTCTGGCCATGGTGATTTATTGTGCTCCTGTGGCAGAAACAAAATGTGAGACAATAGAAATAGTCGGTGATGCTGTGAGAATATCGTGGGAATTACAGGAGAGGAAGTGCAGGGGCTGTTGGGAGAGGCTTTCACGCTCTCTCAGAGACTGAATTGGATAGTTTTGTATTTAGAGAATAAGATGACAGGTGGGGAAGACCCTTTCTTTTTTTAAATTTAGATTAGGTAGGAGAATTGAGTCTTATTTCAATCCAGCAGAAGTTGGTCATACAAGTTCCCTGTGAAAAACAGCCAAAGAAACTGAATTAATGTTGACAGGTAGAGGCAAGAACCTAGAGGGGTATTGGAAACAAGCGGAGAAGGGCTTAAAGATGCCCAGAAAGCTGTATTTTAATTTTTGAAGGACACAAGGTTATGTAACAGGAATTGGCTAAATCTATATGGGTTTAGTGGATTATTATAGTTATCTTGTTGTCTACTTGTTCATGAGTTTGGAATCAATCTGTATAGTTAAGAAAATAACAGTGGAATTAAAAAGAATAATAAATAAAATAATGAATAAGTAAATAAAAGGGGGAATATGGAAATAAATAAATAAAATATTAAAATGAATTAATGTGAAAATGTAAATAAATAAGAAATTATAAAATAATTATTTATTTTCACATTTATTTGTTCAGTCACATAGTTTTAGAAATATGTATTCATTTGTTCCATATACATTACTCTATTTCCAATATTTTTTTATTATATATTCGAATATAATGTTTTTGTTTAATCGTCATTATTTTATTTCTTCCCTGTTGAGGAACATTATTTCCTCATTTATTTCCTTATTCTTTTACATATTTTTTATGGCATGCTAAAAACATTGCTGCATACTCCCGTACAATGGGGTGGCGGTATGTACCGTCAGTCATATGCAAGCCGCCGTTAAACGTAACGTAGAAGAAGAATGAGCAGCGCAGCGTGATGTTCTCCTCCGCGGCGGCAGGTGGCGCTGCGTCAACTGAAGATGGTCCCCGGAAAGCTCGTTAACGCCACCACCTCCGCTTCCGAGAGGCAGGGAGCCGCAACAACAACAGCCACAGACAGATTTAGTTCATTTTAAAACTGTTTGCATTGAAAGCGGTAAGAATTCAGTTAGGGGCGACTGATACTGACAGTATGTTAAAGTAAACGCATCGATCTGTCAGGTCAGAATCAGGCTCCCCTGCGCATCAACAGCGTTTAAAGCTAACGCTAGCAAACGGCTAACGTTAGCCTGACGCTACACTGACTGATTTAATCAGCTTGTTCGGGGTTTAAAATGCCATAAATCTTCTTTTGTGTAGTTATTTCATCACTTAGCTAGATAAACGGTGTTTCAGAGAAAACGTTAAGGCAGTTATCTTGAACCACGTAATGTTAGCTAGCTAGTTATACGTACAATATAGCGGAAAGTTAGCTTTGTCGTTAGTCCAGAAAATACATCTGAGTCCATCAGTCCTCCACGTTTTCCACGTTTTTTCTGTCTCTGTGTGTTTCAGGAGTCTGAGGATGTCGGGACAGAAGCGTCCTGCTGACCCCAGCGGTTCCTCCGGTGCTCCCCCCGAGAAGCGGAGGGAGAGGGAAGGAGAGGACGGAGGACCCGGTGTCAGCGCCGCTGCAGGGGGGAGCACCGCGGTGGAGACGGTCATCAAACTGGGAGGAGTGTCCAACTCGGTTAATATCTTTATTCACAAGCTTCACCTCACTAGTGTGCAGCCTGTCCATTCGTTTGGCTGCTTTTCTGTGCTAATGTTTGCATTCTTTTTCCAGGAAGAACAGGACATTAAAGCTCTGCAGGCTAAGAACCGAAAGTTGGGAGAAGCTCTTGATCAAAGACAGGTAAATAAATTCTCTGTAACCCTTTACACATTTCATTTACAAGAGCGAAGCCGTGAATCAGAGAAATAGAAGATTATTTTGTCATAGTTTCACAGTAGTTCTAAAGCACAAATATACACATCCACACCTCTGCAAAATGCAGTGTGAATGTGGCCGAAGAAATCCTCAGTCTTCTGTGCCAGTGTGTGTATTTATATCTCTTTTTACAGCAGAGAGCAGAGAAAAGAGATGGGGAATGCGATGAAAGCGTTGGTCGCAACATTTTCATAGAGTCTTGCCCTCAAAATCCATGTGCTGTGTTGGCTGGGGGTTACACACCACTGCTAAACAGGTTGAAGCCCAGAAAACTTCAGGGTAGCAAAATATGACAAAATAAGACAATACGGAAGGCCAGGGTCTCTGCAGATACATACACAACCACGTATTTTTAGTGTGTCATAAATGATGATTGAGAAGGATCATTTTTATATGTGTCTGTACATTGTTTTTGTAGGGAAATACTGCATAGTATGCCTTTAAATGTATGGAAAAGAGGTCACAATTTTAAGTCTCCCGTGCCAAACCATTTACTGATGTCCTCATCCTGACTGAAATACAATAGAACTGACAATTTAGATAAATTGACCTCAGCCTTTTTTTTTCAACAAGGAAAATTAATTGCCTTGATTGATAAATGAATTCAGTTGAAATCGTCTGTATGAGTATAACAAAATGAGGGGGTGGCAGAGAGCTCTGTTGCAGTGTTATTAAAATTTTATCTCCAGTAGCAGAGAGCAGCCTCTGTGCTGTGCCGCTGTCCAAGATGCAGGGAGGATGCAAGAAATAGATCTGAGCATAGACTTATTTTTCTTCACTACAGAGTTGGGATAAGTTGTTTAATGCTGCAGTGTGTGTTGGTCAGCTGTTCTTGTTTGTTACAGCTGATCGCTGCTCCAATCCATTAACTTTAGTCTCTGGGTAATGGCGTAGAAAGTATTCACAATATCCTTTACATTCATCTTGCAAAGGTAATTGATTAGACATTAAATTAAAACATGCTTGCAACCACTGCATTTGGTGAAGATAATTTACAAGATAACTCTACCATGTGCACCATGTAGACTGTCAGAAAACATTTAGAAAATCAATTTTTAACATTTGTTAAACGATGCAGACTCCTACACTCCTGCATCGTGATGCATCTCTGAATGGATTATTTTCCTCACTCCTATTATAGACATACACACACAGGAAGCTGCACTTGTGTGCTCCCTTATTTGGAGAAAAGTTCATCTCTTAATGTGTTGGTTTGCAGGTAATTGAGGATGAATTGCGAGAGCGAATTGAGAGACTGGAGACCCGTCAGGCCACAGATGATGCCAGTCTGCTGATCCTCAACAGATACTGGAACCAGGTAAACAAGTTCAGACAAGGACATGAACAAAAATTACTGATTTAACACGAACAGTCTTCCCTCCTGTAAATATAAAAGAGCCAACCTGGTGGTCTTCTCTCTCCTTCAGTTTGATGAAAACATTAAACTGATCATCAGGCGTTATGACCAAGCAAGTAGCGAACCTGAGAAATCTCTGGCAGGTGAGGGACGGAGCCTCAAGCCAGAAACTCCAGAGCCTGATGGCGATTCCAACCAGGAGAGAGCTAAGGACAGAGGTAAAGATGGACCTGACACAAGATCATGAGCAATAACATGTAGATATTTGATCAACAAGGCAACAAACCTTTTCTGTGTTTGTCACTCAGGTCAACAGGGAGAGGGGGCCAACTCCTTCCTGGCCACACTGGCAAGCAGCAGCAGCGAGGAGATGGAGGCTGAGCTGCAGGAGAGGGTGGAGTCCAGCCAGAAGCAGGCCAATCATGTGGTTGAGATCTATGAGAGTGTGAAGAGCACTGTGGACCAACTGAAGGCAGAGCTGGACTCTGGAACTGGTGAGTTAAAATCGAGGGAGACATGATGAAATTGCAGTTATGGAGCTGGGAGTTCTTAAAATCAGTTTATGCCTTTACACTCTTAAAATGTGGTGTTATTGTTGCTTTTCATTGCAGAAGGCAGTCTATGGCAGTTAGCTTCCAAAATGAACTCCCTCCTGACCAGTGAAAATGAGCGATTGCAACAACTGACTGAGGACCTCAAGCAGAAGCACAGTCACATGACAAGCGAGGTACAAATCTTCCTTCCTTGTGCTGCATTCACATGCTCCTTGGATTGTCCCATTTCCTGAATTTGGAAGTTGTTCTTCCGACTTCGGTGTGGTCATGAGCCTTAAGCTGTCATGTGAAAACAACATGGATGCTGCAAAGTTCAGAGTATGGTAGAGTTGTTGTTGAACTTGTTGTAGCGTGTGGGTGTAGGGTTTGCTGAGGCTTACATCCCAATGCTGCTATCCAAGAATGCTGAAACAGGTTGAAGCTGTATTTTACAAAGTAGTTTTGTCCCAGACTTGCTGCTGCACCAGTTACTCCTTAAAACAACAAAAATATTGTTTTACCTGACTTGTTATCAGGCTTGATGCTAACAAGTAACTTCTAACTAGTCTAGGTCATTCTACATGGACAGCAAATATTGGTTAAGCCTAATACCATATTACAAATTAAGCTACATGTGAGCAAAAAAAAAAGATATATTAATAAAAAAAAGTTATCAACCAAACCTTTATTTTCATCTGCCATGTTTCTGCATATAGGACAGCAACAGGCAAACAGATCAGCAAGTCGTGTACCAAACTTTTTGCCATCTTTCCTAGTTGTTCTGACTTTAAGGAGCTGATTATTCAGTTTATGTTTCACTTCAGGTAGCTGCCACATTGGAGGCCGTTTATTTGTAAGAGAATTCAGGCACTTTGAGTCTTTGAATAAGGAAATTATCATAAATACATGACACTTTTCCAAACTTACTATTGCACTAGTTGACTTTGTAAAGTTATCAAATTAGTTGTTCATTTGTTTTTTCTGTTACTCTTCATCATCTGGAAATTGTTGCTCTATTGCAGAGTCATATCTTAAGAAGCATTATGTTCCTCTTAGCTCTTGTATGTGTGGTGTAAAGTCTCTGTGTTCTGTCTCGTCCAGTCCCGTTCTCTGGGTCGTGCAGCGAACAAAGCAGACCAGCGCGTCAGTGAGCTGCAGGTTTTGATCGAGGAGCTCCAGTGGGACATGGAGAAGATCCGCCGCCGAGAGAACAGACTGAATGCACACCTGATCGAGATACTGGAGAGGGTAAGGATGTGTTCTGTCTGTGTATATCTCATCTGTCTGTGGCTGTGTTGTGCAAATGTTCTGATGTTTTAAAAGTAACACTCCCTGTAATGCTTTTCAGGTGAACAGCAAAGGCTATAAGGTGTGTGGGGAAGCCAGCAGTGTTTGTGGGACCATCACTATAAACAAAAGAAAGGTAGGAATTTTATTTTAATAAAATAGAGTTATAAATATTTTTTTTCCACACCTTGCTTTTCACACTTGACATTTTCCTTTTTCTCTCCTTTCAAGTTTGAAGAAATGAACAGTGAGATGGAGGAGAGCAGGGAGCTGGCAGACAACCGCCTCATTGAGCTGCAGAAGCTGCAGCAGGACCTGCAGACTGTGCACCAGGAGAACGGCAGCATGAAGGTGGACTTGTGCTTCTCACACACCATTCTCTTAACTTTCATTTGGAAACAGCCCATTAATTCGCTTCATGAATTATTGTGTAAGCTACGTTAAACCAAAGGACTTCATTCTTCTTTCTACCTGTTCTTGTCAGACGGAGCTGCTGAGTCGAGCAGAAGGCATGGTAAAAGAGACTTCTGAGTATCGTTGTCTGCAGTCGCAGTTTTCAGTGCTCTACAACGAGTCTCTGATCCTCAAGGCTCAGTTAGATGAGACACGCGCTCGTCTCAACACCACCAGGACGGCAAAGGCTTCGACAGCTGGAGCACATGGAGGTGCGTTTGTGTTTTGTTTTTGTGTTATGTTCATCTCTGTCCAGGTGAGCTTATGTCCTTTTCTTACTCTCATCACCTCTGTGTGCAGAATGATGAAAGGTGACTCTGCAGAGGAAGGTTCGTACAGAGGTGTTTCAGCTGGAGGACACACTGGCTCAAGTCAGGAAGGAGTACGAGATGTTGCGCATCGAATTTGAACAGACACTTGCTGCCAACGAGCAAGCAGGTAACTAACAGGTTCTGGCTTAAATAGAGAAGCGGGCATGAATTGACCCTTTGTTAAGCCTCTCCTCTGAAGAGCAACTGTCTAATCATAGACTAACAACTGTAACTGGGCAGGACAAGCCTGTTGAGCTTAGCATTTATAAGTTTCATAAGTTTGGAGGGTGATGTCTTTTTTTTAATATTTCAAAAACCTAAAACACGAGAGCACACGTAAAGAATGGATTAAACTTTGTCTTTATCTGCTCCAACATAAGCTGTAAACGTTAGCATGTTCAGTTAACTAGTTTAGTATCTGCAGTAACATTACCTCCAGCCAAACTTGTGTTAGACACCACTGCATTTGGCAAACTGATGGCTTATCCCCACCAGGGGTTAAATTGTGATTTGTTATGTGGAGGATATTAAGTGCCACAGAATCAAAAGTGGGCCAATAACACATCTCTCTCTGGACCACTGTGTTAGATCTAAGCAGGGTTAGCTTAGCTGTTTTCTTGGCACTCTTCCTGAGGCGATTGCGGTCCAGTTGGTCTGGCTTGGTGACCGTCTCAAGGTCCACTGCACTTAAGCTAATCCCTGTGTTCCTTTTCCCACGTTAATGACTATATTTCTGTTGTCAGTTGTATGTATATGAACTGGTAGTATTTCACCATCTGACCAATGTTTGCTGGGATGCAGCTTTCGCCTCAATTTCTTAGCATTAATATTATATCATGTACACAGCCGTTAAGTAACATACATATTTCAGATCCTTTTACAGGGTTCTTGTATTAAAATTTATCAGATGGAAACGTTGAAAGTCACTGGTGACAGACTCCTCTGCTGTCTAAAGGAGTTAAGCATTAGTGTTAGCTTACATTAGTTAGCTACACAAGTCCGCTCGCCAGTCATAATTTTAGCTCCACGGTCCTTTGCTAGAATTGAAATGCTGCTTTTATTTACTTCTCTGTAGAATCCAAGTTAATAATCCAAAATTTACTGCCAATTTCCATGTTGCCTCTGCCCACATTCTCGCTGTAAACTGCATATGTGCAGTGCGAGAATAGAAAGCTTGACAGATGTAGCAACAGTAACTAAAGAGAGCAGGGTGAAGCGAAGGGTCAGTTGTGCTGAAAAGGCAGCACAGCCAAGATTCCCACACTTCATTGCTTGTCTTTTTTTGTTTTGTTTTCAATCTACCCGTCTTTCTCTCAGGTCCCATAAACAGGGAGATGCGTCACCTGATCAGCACACTGCAAACCCACAACCAGCAGATGAAGGGAGAGGTGGTAAAATATAAGATCAGACTGAGAGAGACACAAGCTGAGCTGAACCAGGTAGGTCAGAAGGAGACAAAGAGAAACTTATGCTCTGTGACCTGTAGGTGTAGTAAAGCAGAACACAGCAGCACATCACACCGAAACACATCATCTGTTGCCTCTGCAGGTCCGTGCCTCAAAGGGAAATGCCATCCTCCAATCCCAGTCGAGCACAGAGATGGACGTGAAGGATGAGACGACCTCTCCTTCAACCCCAGCCGTCTCTGGAGAACCTGTGATCAAGACAGAGCCCGACAACGGCTCCTCTACACCCAGCAGCACTGGTAACTAACAGCTTGGAACTGTTTAACTTTTAATTAGAAATGTAAACAGCTAAAATCACTTTTTTCGCGGTGTTTTTGTAATACATATTAGGACTCGTCTGTTTTACAACTCCTTTGTTTTATTTTATTTCTGTAGGAGCCTCAGTGAAAACGGAGCCTGGAATAGAACCTGAGGCGACTGTAAAAGAGGAGGAGAAAGAGGAGAAGAAAGAAAAAGAGGAAAAGAAAGAAAAGGAAATTGTAAAGAAGGAGGAGAAAGACAGAGAGCGGGAGAAAGAGAAAGAAAAGGAGCGAGAGAGGCCGATCGCGTAGCAGCGGGAGCAGCAGCATGATAAAGGAAGAGAAGGAGAAGCCAGGGAGCAGCAGCCAACCTGAGGAGGCAGCTGGCGAGCGCCTGTCTGTTGTCGGAGGGTCAAAGAGGAAGGAGATGGAGCAGCTGAAGATTGTCCGAGCAGAACTCAAGTAAGTTTCATGTGTGGAAGTGATTTTTATTTTAAATGGTGCAGATTTTTTTTAAACTACCAGAACTTTACAGTGGGCACCCTGGTGGGCATTGATACTATTATGATGTGTTAACAAGTATTTATCATGCACACTTTTTGCATAGATGGTCATAGACACCTCTGTTAATATACTTCAAAACACATAACGAAGGTTTAAACACAATATATTTGCTTTGTCTGTTGGCAGACAAAATATGTGCCATATTGATATGCTTTTAAAGAAATCATAATATACTTCATGCACCGCAGGTAAAGATGAGGATGGTTTGAAATATGTTCAACAGTCCCTTGGGTTTTTTTCAATATGTGTTCTTTTGTGTTCTGTTGATGCTGTTGTTTCTCCACGTGTGATTTGGGCAGGTTTGATCGATGAGCCCTCTACCATTGTAACATAATTTAAAAACGGCCTTCACAAGTAAAAAAAAACAATTCAGAGTAATTTATCAAAATAGTTTGCACATTAGAACTGATGATTATGTATTTGAAGGAGTGTCAGCAAGAGAGTGGAAAAATTAAGGATGGATTTATTCTAATTATTATAGTTCCTTGACTTACTGAAGGAAAAACAGCTTATTAATCACACTATTCACTGCCCAGTTTTTAAGTGCAAACATAAGAATTATTTTTTAATATGACTGATTTGCACCTGCCTGAGTAAATCAGCGGGTGAGTCTTTTATTTGTATCACATAATAAAACTTAGCTACAGAGCGAACTCTCTCATTTTCTCCTAAGAAACAAAAATTCAAAAAGGTTGGAGTCTGACTACTTTGCCTACCAAACATAAAGCATGTTACATCTGTCTTAAACAAATCATTTCTAATCGTTATTGAACATTTTTTCACCATGTCACACCCTGCACATTTAACTGAGAAATTTTCATGTTGAGGAAAAAGTATAATCATTGAATTATTAATGCTTTAATGACCAAATGCTTATTTATTGTCACATCATAGCTGTTAAAAACCTAATTTTCTACATGCATTTGAAGGTCAAGTATATAAAAAATATACTACAATATTCAATTCAGTAGACTATCACTCAGTCCTATTTCTTTGGTCAGCTTCAGGCTTTAACAGCCAATAAAACGTGTACCATTCATCTACCCCACAACACTTGTGATGTGGAGTTTACCAGGCATATGATTCTGTGAATCACCAGCAGTGGCTTACAGAATAATAGACTATTGTTCCAATATATGGCAAGTGACCAAAACATGCCATCATGAAGGGTGAAAAAGAAAGTCCAAATCTCCTCCCTTAGTTTCATTTCAAGGTTAAAAGCAATGTGAAGGGTCCTTATTGATTTCTGACTCTGAATTGGAGGTTTTGTTGTTGGATGATGGTGATAGTTTTGTTAAAGACTCCTGTTACCCTGACCGTGCAGGAAAGCCCAGGAGTCTCAAAGGGAGATGAAGCTGTTGCTGGACATGTACCGCTCAGCACCAAAGGAGCAGAGGGACAAAGTGCAACTGATGGCTGCAGAGAAGAAGTCCAAGTCAGAGGTGATCAACACTGCACTCTATAGAGCATATTCACCTACACACAGACACAGTTAAACATTTGTTTCCTGTAAGAGTTTGTGGTGATATATAGATGTGTTAAAATTCTGCTGTGGGTCCATCCATTACAATTTATAAGCATGATTTATGGATATATGTGCTGCAGTCGTAATAAATTGTATTGTGGCAGTCCCATGATAATGATGCCGTTTCCAGGGTGAGGAACTGCGGCAGAGGCTGAGGGAGCTGGAGGAGAGGGAGAGGAGGGAGGGCAAGAAAATGGCGGACGAAGAGGCTCTGAGGAAGATCCGCTCTGTGGAGGAGCAGATCGACATCCTCAACAAGAAGCTCTCTATAGCAAAACAGGTGTGTGAGCTGATCTTATGGTTTTATGCACAAACAATGCCTCCCTTCACCCTCTTACATTCGCCTCGCTGCTCCCTCTGCAGGAGGAGGACGCACTGCTGAGCGAGATGGACGTGACGGGCCAGGCCTTCGAGGACATGCAGGAACAGAACATTCCGTCTGATGCAGCAGCTCAGAGAAAAAGATGATGCCAACTTCAAGCTGATGAGCGAGCGGATCAAGTCCAACCAGATCCACAAGCTGCTGAAAGAGGAGAAGGAGGAGCTGGCCGACCAGCTGCTCACTTTAAAAACTCAGGTGAGCCACCCAGCAGACACCATAAGGTGCAATCTGCAAGACTAGAGGTTTGTGACACTAATTTTGTGGCACACACACAGATAAATTGCAGCCGAAAACTACCTGCAGTCCATTCTTACTTCGTTTGAATGCACCACTGATAATATTCAACAAAAAACTACAACAGTTTTAGTTTTTCTATAAAACAGTTTGTTCGTAGGCAAGTCTATTCATATAGCACCATTCTGACACAAGGTAATTCAGAGTGCTTTACAAGGCATCTTCACTGTTACTTTTTTGTGTGTCTGCCTCTATTTCTTTGCCAAATTTCTTGTTTTTCTTGTTGTTTTTTCCCCAAATTGTCACCTTTGTCTTATAACTCTAAGGCATGTTTTATTGTTATTACTATCATAATATTTTGGGATTGTGCCCGTTTGTCAGGTCGATGCCCAGCTGCAGGTGGTGAGGAAGCTTGAGGAAAAGGAGCGCCTCCTGCAGGGCACCATCAGCACTGCAGAGAGAGAGTTGGCACTTCGAACACAAGCTTTGGACATGAATAAACGCAAGGTAACACGCTGTTCAGAGCAAACTGATCCCAGTAGGGGTGGGCTGCTAGTAAAGAAAATCAACTATAACATAGATCTGAACAGTTATTCTTAAACATCTCTTCACACACTATATATACATAAGGGATTGTGCAGTATGAGGTGAAATAACATTCCCATTGAGGAAAAATAAAAACCTCTCTCTGTTCGTCCTCCAGGCTCAGGACTCTGCGTTGCTGTCGGAGGAGGTGCGAACTCAGCTGGAGCAGGTTCAGCAGAGGCTCAACCTGGTCAGAGAGGAAGTCGTTGAAAACAGCATCTCCAGAGAGAAAGAGTCCTTTAATGCCCGAAGAGCACAGGTAACAACACAGCCAAATTAACATGTATGCACAAATAAACACTCATTAAGACTATTTCTGCTGAATTAACACATATTGGAGGATAGGAAAAGCTAAATTTTATGAAACCTACATTTTTCCAAAGCCATAATATACAGTAAAAGAGTTAGCTCAAATGCAGTCGTTACACAATAAAAATAAATGAGTATTTTCTGACTGTCACAGGACTTATTGGGTGCATATTTTCCAATCACAAATTCGATTTGTGTATTCAAACCCTTTGTTTCTTCCTCACTGTACTTGGACTAAGTAGTTGCTACCAGTTTAGATTTTGTTGTTCCACTCCACAAACATTTTCATTGTTGTGAAACCCTTGTTGGTTCCGCATTGTGCATTTGCACGATGGTGGGAAGCTCCAACTGCAAGTATTGACTGCTAACAAGTATTGTATTCATAACATCTGTTGTCAGATGAAAGTGAATGTGGAAGACAGATTCTTTTGCCTTGCGGCTGTTAACTGTTAACTGTGTTGCAGGAGGACATCTCCAAACTCAGGAGAAAGATCGAGAAGGCCAAGAAACCAGCAGAGAAAATCAGCAACGGAGATGACATCTTAAATGAAGAAATTAATGACTATAAGGTTGGTTTCTGTGATACACAATGTATTGAAAACTTCTGGTTACACTTATCCTGCTTCAGAAAAGTCAGATTGTATGGCTCACTCTGGAGTGTTTATTCTTTTTGTAAATTTTATTTCACAGATGAGAACAATTCCTTTCAAAGCCAGGTGTCAATATTCAGCATTTTGTCCTGTACCAAGTTGTTTGTTTTGTGAGTGTTGCGTGCATAAGAGCACTTACATTCACAGTTTGTGAAATACCCTCATTCTTCTGAGAGTTATATTAGACTATTATTCAGATTTTATTTTACAATAAAGCAAATACATTAATACATAAACCAGCCAGTAAAATTACACAAAGCAACAAAAATAAATACAGGGGCTTCATAGAGCTCCAAAGACCAGTCCAAAAAAGCTATGTGTGCTTTTAGATCCTGTTTTCAATTGGGAAGGGCTGGCCAAATACTGCCAAGTTGTAGTCCAACTGAATGTTTATTTCACATTGTTTAGAAAAACAGTGAAATGTGTCACACCAAAAATGACCCAGTACTGGACAGTGCCAGAATAAGTGTGCCACGTCTATCACACATGGGAAAAACTGATTCAAACATTTTGCTAAGTTTAGTTTTAGAGTAATGTAGTCTGTGTACAACTTAAAGTTGAATTGACATATATCTAGAATTGATAGAACAGATCTGTATATTGGACCGTCCCTCCTCCCGTAGTTCATCTGACAATCGAACGCTCAATTCTTCAGCCCAGCCGTCCCTGACATGACAGGTACTTACTGGTGTCATAAAAACGTTGACAAAGCGGAGGTCAGATGTTTAGAGTTTGGCTATAAGAGAAGTAAATCATCAAAAACATGGCTCTGTGGTCTGATTGTGCATTCTGGGATACACTTGTAGGTAGCGATAAAAATACCAGAGTAATCTTTATCACTCGGGTTTCCACCGAACGAGCCCAGCTGTCAGCGTGATCTTTTAACAAGAACACACAAGAACACTTAGAATTCCAACCAACTGTGCAAAAACTCAACATCACACATTAAATGGCAATTGTATTCTGTCCAGTCAGTGTTTCTGTTACAGCTACAGAAATCAAAATGGGTCAAGCTCAGATTTTTCCAGATTTGGTCTTAAACATGTAAGTGGTTTTATAGAATGACGAAAGGTCCAAATGCTGAGTTTATACACCCTGCCATATTACCAGATGTGTGTCAACTGTTCTCTCTACTCTCTGTAGTCTTGAGAACAGGGTTGTGGAGTAACAGGATAATGTAATTTAGATGCAAAAAAGGCAACTGTATTCCTTTACAGGTACAGATTAAAAATGCATACTCAAATGACAGTTAAATTTAGTAAAATGGGGATTTTTTTTTTAGCAGGATCACAATTTTACTACTGAAAAATGTTTTGATACTGAAGGTGGTGTTTGACTGTTGAAAGTAGCCTACATTTAAATGTGCATAATCACTGCTATTAATCTAAACATGCATTTTATGCATTTACATTTAACAAAGGAAGAAATTGCTAGACAAAATAAATCTAACAATGATAAAGCATTATATTTGACTAAACAATTTGAGCATATTTGATACTGAGGTAATCCAAAAGTAATGAAAGGTAATCAAGTTATTCTTTAGACACAAAACTCAAAAAACTCAGAACGTGCTGCAGCCGCTGCCTTTTGAGAAGATGAAGTACATCGTCTTGTTTATTGCTGATAACTCACATGAGCATGCTCCAGACCGCCCTGATGCTACTGAGCCTTTTTCGCTGTCAACCACATGTTAATTAGCATTTAGAAAAATAAATTTTTGACATTTATGAATCAATTCAGAATCTTCCACATATGCATTGTGATGCAACTAAGAATCAAGTGTATTCTGCCACCCCTACTGACTACTGTTTTTAATAGATAATTATATTGGAATACATGTTTAAAATAACCCTCCCATCCCTGCTTGAGAGGCAGTCAGGGCCACATCAGGGTTATAATCAGCCTTCATATCACGTGGTGTGGTCCTGACATGAGTGTCCCTGGTGAAGGACAGTTGAGCTTGAGCTTACATACCATTCAGCTCAGGACAAAAATGTCTTCTCAGTTTATTGTTCAAACCCCCCCCCCCCTCTCTCTCCCTCTCCCCTCAGGCCCGTTTAACGTGTCCGTGCTGCAACTCTCGGGTGAAGGATGCGGTGCTGACAAAGTGCTTCCACGTCTTCTGCTTCGAGTGCGTTAAGACACGCTACGACACACGTCAGAGGAAGTGTCCCAAGTGCAACGCCGCCTTCGGAGCAAACGACTTCCACCGCATTTACATCGGCTAAAGCTGCGGTTCGCCCCGTGTGTGTATGTGTGTGTGTGAACTGGTGAGGAAAAGAAAAAAGGGGTCAGCAAGATAAGCAGTAGTACAAATACTGCTGGGAGCAAGACGTACCGCTCAGAACATGTACCGCCCCTCCTCCTCCTCCCCCTGTGTGTACAGGACACTATCAGTGTGATATCTCCGGATGATTCCAGCCTCGTAGGGCCACAGTGATGCTCTGAACTGAACGCTTTAATTTTTTTTTTTTTTTTTTAAATCAGTGACTGAACTCAGCCTCTTCCCTCCAGTATCCACTGCTTCACTGTGTGTTCTCAGATACTGGTGCAGGACGAGTGTAGAGGAAGAGATTCTGTGAGTTTGCATCACATACTGAGTTTTGTGGTGTGTGTGCGTATGTGTATGTGTGTTTGTGACTTGGATGACTTTTGGGGACACATTTCAGACTAAAGGCCAGTTAACTGGGGACAGATTGTCCAGTTGGAGACAAAAGCCATGTCCCAAATTGGGAAAATGGCTGATTTTTGGATAACTGGTCAAGGTAAGGGTTAGGCAAGTAGTGTTTTAGAGCTGCAACAATTAGTTGATTAATTGAATACTTGTCAGCTGCTGAACTAATCACCAACTATTTTGTTAATCAGTTGTTTTGAGTCATTTGGGTTAAGAGAAAATGACCAAATTCTCTGATTTCAGCTTTTCAAATGTGAATATTTCCTGGTTTCCTTATTCCTCTACGACAGAAAACTGAAAAACTTTGGGTTATGGACAAAAAAACATTTTAGGACATCACCTTCAGTTTTGTTTTTTCACCATTTTCTGACATTTTATGGACCAAAAAAACAAATCAGTTAATCGAGAAAATGATCTACAGATTAATTGATAATAAAAATAATTGTTAGTTGCAGCTCTATACTGGTTTTGGGTTTAGGCCTGAAGGATATGCAGTTATTTTGGTAGTGTATCAATCAAGCAAGTTCCTTTACATCTGGAGAATATGATTTGTGGTCTGGGGCATTTCTGTAGCACCACAGTACTTCAGCTCAAATGGTATGTTGTGACATTTTATCTTTATCAAAAAAAAAAGCATCCTCTTGGATCGTGCACTTGGCCATATTATGATTTTGATCATTTCAATTTCAATTAATTGTTTGGTCCTCGTAGGGTGAGGGGAAGTTTCTAGGAAATGAATGTATGTCTGTATGATGTCCCCAAAAGTGACTTAAGTCGATGTGTGTGCACATGAAAACAAGAAAACCAGTATACACAGAAAAAAGATTAGTACAGTGGAAAAACAAAATTCCTCTCAGTGTAGTGGATGTTTGTATGATGTTGGTGTGTATGTATGTTTACTGTATGTCCTTACTGTTTCATTTTTTTATTTGAAATCTGCCTCTTCTCTAAAAAATCTCAAAAGTCTGACTTGATGCTGTGTACTTGCTGTTCTACTAGTTATTAAACTGACTAAAAGTGTCCAGCCTTCTTTTTCTCCATTTCACCATTTTTCAATCTTGAATGTTTATCAAACCCTGTGAACAATATTAAAGTAGATTATGCAACATTGTTTGTTAATGCATCAATCAAAGTTGGACCCTCCTCTCCACTTAAACAAGACTGAGCAGCGTTATGGAAAACAAATCAGTGAATCACAGAAATAAAATATTTTCTGATCTTTCTTAGCAGCTAGGTTCTAAAGCAAAAAAAGAAACATAGTGGTGGCCACCTGGTCACAGTCTTTCTTGTATTAGAGCTAAATTGTCAACTAAAATGTTTCTATAACATTTTAGGTGAGAAATAGGCAATTAATCTGAGTTACATGGGCCTTGTGTAAGGCACTGAATGGACTCACTGGGAATGACGCTAAAGCCTAGCCTGCTTTATTGTCTATTTACTCTAAGTGGGACCATAGTTTACAAAATGAACATGATGCTGTTTTAAGAAGCTACCAAACTAGAAATTGAGACCATAAACTCATTTGGAAACCATCAGCTGAGGTCATAAATCAAGTAAAAAAAAAAAGCGTACATACTATTGACATAAATAAAGCTGAATGATGTGTTTTCACTTCCTCCTGCTGTACAACAATGAAGCCAAAGTATCCTGGATACAAGTGCTGCCATCTTGCAATGGTGGCATCATTTAGAGCCAGAGTCTCTGCCGCAGTGATCCGGGTTGGAGCCGTGCTTTCTAGTGCCCGGCCATACACCTGATCGACTCAGTCCAAAGTGGCGCTCAGCTGTCAGTCATGACATGAAATCCACTTTTTATAGCATCAAGTAACTATTTAAAGGCTAACTGTTAATCATGTTAGAGAAAAAAGATATTTGACATGTACTTGATGTTTTAGTTTGGCTTATGTCACATCTGCTATCATGGAGGGCACAGGACCTCTCCTGCAGCCAACCACCAGGGATCAACTGAGATGTTTTGGCTTCACTTTTTGGGAGCTCTCACATTCTCAATGTCTGTATCATAGACGCATAACAAGAACTAGACAGGGGCTGCACACCAAATAGGCAGAAGCCCAGAAATGTCTTGAACACAGCAAAATATTTAAAAAAAAAAATGAAACCACAGGCAGATGACGGGGTCTCAGCAGATACTGACACCACCACACACCTCTAGTGGGTCATAAGTGACGTTTTAGAGCACGTGTCAAACTCGAGCAGGCCCTTGGGCTGAGTTCAGCCTGGCACATCATTTTTTGTGCCCCACGAAAACTTGTGAAGACTGTATTTTGTGCCATGTAATTCTGTGCTGCGTTACATAAGTATGGTGGCCATAAACTTCATGTCCCAGAATGCATCCTGATTTTGTTATCTACACACTGAAGGCCTTAGGCCGCTAGAAGTGAGAATATGCGAGATAACGTCTCAGTATCATACAGCTGTTTCCAGCAGTGGTGCTCCAGCCAAGTAGTTGTAGTTTGTAACATTAATTGTAGCAGCCGAGAAAAATGGTGTCACTTCATTTTTACATTTTGGATTTGAAACCTTGCTTTATGGCAAAAATATTAAACAATGCCTATTTTTATTTTGACTTTATTACTGACTATATTTCTTTTTTTTTTTTTAAGAAATTGTATCACTTGAATGCCTTCTGTTTTCAAAGCTAATTATTGATAATTAAGTTAAACCAATAATCAAATGCAGAAGCAATGATGTAATAATGAAAAGTAGATACATTTGTATAGTCTTTCATTTACAACCTTTGAGAGCAACCATAATAATGATGCTACCGGGGATGAAACTGAGTTTGACACCCCTGATTTCATGGGATTATTTTTGAGTCTACATGTTCTTTTTTTTTTTTTAAAGAAAATGCTGCATAGTATGCCTTTAACATTTGACCTGGCACATTAAACCACAAGTCCCAGTGTGCAAATCTCTGTTTATCCGTGTGCAGAGCGCCTTCCTCCACCCCTCCTCCTCCTCCTCCTCCTCCTCCCTCCTCCCTGAAGCTGTAGACGTGCATATTGGAAACTGTCGTTAGAAACGCTGGAAGGAAGGGAGCGTCATGCGGGAGCAGCGACAAGGGAGGTGTTTTTTTAAAGGTTGTGCAACATAATCCATCGCAGCGGAGCATTTGATGCCAGCTGGGAGACAAAGGAACAGCAAACTTGAGTGTGTGGGGCTCAGAGCTGAAATAAGAGGCTTTAGGAGGCTCGTGGTCGGCTCAACGTCACCGCGTTTTTTTTTTTAACGATTTTTCTTTTACGCGCAAAGCTGCCACATAAGAACTTTTGGAGACATTTCTGCATCCTTATCCTTTTTCTATTAACTTCCCGCCGCATCCGATATCTTGAGGACGGCAGGATCTAAGCCTTTAACAGTTTCTTACCAAATATAGCCACTGTTAATGCTGCCGGAGCGTCCTTGAGCGATCCTAGATTGGATATTTGCAGCGCTGCCAAAGTTTATAATTAAATACTCAGCTCGCTTTGAGTCAGTGACGGTTTATAAAGCAACTAATTTAGTCTAATTTGCAGATTGGACACTTGAATCACTTGGAGTGTTATTTTTAGAAGCTGGCTCTGATTTTCTGCCTTTTGTGCGCTGCAGCATGTTGATTTAAAATCGCTCTGCTCCCAACAGAAGCCATTTTTTAAGTCTTTGATTTACAACGCTGTCTTGACTCACTGAACACAAGCTGCTCGACCTGTTCTGGGCTGCAGAGTGTTAACCTGTGCACACACTTTTTTTTTTCTCTTTTTTATTGTTCTGAAATCTCTCAACAATGACTTTTTGTGCGTCTGGGCGCGGTGGATGTGCCATGGCTCGGCTTTTCCTCGCCATCTGCGCTTTGGTGCTCGGGTTGGCGGTGAGCTGGGCTGGAGCTGAAGCCGGCAGGCCAAGGCGGCCGGAGGGAGCCCCCAACCACCAGCGGTCACCCTCCGGACTGTGATCGCCGGGACCTGCCAGGAGATCCAGCGTTACGCGGAGTCGGTGGTGGGAAGCGGAGTGATCCGGTCAGCTGCTGAGGTGCGCCATCCCTGCTGTTTCTGTCTCCTTTTATCTTCTTAATATCCTATTTTACTGGGTGCTTGATCTAACTTCACTGTCACTATTCTTTATCAATAACTGAACCTGATCACTAATTTTCTACTCCAACTCTGTCATGTCCTCTCTCCATCCATCCATCCATCCACCCACCCTTCACACGCATTCCTTTCCCCATCGCCCCTCAACTTGTTAATCTCTCCCCTGATCCCCTCATCTTCTCTGCCCTCATTTCATGTCTTCTTATATCCATGCATCCCCCCTCACACACACTCCTCTGCTGTCTGCTGTGGCTCCCTTTTCTCCCAGAGAGCACTGTTGTTTCTTGAGTCTTTGCTTGGTCAGGAGAACGTCTATACGGTGGCCATGGTAAGAAACTTCCTGGGTGTCTCCATCTAGTCTGCAGAGTCCTCTTATGTCAGCCCATAGTTAGTTAGAGCAGAGAGTAGGAGCATGACTGTGGTGCAGCTGTGACCAGGCTGTATGTGTGTTCCCATAGTGATATTTGCATGATGAGAGGCCACAGTATCGTCCTGCCTGTGAGCTTGTAGTGTTATGAGTGCTGGTAAGTAGGCTGAAGTTGTTTGACATGACTCAGCTGGTAGCTCTGAATGCAAAACACAGGGTGTGTACATGATCCATGGATGAGAAATAGTTTTTTATGAGCCTTAATGCATTTGAGTTCAGTTTCCAGTGATAAAACACAATCTAAACTGGAGAAATGATAATGATAATATTGATCAAATTTAATCATCAAGGCAAAAGTTAGAAAAACAAAGATGTGCACACTGCACAGATAGAGCCCATCAACTTTAAGGTAACAGAGCAACATTCCTTTAAGATCTGTCAGGCACTGCCTTATAAAGTTACTATGCAAAATATACTGTGAGTTAAGGCTGCAACTAACCATTATTAACGATTATTTTATCAATTAATTGATTTGGTTTTTGGTCTGTAAAATGTCAGAAAATGGTGAAAAATGATTATTGATTGTGTTTTTCCAAAGCCCAAGGTGACGTCTTCAAATGTCTTCTTTTGTCCACAACCCAGGGATATTTTACTGTCATTGAGGATAAAGACACCAGAAAATATTCAACTTTGAGAAGCTGAAATCAGAGAATCCACACATTTCTTTCTTTAAAAAAAAAAAAAGACTCAAAACAATTAACTGTTTAGCAAAATAGTCAGGGATTAATTTAATAGTTGACAGCTCATTAAATAATCGAGTAATAGTTGCAGCTCTAAAATTTAATCCTCAAGGCAGAAGTTAGACAAAAGATCTGCACACACAGATAGATCCCAGTAACTTGTATGATTAATTAATGTAACAGAGCAACACTCCTTCAAGATCTGCCAGGGATTTCTTCACAGATCTGCTGTGTAAATTTTACTGGGAGCTATTGGTGCAGATCTGTCTAAGTTTTGCTCTCAGTTTGTTTGTTTATTTGATCCAGCACCAGAGATAAAGCATTAATCTGAAGTTACATGAAAGTAAGTAAGTGGAATAATGCATTTTCATCTTTTTTGTTAAATAAAAAGTTGAAAGATCTGTGTGCTACTTTACTGGCCTTTATGGGCTGCATCACACCTGGCTGCACCAACCTGCCTTTGGCATTAATTGATCAGTTTTCAGTAAAACATTTAAGTATCAGTATCAGTTAATTACAGTATCCTAAGTACCAAAGCATAAAGAGAGATGTAAATGCTCATTCAAGACCTCAGTTCAGTCTTTGAAATTTGGCTTGTAGCAAAACCAGAGAGTGTTCATTGACCTTTCCTGCATCAGCACTGCGTGTGTAACGAACATATATCTGCAGCAGGCTGGTATTGTGTGCTGGTGCACAGTGTTTTCAGGATTTCACAATCGATACTCTTCTAGGGACGAGCATTGGAATTTAGCAGTAGCTCTTCATTGCATTGGATAATTGTTGTGCAATTCTAAATACGCATTAAATGAAATGAAAAAAATGTAATCCAATTTAAAATCCTGGTATCATGACAACTCTTGAATGTAACTGGCTGTGAAACTGAGCCTTTAAACACCAGACAGAGCAGTAAATGATTAAATGTGTGTTCTGCTGATATACACACACTGACATGGAGTGACAGATGCTTGACTCCTGCTGACATGCTGGACAGTCCTCATGTATGTGCCAGTGGGCAGTGCAACAGGTGCAGATAAGATACTTGTCCAACTTACTGGACTACCCTTGACCTTGCCTGATGAGGTTATACAGTAAGAGTGTGTGTGTGTGTTGTGTGTGATTTTGGGGGGAGGTGAGCAGAGACTGTACAGGAATAGAGAGGGGCACTCAATGTCCAGCTGTCACTTGCATGCACAGCTGTTTGTCCAAGTCAACAATAGAGCGCTTCTCCTATCTTAAGGAGCAGCACTTACACTCTATAAGTTCTTTATCAAAGGGATACTCTGGATTATTTAATGTGGGGTTGTATGAGATATGTGTCTCTAGTCAGTGTATTACCTACAGTAGAGGACAGCCAATGCACCCTCAGTTTGGAGAAGTTTAAGTCTATGCTATATTTAGAATATTTCACTGCTTTTGCCATCAGCAAGTCTTTTATGATGGGAAACCGACTATTTATAGGTGCCAAACATCACTCTCCTGAAAACAACCAAACTCCATGGGTGAAATCAGTCATTTTTCCTTGCAGACACAGGAGTTGCTGGTCTGCTGTTGCCCCTATCAGTGAGTTAGTTTGTGTTATTGTGTAGGGAGAGTAATGTTTGGCACCTATAAAACGTTGGTTTCCCATCAGAAAAGGCTGTCTGATGGCAAGGTAAAGTGGTGAAAATATTCTATATATAACGTACACTTAAACTGCTACTGATATTTTTGCTAAGTACCTCATACTAACTTATATTTAATAATCCAAAACATCTCTTTAAGTTTGTACAAACAGCTGCTGTTATATAAACCAGAAGAATGAATAGTGCTGTGCACTGGAGCCATGAGGATACATCTAGGCTGGCTGTGTTTTTGTAAATGGATCTGTGTCTCTTCTCTGCATGACCGTGATCAGAATGCTGCTTCTCTTCATTGTTACTGTGCTTAATAACAACGTAAAACATGTCTCCACCCTTCCTCCACACCACCACAGTTTTTGGAGATGGTTATCCGATTCCTGGCTGAAGGAGCTGCCAGCGGCCTGAACGTCATCGCTGTTTACGTCACAGAGATCCTCAGGGTCACAGGATTCGATGGTGGGTACCAGGGTGGCTCATGTTTATGAGTGTATGCGTGAGCTACTGAGTGTGTGCAGATCACTGCAGACAGTTATCTGCTGGAGTATGAGAGGATCTGTAGGAATGAAAGTTGTAAGTGCAAGTGAAAATATGCAGGCTCACCTCTCCCTCAGGCACTTTATTTGCCACTCCCTTTAAGAGTGAGTGTTTACTCCTGTTGCTTCCTGTGTAACAGACGGGTATTGTCAAGTTTTATTCCTTATGAAATTGCGCCTAAGCTGGATTTCCTCCTCCACAGTTGCCCTGACGTTGCCCCGCTTCACTCCAGAAGGTGTGACCGCCATTGCCCAGTGGGGTCTGGGGGCCCTGATTGGCTACTGGGTGCTGACCATTGTTCTCCGTGTGTTGATCTGCGTATTGAGGCGGGTGTTCTGGGTGGTGAAAACTGTCTTAGCGCTCTGGCTTTTTGGACTGATGGTGACTGACAAGACGGCCACTGCGGACACCACGGCGGTTCGAGTGGGCGGCCTGGTGCTGGCATGCGTCCTGCTGACTCTGCTCACTTCAGACTCTGAAAAGACTTGTTCGGTGGACCACCGGCTGAGCAGCCTAGAGGGCCGGCTGAAGGCAGTGGAGAAAAGGAAAGGGGATTAGTGACCGCCTGAGAGGGTGGAGGGGACAGGAGTTAAGATGGACAGAGGTGATGGTAATGTTGGTTCAGGAAATAGTAACACTGATGCTTTCTGTGTGTGTGTCAAACTATTATGGGAAATAAAGTCTGTGGGATTTTTAATCAGAAAAACTGTTTTGTTTTCCCTCTCAAAAAAACTGTACTACATGGATTATTTTTACTATGATAAGTAACTGTAATCATATAAAAAGGAATTGAAAAGCTACAATGGCAAGACTAAGTGTGCACAGAGGATTGGATAACACAAATCAGATCATAAACTGTCCTCTTTTCTTTTTTTTTACACAATCACACACAAATAACAAAGTGCAGTCTCTGAAGCCGCACTTATGCAACATTTGTCAAGCTTCAGCTGATGTAGAGACGAAGCAGAGACCGCCTACTACACATTTTGCATTTAATATTTTCAGGTCTTCTCTCATTTGTGCATATCTATAAGTCAGCAGCAGGTGTAGCATGGCAAATGCTAGCTGTGTTAGCCTCATGTCTCTGCACTTTTGCCAGTGATTTCTGAGGTGGAGGGAAAGTCAGGAGTTGCTTGTGAAATAACAAAATGATCCATTGTGGCTCACAAGAGAGTCTGTCAGCTACCTTTTGGATGATAATAGAGCTATCTGACCCATATGTTTCAATAATACGTAGTTAATTAGTTTGCATGATGGTGCCACAGTGATTCAGTAGGTTAGCTAGCTCACGTGATTGCACAAGGATTCAGGGGAAGCCTTTTATCAAAACTGTGTACATTAAATATTGTGGGGTTTTTTGTTTTTTTTTTGTTTTTTACCAATAGGCTGATTTATCTCTGCTATTATCTTGGATTCATGTCTGTGTGATTTATTAGTAATTTTTTAAATCAAAAAACTTTCAAAAAAATTCATACATCAAATCAACAAATCATACAGTAATGTGGCAGACCCCCTCTTGACCACTCAGAAACTAAATGTTAATGTTAGCATGCCAATGTCATCACAAATAAGGCTAACAGTAGCAGGTATGTTTACTGTATTCACCGTAGACGCATGTATGTAGACACCCTATTGGCTTTTGGATCGTATGTCGGCGTTGCTGCCATTTTCGTTAGGTCAGGAACAAATACATGAACACAGGGGAGCTGCAGTTTTTCTGAGTAAAAACACTATAACGGTTATTTTTCAACTGATATCAATGAGTGGTGTTATATGGAAGGTTTCATGATTTATGTAGAGTGAGAAAAAAGTTTGCTTTAAACTTCAGCATGTCGGCATGCTAACATTCGTTAATTGGCACTAAACACAAGAAGCTGAGGCTGACAGGAATGTTGTTAGTTTTGCAGGTACTTCCACATAAATCCAAGTACTGGGCAAAATTTGATCTAATGGTTTCCTTAGATAAAAAGTCAGGAGATCCCCAATGTCATAAGAATAAATCTTCTGGAAACTGTGAATGTGTAGGTACAAAATTTTACGGCAATCCATAAGAAGATATTTTATAAGATAAAAGAAAACTTTGAACTGCTGGTGGCACTAGAGGAAAAAGTGTGATCATTAAAGGTATACTATGCAGGATTTTCCTAAAAAAATGGTGTCTGTATCTGCAGAGATCTTTCTATTTTTACTGTATTTAAAAAAAAAGATTTTCTCATTATTTTGCTGTATTCAGGACACTTTACCAGCCCTAATTGTCGACAACCTGGGAACGAGACTCAACAATCAATTATCTTTCTGGTGCACTTAGTAACAGCAACTGAGAAATTCTGCATCTTCTTTTAAACTCATGATAATTCATGCTCCAGCCACCAATTATTTTTACCAAATTTCACGGCAAACCTTCCAATAGTTAGTAATGGACCATAAAATATCTCTCTGGATGAACGATATCTTAGAAGAGGTTTTGTCAAGAAACAAACATAGTCCAGTATCAAGCAGCCAATCTTATCACGTCTCCATGTCCAGTCACCACCACCAATTTCTTCAACCCCAGCAGATCTGTGCTCTGTTGATGGTCTCTTCAGTCCCCTGTGCCGGATTGGTTCCCTGCTGCTCAGTCAGCTGGAAGCCTTTTTGATCCAACGGGGTCACATCAACGATCTTCACCCCCAGTGCCGCTCCAGCCGAGTGGAACAACCTGACCTCTGTGCCAGAATTATCATTCCTGCTAGCTCACCCCGCAGAAGCAAAACTCACTTCCCTCCCACACTTTGTTGTGGTGGAGTGGGCCAGATATGCATGTAACGGTGAGCTCACTCACTGTGTCAGCATCTCTCTGCATCATCCCAGAGACAAAGATAGAGAACGATGATAATGTGACACCTAAATGTATTTGCAGAATGATTATTTGATGATAATCCTACTGTAAATGCCTAATACGAGATGATCTGAGTCACACAGAAGATAAGGTGTGTGTAAATGGAGCTGCTGTGATCAATATTTTTATAACAATGGAAAAAAATGACTATATGTAGAAGAATTATCACCTGACTCTGCAGATCCTCTCCTCTCTTCAGAGCTTTATTGCATCTTTGAGCTCGTTTTGGTTTTACGGCACACAACCTTAATGTCTTAGTTTAGTCTCACGGCATAATTTTGGGTTGTAACACCCAGCTGTTCACAGTGATAAAGCTCAAAAAAAGCCCAGTGACAGACTGACAAAGTTAGCAACAAGCTTGTGAACAAAGTGGGCATTTAGAGGCAAAAGAACCAGATGTTTCCCTCAGGATGCGGTGCAGACAAAAACAGAGCTAGAAGAGAGGAAATGATATATTTGTACCCATCAGGCGGCCAGAACATTTACTTGGAGATTAATCCAAATAAATGTTGCTTCAGATCTGTTGAAATGCAACTGTTTGCGGTCGAGATTGGCATAACAACTCAATCAATAAATATAAAAATACTACAAGGAACTTTCATAGTGTTGATTTTGCAGGCCCCTGTGGACCTGGAAAATATAAACACAGATTTGTTTCATCTGATTTCAAGGAGAATTCGACCTGATGGCAGACATTAACTATAACTATACAAAATCTTCTCACTGATGGTCTCGTTAACTTCTGCAGTTCATACAGTGAAACAGCTGTAGCTCCTCCTGTTATTAACTGTCACACAAAATTTAACCACAGGTTGGAGCAGTCACGAAACCCTGCAGCCTGATGATGAGGAATGATCTGAGTGTTATCACTAGTATTACTAACAGTGTGGACAAAAATAAAACAGTTAAGTAATAGCAGGGCACATAATGCATCACCAGTAGAAGCTGTCTTGTGTCTTGCTGTCAGAGAGAACATTCAGATCAGTCCTCTGCTCGCTCGGCTGCTGCTTCACAGGTGCGTGCAGGGTGCACTTCAGTGATCGTTTCCCCACGATAAATCATCTCGTTATCTCGGGAAAACAGCCTTTTTTTCTGAAAATAACGCAATAAATTGTTATAATGGGAAAACAAAAAAGACCTAACTAATTTTCATGAGAAAATGAGATTTGTGATCTCGAGATGATGAGATAATCAAATTGTGATCTCAAGATAACTTCATTAAAATAATATTTACATGCATGGCTGTTCTTGGTATCTGTACCTGAAGTCCGAAATGTCAGAATCAGAAATACTTTACTAACCTCCAGGAAAATTAGGTTGTATTACACTTGCTCCCGTTCAAGAATAGAAATATATAAGCATAGAGAATCATAAGAAAAATAGAAAAGAGAAACAAAAAGTATGTAAATAAATATGTGTATTATACTGCAATATTTAACCATATTGAAATATGAAATGTGTTTAAAAAAATCTATACTACAAATAAAAATACATAAACAATAATGCTGAAAAAAAATGCTGTATAGTATATATAAGAAATTGTGTTAAAAGTAATAACATTATAAATAAGAATATTAGTGGAAATGTACAGTAAATACAGTATTGATGCCAGTTTATACCAGAATATTGCACCAATAATTATTGCGCAAAATAAAGAAATAAATCACAGTTATATAGCAGCTGACAGGGAAAAAATACAAATAAATATATAAAAATAAGATATGAGATAAATGTATGTTTTATTTATTCTGGGTATAGGTTACCAATTATGTGATGTCAATGCAGTGATAAGATTTTGACTCTCACATTTGATATTTTGATATAATTATAATTTTTGCATTATTAATGTAAATTTGAAAATGTTATTGAGTGCTAATTATTCTTCAGGTGAAGGGCTCGTTGCATGGGTCAGTAAAAAATAAAAAATGCAAGGCTCCCACAAAAACACACCAGGGTACACTGTAAGGTTTGTGTTAAATTAGGATGCCTTTATTTTACATGGCAAAAAGAGCCAAAAAGAGTTTAAAAAATGACCAACATGTATCGACCAACACAGAGTAACACGAGAGTAACTTGCACACCTACGCTGTGTCACACTAATGAATTGAGTGGGAGGGTAATTTCAAAAGGAAGTTCTTTTTTTCTCCTTTTTTCAATTATTTTATTTCATTTTTACTTACTTTCTTTTTTTTAATCTTCTTTATTTTATTTAGTTCTATATTGTTTTCTCATTTCCTTTTGTCCCCCAACCCCATTTTTTCACTTTGATACACTTGCTGTCTGGCCAGTGGGCATGTGCCTTGACAGGGAATTTCCCTCCCACTCAACTCATTAGTGTAACACAGCATAGGTGTGCAAGTTACTCTTGTCTGACCCTGATGAAGACCTGTGTTGGTCGATACGCGTTGGTTTTTTAACTCTCTTTGACTCTTTTTGCCATGTAAAATAAGGCATCCTAATTTTACACACACCTTACAGTGTGACCTGGTGTGTTTTTGAAGGAGCCTTGCATTTATTTTATTTTTTTACTGAGACTGTTTGACCCATGCAATGAATCCTTCACCTGAAAAATAAGTGCAAAATACCTGAAGTATCCAAAGAGTCCAAGTATTGTGACCAACAGAAAGACCCAGCAGCGCTTCCACTCTATTGTCTTCATGTTTTTGAGAGCTGTCCTTAAAACCAAGAGCAGTACGGATCAGCAGTAAAGTGAAGACATAAAAGTTTGTTCCTCAAAGTTAGGATTAGATCAGGTGTTAGTTTATATTTTGTTTGTACATGCATTTCAGGCATTTATCCTCTGTGGTCATAATTAAAAGACAAGGATGTAATAAACCTGGAGAGATTTTCAGGATCACCGAGGGTAACAAATGTGTCTACAAAGAATTGGTTATTGTCTCGTACAACAAACAGATTTATTGCTCTGTAGTTCTTCTTTACAACACACAAAAGGCTCTGCTGCAGTTTAACTCCTGCTTAGTTGAGTTTCTTCTGTGAACCGGTTGGTGTGGTGGGAAAGAATTTATGTGCTTGGATGAGCTTTTGGCTGTGTGGTGACATGTTGGGTAGGTGGTGCTTACAGTGTTGTCTCAGAATGACCAGTGGATTATGTTGATTATGTTGTATGTGACGACATGAAGACAGCAGAACAAGTACAAATACATTCAATTAAGTTTTATTAGCTTTTATTACCTGACACAAAGTCTATAAATACACACACAAGATATAGTGCAAACACAAAATGGTCCCTTGTTAGGAAATGTCTTACAACTCCTCATATCATGTTCTCAAAAGGCTCCAGTTAGTGCAAAAAACAAACTACCCCACCACATTTACTCAACCATCCTAACAATGACATGCAAAAATGAACAATTTAAATTAAAAGAACTGACATTCATGTAATGAATAAATATTAAAGCGTTGTATTTAGTGTGTTTAGTGTACGTTAGTGACAAAGTGAAGACATGCAGACAGAAACACATTGCAGCTGTAGTCAAGTTAATGGCTTGCGCGTGTTTAACTCAAAAATGATGGATATATGTGAAGTTAGACTTTTAAAGTCATGCCTTTAAGGTGCTAATGTTGACATGAATGCAATGCAGAGGTGTTTTTATGACATTATGCCATTGAAAATCTGAAAAGGGAGGAAGGGAAACGTGAAAGGCGATATTTTTACACAATAAATGTACCATCACTATTAGGGATGTCACAATTTAAATTTTAAATCTAAATCAAATTTCAATTTCAGTATCAAAACTGAATCGAAATGAAAGGCAGGATCAGCTGTTCTCCCATTATGTTTTTTGCATGCCGACCCAGTGGCAGGCATTAAGAATAGCTCATAAAAATCTCCTCACTGATGGTCAGATAGAGGCATCGGTATTAAACTGAGACTGTTTCATAACCAGTAAAAACTCCTTGTAGTATGTTTAACTACCTCTTACTACAGACTCACTTCCTATAACCAACCATCTAGTCTACATCACATATTATGATTCAGGCTACCCACAAGGCTGCCTTCCCTAAAGGGAGGCTGGTGGATTTCTGCAGGTGAGAGCTCAATAATATAACAATGGAATAGCCGTCATTGCAGAAAAAAAAAAGTTTAAATCGAAAATTGGATTGACTCGTGGTCTTAAAATCAAAAGTCAAATTGAATAATAGATTTTGAGCATTGTGACACCTCTAATCACTAAAATAACTTCAAAACATGTGGATATGTGAGTGTGACTTGCCTGAGCAAATGCCAATATTTCTGCAGTACAGTAGCTATATATCAATGTTAGTAAACATCCACAGCTCATTTGAAGTTACTTCATAATTCACACTAAGCTGTATATAATGTAAGCATCACATATAACAACAAGGCTTTAAATAGAGCAACAAGTTGAATCCTAAAGGACAGGAGAGTTTTACAGAGATGAGACTACTTTATGATTGCATTTTCCCTGAAAAGTCAAGTTGGGGCTGCATTACAGAAACTTCTTAAGTCTTAATTTGGTGTTACAGGAGCAAATCCTGGATAACTTTCCGAGTCCTATCTTATCTTACTTCATCCTATCTCATCTCAGTTTAGGAAATCCTAAATACTCAATCCAGCATTACTTATCAGCAGTCTGTTACCTAGCAACCAACACTACTAATCTCATCTCACCAAGTTAAACAACTTTGTAAACATTTTTTAATCACTGAAACATACAGAAACAAACAAACAAAAAGAGCAAAAACAACAACCAAACAACAACAGGCACTTTACTTCAAGATAAGTGTTTTGTTAACAGATGTAGAGAAATCCAAAGATGTTATTTTTAAAGTCCACCTCCAGTATGTTCAGTATCTTGTAAAGATATAAACTGTTCTGCAAGAAGTAAAAAATCGTCTGCTATGTTATTTTTGCAAAATAAGTTCAAATACCTTGTTAAAATAGCTTACATTTAGCTCTACACCTTGCCTTCATTTAGTATTCAAGGTTTCATGAATAAGTAAATAGTCCTTGTCCTCTCCACACACCCTAAGCCCCACCCCTAAATAGCTGCACATGGTTTCTCCTCTGTTTTGCTAGCTTATCATGGTAACTAGCTATATCCAGCTTTTCCTGTGGGCGGGGCATCACAGTTAATGATATGTATAGCACCACCCCTTCAATTAAATAGATTGTTCCTTAAGATTACGACATCATAAACCCAGCCTGACACCACATGGACATGTTAACAAGGTTAAAAATGTGATTTTTACTAGGAGGGGACTCTAAGGTTTAACAGTGCTAATGCATCAGTTGTGCAGAAGAAATAAAAGAGCAGCCATACGGATTAAACAAATAAGCTTACCATTAGCAAACTGTTTAACTGTTATCCAAAAGTTAGGAGAGATTATTTAAGATTTTGGTAAGTTAGAAAACATGTAATACACATGCGATCTTAAGTTGGTATAGGGACACTGACTTAGCAGCTGTTCATCTGTAATGGATTTTTTTTCTAAATCAGGTCTTAACTCTAATTGCCGTGGTTACCAAACAGTTAAGATAGGAGCTGTCCGTTGGGAGGTTTCTGTAATGCGGCTCCTGGTCTGCAGTTAATGTTGTATCCCTGACAGAAGTGCAGGAATGAGAAATGTATTCCCTCAGTACTATGAGACACTAATAAGACTCTTTGAGACTCACGAGGTAGAAAATTATTGTAAATAACGCAGGCACTCTTAATTTTGAGTAAGCTACACGTTTTCCCTTTCACCTATGGCTTTGAAACTGTGATCCAAGTTTCATGCTCTGCTGGCCACACGTGGCTTTTGAAGGCTCTACGGTTAATAGTGAAACTA
This sequence comes from Lutjanus argentimaculatus, assembly GCA_034769285.1. Lineage (NCBI taxonomy): Eukaryota > Metazoa > Chordata > Actinopteri > Lutjaniformes > Lutjanidae > Lutjanus > Lutjanus argentimaculatus. Next base: position 21,064,373 of record JAWZSL010000006.1, read on the forward strand.
AAGTAAATTTGAATAACCCAGATTCAATCTTGTTCCTTGTTTTTTTTTGTTTGTTTTTTTAACTAAACTTTGGCACAAAGGAACATTGTGGAGTTTGCATGTGGAAGAACAGATTTGTCAGTTAGTGAGAAGTCTGTGTTTTTCTGTGTGAGCGCCCTAGAAAGAGTGTAAATGTTAAAAGACTAGTCCAACATTTTGGGAAATACGTTCATTCTCCTCTTGCCAACAATTAGATGAAAGACTGACACCACTCTCATGTCAGTGCGGTAAATATGAAGCTACAGCCAGCAGCTGGTTAGCTTATCTTAGCATAATGTACTAGAAACAGGGGGAGACAGCTAGCTTGGCTATGTTCTGTAGTAAATACATTTGCCTACCAACACCTCTTAAATTCATTAATTATCATGTTATATCTTGTTTCTTTAATCCATTACATCATAAATGTCTTCCACTGGGTGACTACTTCTTGGCCGGGACCAGTTGCCAGGCAACCAACTCCAGACTCCAAGAAGCCACTGGTGAATGTGTAAGAGAAAATGTCTTTCTCAAAATGTTGAACTATTACTTTGTTGTCACAGTAATGAGAATAAGTTTAGAAATCCGAGTGCACCTTTGGAAATGAAGGCTTTCAGAGGAAGTTGAGTTTGTCTGAGTTATAAACATCAGCGCAAGTTGAGTCTGAACTGAGCACGGAGGGAAAGGTCACCCCCTTCAGTTCAAACCGCGGCTCGTTGTCGTCAGACTCAATGTGGAGAGGGACAGTTGGAGCGTCCAGCGTGGTTTTTGGAGTTGAATTCTGGGGAGAGAGAGAGAGAGACGGACATGTCACTGGGTATCAGAGTATCACAACCAAGCATCTCATATTAATCCAAAAACGTTTACAGATATTAGTTTGTTTCACAGGTGCTACATGAAGAATATTCAAGATAACCTTTAATAACTTCAGTGATGTGTTTGACGTATATTATGCCTGATATACAGTATATTGTGCCTGATGTGGTCAACCTCAGAGGCCTTAGTGCCCTTCAGATTACAGTGTTTGATGATTTGTGTTAGGAACAGAGAGACACACATATTATCTAGTGCCCTCCCGTCAAGTGTCATGATGATACATTGATGATACACAAGACAGATTCTGTATGACGTGAGACATGATGTATAAAACTGCCTTTGGTATGAAATGTATCCATGTATTTACACTCAATCTTCTCTGTCGACAGGTATGTGTTGTATTAAACTAATATATTTAAGTAAGAACAACCGAGGCTCCTCAAGTTTATTATTTTGTTCATCCAAGTGAACTGTGACCAGAAGTCCAAGTTTTCTTCATCAAATTTGGTGTCACAGACCAACGACATTCCAACAAACCCAGACACTGGGTAAGTAAAGAGAATTATTTTACTTTCTTTTATCTTACCCTGTGTACTTCTTGATAGAATCAAAACAAAACTAGAAAGTAAATGAATTGCTAGACTGTTTAGTAGGTTGTTTAGAACACAAACATATTGAAGCTCAGACAGCATAACTCCCTCGCTGCACTTGGGCACAAACCTAGAGAGAGATTGGGACAAAAAGCAGCAGGGGAGGGAATTTGTGTGTTTTGAGGTTCTGATAAGTTTACCACAGTTTGGGTTCACAACCAAATTTAAAACAAAGTTTCCTGTGAATCAACAAAGTGCTATTTTGCATGTTGTGAAGGCAGTGATTGGAGTGAGAAACCCACAGTTTGCTGAATTTTACAGAACTCTTTAAAAGCCTCAAGATGCATTGAATATATGATTTGTGTTGTCTTTTGTCATCGATGCTCCTTTTATTCTTACCATTTTCTGGAAAACAGGAACTCCTTCATTTGTCTTGTTTCTGTCTGTTTCATGTCCTGATCCTTCATTTTTGATCTGTAAGTACACAAATGTTCTTTTTTTAGACCTCAGCAATGGCCCAAAGGCTTTAAGACTCTTAAATAGGAAGAATTTAGAAGGACTTTGAAATTCCTAAAAAAAAAACTCCTAAAACTCCTGAACACCTACAACCTAGAGTAAGATAAATGCTATAGGAAAGACAGAATACGGCCCTTTTATTTTTCCTAAATGAAACCTGGTACACTGACTGAATTAGAAATTAGAGTACCTTTAATTTATAAAATACAAATATATTTTTTATCAGGTGTGTTGTGTGTTTTGTGTATTATGCATGATCAGACTGGTGGGTAGCAGGTCATCATACCTTAGAATAAGCTGGCGGTTTATGTGGACGACTGTGTATCTGCAAAGTGAAGGGACACACGACACACAAGTTGAAGATGAAGAGAATAAGCAAAAAGAAGTTCTCTATGAAAAACCAACACACACTAACCTGCGGGCCAGTCGGAGTGCGAGGGCGCTGAGCGGGGTGATGTGGACTGGGCTGTGCTGACCTCGGTCTAACAGGCTGACTGTCAGACTGCAGTTTGACACACAAACACGCTGGGTACACAAACAATTTCAACAGCAGGACACTCTTCTACAAACTCAGAAGTGTCAGGTAGCTTTTATGCAGAATGCACTCACCTCCTGGTAAGATGCAATGGGTTCAGCATCAGGAGTCTCTTCTTCCTTTTCGGAGGAGCTGCCACCCCCACCGCAGCAGCACTTCACGCAGGTACAGCAGAACAATATACCGCAGAAGATACCAAATCCAATACCAACTTTAGACGTATCACTTATTGGTGCTGAAACAAAAAGCCGATTAGTTGATGGGCAGAAAAAATATCACCAACAATTTTTATCATTGATTAATTATGCAATTTGAAAGCTAGTCAAATATTTGCTGCTTTGCTTCCAGCCTCTCAAAAGTGAGTATATGCTGCTTTTCTGTAATGTGTATGACTGTGAATCTATCTGGGAACGTAAAACACAAAAATGACACCCAACGATTTGGGAACCTGTGACGGTAATTTTATGAAAATCACAGAGCAAAAGGTTATTTTAAGACAAAGTTGCAGGTAAGGCTATCACAATATCATACAGTATGTTTAAGAGGCACTGTACTATTTACATGATATGTAAACCAAATGTATATTTTTAACATGATATCAATATTTCATTTTTTAAATATCATGGTTATTGTCAATACTGGTATGTCACATCAACCCTAGTTACCAGGTTTTATATAATAGCAAATAGATACAGTACAGTAACAGTAAATAGGCACAGTATGTATAAGAGAAAAATAATAAACTGGAAAAACACTGGTGTCTAATCTGGGTTTAGGATCAGGATTGAGTGATCTCCTTTAGGTTGAAACAACTGTACCACTCCTTGAAACCTCTGTGAAACTGTTTTGGATGAATAAAAGCTAAAAACAAACCAAAAGAGGCTGAAAGCAAAGTTTTTTTTTATGACAGGATGATAATTCAATAACAGTCATTTGACACCATTACAGAGCATGTCACTTACGCTTCATACGCAGGTTCACCACTAAGGCCTGTTGTCATTTCCATCTCTGAACTCAAAGCGCCCGTTGCATGACATTTTGAGGTCCTGATTTTCAATCTCACATGGGAAGTACATCTTAAACCCTGAACAGTCAGCGTCATCCTTCAGAAAGCCATAATGAACTATCTCAGTCTTTGTTGTTTCTTTGGGAAGTACTGGGTAGAAGAAAATGTTGCAGTTTTGCCTATCCAGATTAAAACTGATGCTGAGACTTTCACCAGCACTCCGTTCATGGGACTCCGTGTTTGCTGGAAAAGAGGACACACGAGACAGAGGACATCAAAATGATTCTCCAGGCAAAATCTTTTGAGCGCCAAAGACTCATCCTGTGTCGTCTTAGTTCCTCGTGTAAGCTTTGTGTTCTTCACCTGTGATCGTCTTAAAAGAATAGTTCACCATTTTTAGAAACGTGGTTAGATGAGAAGGTTGATAACACTCCTGTGACTGTACGTGAATATAAAGCTACTAGTGGTGTCACGATTCTTGATTTGATTCAACTTGATTTGATTCAATTTAAATATTTATCACCAGATCACAAGATCATTGGTTTTATTCCCTCACAACTGTCATTTACATTTTCAAATTCTTCTTTAAAAAGATTGGCTACATGATAGGGATCGATCGATCGATTTTCGATTTAATGTCGAAATTGTGACACTATGAGCAGGTATAAAGTGTGATATAACTGCCATTTTCTTGGAATGCACCATACAAAGACCATATGGTCAGATTTGAATAATTTATTCAAAAGGCTAACTTGTTACACCGGTCAACTGGGAACAACAAACACTGAGAGAAGCGCTGATTATGCCAGTGATTTCACTTATTGAAACTGAAAGCTCACATTGATCAATTTTAAATTTAATAATGAAATTTTGATATGGTTGTGTTTATTAGGGTCGTGTTTATTATTTTCTTTTTTAACATAAGTTACTCACATGTGGAGTGGAGACAAGGACCCTTTTAAACCCAACATCAATATCATTGTCCATCAACCATATTGTAACACCCCTTAAAGCTACCACTTTGGTATTGTAGATGGCTATCTCAGAATAAAAATCTGTAAACAGCTAACCTAATCCTACTCTAGCGAAGGCTTGACCTGCCCTCTGACTGGCTTAGCCTCGCTGTAAGAAGCTGCGAAGGGTGAGAAAAAGCATTGATGCCAGTCACTTCAGTCACAGTGTAGCACTGAACGGCAGTGAGTACTGTCTGAAAATGTTGTTAGACATTTAGAAAACTAGGTACCTATACTGTAAATGGACTGCATTTAAAATATTTTTTATGGTTTAAAGGTAGAATCAGCAGGATTCATCTGAGCTGCTCGTTAACGTACCAGCAAGATAGTTGATCATTGCGTTGTGTCATTTGTCATTCAGGATGTAAAATACAGGCATTTTGGGATGATACACTATCCTGAACACAGCTAAATGAGAAATACAGGCAGAGGGCAGCTGCAGATACAGCCACCACCGCACACTTCTAGTGGGTCATTAGTGATGACTGAATGGGATTTTGTTTCTCAGTCTATACACTGTTTTTTAGGGAAATGTTGCAGATTATGCCTTTAGCAATTTCGAGCTAATCTGCAGAAGACAACAGAGCTGAACAGCAAAACCTTGAGAAATGCTGTTGAAAAATGTTAGGGAAATAGAAAAATAATATGCAGATCAGTGGGACTATTCTTAATATTTGACTTCAAAGAGACTTTCCTTAAGAGGATGGAGAGTTTATCTAGACTTATGTATCCAGCCTATTCACTGGATATATCTGACAAATTGATCAAGAAAATTGATCAAGACTTCAACTTTATGTGGAACAATAATTAGCATTATTTAAGGAGAAGTGATATTTTTAAATCTGTTCAGGAAGGGGGTCAAGTGTGACTGACTCCAATGGATGTATCATCAAATTAAAATGGTTACAAATTTCATTAGAAAAGGTAAAAGTTTTCAGTTTGCTCTTCTGTCCACAAGCATCAGGAATTTTGGTGATATAGATTTTTTATTTAGATGTGACTTTGATTTTTCCCAATTACCTGTGAAGCTATCTGCTTTTCATCAACAAGTCCTCCATTCATGGAAATTTAAATACAAACATAACTTTACTTTATAAAAGCATAGTAATTAAGATAAAATCTTTTTTTTTTTTAACAAGGAATGGATGGAGAAGGGTCCCTGATCAATATTATTATCATTATTATTATTATTATTATTATTATTATTATTATTATTATTATTATTATTATTAATATGTATTGGATAATTGTAGTGATATTTGAACATATGGTACTTCATTGGAAAATACAATCCTGTGTAATATAACGCAGGCAATCCCACAAGCAATAACAGGCATGCTGACCTATTCTGTGGTTATTCCACAAGAGGCTTCATTAGTTATAGATGAGTGTAGCTTTCTGGATTAAAATGCAATAATAAATTATTAAGGACTATCCTCTCTTCAGTATGTTTCCCTTCATCGCTAAAGAGGAAACATAAGTTCCAAGAATACACCAACAATGTTATAGGTAAGATTAACAGCCAGAGTTACCTCTCTTTTCCAATTCCACTGAACACGGAATAAGTTAAGATGATGAACGAGGTTTACCCGTTTGATGACTTCTTAAATCAAAGGTTTCAATTTAATATTTGTACTTTCTGTAATTCAAACATTGGAAAAAATAGAATATCTTTATTTTCTCATGTAGATAAGTAAAACCTTTTGTTCAGTATAGACAGGCGAAGTCATGCTCCTTCTAGTGTGCCCCATGGGATCTAACTTCATAAAAACACATGAACTGAGACAAATTATTTTTTTATCTTGTTTGAAAGTAGCTTCAGTGGCTAACGTTAGCTTTTGGAGGGGGAAAGTCCTCACTTCACTTACACGACCTCTGGGTATGCAGTCTTTCGAATTACGTGACTGACTACTATTCATATTTTCTCAAGTTAGGTCCCATGACAGTCCACCAGAGGGGGCGTGACTTCACCTCTCTATTAGACAACTTATAATGATCAAAATAGCTTGTTTCTAACAAATCAAAACATAAAGTTTGGTCTCCAAATCGAGGACAAAAAAACAGAGTCTGGGAGTAATAATTTTATTATTTTGGCAAAATATTTCATTTGCAAAAGTTGTTTCTTAAAAACTACTCCTATATTTGCTGCATTTCTAAAATTGAAAAAGCTCTACATCTTTATGAATATCCATAAACCGTTATTCCTCAATGACCTTTGTATGTGAGCGTATTCTTTCTTTATTTCAGTATTTATTGTTGTCGTGTAATTTTCCCTTTCGATTGATATTGCTTTCACTTGCTCAGTTGTTCTGCTGTAAATTGTATTGTCTTAAATATGATGTACCTTTTTGAATGTGTTATAATGATACTTTAATAAAGAAAAAATAAAAACAACAACAACAAACTTGGAGTTAAAGTATGTTAGGAAGCTGTCTGAAGTAACTGAAAAATTGATTCGGACATTCACTTTGACTCAGTTATAAAACATGAGACTGTTGAGGTTATCACAAGTATTGAGACCAACACAGATGAGTGACAGCCAGTGTCATGACAACAAGAAGTGCCAAGATAGGAAATTAGATCAACTGAAAACTAAGAAGGATCCTCACCTACGACATCAATGGTCCTGGTATACAACAGCGTCTGATGTTTGTCTTTCATTTTGTAGATGCCACTGTCTTCCTGGGTTAAACTGCGTATTACAAAGTCACCCATTGGCTTGTTCCAAGCGCTCCATGCATCCCAAGAGTCGTCACCTTCACGTTTCCACACGGTCTTCACACCTGATTGGAACTTAGGGCTGAACTCAATGGTTTGAGCCTTTCTGTGCAGCCTTATCTTGAGCATTTCCCCGTACATTTGCTTATTAGATGAGAGGCCTGTAGAGGAAGTCCAAAAGAAATAATAAAAAAGAAAACACTGAGTACAAACCTTCTAAATATATGTCAACATTTTTTGTTCATTTTTACAGCGACAGCACACAATTAAAAGTAACTGCACCAGTAAGCTAAGAGCTCATTTACATCTCTTGACCCTGGGCAGGTAGACAATAAGACCAACCACAAATACACCACTTAAAGCTGCAGACTACATGAAAGCCCATCAGTGTGAGATAATAAATAGAACCATTGTGATAAATACAATCACTACAAGGCTATTATTACAACTTTTCTAAACTCAAATTCAAGCACTTTTCAAGTTTTTCCAGCACCTTACACCTGTGGTAAATTACATATTTACATACATGTATTCAAAATGATTATTTCACTCCTTCATCACATGAAATCAGATGTTATTGTTCTATACACAACCAAAATTATGTTTTGTGGTAGCATTCATCATAAAGATGACAATTAAAGGAAAACACAACAAAGTTTCAAAATGTGTGACCCGTAGAGCTGCAGCGATGAATCAACAATTATTTTGATAATCAATTACCCGGTTTGAGTATTTCTTTAAGAAAGAAAGTCATAATTCTCAGATTTCAGCTTCTCAAATGTGAGCATTTTCTGGTTTCTATACTCCTTTATGATGGTAAACTAAATATCTTTGGGTTGTGAGTAAAACAAGACATTTGAAGACGTTATCTTATGTCTGGGGAAACATTGCTGAGCATTTTTCACCATTTTCTGACATTTTAAAACAAACAACTATCAATCAATTAATCGAGAAAATAATTGACCGATTAATCAGCTATGAAAATAATTGTTAGTTGCATCCTTAGTGATCTGACTTAGCATCCTATACAACCTGGCTAAGACAATATCTGACTTATTTTATTTCCTTATCTAAACAGCAACTACTATTCAGTCAGGTTGTGATTTATTATGAAAGTAATGCAGTTTCAAGCAGTTTATCCCAAATTCCACTTCTTCACTACTTTAACCAAGGAAGCAAACTGACCACAGACTTCCTTTCTGAACTGCGGTGCCCAGTTATCCCTAGTGGATGCTCTAGTCCTACCAGCTCTGCCTCTGCCAGTACAGGCAACGCCTCTTATCTGTATACGTATCCACTGGGCCCTAGTCAAGCCTGCCTGTGACCAGATTGTTATGCAGTAAAACAGATGGCAAAAATTTGGACATGTATCTATATTTTAGAATACATGTGAACAAGTAACCTTTTAAAGGACGCACATTTATATCAGAGTATATAAAATCATGTCATATGAACTAAAAATCTCATCTCAAGGATGCTCATCATGATTGAGTTCAGTGGTGGAAGAAGTATTCAGATCTTTACTTGAGTGCAAGTAGCAAGACTCACAATGCAAGAATATGTTGTCCTGCAAAAATTGCTGCTTTAATAAAAGTACATGTTTACACAGTACACACAGTACTTTTTTTTTCTTGGCTTAATGCACTTTAAGTATTGACAGTAAAAGTGCTGTTTGTTACAAATGATCCCTTTCAGAGTTTTAAATTACAAAATGCTGAAATCAATCTTAATATCTACAATAATACATAATTTGTTTATTTTGTATAAACACATTTATTTGTTTTGCCTTTATTAATTTGATTTAATGCCTTTATTTTGGAAATTTGTCCTTTCCTTTTTCATTTTTTTTAAATTTTTGATACTGTTCCAATTCTAAATACAATCCTTATATTTTTATTATAGCATCTGCTTTATATCTGTGAATGTGCATTAATATAATTATCTATAATTAAATTTGTAATACCTGTCTTATTATGAAAATGAGCATTGGCACAGCAGTATACCGCATGTCTACGTTTCTTTGACTCAACTAAAAAAAAAAAAGAAAATATAATAATACATGAGATTTTGTTTTGTGAATAAAATCACAGCAACTGGTAACCATAGCTCTTACATAAATACAGTGAAGTAAAAAATTACAATATTTTATACTTAAAAGTAGTCGAGTAGGAGTGTAAAGCAGACAAGCATAAATTGGAAATAACATGCAGAAAATAATAAAATTGTACATGACTACAGTAACCCTACTTGGTCACGCACCACTGAGTAGGCCTACTAAAGATTTAATTAGTTCACTGCTGAGTCTTTACAATCAGGAAAAACAGGGTATAGTCATATATTGAGTCCAGTTAAAGGAGGATTAATCATTTTTACACTTTACTCACCTACACAAAACCAACCCACCAGCAGCAACACTCTCAGCATCATCATCACCATCATCATCATCTGCTAAAGACACAAACCCGAGTCCAGGGTAAACCGTCTCCGGCCACTTAACCGCACGATGTCATCAACACTGTACTATACTATATTACTATAGTCACTGTATTAACACATGGGTTTTAAATTGCACCTATTCCGCATCCGCAATATGCACTGTAGCTGAAGGCACACGAAGGGCAGGGTGTCTGGGCCCACCCAAAAGGGCGTTTCCAGGGAGCTACTCGTGATGCGTTTAAATACAGTGGGAAATTACTGCGACACCACTGTAAACTGGTTCTGGCGGTTACTCAGTCACATCCCTGCACAAGCCATACTGGAATACAGACATCCTGAGGAAAGTTAAAACGTTTTCTTTTTTCTTTTTTTTTTTTTTTTGGTTTAGGCACGCTAGGGGCATAACTTTGCCACAAAGCGATGTCAGTCTGTCCGTGGGCCAGTCAGTCACTCTGGTCCAGACGGAAACGTCTCAACAGCTGCAGCGAGATTTAATGCTGCGTTCGGGACCACATCGGGGGTCGGAATTTCCCACTACCAAAATCCAACTTCAAACAAAAAAACAGGGCTAGCCGTGACATAAAGTAATTTTTAGAGGGCTTTTCCCCTCAGCAGTCACATAATAATCTACCTTTGCTGTTGGCTCATTTTGCATTATTTTATATGCAAACGGTTTCTTAATTTGTTATCAAGACTTCAGAGAAGGATCTGATTTTCCTCCACAGGTTTTGTGTTGTTGGCCACCTGCTTTTCTCCATGAAATTTTATTGCAAGGGCGACTAAATTCCTCACTTTCTTCAGTCTTTCATTCCAGCAAGGTGACATAACTCATTTTTTTTAAAGGTGTGTGTTAGTTTAGCACATCACCAAGTGCTGAAGTGGGTCAGGTCGCCACAGACCCCTCAAAAAGTAAGACAATGCAAACTTTCACATCAATGGCGGAGTTTCGCTGAGCGGCGTTCAGGGAACCTCAGAACCGCGAAGAATCTCAAACCTTAATAATGATCTAATCTATGGAGAGTAAATCAAGGGTTCCCCTTAGACATGAGCAGGGGTTTCTATGGTTGCAGTGACGCTCTCTGACGCTCTCTGACGCTTTGAAACTTCCCCCGGTGTTTTGGAGTGAGCTTCTCTCACTCTTTCTGTCCGGATCTCCAGATCGAGACGTTCCCAAAAAAAAAAAATATGTAAACAATCTGAGCTCCTCTGTCACTCTCTCTCATATACGGAGTCATAGAAGTGCCATATAAATATAAATCTGTAAAAACGTTAAGAAAAGAAATATGGAAATCTAAATAGTTTGTTCTCGTAAATATTTAAATAGTTTGAACTGATAGTAAATTTCTCCAAAAGCAGGATGATTAACACACAGATTAAACTTCCACTGCATGTCTATAATGGTATCAACGTATATTAGTCAAAGCATTTATTTCTTTTTGTTTTGTTTTTGTTTTTTGTTTTTTGTTTTTGTTTTTTTTTTTTGGGGGGGGGGGGGGGTGGGGGGGGGGGGTGTTCTATTAAAGCTAAAGTATACTTTACTAGAAAAATAAACATCTGAAGAGTCAGAAGTGCTGTTTGTTTTTGTTGTCATATATTGATGTCAGTTCGATTTGGTTCAGTCAGAACTATATCAAATCATTTGCTCTCTACATCTTGGCCCTTATTTCCCTCAGCTGTCCATAAACTACAGGTTATCAAAGTGAATAATTAAGTGCTTTGATGACAAAACACAAACTGACAAAGTAATCAAACATTTTGTTTTACTTTATACATTTTTAACAGACAGCCTGTATTACAATATGGAGGCTGTCACATGCCCGGGATTAAAAAGTCAGGATAAGCAGCCCAACACTCACTGCATCATTTGAAACTGTTCTTTTTTTTTATACGCATCCTGCATGTCCCCCAGTTTAATCTAATAATTGCTAATAATTGTAATACTTCAACAGATAGAAATTTCAAGATTCTGTTGGTACGACTTGATCACCTTCCATCAACAGTGGAAACTCCCTAGCCATAACTTCAGAAAGAAAAAAACATACACCTGCCATTAGGTTTTAACAGTTGTATTGCTAAATTGTGATTGGTCCACCAACTTTAGCAAAACACACAATGTTGCTTAAGTGAGATTGGAGATAAGAGATCAGAACCTGAACAGCCATGATTCACAAGAGCTCCTACATTTTTTGATCTTTTTGTTGTTAAAAATTGAGCAAAAATGCTGAAATTTCACACATGTATGCTATAAGAAAAAAGGAGAAGACAAATGCAACCTTAAAAGAGCAAAAACTCAGCAGAAACAAAGACAAACAAGAATTGTAGTGGACAATCTTGACCAGAGGAGCAGCCACAAGGACAAAACCAGAAGAATGCTAGCACTGCTAGCTCACAATGTACATCTAAGAATATCCGTCTAAGAAATGGAGAAGTACCTGTAACAAAAATGGGAAAAGGATCTGGGAAAATCTGAAAATCCATCTTCTACATGTATATTTGATCAATCTGTAAGATAATGCTACGATTAAACAGTTAGCTAATTTAAGCTTAAATTACTTAATTCAAATAAAGACCAGGAAGAGCCAATCAAAACTAGAGGTAATCTGACCAGTCAGGGTGCTGTATATTAACAGGCATTCCATTGTCAGTTACTTTATTTAAACAAGGCCCACTGAGAGTCAGTCAAAACAAGAAGTAATTTGACCGTTCAGAGTGTTGTATACAAACAGCTCCATAAACATGAGCCTATCAGAGACACTCCTCCACTGCTCAACTTTGGCTAATTGCCATCCAATCCGCTACCCTTCTGAGGTAACAAATAAAATTCAAAGAGAGTTTAAACAAGCACTACTGGAAGGAAAACCTGAGACCTATTTGCTGATTTTTATAAAAATGGAGAGGTCAGCAACCTGATATTTTACTCTGGATACCCCAGTGCACGGCACAATGCCATCATTGTCATTTGCAGATAGAAAAGGCATTTGTAATGGATGGAAACTACAGCTAAAAGAGAGTGACAATTTGTAAAAAATGAGAAAACTGCACGCACATTTTGGCAACGGAAGTGCAGCGGACCACAATAGCTTGTCAATGGGCCACTGCAAACACAAGCACTAGCTTGCCACCGGTTGCTCTGAAACGGTCATGATCCTGTTGGAATGTTGAACAACTTATATCGACCACTGGAATATTGATTCTGAAGTATCATATACTCAACAAACAGACATTTTGGTGATTTTGGTGCTGGTAAAATGTTTAATTCAACCTTTGCAGCTTGATAACTCGTCCGGATGACTGGGGGAGGCCACTACTTCTGTTGTCAAAATGCGCACGCAGCTTTTTGATGATGTTGGCTGTAAAAGGGTCTATTGTAGTGGCACTGGTGTGGCGTGTGTGTGCAGTGGTGTTGGCTGTGTGTGTGGGTGGAAGGACTTCACTTGCTGTGAGCCAATGGCTGTGGGGCAGTTACTGATTGAGGACAGGTGTGATTCAGGTCCCTTACTCCCTGGGGTATTTAAGTTGCAGCTGCGTGCTTTTAATCTGCAGGTATGTGTATGTCTAAGTGAAAAGGCTTTTATCAGTTGTTTTACCTGTAAAATTAACTATGTGAAGCTCTCTCTCATTCTCTGTGTGCTTTTAACCTGCAGGCCGAGGTCTCTCCCGCATGCCGCAGCCTTAAGGCTGAGTTGAACTTCTATAAAGGCCGAAGAGTGATGGCAGCAACCTGAAGCCAGCCATCAAGTAATGGCTACATGTGACAACGAAGCACAACTGCAGAAGCAACCAACTTGTGGCAAAGGTGGACCTTGGCCTGCTCTCCTCTTCCCCCTCGGTGAGTAAAAAGACTGACATTCCCCTGCCCCTTGAAACCAAAAGACTGACCATTCCCCCTCTGCAACATTGTTATCACTCTGCTTTTTATTCATGTGTAAATAATAAAATTGTGCTTTTAACTCGTTTTAATGTTGTGTTGTCTTTTGCCTCTACAATCCTAGTTGTCAGATTGGTAATCTGCAGACCCATTTTAAGTATTGCAGTAGGGCTGTTGCAGATCCAGCTTAAAGAACTTCAGCATGACAGAGACACATGCAGGAAAGAGCTAGCCACTCTAACAGAGTTGACAAGAGAAATGCAGCAAGAGAGAACTGACCACAAAAAAGAGATCTCTTTACTAACAGAGAAGCTGAGAGAGAGCTGACATTTAACAATCTCACTGAGCAGCTGCAGCTTCTACTAACCCAAGCTCCCACCCTCGCAGACCAAAAATCCCCATCAGCCCGCTGACTGCCTCTTCGAGCTTAGAGCAGCCACCAGAATTGCAGGCAAACTTCAGTTTTCCCTGCGAACAGCTACACCCACCAGAGGAATCATCACCTCCCATTGTACAACAGAAATCGGACATTGTTCTTCTTATGGACTCTAGCAGGAAATACTTGAATGAAAAAGACTGTTTCCAAACCACAGCATAACCAAAATTCGATGCCCCACTACCAACGGAGCCCTTGACCTGCTATCCCAAGAACATCTTGGCAGTCCAAGCCACATCATAATCCATACAGGCACCAATGATCTGAGAATCCAGCAAGAATGGGTTGCAACATCACTTAGAGCAGTGAACAACAAGGCCAGCAACACCTTTCTCCAACAGAAAAATTGTCCTGTCTACCCTGCTCCCATGAAAAGACTTCCAACCTAAAACAATTTTAGGAATCAATGCCAGCATGTCAAGACTCTGCCCTCAAGCCCAATGTATACCTTCCCCATCACCCAACTCTCGGAGTTGACAAGCTCTATGACCAAGTACACCTAAAAAAAGAGCGTGTTTCTGCCTTTGCAAGAACACTGAAAGATGCTGCGGTGGGTCGTATCCCCATACTGAGGCACCAAAACAAGAGAACAGAACACAGACAGTGAAGACATGGACGCAGGAACCAGCACATCGGAGACGAGATAGGAGTGCCCCACCAAGACCATCACACCATCACCCACAGCACCACCCTCCACAACACCCAGGATATGGAACAACTAAAGAATTCCCAGAGCACTGCAGAGAAGCTCCGGAGGATCTCCCCCCACCCAACCACCGGCTACCACTGCCTTGTCCACCTCATCTTGGACACCCATTTTTACCCTCCCGTCCAGGTCCGCCTCACAATGATTCCCCAGCTCCTCTCAGGAGAGCTACCATAGACACAGCAGAACCACCACAAACATGGCAGCAAGATCTCCACTCAGCACCACCTCCGCCACAGCTGCACAGACCACAGCTAGATGAGAGAAGCCATGTCGAAGTCGTCTGTGGAGCTCCAGGCTCCTGTGACATGCAGGACATTAAGCAAATGCTCCCCGTCGTCTGCACGCACCTCACTGGCCAGGGGCCCTGGTGAAACTCGCACAAGCCACACGCCTACACACATACACACAGATACACGCACACACACACCTACTGTATACTATGTTATAAATTGCTGTTGTAAAACATTAATTTCTACAATTAACTGATTATATTCGTTATATTCAATTTCCTATGACCAGTTCTATACTTAAAATGATCTGCAATTCTAGGAATATAATCCATAGTTAAAAGAATGCATTTTCACTTTATATGAAAACAACAACAATTTCAAAATAATAATAATAATAATAATGATAGTGTAGCATGAAATGATATGAATCTTTTGTAATTAGCCAATGGAACGTCCAAGGGTTGAGATCATCAGCCTTTGGACTAAAAAATAATAACTCAGAGTTTACTGATGAACTCAAAAGCACTGACATCATCATCTCAATGGAGATGTGGGACAGGGGAGACTGTCCCTCCGACTATGGAGAGTTAATAATCAGTTCAAGAAAACTTCCTGGAGGAACACAAGGAAGGCGCTCAGAGGATACTTATCTGTTTAAAACTGAATATGTAAATTTCATTGAACTTGTCAGAGAAGAGGAAAATTATATATGGCTTAAATTAAAAAAAAAGACCTGACCTCAAATACCCAAAACATCTTTCTATGTGTGATTTATATCCCTCCAGATGAATCTCCCCATTTCAAAGATCAAAGAAAAAATCAGCCATTTCCAAACTCAGGGAAATATTTTAATTGTAGGGATATGAATGCACGCACAGCAGAGGAGTCAGACACTGTTAACACAAAAGGAAACAAATACATGAATAACAAAACTAACACTTATCTAAATCTTCCCCAGAGGAATAATTATGATAACATGACAAACAAAAATGGGAAAGAACTTCTGCAGCTCTGCTGGGCCCTCGGTCTGTATACAGTCAATGGTCGGTTAAGAGGAGACGCCTTTGGCCGTTACACCTATAGCTCATCTCTTGGCAGTAGCACAGTAGATTACGCATAACAGATTTGGACCCTTTCTCTTTCAGAGCATTCACAGTCAAGCAACAAACCCCTTTTTCAGACCACAACCAGTTCAGGATATACCTACAAAGAACATATGCTAACCAATTATGAACCAAACCCAGTAAACTATATAATACAAGAACTCACTACAGATGGGAACAAAGCAGATTACTGAATATCAGGAAGCCATGAGCAGCCATGGAACCCAAGAGCTTTTAAATTCTTTCCTGGCTCACATCTATCTGCACAGTAGAGAAGGAGTAAACAGATATGTTTCACTATGTGGCACAACAATCTAAATTACCTTTCCAGACCTCCAAACAATAATTGATAATTATGTGTGCAAAAACAATGCAAAGATTTATGCTTCCTTCATGCATTTTCAAAAAGCCTTCCATTCAATCTGGGACAATGGCCTTTTCTTTAAATTAATTGAAAGTGGTAATGGAGGAAAAGTATACAATCTAATAAAGTCAGTGTACACCAATGGTAAGTACTCAATTAAAACGGGAACAAAGCAAACAGAATATTTCTTCTAGAGACGTAGAGTAAGACAGGGTTGTAGCCTTAGCCCCACATTGTTTAATACATATATAAATTAACTGACAAAACAAATAGAGATTTCTCCTGCACCTGAACTGAAATTACAAGACACAGAAATAAAATGCCTCCCTCATGCTGATGACCAGGTCCTGCTGTCCCCTACAAAGGACGGATTACAGCAACACTTACCAGAATTGGAGAAATGGTGTCAAACCTGGGCCCCAACTGTCAACCAGCCCAAAACTAAAGTACTAATTTTTCAGAAAAGGTCTAGACTACAGAGAAACAATAATAATTTTACAATTGGAAGCAAATTAATGTAACAAACTAATCATTATACATATTTAGGACTAAAAATATCAAACACTGGAAATTTTAACATGGCAGTGAATGGACTAAAAGACAAAGCAAAAAGGGCTTTCTGTGCCATCAAGAGATCAATAAACACTGAATTACCAATTAGAACTTGGCTCAAAATATTCAAATCAACTATTGAACCAATTGCATTATATGACAGCGAGGTGTGGGGTACACTAATGCAACAAGATTGGACAAAACGGGACAAACGCCCATTTGAAATCCTGCATACAGAGTTCTGCAAAAGTATTCTCCAGGTCCAGAGAAGAGCTGTGAACTCTGCATGAA
This sequence comes from Lutjanus argentimaculatus, assembly GCA_034769285.1. Classification (NCBI taxonomy): domain Eukaryota; kingdom Metazoa; phylum Chordata; class Actinopteri; order Lutjaniformes; family Lutjanidae; genus Lutjanus; species Lutjanus argentimaculatus. The sequence goes on from JAWZSL010000006.1 coordinate 21,081,571, forward strand.
GAGCTGAATTAGGCCAATATCCTCTACTATTAAATATCCAAAAACTAGCCCTAAATTTCTGGAATCATATTAAAACAAGTGACCCACTCTCATTTTCTTACAAAGCCCTATGCTGCCAGGAGTTTTTACTCCACAAAGGAGTCCTCTCTGCCAACTTGTCCTGAAGTTAGCTGAACCGCCAACCCCTCAGATCATCACACCACGACCGCTTCAGCTTCAGGACACAGAGTCAGAAAAATTAGACCCGACCAAATTATAATGAAAGAAAAATACATAGACAGACAGAGCTAACAAAATCATAATACAAAATGGAAACCTTTCTAATCCTCAACAGAGAGAGAGTGCACTGTGGCAACCTACTTGACCACAGTGTCCGATAAAAAACTGAGAAAAACACTGACTAAATACAGACCGAGTGAACACAACCTGGCAGTGTAGGTAGGCCGACACAGACAGACCTGGCTGCCCAGAGAGGGGAGGTTGTGTTCCTACTGTGACCAGGGTGCAATAGAGACAGAGCTGCACTTCCTGACTCAGTGTAAACAATACAGAAATATTAGAGAGCAATATTCTGCAAAAATAATAAAAAATATTCCCTTATTTCCTCCAACTTAGTGACTCTGAAAAACTTCTAGCCTTACTGGGAGAGAGGAAGGACTGCTGTAGACTAGCAGCAAAATATGTTGCAGCCTGCCATGAGCTCCACAACTCTGTGGATCCCCCTTTGTGCCACAAGACCAGTGACTAATGTTGCTTATTAATGAATAACTAATTTGTTTTAGGTCCATCAAAAATGATAGACCTACAACTTTTCCTATTCCATAGCCCCTCATGTTCTCCATGCCTTTTTGCCTTTTGTGTTATTATTGTTTATTTTGATTAATATGTGCATGCTTGTACTGATATGCTTTGGCAACATTTTATTTTATGCAGTCATGCCAATGACGATAACGAATTGAATTGAATTGTAATTTATTGGCACACCAGAACAGAGTATCATCAAATCAAATTCATCAACTTAATTGTCTTTTTGTGTGTTTCTATTGTCATTTGTAACAAACAAACAGTTGTCATGGATGCAAAGATTGTGGTTCAGATTTTATTTATTAATACCATTACATTCATTTGATCAGTGCTTTTGTCTACAGCAGCTTCACCACTGGGAGCAATTTGTGGTGCAGCGATTTGCTCATTGACACTTTGAAAAAGTAGATAAGGAACAAAAGAATCAAATGATCAGTAAATACAATGAACAGCCAAACTTATTTTAAACATTAAAGTCAAAGTATAGTTACACATCCTTACATATAATGCAGACAAACATTTGTAACTCTATACATTATTCACAACATTACATTAATTTCATGACCACGATAAGAGCTTATGGCAAAAAAAATCCAGTTTACACAAGATCTACAAATATACACAAAAACATGGAGTGTAACAGTTTCCAGATATAGCATTGACCCTTTTACAAAGTAAAAACACTTAAAATATCTCATATAATTTCTCAAAATGTAACAATAACAGACACAGACAAGATGATATGAAGCTGAAGGCACAAGATAAAGGCTTTAAACAACCATATTAAATAGTATTGAAGTGAAGCTAGTAACAGTGGCTTAAATCGCTGAGTGTTTGTTGTCATCTCCATGAGAGATGAAGTCAGCTTGACTCCAATTTGACTCCCCAAAGTCTAAAATCTGCCACAGACGGACCCTCACTGTAACATCATCTCTGTAACCTAAATTTATGGCACATATGTTTATTATGCATATTATACAGATATCCTGAGTGTGGCACACAACTCTCGAAACACAGCTAAAATTAAAACATTACGTATGTGTGATTATTTTTCCATACCTGAGAGAAAAGAGGAAAAAATAGCCAAATTTTAAAAATTGCCCACTACCTTAATCATTTGTTTAAATAGACATAAACTGATTTATGCCTTGCTGTTACTCTCACAGTCTCAACTGATCCAACCAATCTCAAGTTATCAAGAGTTTAACTGATAAAGATCAATACTGCACTGGCCTTAAATTTTGATAAAACTGCATTTGTGTGTTTGTTTATACAGAAAAAAGAGGATATCCAACACAACACTCAGCATAGTGTGAATGATTTCTTGACTCTTATTTCAGTCTACATGGTCCTTCTCCTGTGCACCTATCACCACGACTTTGCAGGTTTGCAGAAACTTAATTTGGGACAGTTGGAATTATTTGAGGTAGGGTTCTGTGAGGTATTTATCAATAATTAGTCTATCAGCTACAGTACATGCAGGTCATCATGCCCCCAGTTAGGAAAAGCAGAGAGAGACAAACTGCTGTGGACAGGTCAGTAACAAAAGGTATTTTAACCACTTAACTGGGTAGATTTTTTAGGTGGACCTTTTTTAAGTGTACACTGTATTTATAATATTTTTGCCACTTTACTTTTTGATGGGATATCATAGTTCTATAAGCCAAATATTTATTTCTCCTAACCAGCCAAACTTCATAGGCAAAATAAATCGTTTTACCAGACTTGCTGGTCTACCTCTGCCTTGATTTGTTAGTTTGTGTTATTGTGTGATTTTAGTGAATCTGAACTCTTCCTTTGACACACCAAAGTCACCCAATAACACAAACAAACTAACAGATCAAGGCAGCACGAGACCTGCAACTCCTGTGTTCTCGCAAAGTAAAATTACCAATTGTTCTCATGGAGTTTGGTTGGTTTGGAGAGAGCGATATTTAGCTTAAGTAACGGTGGTTTCCTCTCAGAAAAGACTGTCTGGTGGCAAAGCCACCAATATTTTAAACATAGTGTGTACTTAAAATGTTGATTTTTTTAGGTGGACCTTTTTTAATTTTTCGTTGTTCCTGACCTTGTCCACAGCAGTGTCCCTTTCTGCTTCTTCAAACTGTGGGCGTGCTGACCAACATCTACTGTAGCTAATATAGTGACTATGAATTCATACCTCAAATAATCTGAACTATCCCTTTAATGTGCATTCATCAAGGACTGAAATGGCTGTGTTCCAGCTGGTCTAAAAAGCACAATGCTAAATTCAACTACACGTCACTTGAATTTTCATTGTGCCCCTCACAGAAAGTTGAGTTTATCAGAGGTATAAACATCACAGAAAGTTGAGTCTGAACTGAGCGGGTAAGCAGAGGGATTGCTCAGTCCTTTCAGCTCAAACTTTGGTTCAGCGTCCGAGGAGAGATAATCAGAGTTGAGTGAAAAGGCTGGAGCGGCTCCCTGCCCTCCTGGAGCTGCAGCCTGAAGAGAGAAGTGAACCAAAAATAACCAAGATAAATGTGTGTGTTGATAAATCAGAGTCAGTAAAAGTATGCTTTTGAAGTGTCAGAAATCAGTCTTAGAATGAGGAGTTGTTTGTTAAGACCAGCTGACTCCTCCTGCCCCTTTGCTCTGTGCTCTATTAACAGTTGAGCAAACTTCATAGTAATAGTAATAATAATAATAATATTAATAATAATAATAATAATAATAATAATAATGATGATAATAATAACGGAACATGCACAGCGCAGACAACAATAATGCTAATAAGCAAATAAGATAATAAGCTGGGAACCCAGTGAAACCTCTGTCAACTTTCTCCTTTCCTGTTGCCTGTATTTAGAGCTACGTGCTAGGCTCGTCTATGTTGAAAAAAAAAACACTTTTTGAATTAAATTAGCTGATGTAAGCAAAACGCTAGCTAACTAGCTAGCAGATGATTGCTGTACATTAGCTAATTAATTGGCTAGAATTTTGCTAACATTAGCTATCAGATGTAATTAGCTTGCTAATGATTAATGTACAGTAGCTGGCTAGTTAAGTAGAGTTTTGCTGCAGGGAAAACCAAAAGCTAATGTCTGAGGTAGATGAGCTATTAGACGAGTTATTTAGCTAGTGTTTTGTTAACATTAGCTATCAGATGTAACTATGATTAATGTACATTAGCTAACAAGTTAGTTGGAGGTTTGCTACAGAGAAAATACTAGCTAACTAGGTAGTTATTGATTGATGTAGATTAGCTAGCTATCTAGTGCTAATATTAGCTAACTGAGGATGTGTTACAGTTGATGGACAATGTTTCCCAGATGTGGAACTTTATATGCAAAGATGTTGACCATATTATCATCACAGTCCCATTGCTGCTGTTCACATTTAACCTGACGCAAATTCAAAAAATGCGCTACAATATTATACAGTACAGTATTAGTATTAATTATTATTTCCTGGGTGTCTATGTATATGTATATATATGTATTTATTGTGTTTTATATTTCCACCCTATGCTATCTGTGTATGTATGTTGTATTTTGTAGTGTGTTATGAAGGAACTACAACTCTTAATTTTGTTGTATAACCCTGTGTTGTATACATGTACTGATAATACAGGTCCTTGAGCGTGACTATATTTATATGTCTCTATTACAGGTCCCCCAACAACACTTTTAACCATCTTCAAAATATGGTATTCTTTACAACACAGACAAACATAGTGCGCAAGGAAGGAAACAGGAAAGGAGGAAAGTAGAAAGTGCTTAAACCTACCCTAGGTTTAAGGACAAAACACTTGGTTAGGCTAAGGGAAAGATCATGATTGGGCTAAAATGATCACTCTTGCAAAATCTTTCACATTTGTGGGGTTCCTTTCTAGACACAACCAGACATTTGAAAAAAGCAGCAGTACTTCGAAAGGGTCCGTTGTATTTATGCAAGTAGACTTTGATGCCCCTACTTCATGCATTTTGTGAGAATTCTGTATTTTTGTGTGTGTACCTCTGGCTGAGGGGGGTTCACATGGACGTTCACTGGTTGTTGCACCTGTAAGGTAAAAAAAAAATGCATGTGAATCAGTACTGGGAAATGGATCAAAGGATCGTCTGGTCACCCAGCAGGACGAGCCAGACCAGGGCAAGAGCTAAGCTAACCCTACCCCCTAGACTTGAGACAGCAAACCACAGAGAGAGGCACCGTCGTCGACCCACTTTGACTCTTCATCAGCCCACATTCTCCTCCTCAAACCCCCTCATAACAAATGCAGATGCAGTGGTATCTAACAAGTTTGGCTCGAGGTAAAGTTACTGTAGCTAGTAAGGTAGCGTTAGTTAGCCGGACATGCTAACATTTGCATTTATGTTACAGCAGATGAGAAGAGTTTAATCCATTCACCACACGTGTGCTCTTGTGTTTCACATTTTTGAGAGACTACAAAAAAAAAGATGCCACCATACAGACTCATGAATACGAGTATCGCTTTTCTCAGAGGCTCCTGCACACCTTCAACATGTTGAGAAATGGAAAGCTTGACAGCTTTACTCATGGTTGCTAAACTATGGGGCTTAGCGAAGGATCAGTTTAAATACTTGTAAGTAGAAATTTTGTATTGAAGTCGAACAGGTCTGGCTAAATGGCAGAGGTAACATGCTGCACACTGATGCTTCAGTATAAATTATCCACTGCCACTTTTAGTGTGTGTTTTCATGACAACATAGTTTGGAGACCAGCCACATTCGCAGGTGAAAGATCTTTTAATGTGTGACACCTTGTCGCTCTTCACAAAACCACACACACACACAGTTTCCCCATGCCCCCTTGGGAGAGCAGCCCTCAGTTTAAAAACCATTGATTAACACCTACCGGCCCAGGGGAGTAAGTAGCAGGTTTTTTAGAAACAGGGGGATTCCTTGGCAGAGGGGAGTAATGTGAAGCCGGTGCAGCGGAGTAACTTGGGACTGCAGGTTGATTCTGATCCTGCGACTGCAAAGAGGACGTTGAAGTAAAAAATAGCAACACATATAACAGTTGGTCTGAAAGCCCACTTGGGGAAGTACTTACATGGTCATATACAGGGAGTTCTGGAGCAGACACTCCCTTTTGGAAGAGCTCTTTTTGCAACAGCACTTTCTCACACAGCAACAGCAGACAATCGTCCCGATGATAACCCCGACAGAAACACCAACATAAACTGATGTTCCAGGAGCAAGTACTGTAAGACCAGAACGGGGGAGGATGGGGGTTAGTTTGAGTCATCAGTAACAGTTTGCTCATACATTTTTCCTTCTGTAAGAAAAAAAAAGTGCTGCTGCTCACCTGGTGTTATACCCAGGTGAGAGATCAGGGCTACGTTGTCTTGTGGGTCTTTGAACCTAAATATGCCACCATCTGTGTCTTCCACAGGATCAATCGCTATGCCTCCATGCACAACCCTAATTCTCCTGCTAAAAGGGTTTGGTGAGTAGTAACTTTCTTTGACCAGCCTGCCTGCTTCAATCAATAGTATTTCTTCGTCAGGGTCTATCCCAGATGCAAAAGTCACAGACCACGGGCCATCGTAGGGCGGGTTTTCGATGAAGATTTGTTCGCCCACACTTGGACTATCGTATCTATGGTCCGCTGTATGTGATAAAGAGTAGATTGTATAAGAACAGTCAATCAGATACACAGCAGTCTAAAAGCTCACATGCAGCTTTAACAAGTTCTTAACGTCACCTTCTACTCTGAGATGTATCCTACGCGTCAAAAAGTTGTCTTTTCTCCTGAAGTTGTAGAAGCCGTTGTCTGACTGGGTGACCCTGGTAATCTCCCAGACATTACGCCTCAGCTTTCCTCTGCTTCCTCTGTTAGTCTGAGGGTTGGTGCGATTCCACAGGACCTGTTCACCACCATCCGAACCAGGAGAGAACTCCAGGAATTCAGCATCTCTAGGAACATCAAGGTTCAGCTTGTCCCCATAAGTGTGCGAAATAAATTCACTACAATCTGAAGAAGCACATACAGAAAAAAACAGGGTGAACTTACTGTAAATAGGAATACAGCACATCGCTAATAGAAATATTTATTTACATTATCTATACAAAAGTTTTCTGATGGAATAGATGGAATAGAGCCTATATGCAGTAAAGTGACACATTCTCACCCGTAATTATCAGCCTGATGACATCATGTCGTCTAAGGCCGTCATACGAGACGGAGATAATTCCATCATCACTTTCTTTCAAATCTGTGAAAGTAACTGAGCCAATGCCAACGTGGATGCGTGGGTCCTCTACCTGAAGCTGTGAAGAACACAAATACATTTACTCAGGACAGTGCAGAATCTCCTCAGTCTCATACAACACCCGGTTTACTTTGACTTGAAGAAAAAACATTTCCATCTTGCCATGCATGGATGTCATAGTGAAATTGGTGAACGTATAAATGACAGCCCCTGAAGCTGCTCACCTTCCCATCGTCTATCAGTAGCTTCCTGGATACCTCACCACTTGGAGTGAAGTACACCTTTCCATGGAATACAGGCGCTGTATATTCAGATGGTAAACTAAAGTGTCTGCCAAAGCACACCTCTTTTCTTACAACACCAGCGGATGGACCTTCAGTCAGAAAGATACAAATGAAGGAGAGACAGACAGAGGAAGTATTAAGATAAGTTGGGCACAAAACAGTTTAATAATTTACACTTGATGTTGCCTATTCATTGATCAGATTCATTGATGGGAGTTGTGACTATTTATAAGATTAATGTTTTGGCATTAAGCAGATTATATCGCCCCCTACTAACTGAATTTAATCTGATAAGTAACCACTATCATGGTCAATTTTTGTTGTGAAGTCTGTATCTCTCATTTGTTTGTTAGCAGATCATGGCCTCTCCAATATGGCGACTACAGAGACATACAGTAGTGGCCAATGAGGTTTCTTCTGCTCCAGCTTCCTTACAGTCAAGATGGCATGAAAGATACCAAAAAAAGGGGACTTATTCATGTCATATCACGCTGTCTGATGCTCAGATTTAAGTTGCGACAAAACTCTTCTATGGATATCAGTTTGTGAGCCATGACAGAGGCCAAAATCAGCCAAAATAATCACAATTGGATCTTTTTTTTCCCAAAATCGTTTGTTTGATCATTATGAATGCCCTTTTCTGCTCTGTCATTAACAAGAAATAATACCCTCTATATTAGACAGTATTAGGCCTTTTATTAGACTGTATTAGAGGGTAATTAGGGACACATTACATTAGAACTGTACTGTAAACTAAGTGTATTATTTTCCACTGTTAGAACATTAATAGATTTTGTAAGGAGGTAATTAGAGACACAAATCACGTTAACTGCCTACAGTATTACAATAAGTCTGTGCAGTCATCCACAGACAAAATATTCATCTACCTCTATAATGTTACGTGATTTCATTTTAGTTTACAGTACAGTTGTCCGTGAATGTTCTCATTCGTCCAGGTCATTGTAATCTCAGGAAAAGAGATGAGGTGTCAGTCGTCTGACACTCATACCTGGTTTCGGGTCACAAACGACTGTTGTCAATCTGATTGGAGCACTCATGAATTTGAACACATCCACAGAGGTTAAATACCTGGGGTTCCCACCATTTAGTTAGACTAGCTCTGACTAGTCTGACAGGCATGAACTGATGAAGCTTCCTGGATGAGAAGCGAAACGCCTTCAATAAGACTTTTAAACAAGTACAGTTGCTTTTGATTTAATCTTTTCCTGAGATTACAGTAGATAGATAGATAGATAGATAGATAGATAGATAGATAGATAGATAGTACTTTATTGATCCCAAACTGGGAAATTCTTGTGTTACAGCAGCTGTCATCAGACAGACAGAAAAACAGGTCAAAAGTAAAAAATAAAATATAGCCTATAAGAAAATAGCCATGTATACATAAAGATTATAAATTTAAAAAATATACAAAGTACTATACTGAAATGTACAGAAATACGCTACGCCAGTCGCAGTAGTGTAACACTGTGCAAAAAGTGTTACACTTACAGTACAGTTCTGTTAATGTATCGCTAATTACCCTCTATGAAAGTATAATAAGTGTCTAACAGTGGGAAATAATACACTTTAGTTTACAGTACAGTTCTGTTGATGTGTCCTTTTTTACTCTCTCATGAAGTCTAATAAGGTGCCATGTTTTTGGCTGATTGCATTGAGGGCGGTGGTAGCTCCTCTTGTTTCCTGTCTGATTTGATCTAAACGCAAAAGTTAAGTTAGTCAGCCCAGCTGAACACCTTTTACTCCACATATACTTCACACAGGCTACTTGATACTGAAGTTCCTGCAGCACACCACAGTTGTCGTACTTGGCATATTTGCAGAGCTGAACAGAGGGTGGAGAGCTCGCTTATGACCAGTCTACTACAAGGTTAAAGCTGAAAAGCTGTAATGTTAAATGTCAGATGGGTTAAATTATAAGTTAAATTATATATGTATAGTTCATCTGTAAGGATTCATACTCACCGAATAAGACGAAGCAAACAGTCGCGTACAACAATAACATGACCTGCAAAAAGAGGAGAGGTTGTTTTTTTTTTACGTGTTCACCGTCACAACGTGTCTGTAAACTCTGAGCGAACAAAACTGAACATCGAGAGCAACAACAACAGTTTAACACAAATTAACAAACAATTGGTTTTCCACTTACTGCAAAATGATGTTCCTCTATGTTACGGTCGAAATATGTGTGTGTTTCTCCTGCACAAACAAAGTACAGTGGGCGAGACTTCCTACACACGCTAATTGCGTCATGGCTGCGCCATATGTGCGCAAACTCCGCATGCCGCATTTACCACAGACCAGAGCTCATCTCAAGGGCCTGGCGTGTATACGGTCAGACAGGCGGCAGTGAGTGTGGTACCGACCCAAGATAAACTCTAGGAGTCGCATTAAACGCATTAGAAGGATAATAAATTTCTTTTGGTCAATTTAAGATTTTCTTTAATGTTTGCTTTTGTTTGTATTCTTTCACCTCTTCAGGCCACTAAAAATCCTTGAAATTAAACAATTCACAAGGTCAAAATCACTCTTTTGTTTACCTGCCCATAATGATGCCAAAAGTAATGTCATAACCTGAGACTAGACATCAGTGTTGACATTAGGGGAGACCGGGGATCACTGTCAGATTAAGGTGGTCATGGTGCACCAAGGCTACTCTTTGTGTGGGGGCCAAGTACTTATTATGCTCTACCAGAGGAAAAAGTAATTTAGTGCCACCTGTAAAAGTGCACTAGAAATATGACAGAGTGAAACGTTATATCAGCCTTTACACTAAACAGCAATGTTACAGAAAAAGGCAGTCAACATCATCTGAAAGCTGGCAACAGCGTTTGAATTTCTGCAGCAGTGAGGCAAAATCATCAGCATCACTGATATCAATGCCCGTGTTAAGGCTGCACGATTTGATAAAAAATGTAATATTGAGATTTTTTTTGACTGAAGTTGTGATTGCGATATGCAATACAATTAGTGGAAATGATCAGTTTTGCATTAAAATGTTCATGTTAACTGAAGAAAAAACTATTAAAATCACGATGATGTGATATTTATTGAGGTCTGTACTAAACAAACATGTTTTCTTATATCTGGAGAACACATTTTTTTAGGCCAGATCATCTGGCAGAACTGCAGTTCCTCATTATAATGCTATCTTCTCATATATTTTTCCTTTTTCAAAATTGTGATTTGTTTCTGTGATTTAGATATCGCACTTGGCTATATTAAGATTTTATGGCAATTGCAGTTAATTGTGCAGTCCTAGCCCATGTCCTGTGAAATACCAACAACAGACTCTCCTGAATGACTCTGAAAAGGCAGAAATTAGAAATTAAACTCCAAACATGTTGTTGATGACAAGTACGATGGCTGTTGTCCAGCACAGCTGTATTTTTTAATGTGCTCTCAGGAATTGGTCAAACTCACTGATAATTTCCAGCACACCCATGAAGCTCTGCTAAGAATTTCACCACTGCAGTCACTCTCTGTAATGGGATAGTTCACCCAGAAATGAAAATTCAGTCATTATCTACTCACCCTCATGCTGATTGAAGGTCGGGTTTAGTTTTTCTTAGTCCACAAAACACTGTTGGAGTTGCACAGGAAAACTGTTGCAGAATCTCCCAAACAGTTTAAGTGACTGATGACCAGTTTTCAAATGTAAAAAAAACAACAACAAAAGAAACATAAAATGTCTCCATACTGATCATCTGGTGTAATCCAAGTCTCCTAAAGCCCCAACATGCCAAGTTGACTCGAAATTCACACAGTATTTTTAGTCTAAATCTTCACTGTAGAGCCTTAAGTTGATGTGCGTGTGCACACTGTCTAAACATCTAAACTAGGTGTGCATGGTGTGATGGTGTTCACACGCAAGTGAATTGCATGTTGGGGATGAGCAGATGAGATGATGAGCAGTATGGAGGCATTTTTTGTTTTTGTTTTGTTTTTCGGTTGTTTTTTTACATTTGAAAACTGGTTACCATTCACTACAATTGTTTGGGAGATTCTGTAACACTATTTTCCTGTGAAACTCCAGCTGTGTTTTGTGGAGTAAAAAACTAAACCTGACCTTCAGTTGGCATGAAGGTGAGACTTTGGATGAACTATCCCTCTAAAAACCTTGCTCCAGTATTCACACTCGGGTCCAGCCAAATGCATGGCTTCACTATAGCCTGCTGTGAGCGCAGACTGAAGGTCGCTGTCCCCGAATAATTTACATGCAAAACAAAATACAGTGCTTTTTGAGGGGTAATAATGCAACCAGTCTCTTACCACAGTTTTGCCAGTTTCCTTTTTTTTTGGGAGAGCACCACTTTCTGAATGTGCATATGTCACCTGAGGGTTCAGTCACTGTCAGAATTGCCTCAAATGTAAATGGATGCTCCTTAGGTGCAGACTTAGTGGGTCCAGAACTGACAGTGTACAAACTTGGCCCACAGTTCTTTTTGCCATTAGCTTGCAAAATGTTCCACACAATGCAGAAATTCTCATTATTTTAATGAACTGTTAGAACAGTCCCCACCCCCAGCAGCCATTATATAGCTAACTGTTTCCACCACTGTATCCACATTACAATGAAAGCTGGGCAAAAAACAATCTCTCACATCACTGCAGCTCTTTTCTGATATTTTTCTTCTTTTTTTTATTAACGCACAAAATACAAAACAAAAAATACATTTACATATACATACACACAAGCATATACATACACACACGTCCTACATTTTTAACCTCTTCCAAACCAATTAACAAACTTAAACTAAACCCCTATCCAGTGCAACCCTCAAGCAATGTCATTCATAAACACCATTACTGCCCTTAAATTTTAATGCCGGTAATATGCAATGCTTATTCTGCAAACAAAAAACAAAACAAACAACAAAAATCATATATATACATATACACACACATATACACACACATATATACATATATATATATATATATATATATATATATATATATATACACACACACATATATGTGTGTGTGTGTAAAGTAAAAGAAAAGAAATAAATAAAAGATAATAAGTGAGCATCTTGTAAATTTCATTTCTGCATTTCTGCACATTTTAATCCGGGCACACACAGACCATCAGGAATAGCACACTTTTTAACTGTGCACTTGTTTGCGCTAGTAGCGTATTTATCCTCAGGAACTGGCAGAAATAATGCAGAATGTGACGCATCTTGCGTAGGAGCAGCTGAGAATACAGCCTGCCATCGCCATAAATAAAAGAAGGGGCCCAATGCCCATGCGCGCTCTGCAGAAGACGTTATTATCCTCTTATCCCCATTCCGACAAACATTTATAAACATCCAGCGGTGGACTGACTATTCACACATCCTGCAGGTGAGTTCAGACCAGATGCGACACAGACACGCGTGATCATTTGTACATTGTCAGTGATTGACGGCCTAACGGTGCGCCGTGTCGCTGTAATGCTGTCCATCGGCTGGGAAACATGTTGGACACCTGAGTGGACATGACTTCACACAGCACGCAGGGCGTCATGGATCGGACCGTGACAGTATTGATTATTTTTTGGATGCATGTAGCGTGCATCGCTCTGCAGAAGCAGCACCACAGTTGTGTTTGAGCTCCCCATTCTTGTGTGGTCTGCTGACTGATGATGACATGTCTCGCAGCTCGGAGGAAGAGGCAGGGGATGGATGTCTCATGTTTATCTGTGTCCACAGTGTTTGTAGATGAGTCAGTCTCTCCGGTCTGTCTTTACAGGATAAGATGTCCTCCTCTGTCCTGCTCGCTGCCCTGTTCACCCTCCCTCTTGCTGTGGGTAAGTTTTTGAATGTAATTTTGATACCACTTTTCATTAGACACCACTAACTGTTTTTGCTCCCATTTGTCACAAATAGAAGTAAAAAGCACTTCTCCTTTGCCAAGATGATCCATCCACCTGATCAGTTACACTCTTAAGAAAAAAAAAATGGGTTGCCAGATTGTGCTAACCCCTTTCTCTGGTGTTTATCATTTTTATGTGGTAATAATGTAGTTATTAATATTGATAAACCATCAACCAATACCCATTGGTTTCTATATTTTTGATTTAAGATAACATTTTTATATACAAATGTCAGTGAAGCCATTGATAAATAATCACAGAATTTCTCACTTCCAAAGAAGCCTGCAGCTAAAGCTCGTTAGTCATGTGCAATCAGAAATACAAATACAAATATAAAAGTCATGAATTCAGGGTTCTTAAAATAATAAATACGTAAACCATGATCCAGATATGCTGCAGGTCTTTATGTGTGTATTTCCCAAAAACAAAGTCAAGAAAAAGTGTCTCTGCAAATTTGTTAGCCTATTGATTTTTAATCAAATTTAGAAAGAAATGCATGAGCTGATAATTTTGCTGGAAACACAAACATGGCTGTTTTTTAGGCAGAAGTTCACTGCATAGTTGTGCCAAATGAAAGAGCTACGAGCTGAAAAGAAGGCTAATAATAAAAAGAAATTAGTGGGAAGTAGAAACAAACAATGAAACACCAAACACAGGAAAGTAAAGAATAAAACATTTGAGAATTTAAAAAAATGCTGGGATGGAAAAGTAAAACTACAACAAACACTGAGTATGAAAAAAAGCTTTTGTATGTAAGAGTGTTTTAAGATGTAGCCTCAATAATCTCGTTCAGACTCACTGGAACCATTGGCTGCACTACTACACTGCCCCCCACGTGGTACTGCTCCATTTCATCCGTATCCAAAAGCTTTCAGAAAATGTGCACAAACATGGATGAAATGAACAAAAGGCTCCTTCTGTATCTGTGTCTGTATCTAATGTTTAGCTTATATGAGCCTTAACAGTGATGGAGAACATCATGGTTCTGTATAACCTCAAGGCGGAACAAGCACTGTGCATTAAAAATGAAAGTGGTCCAAGACACCACAGGGTGACACCACAGTTGAACAGAAATATAGGTCTGCTATATAAATCTGCTAATACGACAGAGAAAGCTCTATTGGATGGTATGAACGTAGGAGATTTAAAGCAGCTCCTTTAAAAGTATAACATGCAATATTTTCCTGAAAAACAATGTATAAACTCATATAAACATAATCTCTTTTAATCATCACTCATGACCCAGTAGAAGTGTGTGGTATCTGTATCTGTAGAGACCCTGCCCTCCGCCTGTATTTCCTTATTTTTCCTCGTTGTTTTGCTGTACTCATAACGTTTCACCAACCCAAGACATTGGTATTTGATGTTCTGATGAATTTACGAACAGCTCGGACAAATCTTACTGACTCCACCTTTAAGGCATACAAGTTTCTTGGGTGATAGAGGAGAGTGATCAACAGAAGCCACGGTTAAATCTAATAGAAAGAAAAGAAGGTCATTGGAAACTTTAATAAGAATTAACTAATTAACCATTAACAAAGACAATGATTACTGCAAAACTAATTTACAGATTTAATAGTAAAGTATTAGAAAGTGGTACCATAATTTCCTCAGTGATATTTCAAGTTTAAGCATTACCCTGGAGGAGATGATCTGTTTTTTTTTTCTTCTGCTCTCCCCACAGGTTGGGTCGTACTGGGTGAGTCAGATGCCACATGTCAAAACATATCCTTCACCTTCCAGATGTATTATCTGAAGCGTGACCTTTCTTTTCCACTTCAACAGGTGAAAGAGAAGAAGCCCAGACAGTGTGTGCCGGGAAGGAGTTTCGTCTGCCGTGTACTCGACATCCAGAACAGTGACCTTCACACCAAACTCTGAGGGGCCGAGACGTGTCCTGCTGGAGAAAACCACCGTGAGTGAAAGCGTGTCGCTGCTTGTGTTTTTTATTTGTTTGTTGAGTGCATAGATTTCCAAAACCTATTTACTTTACGCCTGCAGGTGAAGGACCCACGGTTTGAGTGGACCAGAGATAAGATGTTGGTCCTGAAAGAAGTGACTCATGAAGATCAGGGACTTTATGCCATCAAACTGTCGTCTGGATTCACCTACGAGACTGTTCGTTTGACTGTTTCAGGTACGAAAGTTTCCTCTCTTTGTGAAATCCATCCATGTTCAGCCACAATCTTCGCTCTTTTATTGTCTTTGAATGAATGAATTACTTTATTTTGAACGGAATATAAAAATAAAAACAGATCAAACAAAATGAGAGTAATAGTGTTCAAAAAACAGTAGGAAGAAGTAAAATTCTGTATTTCCCTGTTTCTCACTTCTCCTCTATTAACACATGTACCACAGTAAAATAATATAATATAATATATATAATATATATAACTTCCCAAATTTAGTCATAACCAAATATAATGTACAAACAACTATACCAAGTTTATTTACAATCCAAATATCCACCCAGAAAAAGAAAAATATATTATATATATATTTAATTATAAATATTGAATTATTGTGGAGATATTCTTGCATTGCATTCTTGGAAGACTCTTCCAGTCTGGGTAACATAAATTGTTTCATCTGATTTCAAGAAGAATCAGGCATCAAGAATGAGGGATTATTTAAATTAAACACAGTCTCCTTCGTTGAATAGCGGGTTCACACCTAAAGGTCCAGTTCCTGAATTGAACCAATGCAAATAAAAGTATATGATACTACACAGATGGACTCCACTTTTATGTTTTTTGAAGTGTAGATGCAATTGCCAGATGTAAAAAGATAATTTTATCCTATAAACAAACTAAACCACGGTCACACTGGTGGTCACTTCATGTCACCACCACCAAATCACCAGTGTTCAGTGTGATGATGTTTAATGTCCCTGACAAACCTCTGTAACTCACACCAAAGCAATGTAGATAGATAAATAGCACTATAGCAGAGGAGGAAAAATATATATTTTTGATTTTGGGGTGAACTGTCCTTTTGAGCTTGTGTTAACTATAGATCTTATTTCAGGCATCTAACCAAAAACCCAGTTAAAAAACTCATTGATTTTGAGTTGAGGGAACCAAAAGTGCAAAAATGCTAATTAATTTCCAGGTTTTATGGCTCATTCCTGCAGCACTCTGGAGTTCCTCGAAATGAACTTAAGTACAGTACTTGAGTAAATGTACTTAGTTACATTCCACTACTGATCGTTCTCCCTCCATTGTTGTGCTGCAGAATGCATTAAGTCCTTCCACAGAAACTACGGGGAGAACTTTGAGCACATCATCCCTGAAAATGGCTCCCTGCTGGAGTTTTCTCCCCGAGGTGCTCCACATGAGGCCATGCCAATCGTGCTGTGGAACCGGACGGATCCTGAAACAAGCAATGCGGGCCGGGGTCGGCTGCTGCGGGGCGGGAGGGTCTGGGTGGCTGAGAGAGTGACACAAGCGGACCAAGGCAACTACACTGTGAGAGACAGCAACGGGAAGGTGGTGTCCCGCAGCACCCTCACTGTCCGTGGTGAGCCGAGACAGAAGAGTTTATGATGCAGATTGATTAATTTCTTGTTAACTTTAGGATCCTGTCAACTGTAATATTTATATTTTATCTTTCCCTTTCATCGCCCTTTCATACCTTCCATTCTGCACTCCTCCTCTCTGTGTTCACGATCCCGCATGTGGATCCAGGGCACTCCTTCAATGTCACCCGCTTCACAAAGGAGTCTCTAAACCTGCCCCTCTTTCTTCCCGTCCCTCATGCCCACCTCATTTTTACCCCCAGCCGATACCCCGATGAATCCTCCCTGGGCCCTTTTGACCCCAAACCCCCCCGTGGCCCCGTGCAGCTGATCCGCGAGGGCCAGATAACAGACTACGACATGCGCTACAGAGGCCTCATCTCTCTGGGCAGGAACGGCACCATCAATGAGGTCGTCATAGCGAGGCTGACCTCAAGGCACGACGGGTTGTATGAAATCAGAGACGGGGATGGCAACCTGGTGTCCTCCACCTTGTTGCAGGTGATCGGTGAGTGACGGCCTGTGTTCAGATGTTTTATATCTCAGGTCTTTGCTTCCTCACAGTTGTCGTTCATTCTGGTATCCGCCTCATCTTTGCGTCTCTCCTCTCTCCAGAGAAGGGAGGCAGATGGCGAGCACTGCTCAAGTCCATCACCGTCCCTTCTGGCATGTTTGTGTCGCTGGCTGGTTTCATCCTGTTCATGAAGCGATACCCAAACTGCAGCCTCACACAGATCATCGCCGGCCTCAGAGCAAACCGCGCACCACCAGCCAACCCTCCGAGGGTCAACATCCAGGTGAGGAAATCAGGAGATAGAGATAGCTGTGCAGGCAGGAGGAGAGAGATTTTTGGGGCAGATGCCAATATGAATATTGCAGAGCAAAAAAATTCTGATATCAATATTCTTTATACAGAATAGAATATTTACATGAACACACATTTTTTACAATGATCCCTTGAAAGTTGTTATCAAACACTTCCTGTATATCGTTATATGATATTTTACAATGAGAACAAACTTTATTGTCCAAAATTATATCAGGGCACTGAAACAGTAAACTTTCACCTGATTTTTATTATAAATAACTATAAATAAAAAAAAAAAAAACACAAATAGAGCAAAATATACGTATGTTGTGACTCATGGATTAACTGCCGTGCCCTAACAGGAGACTGTACATATATTGTGAACCTGCACATGTAGGCACATCTTACTGTCTTAATAAAGCACTCTTTAAATAACAGGAAAATATTGCACCATTCACTTTAGTCCAGGTTTTGTTGGTCAATGGCACGGTCACTTTCTGCTGCCTCAAGATAGCAATACACCAGTAATGTGCCTGACTACAGCACATTTTGAGACCGACACACCCGCAGGGCACAGATGGGCATAAGTACATTTGCTGCTTACACAGTGGGCACTGTGCGAGAAAATGACAACTGCGTCAGCCAAAAAATAGTATTGACAACTGCGCTACATTGAGCACCACTTTGCACTGAGCAGAAGATAGAGCCCCGCATATTTCGCACACTGATTAGAGCTCCACACAAGGAGCACCGAAGCAGCTCATGTCGCTGACTGTCACCCATCTCCATAACTAACTCACTTTTTGTTCTTTCTTCTTAAAAGACCAACCATCTGTAAGTCTAATGTCTTGATATGATGATGAAGTTTAGATTTCATTCCCAGCATTAAACCTTAAAAAACAAGTTAGTGTCACTATAATAATGTATCAAATCAGTAATGAGGTCCAAAGAATAATGTTCTTCAGCAAAATGAAGAAAAAAATATTCATAAATGAGGTTAACAGTATTCGTCTTGTTTGTTTGCTTTGTATTTTCTACGACTGTGTTCTCAAACCAAGTGGCTGCTCTGAGTTTAATGTGTCTGTGTCTGTGTGTGTTTGTGTGTGCAGGACTACAGCCAGCCCAGCCCTCAGCCCTCAGGCTTCTACAGTCACTCTCAGCAACCTGGAACACCAAGAAAATGGACCCCAAGAGCCAGTCCTACTCACACTGTAAGGCTGAAAAACAGATTTAAAGCGATATTCCACCCCAGGACGATAGTCCACTCAATATGTACTCACCCTATGCTGATGTGAGGATGGGTGAAGATCTTCAGTTCACAAAACAATCCTGGAGTTTCAGCAGAAAACAGGGTTGCAGCTAATGGCAGTGAATGGTGACCACGTATAAAATGTAAAAAAGAGAACACAAAACAAACACAAAATGTCTCCATCCTGCTCGTGTGGTGTAATTAAAGTGTCTGTTGAGCCGCGACATTAAATTTAACAACATGGCGCCGATGTAATCGCAAGACTTCGTATATCTCTTAATGGATGCACGTGTTAAAATATCGCGAGAAATATCGGCGCCATGTTTACATGCTACCTGTGAGGCTACAGTTGACATTTCAGCTAAAAACATGACGTAAATGGCGTCTTTTGTTGTTAAATTTTAATGTTGCGGCTCACAGACACTTGGATTACACCACACAAGCAGGATGGAGACATTTTGTGTTTGTTTTGTGTTCTTTTTTTTACATTTTATACGTGGTCGCCATTGTACTGGATTTGACTGCAACCTGTTTTCTGCTGAAACTCATCACCCATCTTCATCCATCCTCACATCAGCATAGGGGTGAGTACACATTGAGTGGATTATCGTTCTGGGGTGGAATATCGCTTTAAATCAGTGTGCAGGATTTATCTTTGCTTGAAATTGAAAAAGCATTGTGTCTGTGTACATTAACCATGTGTGCTGGTGTGCTGCTGTTTGTATTTCCAGGGTTACAGTCCAGTTTTGATTGGAACTCCGAGAGCTCAGAACCAGGAGGCGCATAGATTGGCTGCTGGGAGCTCACCTAGTCGTAATTCAACTACTGAGGTAATGCTACTCTCAAGCTGTGAGTATTTGTACATCAGAGACTAAAATATTTTGTAAACGTACGTCATCATTCTTTCTTAGCAGCACACATCTCATGAGGAAGAGAGAAGGATTTCCTTTTCGGTGCCAGGGGCTTCAGACTGCCTCCACTCCTCTGAGGACTGCGTTCAGTTCCAGATCAAGAAAGATGGAGGCAAAGAAAGGTGGAGCAAGTCACACGAATACTTTTCCAGACTGCCATTAGACACGGACACCTCTGAGTACAACAGTGTTTACACTTCAGAGAAACTGAACTTCTTATAAACCAGATAATTGGAGCTGAAATGAGGGAAGAATTAGAAACGTAAGGCGGCTTGGAGAAACTGCAGTACAAGATTCTCGGGTGGAGTGAAGCTCTGATGGAAAGAAGAAAGACCTCACCTGTGCCTTTTGCATCTTTAGCCTAGTTTTACTGGTTCGTTATTAATATTGCATGGCATTATGGCATTATCTCCGCCAGGTGTGCAGGGGATCATGTGTTTGGTCGTGTAAGATTAAAAAAAAAGTCCTCATAGTCAATCGATTATCAAACTAGGATCACTATAAATTACCACCAATCAAAATGGCCAACACTTTTTCTTCCCTTGTCATTCCAACTTCAAAAAAATGTGATAAAAGTTCAAATATCCCATTCCTTCTTTCACTGGGGACCCCGTATAACCAACTCAAGGGCCCCTGGGTGTCCCTGGAACCCAGTTTGAAAACCACCGTTGGAGATGGTGTCCTTCGTATGAGACGTTAAACCAAGGTCCTAACTCACCCAGGCCTTTTCCACCAACATGGAACTGACCCCGTTCCAGTTCTCACACCTAATTTTTGAACCATTCTGAGCATTTCCACCAAAAATAAATAAGCTTGCAACCCGAAAAGTTGGTCGCCTGTTGGAACCAAAAAACAGCAGTTTTCTTTGGGAACCAAAGTGGACATGTCGTATTCTACAGGTCATTGTGCAGTACATGGTATCTATTTTTCCATACCTTCCTGACATTTTAGTAGTGGCAGTGTTTGTGTATAACTTGCATAAAAGGACTACTACACTGCAGACAGTACCTACTCAACATAGGCTATGGCTGGGTAACGGTAATCAATATGTTTAAGGTTTCATTTGACACATCCCAGTTCCAAGTAGTAGTGAGACCTCTCCATTCACACAATACCTGCATTGCATTCAATCCTTTTGGTACCCAGATCCAGGAAAAAAATTATTATTTGTATGGTTTTGTTTGCAGCAAATCGCTGCAAGTGTTTTTCAGGAAGAAGAAACTTCGAGAAAAGGTATCAAATGAGCACTCCTTTGGTATCAGTCTTGAGAAGCTGCAGCCTTTATTCACTGATGAACTCAAACCTACTCGGTTCATTTACTGCCAGAGTGACAGCTTCACTGCTCACCTTTTCCTCCAGTCAGCCGCACATTCACTGTCAGTGTCTGCCACTCACTCTCACACTTGTTCAACTGTTACACACTCGCGTCACTACTCTGACCATTCAGTGGTCTGCAGTTTTTGCTAGCTTACCTTTATCATTGGGACTAAACCCAGCATATTTAAATACATTAGCTGCCTTGTCCGCCAGTAGAGAGACTGACCTCTGGTGGTGCGTGCTGCACACTACACAATACATCATCTCAATACAGCATTACTGTATTTATTTAATAGACAGAAGGACCATCTGTATTTATGACAGCATTGAAGATCATACCATCTGGATTTCTTAATACTTTGCTATACCATAATAACTTGATACTAACAAATTTTTTTGCACACTGCCCTCTGTTGATGATGATCCTTAATTACAATGGTTCTGAAAACTGGTGGAAATGCAGGCTTGCTCTCTAGATGAAAACCAGAGCTAATTTGGTGGATAAGGGCCGACCATGGTCATTAAAGATCCCGTAGCACTTTTTTCAAAAGTCCCAATCTGGCTTTCTCATCTGGCCACCTAATTATCCCCCCTGTGTGACTGGCTCAGTATTTCCCACCCTCTCCACCTCAAGCTGATGTGTGGTGAGCCTTCTACACCTGCTGGATATACACCCTGCCCTGCACTCTCTACTCCCCACCCACATGCCACCACACACACCTGGCAGAGATCAGCACTCTACTGAGTGAACTCTTCTAGTGTTTTCATGTAATATTTCTGAAGCATGAGTTGAGCATTAACCGTCCTGTCTCGTAATACATATTTCTTGACACTGTCGATGCTGCTCCTGAAATCTCCTGCTGTTACCTACCTCCAGACCCTCAGGACCAATATGATCTGCACTGGATTTGCTGAGTGATGATGCTATGTGTATGTTCATGAGAGTAATGTGATCTCTAGGGCTACTTAGAAATTAAAGTTGTGATAACAAAAGTTTTCAAAAGGGAATTCTTAATTACTGTACAGTATTAGAGAGTTAGTAGACGTGTTTTTATCCATCCATCACCGTAACCATTCCTGACTGCATCAGCATTTAATTATCATGTTAAATGTCTGTTCTGCAGTACAGTTATTTCTGCAGTGAATTAGTATATTTACCCTTGAGGCAACTGTAGTAATCGCTATGTAAAAAATGTAACATGTTCCACCAAATACTGCAATAACCTTTTAATCTGTGAACCTTGTGTACAGGATAATCACCAAATCTTTCTAGTAGTGATAAAAGAGGTTGGACTGCTGCTTGTGATATTTTTCGATTATAAAAACATCATCTCTCAAACAATAAAATATATCTTTAACACACTCATTTGAAATGATTTTCTACAAAGTACTCTATGTTTGGCTGTAACGGGATTTTTTTCATTGATTCATTTGTATATGTTATGTCAGAAAGTGTGACAAAAAGTGCAGCCACAAGGTCTCAAAGGTCAAGGTGACATGTTCTTAATCCTGTTTGTCTGTATAGTCCAGTACATTTCCTCAAACACTGTACTTAAGTACAGTTTGAAGTACTTTACTCAAGTATTTTCATTGTATGCTACTTCAGACTTTTACTCCACTACATTCCAGAAGTAAATATTGTACTTTTTACTCCATTAATTTATTTGACAGCTAGAGTTACTAGTTACTTTGAGGATTAAGGTTTCACATCAAAAATATATGATGATGTGAACATATGATTATAAATACCTTGCTAAAGATTAAACCACTGGCTTCCAGCCTATTTAACTTGTGACTTTTTATTAACCAATATTTCACACAAAAAATAAAGATTAGAATAAAGTCTAATCCTTAGTTTTCTTGCTAAGTTTCACTCAGTCCTGGGTGTCTATGGGATCATTATCATGTTATTTCCTGTATTGTCAAACTATGTTAGTAGCACCACTGGTTGTACTCGAGCTCCCTCTTGTGGTACACTGAGGAATCTCCTAAAACTTTAAAAGTGAAATTAATTCATTTAAAAACATATAATGAAAATACTACAAAATTTCAAGTGAAAATACTTAAACTATGAGATCGCTGAAATGTAATTTAAAATAAGCTTTGTCCTTCCTGTAATATTTTTGCTCCAATATCAGCCTGCTGCATAGTCACATTCATGCATGCAGCAGACACATACTTCATCCATGTTTAGTTACAAGCTAAACTGTGAAGGCATTATGAACTGTCAGTGTCTGAACAGCATCGGTCTACACTACCATATTTTAACCATCAATCATAATGGTACTTGGAGAGCCTAATATTTTCTGAGGTGGTTTGTGGTGTAAAATGTTTGAGAAACAGTGTATTATATGATCCCACACACACTCAATCTCGTTTTATAGAAGTTCGCACTGCATCAAATACACAGAAATGTTCTGTCAATATCAGTTTCTTGCTCTGGGAAAGTGGTAAAAACAAGAATCAGGGTTCAAAGTTAATGTTTTTTTCACTTCACAGCAGTTATCAAGTAACAACAGAGACTAATGTAGGTCTGCAACATCCATAAAATATCAGAAAATAGTGAAAAATGTTCATCCCAGTTGTTCAAAGTCAAAGGTGATGTCTGAATGGCTCCTTTTGTCGGTCTAAAACCCAAAGATATTCAGTCTAATATGATAATAAACAAAGAAAAGCAGGAAATCACATATTTGAGAGGCTAAAAACAGCATTTTCTGCCATTTTGCATGAAAATTTACTTTAAGAATTAATTCATTATCAAAGTAGTTTAATAGTTTTTTTTGTTGTTGTTGTTGTTTTTACTACTTGCCCAGTCAGGCAAGTGAGTTGGCAGATTTATTCCCCAATACTGTATTTCTGAATGATCTCTTCATTCCAGTACATTTTGTTGTTAATGCTTTAATTAATACTAATACTGGTGGATATTTTGTCATTCTCGGTTAAACGGTTAATCGAGACACAAAAAAAGCTTAAATATGATCTTCATTCTGTTCTAGATGAGTTCAGTTTATGTTTATAGTTTATGTTTTTATGAATCATCCCAACATTTCAGTGGCTCAATGATGGAAGAGGTTCCAGCTCTTCAATGTTGTATAAACTCTTTCAAATGTTACCAGAGCATTTACAACTAATATGCAGCCGAAGTTATTAAATGCAGTAAAATATTTGATTTATCTGTCAATCCTTACATCAGGTTGATTTAGTTAATAAATCAATTAATTAAATTAATTTGAAGATGAAGTGCTGGTTTCACAGAGGGGCTTAGATTAATCTAGGAGTAGACATTCATAGTTAAACCAGGACATTTTAAGAAGCTTTCATGAACATGGTTTACAATCGAGACTATGGACTCCTGGAATAAAATCAGTAACTGCTGGTGCTCGCAAAGACACAGAATGGAGTAGAAAACACCAGGACAGGTGTGAATCTGG
This sequence comes from Lutjanus argentimaculatus, assembly GCA_034769285.1. Classification (NCBI taxonomy): domain Eukaryota; kingdom Metazoa; phylum Chordata; class Actinopteri; order Lutjaniformes; family Lutjanidae; genus Lutjanus; species Lutjanus argentimaculatus. The sequence continues at coordinate 21,105,975 of JAWZSL010000006.1, forward strand.
AGACAAAACAACAGCAAAGGCAAAAATATTTTGCTCAAAAAAACAAGTGAGAATAAAAAAAAAAACAACTAAAACAAATTGTGTCATATCATCCAGTTACTGAAAGTAAAAAACACACTCATTTGGCCTCTATAGTGCCTGTTGGTCTTGATTTAGATCATGGCTGTCCAAAGTGAGGCCCTTGGACCAAAATTGGCCCACCTTAATGGGTGATTTGGCCTGCCAGATGTTTCTAGCTGAAAAAAAAAAATCATGATGGACAGTGTCCTTGAATTCTTCATTTGGTTGATCCTGCAAATATTCCCAAAAAAGGTAAAATAGCAAGGAACTACAGATATCTTGAATACTGAACTGAGGTATTTTTCTGTCTGTCAACGCAGCAGCACTGCTTTTTAGTGAGCAGTGGAGTTTTCCGCCGGTAGAGGGCAGTGCGGCACCTGTGAGTGTTGGACGCACAGAGAGGCTGGAAACAAAGCGTAGAAGAAGAAGTCTCGTTTGTAGCGGCAATGAAAGGACAGCGTGCCACTTACAATTTGAGTAAAACATAAATAAAGTGTGAATTATCGGTAATAACTATCAAACTAAAAGACGAGCACAAACCCACCTTCAGAAGAGACTGCAAGGACTGCGTCTGGAAGATGTCTTTGGTTTGTGCAAGTAAGTGAAGTTGAATTCATTCATGTGACGGAGGCAGTTGATGTTAGCTAGGCACCGCGCTAATGCTACTAGCTAATGTAGCTAACGTTAGCGGCCATGCAGCAGTGCCGCCTTCCACTTTGTGATAGTTAACTGGTGTTTGTTGTGATCATTTCAATGTTGACATCGTGTGTTTTTCAACCTGTGACTTCATTTTATTCCAGTCTCCAACGAGGTGCCGGAGCACCCGTGTGTGTCCCCGGTGTCCAACCAGGTGTTTGAGCGCAGGCTGATCGAGAAGTACATCGCAGAGAATGGGACGGACCCCATGAACGGACAACCTCTGTCTGAGGAGCAGCTCGTAGATATCAAAGGTAAGTTTAAGGACAGCAGCTGGAGGTCTACACTTGTTAATGTTACACCCAGCTAAAACTATTGGAATTATACAACAGTCCTGTATTGAGCCCTCATGAAAGGTTACAAACAGTTTTTGTTAAAACTGACGCGTTGTTTCACTTTTATATTCAGTCTGGAGGCTGATGTTTGACACGGTGTTAAGTTGCTTCATATTTTTATTGCATTATATACACATATCCAACCCATTTATATCCTATTAAATGATGGAAACTAACTATTCAAGTGCAACAGAAAATGAAGGCCTCCAAAATAGATGGATGGATGGATGTGCTTAATTGATCCTAGTTGTGAAATTATCCCCTTACATCAGCAGGTTATCCAGGCATTGCATGGACCAATTAACAAACTAAATGAGAATAGGTCAATACAAAATAGTGGAAAAAGCCTTAGCCATATATATAAAAGATAATATGAATCTATAGAGTATGTGGCACATGCAAAATTGAAGGTTCTTCAAAACAAACTAAAACTAACTTTGAAAAATATATAAATATATTGAAAAAAATATAACCTCCCATCAGTGTAGGATGTATTGTAGGATAGTTGTATGCTACTATAATAGCTTTAGCTAGGTGTATCTGATAAAGTGGCATATAAGAAAAAGACCTCAAAAAGTTTTTTATCATTGTTAATGTTGGGATAGTGGTGTATAGTGCCGCAAATAAGGCTAATTTTCATTGGTGATTAATCTAAGGATTATTTTTAAAAATCCTTTAGTTTATAAATGATCAGAAAAAAATGAAAAATGTAATTACTGTATCCTAAGGCCTAAAATTATTCCATAATATTTTTGTCCAACTAAGATTCCTAAACTCAAAATTATTAAGTTCATTATTAAGTATGATTGTATAAGACAAAGAAAAGCAGCAAATCGTCACAACTGAGAATCTTTAAGTAGGGAATATTTAACAGTTTTGCTTAAAAAATCAAGATTATTGTTGTCAATTGATTAATTGACCAATGTTTCAGCTGTAGTGATGTTTAAAGGTATGTTTGGGCAAATATTAACTGTGGTACCTGCTGTACTTTCTTCAAAAATAAATCCCCTGTAGTAGAGTATTGTTAGTATTTGATCCTACTGCACGTTTTCTGGATGCCTCAAAAATTTAAATGAACAAGATTAACTTGATTAATAAATAAAGATGAGAGACTACTTGTTCTGAACATGAGTGTTTTTTTCTCTTTCGCTCTCTGTTTTAGTGTCCATCCTATTAGACCAAAGGCTCCATCAGCAACAAGCATTCCTGCCATTCTTAAGTCCCTTCAAGATGAGTGGGTAAGTATTGTTAAACCTTGAGGAGGTGGCAAAGGAGAAACAAACTCACTGTACCAAACTCAGGAGTGACAGTTGCTTTAGTAGAACACAATACAGCGTATGTTGATCCCTGGTTGTTGTTGAAAGCCACTTCAGGAATTATGCACCAACTTTATAATCGCAAAAGTGCTTGTAATATGTTACTTTAGCCTTTTCTTAAATATCAATATTAGACCATAAGTCCTGTTTTCTCCTCTCTGTTTTAGGATGCTGTTATGCTTCACAGCTTCACCCTGAGGCAGCAGCTGCAGACGACTCGCCAAGAACTGTCACACGCCCTCTATCAACATGATGCCGCCTGCAGAGTCATCGCTCGACTCACCAAAGAGGTCACTGCTGCGAGAGAAGGTGGGTTGGCAGCAGTTTTTGTGTCTATTTCAGGGCATTATTCCGTTTGTACAGCACATAAACTCTCTCCAGAATCTACACCAACAACAGCTCATAGAAAATATTCAGGGTTCCCACACATCCTAGAAATCCTAGAAAAGTCATGGAAAATGAGAGAAAAGTAGAATGTGCTGAAAAATTATTTCAGCATTCTCCCATGGTCCTTTAGCTGAGAAGGAACTTTATCTGTCAAATCTCCCCCCAGGTTGAGAACATTGCTGCCTGAAAGGGCAAAATTATGTTCAGGATAATCAGTGTTCAGATGATAGTTTCTGAATGAGAGTATTTTGAATAGGCTGCTCTTGGTTATGTTGTGGAAATGCTGTGAACACCTCCTCACATGGTAGCTCATGCAGGTTGGATGACGTAACACTTTAAGTGGCTAAAAGCCTGAATAATTTAAGTGACATCCTTAAAATGTAAACAGTGTTTCCCCTAGCTTTTTTGCTTTGGGAGGGGGGGGGATATGGGCCGGGGGGTGGGGTCCATCCATCCATCCATCCATCCATCCATCCATCCATCCATCCATCCATCCATCCATCCATTCTCATTAATTCACTCACCAAGTTCAGTCTTGTACAGCCATGCAGAGTATCTTAAGTCTGACAGCCATGCTGGATCAAAGCCAGACTGACGGTGGTGACCCGTCTGCAGCTTCTTACTACGTGTCTCGGTGGGAGGGCTGGAACAGGTGTGTTTAGTACTAGTTGTGGCGACGTTAACCGGGGCAGGGGATTGGCAAACGCTGTGGTCGGGGCTGGGAGAGATGCTCTCATTTAGGCTAGCACCCACCGTAGAGTTAGCTGTGCTCCCCGCCTCGCCACGTACGGTTCGTTTAAAAAATGCAGAGATTTTTGCCTGGGGGGGCGAACGTTTGGGGAACCTCCGGTCGTCCATTAATAATTTGTTTGTTTGTTGTTGATTTTTTTTTTTTTTTTTTTTTTACCGTAATGTCGGCAACACTCTCTCTCCTCCGCTCTCTGAGTGTGGGTGGGTGTGTCTGTACCGGTGTGAGTGCACGTGTGTATGTTGTGAGAGAGGAGTGAGGGGGGAGCCCCTCCCGTCGCAGAGGAGAGAAGAAATGCATTTTAATGAATGTAATGAAACGATAATGACGCATTAGACTTTGAAATTGCGCAAATTAGAGTTAGCTTTTTTTATTTGATAAAAAAGAACGCCTGTTATTGGCCCTTTTGATTAAAATAAAAATTAAATTATGGAATTTTTTTTTTAAATCTATGACTTGAATTTCTGGGTGGGGATCCTGTTGGCAGGGCGGGGGTGTCTGTTGGGGGAGCAGGGCGCCCTCCCAAATACATTATAGGGGAAACACTGGTAAATATTAGTTGCTGCAGGCTGATAACTGTGTTAGTTTTTGTGAGATTTATAAATTAACATTGCTTTCTTCCCAACTTGTTTTAAATGGTTGAATAATGTTAAATTGGTTAGCACGTTATTAAAATGGACCAGTAAGTAGATATAGATATATATCAGTAATAGTAGTGACATTGAAATATCTTAAATGAAGTGCTGTACATGTGCAGGTGTGTTTGTATTCTATGATCAAAATGTTGTAATTTCTAAGCATTTAAGAAATTATTTCATCGTTAAGTTATGACCATAGACTGCACATCTCTTAAATCAGACATATTAGTCTGTAGTGCAATGTCTGTTGTGTCTATTGTGAGAGCATGTTTTTCTTATATGGTCCTTTTCCTCTTCACAGCTCTTGCCACTCTCAAACCCCAAGCTGGACTGGTTGCCCCTCAGGCAGTCCCTGCCTCTCAGCCAGCTGCAGCAGTGAGTAATTGACTTTCAGCTCCAGTGTTGAAGATACTGATTAGAAATGCTCTTAATAAACTTCTGCCATACTTCCTCCTAACAATCTCTCGTTCTGCTGTCTGTGTCTCAGGGTGCTGGTGGAGAGCCCATGGAAATTAGTGAACAGGTGGGAATGACTCCAGAGATCATCCAGAAGGTAAGATTTTTTTTTCTTTTGCTGCATAAATCATTATTTCACTGTAAGCTTTCTGTTTTCTTTAGCAGGTCTAAGATGTGTTTCAATAAGCCTTTTTCTATTTGCAGCTCCAAGACAAAGCTACTATCCTCACTACAGAAAGAAAGAAGGTATTTTGTTGCTCTTGTATTTGTCTTTATTATCTATAACTGATGTGGTACAATGTTACATACTGCTGCACTCCTTTAACTACTTAACTGTGTTTCTCCAGAGAGGAAAAACTGTCCCAGAGGAGCTGGTTAGAGCTGAGGATCTCAGCAAATACCGCCAAGTGGCCTCACATGCTGTAAGTATAGATTTCTGTTCTATTTTCCTTGTAATCAGAGGGTTGAAACAGTGTTTTGATGGACTCTAAGTGCATACTGTCAACATGCTGTCTCTTTATTGCCTTCAGGGTCTTCACAGTGCCAGTGTCCCTGGTATTCTGGCTCTGGATCTGTGTCCCACAGACACCAACAAAGTTCTCACCGGTACATTGATTTCACCCAATGTGTTCACCTCCATCTTTCCATTTTAAAGATTTTTGTGATTTGTTTACACACTACAATCCATTTGAAGACTTTGTGTTTCTTATTGACCCTCTTGTTTTCCTCAGGTGGAGCCGATAAGAACGTGGTCGTGTTCGACAAGAACGAGGAGCAAATTGTGGCAACACTTAAGGTCACACCAAGAAGGTCACCTCTGTCATTTACCATCCATCCCAGGTAACATTTTGTGTTTCAAACATCAACCAGTTGGATTTTTCTCCAATAAACCAATGTTGTATCTGCACTCTTCAGAAAAATAAGTGTTTGAATTATTTGAAATTATGCTGAGTATGAAAAGATATACTTTATTGTCTCTGAGAGGAGATTCCTCAGCTCCTCAGCTGTGCAGTCTACAAATCCAATCAAGAAATACAATAGAAAAAGGTCTTGTAAATAGGACAAGACAGTTGTACACCAAAACACAATAATACATACGTATGACCATATGAAAAACTTTAAGATAAAATAGAAAAAGGTGTGTGAAACCCGTAAAGATCCATAGAATATTGCTCAAGTCCTGTGAGATAAAGATATAAATACATAGACATTTTACGACAAGGAATGGTTTTCAAACCATGAAAATTGATTTAAAAAAAACCCCCATAAAATCATAATGTAAACTGCTGATCAGATATTCTTAATCATTGTTCACTCTCTTGTTTTTCCTCCATCCCTTGCATCTGTGCTGTCTTGCCCCCTCCAGTCCGTGGTCTTCTCTGCATCTCCAGACAACACCATCCGTGTTTGGTCCGTCACCGGGGGTAACTGTGTCCAGGTGGTGCGTGCCCACGAGGCAGGTGTCACTGGACTCTCCCTCCACGCTACTGGAGACTATCTGCTCAGCTCCTCTGAGGATCAGGTATGTGTGTGTGTAGCTTGATGAAAATAAAGGCAGATTTCACGCTAAATTGAACATTGTCACCACTCTTAACTTTTTCCCATTTTATTTCTCCACTGTTCTGCAGTACTGGGCCTTTTCTGATATCCAGACTGGTAGAGTCCTCACCAAAGTCACTGATGAAACTGCTGGCTGTGGTAAGTGCCTCTGCATTAACATGTGTGTTTGGCAGTCAGAATGTGTCCTCCTGTTCCTGATGGTAATGTTCCTGTCTGTCTCCTACAGCTCTCACCTGTGCTCAGTTCCACCCTGACGGTCTCATTTTTGGCACTGGAACGGCTGATTCTCAAATCAAGATCTGGGATCTGAAGGAGCGCACCAACGTGGCCAATTTCCCAGGCCACTCTGGCCCCGTCACCTCCATTGCTTTCTCTGAGAACGGATACTATCTGGCCACAGGTTAGAACTACTAACAGCATTTTTACACTGTTGCTGCTTGTCTTTGATGTGCAGGTGTTCTACATCCGGTCACATCATCAGGTTCTCATACAGATTTTTTTTCCTTTCTGATTCCGATACCTGAACTTTGCACATTTTGCTTGTCCTTATTCACTACCAGTGTGTTTGAAAAGAAAAAAAAAAAGGGGGGGGGGCTCAGCTCAATCCACTTGGTTACGATTCTGTTTTGTTTCCCCAACAACCCCAAAACAGTTCAGTCCCTTTCACAATCACAATAGAAAGATGAAACAATTAGGCCATATCAGAGGTACTCTCTGATTCTGGTATTGGAACAGCCCTGTTTGCTAAGTTATGGGAACATTGGGAACAACAAAAAAAATTGCACACATGTCACGTTAACCTCTACACTGACCTGCAACTGACCTTAAAATCCCACAAGCATCTTCACCCCTTGATTTTTGCACCAAAAGGATCTGGAACTTAAATTTTTGTTTTGTTTTTTCATTACATTTTCCACAAGTTTTCCAGGTTTGCACATCAACAAATGATGTATCAGTCATATAATATACCGAAGGCATTGATAAAGAAACAATAAATCGGAAAAAAATTACAAATTAAAGAAAAGTACTTAGATGTTTTACATGTTTTAAGTAGCCTAACATCCTTGTCTGGTGTTGTGCTCCAGGTGCCCAGGATAGCTCTCTGAAACTGTGGGATCTGAGGAAACTGAAGAACTTCAAGACCATCACTCTGGACAACAACTATGAGGTAAGAAATTGCACTTATTTCTCCTATGACAGAAATAGTTTGACATTTTTGGAAATCAATTTGTTGCCCAGAGGTAGATGAAAAAAGATCAATACTGTGCTCACGTACGCATTAAACAATTATAATAATCAAGATATATGCCTCGCCATAAAAGGTATTTTGGTAGGATCGTATTGAGGTGATTTTCAAAACTTCCCCTCCGTAAAAATCCTTAAGACTTTTTCTCATTCAGAACACGTTCTGGACACAGTCTGTTGAGTTTGTTCATGTTGCCTGGACTATTCCTCTGTGCTTCTGAATCTCATTCCTCATTGTTTTTCTGTTTCAGGTGAAATCCCTCGTGTTTGATCAGAGTGGTACCTACCTGGCTGTAGGAGGGTCTGACATCCGTGTCTACATCTGCAAGCAGTGGTCTGAGGTCCTCAACTTCACAGGTGAGGGGGGAAAAAAAGTCTGATGTCTTTTTAAATGTTCATCCAGTGTGCATGTCACATGGCATTTTCTCTGAGGAAGTAGCAGATTTTTGACCTTTCTTTTTCCTGTCTAATTGCAGACCATACAGGATTGGTGACTGGAGTGGCCTTCGGTGAGAACGCTCAGTTCCTGACCTCTGCAGGAATGGACAGAAGTCTCAAATTTTACAGTTTGTAGAAAAGGATAAATTCAGGATGAAGGGAGCAGGACAGCTGAGAGGAGGATAGAATGGTCTTGATGTCTGAGCAGTCGCTATCCTGGACACTGACTTGGCCTAGACCTGTAATTTTTAGAAAAAGACAAGAAAAAAAATCACTGCAAACTTTGCTTCATTAGTGTTTGTCCTCATGTCCAGGAATGAGATCCCATAATAAAACTGTCTGCTCTATGAAACCACAGCAGCATGATTAGGATAACATATCTGTTGACATTGAAGTGTAAATGATGTGAAATGAGATGCCAGTGTAATATTCCTGTCTGATTTGCCAGCAAATATGATTTTACTGTAGTGTTTTTGTTTAATTTTTTTTTGTGTGTGTGGGGATCTAAAGTTGCTTGTCATGCTGTAGTGATCTGCTGTCACCACCGCAGGAGGTTATCATCATCATTGAAGGTTGTAACCTCTTCTGTGACCTGTAATAGTGATGGCAGATCACTTCATTACAACAAATCCACAGTGTTTCAGTACACGGTTGGGGAACTATAATTGGTGTGGACCACAATCCGCTTCAATTCTCAATGTAGACTAGCTTCATTGCAGTATCTTTAGAATAAAATGACAATACATCTGTATTGATGTATAGTCCAGCTGAGCAGAAAATGAACAGGTGTTTGAGATTCATGTTTCTCTTTGAAAAAATTTGTCTTCTTTAACCTCCCTTCACTTTCATTTCCTGTTTTCATTTGTTCCATTTAAACTTGTGTCTTTTTTCCAATTGTATATTTCTCATTATTTGCTGTTTTACCTGTTCAAATTCTGCCCTTTTACAATAAAATAAAATATCTTTTGTATTGCCATTCATAAGTTTGTCTTATCAAGGCCAAAGGCTGTTGGGTCCTCTGCAGGAAAACACATAAACCACCTGTTCACACAAAACTTAAGTCCTCAGTTATCACATTTTAACCCAGAGAGGCCTTGTGATAATTTGTCATCCACTGTTTCATGACAAATTCAAACTATAACTGGTGTGTGTACTTAACAAGGTGTGTTTTATTGTTACATCACTCGTTTGTTTGAGCTTCACTGTAAAAATGATTTCTGTGCAGTCTGACACCTGAGGGCTGTTTTCACATTCACCTGCTAAAGATGGAAAGTTTCAGCACTCACTTAAAGTTTGTGTCACAGACATCACAATTATAGTTTCATGGCCCACTAAGCCACAAATACAAGTGTTATGTAGAAACCTGAAGCAACTAGTGCCCATGTGACTGACAAATGACTTTTCAGTGAAGTACAAGACATCATGTCCGGTTGTTTAACTTTTAACCTGAAAAATATTTGTGTCATAGCTTTAGACTTTTTCAATGAGGGAAAAGGGTTAGATGTACATTTATTAATCTTTCACAAGTTAATTGAACTTTTTTCTTTGTCAAAAAACACGTCTGAAGTGAATGGTTTCAAGCAGATTCTTTTTAGAAACCACCGCACATGACATATACATGTACATAAATCGTTGATCTATGTTTATGAATCACACCTATGAGCGCTCATGTAATTTTGCTGAGCAAACCTCAGAACCCTGTTGTAAACATACAAGTAGGGCCCAACTGGTAGTGGATTTTTGGGGCTGATACCTGTGTTGGGGAGCAAAAGACAGATATGCTATGGAGACAATATATTTTACAGTTAATCAATAAGCGTTATAAGCTTCATTGGTATTTTTAATTATTAGAAATAACTATAGATAAAAGAACACAAATAGAGCAAAATACATGTATGTATTAAGCCCGAATTAAGAAGCCATATCAATGAAACATTCTGAATTATGTTATGTGAAAAAACAAAACATTTTCATATAGGCACATATTGGACAACATATGTAATGGCATGACATGGATATTGCTATAACAGGCCAATATCATTCAGTTGATTTATGGGTCAAGCTCTACATACAAGTATGCAAGTGTCAATGCTTAAAGGGATAGTTCGCCTAAAAATAAGAATTCAGTTATGATCTACTCACCCTCATGCCAAATTAAGGTCAGGGTTAGTTTTGTAGCTTAAAGGGACTAGGATTACACCAGACAAGCAATATGGAGGTATTTTAAGTTTTGTCTTTTCAGTTTTTTATGCTTGAAAACTGGTCACCACATCAAACCAGCGGCCCCAACAACAAGGCACAGTGAAAAGAAACAAATAAAAGCTGTAGAGTCAACAAGGCCAAATGCAGGAAACGCATTTTTTTGGGACCTAATGCTTCATGTATTCTGACACAAAATATGTTGTTTTCTTAGTTTTGAAACCTAATGGAGGTCAGTGCTCTGGAAAGTGTCCAAAATCTCTGTTTCCTGGTCACTACTGAGGGTGTTTTTGTCTACATACAGTAGGCAGTGTTGGATAAAGTGGAAAAGATTTGGCCACAGCCATGATGGTTAAATGAGAGTCACGCCGCTCATTTGATTATGCTGTTGCTTAGCAACTACTGTTTAGCAAACCAACAGCTCCACACATGACATTTATTAAACCAAACGAGGGAGAATATAATGTAAATAATCATTAAGCTAACGTTAGACATTAGGCTCCGTCGAGCGACTTATGTAAACTGAACTAACGTCGTCGACCGTCTTTGCCGCCATTTATGTAACTGAAAATCTCGACCCCTCGCGGCCAAAGGAGAGACGAACGTCAACCGTCACGTGAGGCCGCAGTAACGTGACTCTCACAAACGGGAAGTGAAGAACTTCTCATAAACACGTCTGGTTTGTCCCGGCTAACGTTCGCCGGTCTGACCGTCCGTGCGGTGCTGGACAGCCCGAGAGACAGCAGTTCGGAGTCCGGCGGGATTCAGGAGACAGACAGGTGAGACACCTCGTGTTTAGCGTCATTTCGTGCTCACATGAACCGTGTGTGGACTGCTATTGTCATGACTTAATTAAAACCCTCGTGCCACTTTCCCAAATCAGTCAAAACTATAATCGATTTATTGTTTGCTGCATCTTTTGTTTGACTGCTGATCGTTCAGCCCCGTGACGTGCCACTAAAAACGAAACTTATGCCCTCTTTCTGATGATCACAGCGAAAAAAAATGTGGACCTGTAACGTTAAACAGGGTGAGACACTAAAGAGGTGAAACAGCTGGAGTTGTTTGAGGAAAAATCCCTTTAGAAATCCTTTTTGTACACTTTTATTGGAGTGTTTGTAGCTGCAAAGTCATGTTCCCTTTAATCTTTGTTAAGACATCCTGCAACTTAAGGTGGTGGATGACTGCACAAATGAATACACGAATAAATGTGACTATGAAATAAATAAATGTGGCATTATGAAATATATGAAATAAAAATTTCCTGAAATAAGTAAAAATAGTCCTTTTATGATAAAAACAATTTCCGTAACTACATTGCATCGTTTATATTTACTACTGCTTCATTTATTTATTTCATAGTGACAATTGTGCATTTTACAGGCCAATTTAGTACAATTACAAGTAAGCACAAATACCACAATGCATAAGTATTCCATTACAAGTAAAAGTCATTCATTCAAATTAGGGCCTGATCGATACTGGATTTTTGGAGCAGGTGCCAATATTCTGATATCAGTACGTTGTTAATACAGAATATAAGATACAGAATATTGAATATATATACCTAAACACACAATTTTTTGCAGTGGTCTCTCGAAAGTGACTTAGGCCTACATTTGTGAGGAAGTAATGAAGGTAATATTGTTTATAGTTTGACAGTAAACTTTACTGTCCCAAAAGATATAAAACCACTGAAACAATAAACTTTCACCAGTATTTTTAATAATTATAAGCTAGAGCAAAATGTATGTATATGTTAAACCTAAATTTAAAAAGGGGATCAAATATAAGCCTACATTACATTAAATCTGCCTATAAAACAATCAAATAAAAACAATCTACATTATATTCTGTTTTTAAAAAAGTGATCTGTTTAAAATACTTATCTACAGAAGTATTATAATAAACATGTACATAAAGTATTAAAAGTAAAAGTAGCAGTTCAACATGTTATAGGGCTGCAACTAATGATTACTTTTTGAATCTATTAATCTGTTGATCATTTTCTTTAGAAATTGAGTAGTTGTTTGGTCTATAAAATGTCAGAAAGTGGTGAAAAATGTGGTGTCGTCAAATGTCCCAAAAATATAAATTTTACTGTCGTAATGGAGTAAAGAAACTAGAAAATATTCACACTTAAAAAGCTGGAATCAATGAATTTTGACTTTTATTTTCTTAAAAAATTATTCAAACCAATAAATCGATTATCAGAACTGTTGGTGATGAATTTAATAGTTGACAACTAATCGATTAAGCAATTAATTGTTGCAGTTCCGGTAAATTGTATATTTTACATATTTGAAACAATGCGGTAGTAGCAGCCCTTGGGTTCAGTTTTAACTACCTAATTCAATGAAGTTCTGTAAAACTATTGGATAATTTGATCTCTCCGCGATTCAAACAGTGCATGAAACAATGAATCAGTGAAACAATCTAAAAAGTTGAGAGGGAAAAAGTCCAATCAGCAACTCATAGAAATCAGAGACATGGTACTGGGCCCAAACTAGACCAGCTGAATTTGAAAAGTAACTAGTAAACCAGAGCTGTCATATAAATGTACTATGACAGAAACTAAAATGTGTTCCTCTGAACTGTAGTGGAGTAGAAGTATTAACTGGCATAAAATGGAAATATTCAAGTAAAGTACAAGTACCTTTGTCAGTTTAAAGGTGGATTCAGCTAAAACTAGTGCAATCTCACACAACTGTTTTGCTAAAACATCCCACCATCGTGAAGGCTGTAATGTTCAGTTCATGTTGAAACCTGTCGCTTCAACTTCATGGTCATGTTGGTGGCTGTACCTTTTGGTGTTGCTGTGGTATTTCCCCCAATCCATTTATATCAACGAGGTTAGTCTAAATAAACCACAATATACAGCTCAAGGTCAATACAAACTACAGCCTCCAAAATAAGCACAAATTTGTATCAACACCTCTCTAAAACAGCCTTAATAAAACCTGAACACTCAAACCTTCATAAAGGCTGGATTTACTGCAGAGCTCTTGTCTCAGAGTGTTAGTTTTAGCTAGGCAGATGTAATAAACTGACAGCTGACTCTATATTTGTATATACAGCAGTGTTCGCAATATATGCAATATACAGCAATAGTGTGTAATCGAGGGATTTTCTCACAAATGAAAAAAAAACTGTGAACTTGTAATATTGAAACAAGCCTGTGAAACAGTGGAAATCCCACTTGATCATCACAGCCAGGAGGACCCGACACTTCCCTTTTCTTTAGTTTCCCATAATAAGCTTCACCATTGTCACAGAGAGGCTTTTATTGTCCTATCTGAAAACAGATGTCCTCTGTGAACAGTTTTTTTTTTTTTATTTTACTGTTAACTGCCTCTCTCCTCTTCACTCAGTAATCCATCATCCCACTATATGCTACAGCACCTACAGCACCCAGGCTATATTGTCAATTTATTATTATTAATTTGGACTTGTTTCTTTGGTGTCGTGCAGGCAGCGATGGGCTCCATGTTTCGCAGTGAAGAGGTGTGCCTCGTGCAGCTCTTCCTTCAGTCCGGCTCGGCCTACAATTGTGTCAGTGAGCTGGGAGAGCTGGGCCTGGTTGAGTTCAGAGATGTGAGTAACTTCAACAAATTCTCGATTTAGCTCGTGGTTCATGATATTGTAGTGAAAATCGCAGACTCCGCCAGTCAGGTATTGTTTGAGTCAGAATGCTTTTGCATGTATAACTATTTTCCCACATTTCCTAAAATTCTCCTGCAAGTCTCCTGTTACTTTTATGAAGTTGCATTTTCAGCCTAATTTTTAAATGTCTTTGGGAAATTTTTGTATTGATCACACTGTAACAACTGCAAAACAAACCCAACATGGAACCAATGAACACTAATTGCATTCGGCTTTAGTGCGAAACACTCTGCATTAACAACTTTTTCACTCAGTTGTCAAAAATCAGTCATATAAAATCATAATCTTCATACTTTTTTCCCAGTATGGACATGAAATAGATCTTAAATTGCATTTATAATGGTCTTGAAAATGTCCTAAAAAGTCTTAAACTTAACTTGTTGAATTCCTGTTGTTAGTAATTGTACACTAATTGGTAAAATTACAACTGAATATGATTATCTTGTGTATCTGGTACTCGTAGATACCTTATAAAGTAAATTTTGGCATTTCTAAATCTGAGCTTCAGATCAGATGGTAAACTGGTGGCTGCTTTGAGTCACTGTGAGACTCAGCAACCTTTTCCTTCCATCTTATTGTGATCAGATGAACATGAGTAACCCTGCTTGCCCTCTTCCTCTCCCCTCTGCTGTCATGCTTTAGTTAAATCCGAATGTGAACGCCTTTCAGAGGAAGTTTGTCGGCGAGGTCAGGCGATGCGAGGAACTTGAAAAAACTTTTAGTAAGTGTTGACTCATTGTTCCCATACCTATATTTTCATTGTATTTGCATGTTTGAGGGCTGTACCGAATACTGCGGTAACATTGGCATTCAAATTCTAAATCAGATGCCTAAGCGCTGAGCAACTTCATGTATTTTTTTCCATGTCTATACATTATGTTTAAACTCGGTATTTCTGCAAAGTTGCAGATAAAGATCAGGCTACTTTATGATACAGCGGACAGCAGAGCTCAGAGGCACAGGAGTAGAAAAGTGATATTTCCCTGTTTTGTCCGCAGTTCTTGTTGTTTTACACAACCACAGTACACTTGTTAAGCTACTAGCAAAGTGTTAGAAATTGTCAAGATACTGTTGTCAAACCAAAACTCACAAGGAGCGTTTTTTTTTCCTCTCTCACCGCACAAGGGCTTCATCCTAGCGCCCTGTAAGTGCTTTTCTGCCAGAGAAAAATGCTCCATGGACACAAGTCCTTTACTCATTTGATAACATCATAAAATATGATGAGAGGGATTTGAAGTTTTGTTCAAAAACTGCAATACAAGCATTAAATGTAAAACAAATTACATTCGGTACAGCCTGACCATGTTCCTTTTGTTTATTTGTTTTGTTTATTGCCCTTTCTTACCTTTTTTTTTTTTTTAAATCTGCCCTTCAGCCTTCCTGGAGCAGGAGATCAATCGCTCCCTGTCTCCACCCTTGCAGGGACCCCTCCCTCCGCCCTGTCCTACACCTTTGGCCCCTCAGCCCCGCGAACTCATCACCATAGAGGAAGAGTGTGAGAGGCTGGCCAGAGAGCTCAAAGAGGTGGGTGCTTAAAACAATATTGACATGATAAATCATAAAAGAGCCTCTGTTTCTCATGAGTATACCATCAAAAGTGTAAGAACTTAATTGGTTTAACAGATTTTTATTTGTCTCACCAGGTATCCAGGAACAGAGACAGTCTCCGGGCTCAGCTGACCCAACTCTGTCAGTACCGAGGAGTCTTGACCAAGACACACTCTCTCACAGCCTCACAGGTAGTTAAAGCAACATTTTTCTAACAAATCCTGCATCATTTATCAAGCTTTTTTAAAATACTGTGCTTAAGTAAGAAAGTGATGTCTGCAAACTAAAACTACAAAAACAAATTTCTTCCCTTTCGTCTTCTTCTCACAGGCGCCACCACCTGTACTGGAAAGCCAAGGCCTGTTTGATAACCGCCAAGATGTCCACCTCAGGTAGATCTCATTTGCTTTAACAGGACTTCAGTAGCTCAGGCTGAAGGGACTTTGGAACGAGAGGGTGGCCAGTATGTGTTTTGTGTTTTTATCAGAATTTAACATGTTTTCCGCTGCATCTCTGCTCTCTCAGTTTTGTGGCAGGAGTGGTCCATCCTTGGAAAGTCCCCTCATTTGAACGGTTGTTGTGGCGGGGCGTGTCGAGGTTATATTATTGTGGATTTCAGAGAAATGGAGGATCGACTTGAGCATCCAGACACGGTGGGAACTGGGAGACAGACAGAGAGGCAGAGGGGATCATAGATATGAAAGTTATTTCTGTTAGTCTCTGATGATTTGTCACATCTAATGAGTTTTCCTGTGAGTGTTTTGTCACAGCGTTTGATGTTTCTCCATTTGCAGAGGGAAATGGTGCAATGGACTGTTTTCCTCATTTCCTACTGGGGAGATCAGATCGGACAGAAAGTCAAGAAGATCTGTGATTGGTGGGTAAATCTTTGCATCTGTTAGATTTTTTTTAAAATTGTAGATTTCCACACCTTAGTGTCTGTTGAATCTGTTATCTGAATCTGAATATCTTTTGATTTTCCGTCCTCACAGCTTCCGCACACAGACATTTGCATACCCTGAGAGCACTGCTGAGAGAGAGGAGATTCTCCAGGGACTTCAAGGCAGAATTGAAGACATCAAATCAGTGAGTGTAGTGGGTGTTTATAAAAGCACTGAATGTTGATACAATTATTAGGATTTACCCTCAATTGATGCCTGTGTCACACTTTAAAAAACTTGAACAAAAAATAGTAGAAGTGTGGGTTTTATTCATAGGCTGTATAAAACATGGACATAGTTTCCATCACAGACATATACATGTAGGTGCTGCATTAACTGCTTAGGCCTGTTGCTGCAATATACAAATCATCTGTCATATTGGTCTGGTCAAGACTCACCTGTGAATACACACGTAAATGGAAGAGCTGTTTTTTTCTGGATGAAAAACACAAACTTTTACATTTCTCAACTGATTGCATGTTATATTTAAGGGCCTGTGATCTGCATGGAGTAGGAAAGTTTTTTTGTTTTGTTTTCCAACTTACTCCGTGTAGACCTTGAATATAAAAATTACTCAGTTGAGAAGTGTATGTGTATGTGTTCAGAGGTCAGTCTTGATCTGGTCCAATATGACGGAGAAGTTGATGTACAATCCAAAGGTTAAAGCGGCGTCTACGTATAAAGTCTATGTCCTTGGTCTCCATGACGTCGCATGCACGTTTCTAAAGAGCCACTTTGAAGCTCAGTGTGGTGGCTCTGGCTGTTGCCATCTTGGCAGTGCCTACACCCAGCTAAGTCTTGGCTGATGAGAAAAGAGGTGAAATGTGGGTGGAGCTGAGGCAGGCACAATGAAGCAGTTAAACTTGTTATTTAATTTAAATACACATTATGTAAGTTTGGCTGCTTGGGGTCTCTCTCACATTAAAACAATAACAAAAGACTTAGTTTGATGATGCCACAAAGTGGTGTGGGATCATGGGAGTTGTTATCTTAATTGTTAAACAATCACCATAGCTGATGTAAATCTATCTGAATCAGGTAGAAATAATGTTCATGGATGAGATGTTAAAGATTTATTCATTTTATGTTTAGTTATGTTTGCCGACTTCCTTCCTCACTTTCTGATGAATCTGACGTATCCCGTGTTTGTTTGCAAGTTATGGCAGTTGGCAACAAGCTACCAATGGCTAGCAGGAAATGCACTGTTAAATAAATACATAAAATAAATTATGGATTTTTCTGCGTTTGACTTTTTGGAAACATTTGGGAAACGTATATGTACTGCGGTTTTTGTCACTTCCACATTGGCTTCATTTTTCAGTTTTGGAGGTTGCCACTTGGTTTTCTTCAAAGAACTATTTTTCTCTGCTTAATATTTCTGAAACATGCTGCTTATGCACCCACTCTCACTTCCCTCTGCTTCAGGTGTTGTCTCAGACCGAGGCCTTCCTGCAGCAGCTGCTGATGCGGGCGGTGGCTGTGCTGCCTCAGTGGAAGGTGCGAGTGCAGAAGTGCAAGGCGGTCCAGATGGTGCTGAATCTCTGCAGCCCCTCCGTCACTGACAAATGCCTGATCGCTGAGGCCTGGTGTCCCACTGCCAAGTTGCCTGAACTGCAGAGCGCTCTGAGAGAGGGAGGGGTAAGACAACAGAGGACTGCAAAAACATAAAGATGTAGATGAAGGGACTTGACATAAATCCGCAAAACACCCCATTTCTCACTCATTTTTATCCAACCCTCTTTTCCGTCCTCAGAGGAAGAGTGGCAGTGGGGTGGACTCTTTCTACAACCGCCTGCCTTCCTCCACCCCTCCACCCACCCTGTTTCCCCTCAACTCTTTCACAGCTGGTTTCCAAAACATTGTCGATGCCTATGGAGTGGCCAGCTACCGTGAAGTCAATCCAGGTGCAGCAGTACTCCACAAAAAAAAATAAAAATAAATAAATTCTTCAGCTGCCAGAAGCCAGAGCATGCTCAACCTCGCATCTATTTTTTTTTTTCTTTTAGTTTGCTAAAGTTTTTTCTCTCATGCCTCTGCAGCGGTGTACACCATCATAACATTCCCCTTCCTGTTCGCTGTGATGTTTGGGGACGTGGGTCATGGTTTACTCATGACGTTCGCTGCCCTCTGGATGGTCCTTGAGGAGAAAGACCCCAAACTGAAGAACAACAACAACGAGGTGATTCAGTGGATATTTACTCACAGTGCCTACCACACACACACACACACCACACACACACACACACACACACACACACACACACACACATGCACAACCACACACATGAACAAGCTCCACATTAGGACAAGAGTTGCACAGGTTTGGATTTGATAGTATTATATCGAATTTGATTCAAATCACTCATCTAATGCTTCTCTACGTTGATTTTAAAAAAGCCAGCCAACAGTTTTAAAGGACCAGTGTGTAGGATTTAATAGCATCTAGCAGTGAGCTTGCAGATTGCAAACATCTCGCCTCACCCTCGCCTTCCAAGCGTGTAGGACAGGCCTATTCAATTACTCTTTATTAGGGCGAGATTTGAAAAAAGGCAGGTGCCAAAGGGCCAGATGTTTACATTTCCTATATCTGACCTGCAAAGTCATGAATTTAAATGTGGAAAACAATGTACTTCTTTTTTTTTTTTTTTCAAATTTATTAGTTTTCACATTTGAAAAAGCAACATTATGTACAAAAGTACAGAAGAAACAATGCACCTTTGTAATCTTGGATTAGATGTAGCTTGTTTCTGTAATACAATTATAAACTTAATGTTGCATTTAACATCTTTTACATTAAATTTGACTAAATTCCCTCAGTTTAAACAACCTTAGTTAAAACTTTTTAAAATAAATGTCTGTATGCTTATAACAGACATAAATGAATAGTCTAGTCATCCTACTAATAAAATGATGATCTTCTAATGTAAAACAGTGTAAACACCCATAAGCTTTGGATGTTAGCATGTTTATTTAAATAAAATCAACAATGATATTGTTTTTTTTTTTTTGTTTTGTTTTTTACAAAAACACAACAATTCTTATTTTCTGGTGATTATACACTGATGAAAACATGAATATTATAGTAAGTTCTCATCAGTCAAATGCACTGGAGCTCTAAATAAGAAAATTATAAATTAAAATTCAAGAACTAAAACTGAAAAGATTAACATTCAACTAAAACTTATGTTTGAGAAATATTATTGCTGTTTTAGTTAATTACTACTTGAATTATTGTACACTGCTCTTAGAGAGATGGAAGATTTGAATGTTTAATGAATTCAGGTTTTTTACCAACTCCAGAGTCCACACAAACTGGAACTGTCAATCAGAAATAAATGGTACCTTCATGATAAAACAATTAAATTCATTTTATTGAGAGCAACATAGCATGGACCCTCTCATGTGATCCTGGATATCTCAGTTGTACAGTAGATGAATTCAGTCGTTCAGTTCACTGTTCTGTTGTTTTTTGTAGACCTTTTTATTGTGTCTATATATTGTCTTTTAACATGCTACAAGGAGTTTTAACTGGTTATGAAATCGTCTCAGTCTATCTATTTATATGACATACATAAGCAAACAAGACCAAAAGCAAGAACATAGACTATTTCGATGGAGTCCTTCTTAATGCCTGCCACCGGCCCAGATTCCTCTTTAAATCAGATTAAATGTTTTACGGCATGCTGACCGGAAGAGCCTGTGTTTACATTTTCCCTGCCAGAAGTGCAATGAGTCATACGCCAGCCAGTTACGGAGACGCAGAAGGAGATTTTTCTAAAGATTATTTTATGTTTGATGTTAGATTGTGATAATGGCAGAGAAAACACCGCTGCAAGTATCCACATGAGCCTCCATAATCAACACAATATGAAAGTTCCTTGTAGCTGTTTTAAAAGTAAAAAAAAAAAAAAATGTGTGTGGTTTCTGCAAAAAAAATTATAAAACAAAACAGCTGAACATTTGACGTTTCATTAAATGGTGAAATAAAATCCATTGGTGTGTTTCAGATCTGGAGGATGATGTTTGGAGGAAGGTATCTGATTCTGCTGATGGGACTGTTCTCCATCTACACGGGGGCCATTTACAACGAGTGCTTCAGCAGAGGCCTCACTACCTTCAGCTCAGCATGGCACGTCGGCCCGATGTTTGAGAAGAACCTGTGGAAGTGAGGACATTTTATAGCTGCAAGCTTGAATTCTTGTTTTCTGTGTCCTATAATCTCCTCAAATCTTGATTCTCATCATCTTACCTGTTTGTATTTTCTCCCAGTTCATCGGTCCTCGCTGGGAGCCAGTACTTAACCATGAATCCTGTTGTGCCTGGTGTTTTCACCAGCCCCTATCCGTTCGGCATTGACCCAGTATGACCATCACACTCCTCAAATTCTTCATGAATTCTTCATTTTCTTTCATGCTGTCATCTTGTTCATCTCAGCATCTGTCCTGATTGTTTCTTCTCTTGTGTCGTTGTCAGATCTGGGGGTTGGCCAACAACAAACTTACTTTCCTGAACTCGTACAAGATGAAGATGTCAGTCATCATCGGTATCATTCACATGACTTTTGGAGTCTGCTTGTCATTCTTCAACTACTGGTAAGTCTTTATGTTTTACTTCTTTGGGCCATTCTGTTTTCTTTTCATGTTTATTCTGACTTACCTTTGTTAATCGTTTTTTTCCCTTCTTTTTCTCGTTGTTGTTTGTGTTTTCTCCAGGCACTTCGGTCAGATCAGCAGCGTGTTCTTTGTGCTGATCCCTGAGCTCTTCTTTATGCTTTGTCTGTTTGGCTACCTGGTGTTCATGGTGGTCTTCAAGTGGATCGCCTACACCCCCGCCGATTCCCAAACTGCTCCCAGTATACTTATCCACTTCATAGACATGTTCCTCTTCACAGACAACCCAGGAAACCCAGCGCTCTATACGGGACAGGTGTGTGTTTGTGGTTCATTCATCTCCCAAAAATTAACATGTCAGTGTTTCAACTCCCTTCTACAGTTTGCTTCTGCTTCACATAACCAACAGCCATTATTAAGCACACAGCGTTTGCTTGTCTCCTCTGGGTTTTATTTTCTGACAATATATAGCTTGTGAAGGCAGTGCTGTTTGGCAGATTACTCTCAAACCTCAGGTGTCAAAGTTTCCCACAAACACATGAAACACAGAATAGAAAACTGCTTAAAACATTTAATGCTTTAACCGCATTAACAAACAACACCCTACCATAGATCCATAGATTGCTCAGAAACCCTCTTGCTGTCATTATATCTGGGAAAACCATCCGTTTGCTGAATGCCCCCTGTTGTTTGTGCTTGTGAAGCTATATGAGCCTGTGATTATCATAGAGATCACAATGTAATTTTATACACAGTCTCAGCTTTCCAGTCAGACCCAATTTATGTTGTTCCAATACTGTTTAGGGACCCCAGTATGCAGAAATATTCAAATAGAATAAGTGAAAATAACAGCCAAAAAACTCCCATAGAACTCATTTTCATTTACTGATCTTGAGGTGAGAGGCCGTTTGGCCCTCGCCACTAACTTTGGAGGATTATTTACTCCCCTTCCCGACAAGCTAGCATGACATGGTTGGTACCAATGGATTCCTTAGATCTTCATATGATAGCAGAGTTGAAGTGGTAATGTAATTAGACAATGAAATGCTCAATATGAGGAATATCATTGTCAAGTTAGTTTCATGTCTCTGTGGGCTCATTTTCATACAGCACTAAAATGAACTGAAACCACTGAACATCTGGAAGGTTGAAATAAAAATCACCCAAACCGCCCCAACCATGGCATACTTTGGAAAATGGTTTGCATAAGTTAAAGTGCATGCTATTTGTAGTAGCAGACACACCTGTGTTGTCCTTTTAAAATAGTTTTGCTAAAGTGAGCATGTGTTGCGTCAAAGGTTAACATCTGGTCCTGTAACACCTCTTGTGTAGATGATTGTGCAGAAGGTCCTGGTGGTGCTGGCCCTGTGTTCTGTCCCCGTCCTCCTGCTGGGGAAACCCCTGTGTGAATACTTCACGTTCAAGAGGAGACGACGTCAAGTGGTGAGTGTGTCTGTTTGACTGAGGTTTTTGAACCTTGTTCTGAGTTGGATCTATTTTCTGATGATTTCTGGTTCTCTCTGACATCAGGAGGAAGACAGACGTCCGCTGGTGGCCGACGACGGCTCCATCAACACCCGTCAGGGGGAGGTGGAGGGAGGAGCTGCTGAAGAGGAGGTAAGAAAGATGCCTGTGTAACTTAATTCACGGAACAGACTAAATCCGGTCAAAGATGAACTGTTGTGATTCTGGCATTTAAACTGCGCTGCCTGCAGGAGTTCGATGCTGCAGACGTGTTCATGCATCAGGCGATCCACACCATAGAGTACTGCCTGGGCTGCATCTCCAACACCGCGTCTTACCTCCGACTCTGGGCCCTCAGCTTGGCACACGCACGTTAGTAGCACGCGCATTACACACTATCATATTCTCATGATTCACTCACATGTGCACAGACTTCCTCTCTAAAATAAAATACACTCATTCTGTTCTCTTTTTAAGCCACTTATTCACACACACATTTTTTTCCGAGCACTGATGTGTTATTTGTGTCTCTGCAGAGCTGTCAGAGGTTTTGTGGGTGATGGTGATGCGTCTTGCTCTGAGGTGGCAGGGCTATGTGGGCTCTGCAGTCCTCTTTGTGATTTTCGCCTTCTTTGCTATATTGACGGTGTCCATCCTACTGGTTATGGAGGGACTCTCAGCTTTCCTGCATGCACTCCGTTTACACTGGTAAGGATGAAGACACTTTTTTACTGCTGCTTACTTGCTTTTTTTTTTTTTTTTTTTTCAAAAGTGAATTGCCTAGTCAGAAGACATTCAAATTTTATTTATATCCCAAAATTACAAATCTCAATTTGACTCAGTGGGCTTAACAATCTGTACAACACCCTGCGTCCCTAGGCCCTCAATTTGGGTAATACAACTCTTAAAAAAATCCTTTGAACAAGAAAAAATGGAGGAAACCTCAAAGCCACAGACTGATAAACAATAGTGCACAGGCCACAGAAAGAGGGAAAAGACAGACAGAGAGAGAAAGAGAGAGAGAGTATAGAGGCATGAGGGAGCAGAAACACAAACAGGTTAGATAAATGCATTGGTAAAAGAAAGATTACGTTTTTTTACATTGGCTAGACAAATCTAGACTGAGGCCTGAACAAATCGAAGAATAAGCACTAATTTAAAGTTAAGAAAACCAAATGAGTTATAAGTTTGGATTTAAAGGCCCCAGCAGAAACACAACTAAGCCACTAATAGTGAGTTATGTCATGAATGTTACTGGCTGCCTCTTGTCATGTCTCACAAAGCAGGATTAGTACGTATGCTGGATATCTACACTGACTAAAATCTGCAGCTCTTTGCTTTAGTCCATATTTAAAAGGGTTAGTTATGTTATTTACGGACTTCTAGATGCCAAAAAAACAATATTGTTCAAACAAGTACTTAACTTCTTACAAATAACATTACACTGCAAACAAAAAACTTTTTCTCCTGTGCCTAACTCCAGAAGACGAACCAAGTGTGCACACATTCGCACAGAAATATTCAGGTTCAGGACAACAAACATCACTCGAGAGTATGAAGGAGAAAAGTCTGTACACTGTTAAGCTCTAAATAAATATTTTAATTGAGAACTAAAATATTTATTTGGAGTCTAACAGTGTGCAGACGTTCTCCTTTGTATTCTGTCCCAAACTGCCACAAACGAGATTTGCTTCCTAAAAAAAAAAAAAAAACTCAAATTTTGGTTTTCACCATAAAATCTGTCTAAACCTGTCTTTCTGTTGCTAATGGCAAAGTACTGAGACATAATTGTGCACACAGAGACTTTGACTCTTGTTTAATTTCAGCTTTACATAAGGCTTTTTTTTTTTTTAACCAAACAATAATCTGCTTTGTAATTGAGGTTTTTACCAGAACACCAACAGACCTTTCTTATTCATAAGAAGATCTGGGCTTCAGTCATCAGAGTTAACCAGATAACTTAATAATCCATCCACATTTCCTCAGACCAAGTCTTTTCATAATGGTGTACACTTTGCCACTCTTGACTGTTGGTCACCTGACAAATGTGACAGAGGGGATGAATGCACTCAGCAAATTTCATGGCACTCGACCTATTTCATTGAGTTATCTTGCATGTGACGTTAACTTCGTAGCTTCAGGGTGTTTAAAGTCAGGGAGGCTCCAAAATGAAAAAGGATTCATGCTTTTTAGGTAGATGAATGTGCTCAGAACCAACTATTTGGATATTTCTAGTGTATAATGGACATTTTTGCCTGAGAGAAAAGATTCAGCTCTTGCTTACCGATTTATTTGGGGACCAAAAGTATCCTAGTAACAGTAACACAATCCATTATTAATTCACAAGCATTTTCATCACTTCTGTTTCTCTCTATTATTTTTTGTTTACTCCCACCCTTTAGGCCGATTACCTTAAATGATAAGTGGCAGTTTTGTGTTGAATGATGAATGTATGATGTGGAAAATTATTGAACATAGCTGTTTTCAACATATCATGACTTTTTTTTTTTTTTTATCAAATCAGCTTTAAATCAGTCCAATCACTTGATAATTTATCACTCTGTTTTTCATTTCACCACCATTTTTGACCCCTCTATTTTTCATTTCCTATGCATATTTCATCACCCTCATTTTTGTTAATTTATTTTTCTTACTTCCATCCCTCATATTAGACAAATTAAGTGGAGAATGGATCATGTGTTGTAGCGTGTATATTTGCTGCATGTTGACTTTGCTTCTCTGTGTTACAGGGTGGAGTTTCAGAACAAGTTCTACAGCGGATCAGGCTACAAGCTGAGCCCTTTCTCTTTCTCATCTATGATCAACACATCAGCTGCTGTATGATCGGCCAAACGAGTGCTCTGAATTGCCAAACGGTTACGCTAACTTATGTATATTATTGAGTACTTGGACTACAACTACACACATCAGAATGACCTTGTTTCCCCGTCTTAACAATGGTGTTCTCCTGCCTGTCAGCTATGAATGGTTTAATTCAATTTAATGCACAATGATCATGATGGTACAGACTGTTATTTTTGCATCAGTAGAATGAGAATGAGTCCCTATATAATGAATTACAATTGCATATGAAATGAAAAAATATACTTTTGTATCCCCTTGCTAATTTTTGTCACTATCAGTGTTATGTACTGCTTTCTAATTACTCTTTCAGTTGCTCAAAAAAAACAAACAAAAAAAACTAATCCTTTACTTTTCACTGTATGAACATGTAGACATCAATTATGAAAAGGGAAAGCACACCAATGAATGAATCTGTTCTGCAGTTGAAGGGAATGTACGATTGTTAGATTGGTGTATTGTGCTTTAATTAGCCAGTCCTGTGGGATTCTTCAAATGATAGCAGGGAATTATCTGAATGATCTTCATGAGCCAAAGATACGTCTCCTCATTGTCATGTCTTCCAAGCACAACACACAGCAGGTATTTATTGGTAATCAGTGTTTTTTTCATGTGCCTTACTTGCACCGAGTGCTTGTTTATCCATCACACTAAGTCTTCTGGACAGATCATAACATCCATTATCATGCAGACGTTTTAAATAAAATGGACATTTATCTCTTTTTTTCCTGCCAGTTTGCACTGTAAAATGGATCAAATTTGAAGTGAAATTAAATATGATTTTCTTGTGTAAATCTTGGTCTGGGAAGTAATTCACTCAACATAGTCACAACATTTATTATATCAGGTATGTTTGACTAATTTGTGAAGCTACTTGTGATGGAAGAAGTCTGTTACTTGAGTGTAAGTAGTAATACTAGAATGTAAAAAATAATCAATTACAGTGTCGCTGCTATATTGGAGAGGGCAAGACTGATGTCTGAACAGATACATTTAAAGGGGTGAGCTGTGTTTTGTTGGATTGAAAAGTCTGATAACGTTTATTTCCCAAACAATATCAGTGAGTCGTTTGGAGTAAGAAAAAAAAAGTTTTTTGTTTCTCTGACTTAGTCAATATAGATCAGGAACCCTTGAATTTAAAAAAAAAGACTAATTGAAATCATTTGAGAAATAGTAGTTCTTAGTGCTTTTTGTCTGGGAAAACTACAGGTACCCCTTTAAATGTATCTGTTCACAGGTCAGTTTTGCCCTGTCCAATATGGCAGCGACATTGACGTACAATCCAAAGGTCAGTGCATCGCCTGCGTATATCTATGTTCTGCCCTATAGCTATTATACTGTTGGCCAAAACATAGCATTAGAGACTAGATATCCAAGCTGAAACATCCTATAGTTCTTCTTGGCTGCAAACTACATCAATGAGACGTCACCAGGACATCATTGGATGCAACATATTTTGCAGCACTTTCTTGGTCAATGTAGTGACACTGAGGAACTTACTGATTTACCATCAACACTGACTGGACATCCACATAAAAAGTGGTGAATTTTCCCTTTAAGTTAAAGTTCAGAAGAAATATCAGCTAATTATACATATTAAAGGTAAAAGTACCTATTAAGCAGAGTGGTAAAGTATCACATTATTAGACAGTATTATTGATTAATTATCACCCTATATACTTTTAGTAGGTTAATTTCTAATAATGCAAAATATTTTTATGATGATCACATTTTTCCTGTGCAAAATCTTAATCCTCCAACTGAGTCAGATAAATGTAGCTGAGGAAAAAGCACCCCAGAAATTTAGTGAGATAAAATAAGATCAGACAAAATGAGTTAAACTTCACTGATCCCACACTGGGGAAATTCACTCATTACAGCAGCTTGAGGATCAAAAAGCACACAGAATGAGACACATCGACACATAAGAAAGAAGTAGAACAAAATGTGAGAACATAAAACTACAAAATAAAAACATTCACACCTTTCACGTATACAGATATATGTATATTTGTACAGATTAATTGCTCACAAATGCTAATACACAAGGTGTGGAGTTAAGTACTGTAAAGTAAAGGACAGAAATGTTCATCAAAGTGCATCCTCCGCGCCCTGGATGATGACGCGCAAGCGGAACTTCTGAAGCGCTGACGTTCGTTCCTGTCAGTGTTGCTTCTACAGGAGCACCAGGTGACCCGGATGTTGTCCGAACGTCAAAGATGGCGCTCCGCATGTCACGGTGAATCTTTATGAAATAGGCAGAGAAAAATAGTATGTTTTCCAATTATTGATCACGTAGCGCTTTTACCGCATGTCGGCACGTTGGCTGGACGTTTATTGAAGTTTATGAGGTGAACGCAGATGGCTTTGAGCGAGATTAGTCGCAGTGTTCGGCTGTTGATAGGTCAAATTCAACGATGGCGTCCTGATCATGGCTGCAAATCAGACAGGTAGGTTGAGTTATTTTCATCACAGCTGATTTCCTTCTTTGTATCATAGTCCCTGAACAGCCCAGTTTATATTTAACGTGACTAACACGCTGGTGTTGTATTTATCTAACATTTTAACTGTTTGGCGTTAACGTTTGAACGTTTTTTTTTTAGGTTAATCTCTTTCTTAACAACTTGACACAACGGATTTAGTATGAAGGGGACAGTATCAGATATATCAAGAGCCGGGCTGCGTTACTTTGCATTAAACAGAAGTTTATAAGACATGCAGACGTGCATCAGTGTGTGAAGCACTTTGTGTTGCGTTCTGTTTGAATGAAAAGTGCTAAATAATAACTAAAGTGATTGATTGGTTGATTTACAGATACAGAAATTAAATTTTTATAGCATTTTTCTTGATCAGTTTCTTTCAAGAAAACGACATAAATGTTTTTCACTGGTAACTTTACTTTTTTTGTGAATTATATAATTTTCCATTACTGTCAGATTAAAAAAAAATATATATATATATAGTGTCTATATAAATGATTATGATCACTGACAAATCTACAAAAGTCTTGCTAGAATTTCTTGGTGTGAGAACAATGCCAAAACAGCTTAACACTGTTTCTGGATGTTTATCACAGAAAATAAAACAGTTTGTGTTTACATCTAAATGACTGCATGTAGTGATTGGCAGGGTTATTTTTATGATGGATTTTAAAGGACAGCTCCTTAATCTTATTTACGACTCATGTTTATGAGGGTGATCTGGCTCTTCACATATTCATTAATAAACCGATTCTAGTATGCCATAACATGTGGAACAGAGACAACATCTCTTTGAAATAGGGCACGTATAGCTCTATCATTATTTTGGGGACGGAGTGACAAGGGACTCACAATAACTGTGTGGCAGCTTACACCTTTGATTTATGAAACCTGTTGTCTGTTACCCAGTTCGATGTCTGAGTCAGGCAGCCTCTCAGCCAGAGGAGCCCAAAGCAGATGAAAATGAAGCCGTCAGCCCGACCTTTGTGAACCGAAACCCCCGCAACCTGGAGCAGATGGCTCTGGCTGTGAAGGACCGGGGCTGGAAGACACCTGGCCCCACCAGCAGTTCTACCACAGGTCTGTGTGTGTGGATAAAAAGTCACAAACCTTTTCTTTTGCAGTTATGGGTGCATCATCTGTATTTCATAAATTATTCTTGGCAGATATTTAATGAAGTAATGACTTTGTAGTGTACATTTACCCACTAAAATTGAGAAGCTAGTCGGGGAAAAAAAGAAATTAAAGATTGACATACTGTATTGCTCTTGCCTTGTCTGTATTTAACTGTGACTCTGCATGAATACAATCTTTATCTCAGTCTCAGTGGGACTTAATTGCCTTATTTTCAAGGCATCTGCGTGAATGAAGATAAACCACATGAATTCAAAAACTCTCTTTCACTTCTGTTTTACCATTTTTGTCTCTCTTCTTTTCAGGTTGGTGTTTTCTCGCACCCAGCACCATGTGACGGCACAAGTGTTCTCCAGCAGCTCTCCTGTCCCGGTGCTTTCCTGTTCAACCATGGAGTGGGCAGTGAAGAAGCAGCTGGCTTCCACAAGCTGTGTGGCAGCATGTCAGGCTGTGGGAGAGGTGCTGGCACATCGATGCCAGCAGGCTGGCATCACCAGGATGGTGTACAGAGCAATTCCCTGGACGTACCGCTCTGATGCTGTGAGTACATGCAGGACCAACTGTTAGAAAACTTATTTGTATGTTTTTTTTTCCCTCTTAAAGGGATAGTTATGACTATTTGAAGTGCTTTTGTATGAGGTACTTATTGATAGCCAGTGTATTAGCTGCAGTAGATGCCTGTCAGCACGCCTCCAGCTTGATGACCCAGAGAGGAGTACCAGCATGGAAAGTAAGCATGGAACACTTTAAATTTTACACAGCAGATCATTCGCACACCAAAACAATGATGAAGCAGCTACAGATGCTCTGAATCATGTTTTCAAGTTTGATACTGATTTGCTGTCTGATCCGTTTTGACCTGCTGACCTTGCAGCTCAGAACACTGATTAGAAAACTGATTAGTCTATCCTGTTTATCACGGATAATATTCAGCCAATAACATTAATTTTACTTTAATTTGGCCAAAAACTAAAATGATGCTCACACATCCATCATGGCACAATGTGAGAGTGATAGTATCACATTAAAATCTGGTGGATCAAGTTTAATATGTTTAATTGTTGTCTCAGCAGAAATAAACTGCAGGCATTAAGAGCACATTGAATCAATTAGCATGCTTCTGACAGCTTTCCTCTCTTGCACTATTTGCAGTAACAGTGTTGCTTTTTGCTCATACAATCCCACTTCAAATAATCAAAACTATCACTTAAAGTTATTGACTGCTTCTCATTTATCTTTGACTTTCTCTTTCACAGGTTCAGTCATTCAGAAAAGCAATGAAAGACGGAGGAGTCATCCTCAGTGAACCCCGAAGGAAATACGTTGGCACCTGAATTTTGAAGTCATCTGTTGTTTTGTAAAAATTTCCTGTCCTCTATATCCTGTACTCTCTGCTCTTTGTTGAATTATGAATACGCTGATGTTAAGATGACCAGCACTGCAGTTAATGTCAATATAAAGAGAATCAAAATGAGTGAAAGAAAGGTTGTTTGTGCTTTGTCTCTTATGATAAAACGTTTCTGAACAGAAGCTGCTCTTCTCTGCTGTGTTATTTAATCAAGAAACAAAACGGGTGGTCTGACCATGATCATTTATTTTTCACTCATAGTGCTTGTTGTAAACAGAGAGGTGCAGACAGTAGAGAGCGTAACATAGAGATATGGACACAATTTAAAAAAATCATTTTAATCATAACAGAGTGACATTGGCTCAGGCAGTGGGAAACAGTGTGTGTTGTGGGATTATAAAGTGCATGTTTTCTCTCATGGGGAGCATGCAGGTTAAATGGAGTGAGCTTTAAACTTGGGTTCACTGGCTTAAAAGTAACACCAGCATGAAATATTCCACATCAGCATCTAGTGATCGGAAGTCTTAAAACATGAATAATGAATAATTTACCTCAATTCATTAAGTGTCAATATAAATACATGAGAAAACCCTGAACAGTTTGTTCTCATGTTTGTAAAAATACGTAACATGCACCCAGGTCATCAGCAATTATGTGTTGATACATATATACCGTATCCATATGCATTATGCATACATGCAAAACCGTGGGAAGTCACATTTATACTGCAGTCAAACCAAGTGAGACAGTACAAGATAACATACAAGATAACAGCCACCGCTTCATCGTAAAAACATGAAAAACACCAGTCAGAGAGTCGTAGTTCATTCTCAGGTTGAAGGCACTCACACAGCCCTGGTGTTTAAACATTAGAAATGGGTGACATGATAAAGATTTAAATATATTCAATGGCACATTGGAATACATTGTTTGGCAAACAGGCTTGTGCCATAAAACTGGCCCCCGACTTGGATACAGTGAAATCCTCCCATCAGTGGACAATGGTACGTCTTCTGATGAGAGACAACATGAAACACATTTAAAACTCTTCCTTGGACTGGCAGCATACAGCCTCATATTTACAGAGGAAAGTAAAAGAGAACAGTAATTGCATAGATATCATCTCTAGAGTGGAGATGGGTTGAGCTGAAGAAGGAAAGATGGAACAAGGGAGATCGCTACATGGAAGGAGAGACCGGTCCTTCTGCATGTGGTAAGATATGTTGTAAAAACACTGAGGAAACGGAAAAATAATAATACAACAATGTGATATATAATGGAAGCCCATTTCTGCTGAGGTGTTGGAAAAAGAAGACCCTATAAGTAATTAAAATGATAAACTTAATCAAAATAATGACTTGGTAAACAATTAGCATCTCAAAATAATAATTCAGCATCATTACATCATTCTTTTAATGTTTCTCATTATTTTGAGAGTTTCTCATTATTTTAAGAGGGAATTTTATTAATACCACAAGAAATTCTTGTGCCAGACTGCTCCAAAATTACAGTAACATAAGAATAACAATAGAGCATTGCATATCATTTTGAGACATCATCTCAATATTATGGGACACTAACTTTTTAATTTTGAGAAAGTTTCTCATTATTTCAAGATACTGAGTCATTATTTTCTTATCAGTGAGTCATTTTCAGATACGATCTCACAATTTTAAGATTCTAGCTTGTAGGTATTAACTCATTAAGCCTCTTATTATTTCAAGATAGATAAGTCTTGAAAGAGTTTGAGAAATGGGCCTCCATTAATAATAATAATAATGATCACTTCAGCCAGCAGATATCCTGGCTTTCACTGGCACTACAATACTGATCCGTTTGTCAAGAGTGAATCATCAGTTATAATAATTCTAAAATATACAATAAAAGACCTGAAAAATGTAATTTAAAACTTCCATCATGTAAATAATCTGAAATACAAAGCCAGAGCATATCTGTGTATAAAAACCTTGGCATGTGACCGGAGCACACTTTCCTTCAGGTGATTTCTCCTTCAGGACTTAACATCTCCTACATCTACAGGTCCGTCTCCCTCCTGTAACTCCCTGCTCTTCCATGTCTTTCGTCTCTTTAGGTTCTGCTTTGACCTGCGTCCGACAGGCTTTGTGGTTCAGGTGAAACATCCACACATGCTTTCTGGTGAGTCAGACTCCGTCGCATGTGGCTTCGTCTCCGCGGCCCTGGAGACCTCCTCGGACTGCCAGGCAGCTTTGAAGAGAACAAAGAAGCAGAAGAGATGCTCTTAGAGAGGCTATATTTAAAGAGCTTTGGCACTGACCTGCAACTTTGATAGTTTTTGAAGTTTGGATTTTTTGAAGTGGGGTTGTATGAGGTTCTTATCCATAGTCAGTCCATTACCTACGGCAGCTGGCAGTCAGCATGCCTCCAGCTTTGGAGAAGCAGCAGCAGTACCAGTGTAGAAAGCTAAGCAATGTATTGCAGTGGACAGAGTCAGCAGCAACATGTATTTTACACACTTAAAAACTGTCCAGCTAAAGAAAAAAATCCCAATCAGTTTTAAATCTTCGCTACATTTAGAATATTTTCACCGCTTTACCTTGCCATCAGACAGGCTTTTGCAGCAAGACATAGCTGTTATAATAAGCCAAATTTCAATCTCTCAAAAGCCACCAGACTACACTGGCAGAAACCGTAATTTTACCTCACAGAAGATGGGAAGTCCTGGTCTGCTGCTGCCTCGACTTGTTTGTGTTATTGTGTGACTTTAGTGTTTTAAAGGTTAGTTTGGATTCACCAAAGTCACACAATAACACAAAAACTAACAGATTGAGGCAGCAGTAGACCAGCAAGTCTTGTATTCTGCAAAGTAAAATCACCTATTTTTGCAAAAGGAGTCTGGTGGCTTTGGAGAGAGTGATATTTGGACTTATACAATGGCTGTTTATTATGGCAAAAGGCTGTGTGATGAAAAGGTAAAGTGTGGAAAATATTCTAAATGTAGTGTACACAACTAATGGTGATGTTAGCTGGGCCTTTTTAAAAGTGGCTATAATACATTTTGTTGCCGACCCTGTCCACAGCAGTTCACTGGTTACTTTCCGTGCTGGTGCTCCTCTCTGCTTCTCTAAGCAGGGGGCGTGTAGACCGCCATCTACTGAAGGTAATACACTGACTATGGATAAGTACCTCATACAACCCCACTTCAAAACATCTTAACTATCCCTTTGGGTCGGTTATTGTGATCACGTTTTGCACTAAAGATATTTAGTACTAATATCGGTAAAATAGTCCATGGAAGCCAGACCAGCATGCACCCCACTAATCCAAACTATCCCTCTAAAGTCAGGGAAAAGAAGCTAAAAAAAGATACTATACTTACGTTTCCTGTATCTGTTAACAGTCTCTCTTTTAATCAATGGACACCTCATTGTATTTTTTAAAAATGCAACTAAACTGAAATGCTTGATTGAATACAAGCAGAATTACAAGACTTGAAAGAAACAGCAAACAGAAAGAAAGTGAAATTAGTTACTTAAATATTTAATCTCACACTTCTTTCCAGAGTTCAACATTAGGCTCCTCTAAATTTCCTCTGCTTGTAAATCAGCCATTTGTGTGTGTAACACCTAAAATACAAAGACAGGGAGAGACGGACACTCTGCTTCATTTACCTGTCCTTTATCATCATCATCTAGTTCACTAATGGACTGCATGAGGGAGAAGAGGTTCATCCTGCCACTGCGATTAACACTCGGACTGACCTTGAGTTGAGAGACAGAGACAGAAAACAAGAGTGAGTGGTGAGAGCTCCACCAAAACCAAGAGACACATTAAGATAAACGGCTTCGGATGCAGTGTGTGTGAGTATGTTTGTGTCAGGCAGTCTGCTCACTCTGTCTGGTTCATTTATTGTGATAACAGGATTGACTTCTGGTGGTCCCATCTGTGCGGGTCCCTGGTTGGTATCAGACTTGGGGATGGGCTCTTCAAACACCTGAATGCGTTTGGGAAGATCAAAGGATTTAAGATTAAAAAAAAATATATATATATAGGAGGATTTAAAATTTTAATAGCATATCATTGATGTAATTGATAACCTCTGCATCTACCACTGAATCATCTTTTTCATCAAGACTTTCCTCATCTTCATCATCAAGCCCCTCATCGTCATCCTCCTCCTCCTCCTCCTCCTCCTCTTCCTCCTCTTCCTCCTCTTCCTCCTCTTCTGGCTTTTCTTCCTCCCCTCTTTCCTCTTTGCGTACTGACTTTTGTCTTTGGTCTCTAGATTTTCGCCTCCAGAGTGCGCTGTGACGCTGCTGGCTGCAATGATGAAGAAACGTACAGCACAATCCTAACATGAGCCCACAAATCAACCATCACAGACACAACGCTTTTGTCACACTGGACATCACAACCAGTTGTCAGAAAGCTTTGATCTTCATACAGCATTAGGCCTAACACCACCTAACACCACGCCTGACCTTGCATTGAGGATGCCGTTGTACGTCTGCAGCTGCTTCATGAAGCCCTCGTTGGGCTTGACGATGGACCGCCGATCCCTAACATAGGCCAACGCCACATCCAGTGGCCAGCACTGCTGCTTCATGGCGTAGGCGATCACCGTGGAGCCAGAGCGAGAAACACCCATCTTACAGTGCACCAACACCGCCTGTCCACTCTGCCTGCCATACACAGAGATCAAGAGAAGCTCACTCAGTGGTTCAGGAAGGATAATACATTTGAAAATGATAATTACATTTATAGCGCTTTTCTTTTCTAGAAATGTTCTGTTCTGTTCTAGAACTGTTCTGTTCTATTGCCAGATTGTTTTCACATGTCACTATTATCATAGTATTCATTGATGCCTTTTGTAGTCTAGCTATACAAGTACAGAGATTTTTTGTTCTTATGTTCGTTAATGCCCACTATCTTGCATGACTATGTTCCATTCGGTTTATTTTGTTCTGTTCCTTTCTGTTCTAGAAATATTGGTCTAGAACTGTTACGACTCTTCTATTCTGTTCTAGAACTCTTCAGTTCTGTTCAAGAACTGTTCTGTTCCAGAACTGTTCTTTTCTGTTCTAGAGCTGCTCTAGAACAGATCTGGCCTGTTCTAGAACTGTCTCACTCTGTTCTGTTTTCACGTCACTGTTATCATAGCATTCATTGATATTTTATACAGAGATTTTCATTATGTTTTTTAAAGCCCACTATCTTGCATGACAATTTTCCATTCCATTGTATTCTGTTCTATTCCATTCTGTTCTAGAACTCTTCTGCTCTTGAACTGCTCCCTTCTAGACCTTCACTATTCTGTTCTTGGACTGTTGTGTTCTAGAGCTCTTCCATTGTGTTCTAGAACTGTTCCATTACCAGTTGGTTTTCACACATGTCACTATTATCATAGCATGCATTGATGACTTCTGTAGTCCATCTATCTATTTCATTCAGTTCTGTTCCAGAACTATACTATTTTGTTCTAGAACTGCTCTAGAACTTTTCAGCTCTGTTCTAGAACTGCCCTGTTCTGCAACTGCTTGTTCCAGAACTGTTTTAGTGCAATCCAGAACTTTTCAGTTCTGTCATAGAACTGACCCGTTCTGTTCTAGAGCTATCTGTTCTTTTCTAGACCAGTTCTGTTTGCAACCGTTCTGTTCTAGAACTGCTCTAATCTGCTCTAGATTATGAGTGTGTTCTGGTGTGTTTAGGGGTTTCGGGAGTACCTTGCAGTGTTGATGAAGTTGTATGTGTCTGGCCAGTGAGACAGCAGGTCAGTGGCCTCCACATCGTACACTCGAATGTTCATGTAATTGAACGATTCTGGGAAAAAGTTGTCAATCTCCCTCGTCACATTGAGAATATAGCCCACACTGAAAAGCATACAGACACAAATTTAGAGCCACAGCAGTGACTCAGCACACCACAACACAGAATTGAGTGTTACCCATGTCATGAGACAATAGCAAATAGAGAGGGGCAACAATACACAGTTGTAGAAAGTGTTGCAGGTGAAAACACTGACTTGTTTTTCTGCAGCTCCTCAAAGTTTGCTGCGTTCCACTCAGAACCCTGAAACCAGATAATGAAAGAAAGATTCAGTCCAGGGCACACAGATGTCAAAAAGGAAAGGGCCTTCAGAGTCGCCTTCCCTATCGCTGTAAACACACATCTCCCACAAAGGGGAAGTTACAGTCACATGACAACATCCTGGCGAAAGCACACTTCCGGCAGTTTATTGGCTTAAGCACAAGAAATACTTCTCAGCATGGTGGTAAAATGAAGCGTCTTTGAAGCAGAGCAATCACTCACCAGGTAAAGGTAGTCAAATATTTTGGAGGGTTTGTCCATCTGAGCCATGGTGACCAGGATCTCATTGTCAATGTACTCCTTAAAGGGTCTCATGTCAAAGCCTATCCTGGTCTCCAGAGCGGAGTGCACCTACAGTAGCAAAGGAAAGATCAAATTATACAGACATAAACACACTCTCTTTCTTTGACCTTTTCTTTTCCTCAGCCATGCTCTAGCAGTTCTCTGACTTAATTCAAGCCAACTTCCTCTTTATATCTGCCTCTCTGTCTTACCATTTTAGATGTGAGATTGTCCAGGTCTTCAGTCCTCATGATGTCTCTCAGGTGCTCTTTGATCAGAGCCTCTTTGGAAACTCTATCTGCCGTGCTTCAAGCACAAGAAAAAGTTAAATTTAGGGACAAGCTGACACGTGTGTACTAGCAATAACAAAGTGAGGCAACTTTAATTTTTTCTCCATATGTATGGAAATGGTCAAATGTACTAAACTTAAAGGTCCAATGTGTAAGATTTAATGAGATTTATTGCTAGAATATGACAGAAATGGAATATAATAATTATAAGCAGGTTTTCATTAGTGTATAATCACCAGAAACCAAGAATAGTTGTGTTTTTGTTCTCTTGGAATGAGCTCTTTATATCTACCAGTAGGCACACAGGTCCTTTTCTGTGGAATCTACTGTTTCTACAGAAGCCCAGAACAGACAAACCAAACAGAGGCTCTTTCACATTTTATGTCTTTATGCCACTGTAGCTTTTCTCACACGCTTTGAAGTGGAAGCCTGAATCCCACACACTGGTCCTTTAACTACAGTTTTCAGTTCCGGTGCTTCACTTACCCCTGTCCATCACTGTCCCTGCGGACCGACTCCAGATCGTTCATGGCCTCCCACTCGTTGAGGCAGAAGCGGTCTGACTCAATGTGCTGGTGGTAGTGCTGGGCCCACTCCAGGCCGTTGCCTGGGATCACTGCTGCCTTGACAGCCCGCTCGCAGCAGCCATGCAATGCCTGCAGCACTGACCTTACAGCAGCGGGGAGGGGAAGGACAGAAAATGATGTATATTAGAGGACATTATAAATATCAGAGACTACAAAGCCATGTAAATGTTAATGGGAAGCACCTAAGGATGTGATGTGGTGGGTTTCAAACTATGGGCCATGTAATGTAATGTTTTACAGTTTTTCTCATTTGCTTTGGCTTAATTGTTGAATGACTTTTTTTTCAAAACAGCAAGCTAAAATCTTTGAACAATTAGTTTGTTGCACACAGCATATTTGAATTATATCTTCAATATTTATTCTCATTTATTCAAGCACATTGCACGTTTTGGCATGTGTGCAATAGAGCAAAAACAATTGTCTAAAATTGCACAACAACCACTTGAACATGGTTTATTGATCAGAACTGATGAATTATTCACAGTAAAATTGTCAAACTCTTCACAGCTTCTAAACAGTCTTTCATAGTTTGAGCCATCACATGAAAAATTATCATTCAGCAAAAAAAAAAAAAAATCTGTCATCTGGCTCTATATTCCATAAATACCTTTGACATGGAATGTTTCTGACGTCTGCTAAATTGGCAAATGAGCTGTCAGGTGACAATAATGAACTAGTAATCACATGGAAGTCATTTTGTGAAAATTTTCTCATTAAGTGATTTTATGTTTACAGTAGATGCAACACATTGCAAAACAAATAATTTAGTATATTTAGTATAGTATACATACAAATGTGCATGTCCTTTTTCTGTGTACAACAATATTGTACAGTAGAGCTGCAATGATTAGCCCAGTTGGTTAAATGATTAGCTGATCAACAGAAAATTTGTTTCCAACTATTCTGATAACTCTTTCAGTCATTTTCAAGTTAAAATGTCATCTTCTTGAACATAAAGATCTGCTGCTTGTCTTTGTGATTTATGATGGTAAATAAAGAGTCTTTGGGTTTTGGACTGTGGGTTGGACAAAAGAAGTAATGTGAAGATGTCACTTTGGGCTTTGGGATGAGCAGTTTCCACAACTTTTTGACATCTTACAAACTAAACAATTAATCGTGAAAATAATTGGCAGATTAATTGATAATGAAAATATTCATTATTTGCAGCCCTATTGTACAGTACGGACTTCTCCCAGTAAACTTTTACCCACTGAAATCTGAATTTAAAAAGCTCTGTGTGATACACAACAGCATTCAGCTTGAACATTTTGACCAGAGCGGCTCACTTTTCATTTTGGTGACATTGGCCAATTTACTGACACAATAACCAGACTCTCAAGCATGAATGAAATGTTTTGGGTGGGAGTTGTGATGTCCCATGAAACAGTTGTGACAATTACACTTACAGTTTAGAGTAAGTTAGTACTGTTTAAAAAATAAGCCAGAGTGAATGAGAAAAACTGTGATATTAACACTTCAGTCGTCAGCGCTTTGACTCACCACATGGTCTGCATGGAAACAGGCTTAAAAATTCTGGTCTCTTCAGCTGAAGTCACACTAAAACCACTGTGGGGGAAAAAAGACAGAAATATGAGCTACAATAATTAAGTCAGAGGAAGATAAAGAGAAGACAGAGAGAAATGATAAAGTAAAACTGATAAGACACATTATTGCACAGACAGAGAGAATTTATTCAGTTATTCAGTGTAAATTAGTGGTAGCTCTTGAGAGGAAAGTGGAAAACGAAAATGCAAGGACAGAGAGAGAGGAATTAGCACAATCGGAGGTGCGATCCAGCCTAATGAGGGTGAACATGCTGGTGTGACACGTCAGCCGATTAAAGCGCCATGTACGACACTCGCCATGCGACACCAGATTACTTAAAACGCAGCAGTTGACAGCAGAGACACTACACACTTTTACCCTGTTCTTAGAGGTGTTAAGTCTCAGTTTCATGGTGCTCGTCTCTACATCCTCCTCTGAGGAGCTGCCACATTTAAAACAAATTTGTGGGAAATTTTTGGGTTCTGGATGTCCCATAATGCAACCAATGAGTACATTCATGTGGAAGATGAACAATTTTGATAAATAATCAATGTACTGATTTTGTGATTCTCTGTATCTAAGCTGTGAGGAAGGAAGATGACGTACGCCTGAGTGTAAAATCAATGGGACATTGTACTCAGAAAGGCTACTGTGCTTACACATTGTTAAAGGAATGATTGAATCAACATTGTTATGGAATCAGCAACTGTTGTTTTTGTATATAAGGCAAGACACTGCGTAAGACCTTCAGAGGACACTGTGCTTGAGTCTTCTCTCCATGCTTCATGAAGTAAAGAAATTTGATTCATAACACCGTCTTGGTAATTCTTCAGAGAACTAGCAACTCTCGCTATTTAGACGAAGAATTTTTTCAACAATTCACCAGAGCTTTCAGCAATTCAACCTTTTCATAGTGACGCAGAAAGAAGCCAACCATACTTTGCTTTCATTTCATTACAAAACCACATGCTCTCCGTGCTTATGTAAGGGTCTGACTGAGTGATAGGAGCAGTTGTAATTTATGGAGAACGATTCAGCTCCATAAATAGAGATATTACTCATTCACATTATCTCTGGCCAGAATCCCAGACATCAAGCTGCGCAGTCTGTGCTGTGCAGCCTCACAAACCTCTTGCCGGTGCTTTTACAATTCAATCCTCACTGGCTTTTTTAAACGTTTCTCACCCGTCTCCGTCCAGATACACCTGTGTGTCGCTCCATACTGGCAAAACCAGGCCGATGGTGCACTGGTCACTGCAAACGGGCAACGAGGACAGAGACAAAAGACAAGGAAACCAGAAATTGTTAACCGAATGGAAATCTTATCTTGTGCTTTCTTGTGACACAGTACACCAGCATCTTGGTTACACACACCTGTCTGAGCTGGGGAAATCCATGCCGAGCAGGATGCTCTCTTGTTTGTTGCTGAGGGTGGAGACGATGATCAGATACCTGACTCTGACTGAGCTGACGGACTCCAACTGCACTGCCTGCATGACAGAGCGCAGAGGACAAGAGCAGCAGGGAGACAAGAGGATGTGAGAGACAGAAATGAGAAGAGCGAGTGCAGAGAGGTTGAGTAAAATCAATGTGCTTTACATGAAACATGTCGCAGTTTCCTCTGAAGCCTTAAGTTGCCCATTAGACCAAATAAACCAATCTGACGGCACACAGTGCAAAATATTTTTCTTGGCCTTCCTGGAAAAATGAAATCAGGGAAGTCGATGTTGTGTTCACAGAGAAACACAGTTACTGGCCACAGTCCACTTAAAGGACTATACCTGCATTATTTTTTTATATATTTGAGCCCATTAACTCCACATTACCATGTTCTACAGAAAGCATTTATGTTTAGATTGATGATTTATTTGTCTGCCATCCACAAGGCCTCTGGTTTCAGGACATTTCTGGCTAATCTATTAGACTCAGTTATTAGCCCATTTTGTTTCTTTGACCAAGTTACACAACTGGTAACTGGCATGTTAATACAGCTGACAGTAAAGTGGTGTGTTCAGGTCCTTAGGCTTAATTGATCCTGATGTGTCAATGCTACAAAGTTGTGACTGGGTGAACTAGACTAAGCTCAGGCAAGAGGGGCTGATAAGTTAAGCCGAATAATAAGACAAGAAACTCCACATATAATGTTCCTCATTTCTCATACATCGCTATGTTGACTTAGCTGACACAGTGGCCTAAGAGGTGTTGCGTTTGTTAAGATTTATGTTGCAAACATTAGGCTATAATACTTGTTAGTCATGTAACGTTAGTCCCCCTGACTCCCATCTGCATTTTCAAACAAGCCCAGTAGTTCAGGGAAAAGCATGTATAAAATTCTGACTCAGGAGTTTGTATAAATACTGGTAATTTGTAAATACCAATAAATAATTTTGTGAAATAAATGCTTTAAGCAAGCAAACAAATCATATTATGTATTAAAAATAAAATTATACTTAACCATTAAGTTAAATTCATTATTCCATGGACTTAAAATCATTGTTTTATTTGATAACCCTGCTTCCCTGGCATTCTGCCTTCAAAAATCGTCAAGACCAACTGACCTTGCCCCTAAAATTATGAAATTCAAGGTCTGCTGACCACTGGACAATAAATGATTTAATGTATGATTCTCATGATGTTTGCCTTGTTGACTGCCATCAGTCTATATGCAAATAAGATGACATTCACCAATGGTAGTGGCCGATGTGAATGTCTTGTAGACGGATCAGGAACATGGTGTTTGTAAGAGTTGCATCAGGGACATAACATAAGAACATAATCTCCTCACCCATTAAAAAAAAAAACATGCATGACAAAGTGTACAATGATTATCTCAAAATGATAAAAAAAAGAGAGCCCTGCCATTGTCATTTTGCTAACGTCTACCTCCCCGAAATCAATTCTGTGGCCACAAACAATCATGAGCTACTGACTCATGACATTTCTGCCCTCTGCTCTGCCTGAAAAATTCTTTTCATTGAATAGGTAGTTGTACAACAGGCTGCAAACACCTTTGAAGCAGTTCTTTTTAAAAAAGAATCTTTTTAATACGATTTCTCTGCATTGCCATGAAAGAATAACATAACTGACACAGAAAAATAAACATAAGGTCAGTGTGATGGATTAGCCATATCAAGAATGTTTTCATATTTTAGAGCTGAAATGAATCTAGCAGCTGCCTGCAAAAATTACTGGTCAATGTCAAAATGAGTGGAATGCTTTGGAAAGCTTCAGTAATACATTGTTTTGAAGTTGGGCTGAAACATGCAATGCTACCAGTATTGTCCATACATTAGACTTCAATATCCTGCAGCCATCATGTTGTCATTAGAAATTTACAACATATGACTGTCTACCAGATGTGTCCCAGTCACGCCACACTGTCCAATTATTCATATAATAATCACAAACAAAGTTCAGTTAAATTGTTTGTGTGAGATGTGTTTCATCCTGCCCTGATACATCAAATCAACCTTACACTTATTCACAGGTAAAATAAGATGTGAAAACCTCACGTGTGACGACTGTCCATTCTCTGCTTAATGTATCAATGCAGCTTTACTCTGACTGACTGAACACCAGGTTAATTCTAATACAGAAGTGATTTACTCCCACTGACACAAAAATAAACATAACTAAACTGCTCTAAAATGTGGCTTACAGTCCAAGTTTTTCTCCCTTGAAACCAAGAAATGGTCAGATTCCAGCATTTTTTGTCTCAAATTGTCCCAAAATCTGTATGTCTCACTGCATGTAATTCATTGAAATATTTTTTATTGAGGGTAACATGAGACCAGGGATGCTGTGGCACTAAAAACTGAGATTGGCGACCTGCTGTGACCAAATGAATGTCACTGATAGCAGAAACACTGAATTCTATAACAGTGATGCACATCCCCAAGCACCCCAAATAAAAAAAAAATGTATTAAATAGTTCAAT
The DNA here is from genome assembly GCA_034769285.1 of Lutjanus argentimaculatus. NCBI lineage: Eukaryota > Metazoa > Chordata > Actinopteri > Lutjaniformes > Lutjanidae > Lutjanus > Lutjanus argentimaculatus. The sequence continues at coordinate 21,148,810 of JAWZSL010000006.1, forward strand.
GATGTCCTCTCCTTAAAACTCACCCTCAGGCTGCCAAGTGAGGTCTTTCCTGCCCTGGTTACTAAATCAAACACAGTCACACTTAACTCTTTGTCACTTCAGGTGTACCTCTATGTAACTATATGACATTCCAGGCTCAGATTCAGATAATTTCCCACAACATAGCTAGCAAGTGATGTAATGTGAGGTCCTGAGTCAAGTAGAATTCTTTGCTTAATGCAGTTCACTCATGAGTGTGACAGAAATGCACTATTTGTCTGTTGCCCATTCTCCCCTGCCAAAAAATTGATGTGAATAAAGTGACATTTCCCACAAAGCGAGTCATTTGCACCCCTGCTATGACGATATTAACAAAGGAACTGGATCGGGCACACCATTGCAGATACCTTATCCACTTATTAAGGTCAGTATCAGCACCAATACCAATCCTGTGTCAGTACATTGATGTTATAATCTTTACCTAAGATATGATTAAACATGTGATGGAACAGGTTTATTTAGCTAAGCAGGGCACTCATCAAAACATGTTCTTAGATTTATATAACATAATAACTTAGTCTTCAGATCCTTTCCAATGGTGTGGTTACATTCAGTTCATAAAAGCATACTGAGCATAAAGAAAAACTTGCTTATGCAGGTTCTAAGAAGCACATTAATAACTTGACGGCACATGCCTTAAAATCAGCGGCTTCCTCTTTTCTAATGTTAGCCCCTGTGAGGGTTTAGTCAGGAACAGCTTATGTTCATAAAGCTTATGTAAAGTTCACCACAGGCTTGGGTACACATGCATCCTAAACTTCAATATGCTGCCCCGATACAACCAGCAGGAAAATCACTTAGGTCAAGTCCAGACTTTGCTTAGAGATAAGATCATTTCCACGTAAAACTAAAGTTTTATAAATAACTACTTATACGTGGTAAGTTTTACTGATCTGATCTACAACATGCATGTAATCCCTAGGTCTCACCAGCTTGATGGTATCTTCTGGTCTGAGCTGTTCAACCATGGCATGAAGCTGTCTGCGCCGTGTGTCTGACGCTCTGTCGCCTTCCTTTACAGGAGAAACTGGAGTTGGAGAAGTCTCTTCCCGAAGGTCTTCCCTCTCGCCATCTTCCAGCAGATGAACGGCACCCTTCACGAGGGCAAAGCTCTCCCTGCACGTCGACAGAGATCGGTTAGTGTGATGCTGCTGTAATCTACCATCAGAGAATCATTGTGTAAGGACTGTAATTAAAAGACAATTCAAAGACACCACTGGTGTAGAGTTACCTTTTCTGAAGTCTCCCTCTTCTTTTGTGGGTTTCATCCTTAAAAAAAGAGAAAAAAAAATCATAAGCTTCATCAAGAAGACTGGAAAATAAAGACATTTGTATTTGTGTATAATTTATTTTGTGTACCGTGCAATTTGTTTTTGATTAGTTTAATTTTTTTAAATCACAGAGTGTGGGAGGGACTAACATTTCTATACCCAGACTGTCTGAATCCCAAAGAAACCTCAAAGCAGATGTTAGAGTTGTAATACAATAACTAATATGAAAAAACTTTGCACGTTTCTAATGGCCCAAAAGTGCTAGTTTCCAACTTTACAAAGATTAAAGTGTTGAAACACTATACCAAACTTTTTGGAAGCACTGAAGGCAGTGCGTGTGATGTTTTTCCTGTTGAAAAGTATGGACCCAAGTGGCTGGAAAACATGTTCAGTGACTTCTCCAGTGAAATGTGGTGCAACATAGATAAGGTGCAGTGGAAGACTGACGTGAGGAGACAGACACAAAGAGTGATATGCAAGCACAGGGAAGAGAGCACTAAGGGGGATACAATAAAAAACAAAGATATTGGCAGTGAAATTATAGAGGGAAAGAGAAATACAATGCAAGAGGGGGAGGGAGAAAGAAACAAGAGAGAAGTAGCAGTAGTAACAAGGGTTTACAGAGAAAGAAACTTGAGACAGTAACGTTACCTGTTACGCAACTGACAAGTCCAGACAGAGTCAAAAAAAAAAAAAAAAAAAAAAAAAAAAGTAATTAAAGAGGAGAAGTGGGCAGGAGCCAGGAGAGGAACGATGGGGGTTTGAAGAAGAAAAAAAAGGAGAGAACACAAGTTAAGATAGCAGAGTGATTAGATTCTCTAACAAAATATGCATAAAATGAGACTTGGACCCACAGTTAGGTCTTTATGGTTTAGTTGCAATGACAAAGACCAGAAAAAAAGCCAGGCCTTCAATGTTAAGTTAAATAATCCTCATGACAGAGCGACAGAATGAGAGGAGAAGAGATAACGTTAAAGACAGAAAGACAGAGGCTGATGATACAATGTTTATATGATTATAATGTATACAGTAAACAACCAAAGTGGCAGTGAGATGCTCAAATCACTCTGGAATGAATGTGAGCTAAATCAGTTTGATGACTATCTATCTATCTATCTGTATATCTGGGGATATCAGTGGCATGTCTGCCCTGTAAGCCTATCGCTGCAATCACATCCCTAGCAACAACTGAAAAACAAAACAGCCTCATTATCATTCAGGCAAATGTAGTGATGATATCCACAATCAGGGGTGACTGCTCTTCATGCAGAACTCAGTCAAGAGTCAGACATGAACAGCTCTTAAAGTTCTAAATCACTCTTTGTAAAACAAAAGGTAAAACAATTTCATAACTGTGGATATGATGCCACTTGTCCAATTTCTTTGTGCACAACAAGGCAAGAGAGGGATGACTGTCTGAACTCACTGGAGCGGTGGAGATGGATGGGATCCTATGCAGGGTCAACAGAGCCATCGCACAGTGCAGGTACGTCTCCACTAAACCTGCTTTTGCTGGCAAGCTGAGACAGGCTCTGCAAGTATGTCAGCCACAAGCGTGCCGTGGGCAGGGCAAATACTGGTATTTGTTTCTGAAATGACACAGATAATTGGGTTTGAAAACATTCACTGAATAATTTTTACTGGAGTGATTCCTTAAAAAAATATCTGAGGATGCCAGTCATCTGGTTTAGGTATGTCTATGATGGAGAAACTAGTTTTTACAACAGTTTTATAGCCAGTAAATCCAGTAGAGGTAGGGTGGAGCAATATGATGATATATGCGGTGGGATATACCATCAGAGGTTTTGTCATATCTCTGGTTATATTAGGTCACCATTAGGGTTGCAGCACCGCATTCCAGCTACATTTGCTAATCTATGGTATTGACGTCTACCATATTAGTTTTATTTTTAAAAATTCAAGTTTATATCAAGTTTCATATCAGTCAGGGCATAATATTTTGGAAAATTATAATAAAGCATTTGTTCAACCAAAAAACCCTTTTTTCATTCCGTTAAGGGCCATTGTAACCGATAATAATAATCATCATCATCATCATGTTATACCATATATACCTTGAAGCCGTGGTATTTTCTGAGACAGGTATTATCTCTTATTATTGCAACCCAACCAATGACATTAGTGGATTTGCGGGTTCAATGTGCTTAAGCGCAAGGGCTGCAACTAACAGTTATTTCCATTATCGATTAATGTGCAGATTATCCTTACAATTATTCGATTAATCGTTTAGTTTATAAAAATTCCAAAAATTGTGAAAAATATTTGTCACAATTTCCAAGAGCCCAAAGTGACATTGTCAAGTCGGTTCTTTTATTCAAAACCCAAAGACTCTTCATTTATCATCATAAATGACAAAGAAAAGCAGCAAATCATAAAATTTAAGAAGATGGAACCAGCACATATTTGACATTTTTGCTTGAGAAATGACTATCAACCACTTATCAAAATAGTTTGCAACCAGTTTTCTTTCGATGGACTGATTAGTCATTTACTAACCGTCGCAGCTCTTTGAGGTGCTTAAATATTTTTATGTGGTTATTTAATCTATAAAGGATTACTCAACTGAGTTTCAAGAAAATGTCATGATATTTTTTACAATGTATAGCATTACTAATATATGAAATGACATATACTCTGATGATAAATGGTTTTATCTATACCTGCCATCAAAACTAGAATTTATTGTCATTCTTCCCATACACAGGAACAAAAGTGCTACACAATAGTAAACATATTTAACACATTATAAAAACAAACAGAAGAGACAGATAAAATGCTGATTATTGTGCTGCTGTGTAATGATTGTTTATGAAGTACAGTCACATAAGGATGTGTCTCAGGCATTAAGTATATAGAAATGACAGTGACCGCTATGAGAGGACTGTCTGTACTGAAATCTGCCCTGAAGGGTTTTTTTCTTGAGTCTGTGTGCTGCTGACCATCAATATGTCATGAATACTGTGGGAGCGCCTGCTTTATATGGCAGCAAATATGTGACACGGCTTCAGCTCGTTGCACGCGGTTAATAAACACACTGACACTACATTGTTAACAGGTGAGTAATCGGTCGACTGACGAGCTGAGAACAGACCGCGGCTCGTTTCTGCTGCAACACATCACAAACAACAGGCTGTGCAGGCTGAAGCTAACAGCTGATCATAACGTTAGCATAACGTGAACATTAAAAAAAAATAAAGACAGTTTTCTCACCTTTCCCAAACCGGGTCCCCGCTTCAATTTCCTGCTTTCACTTGCTACTCGTTTGTTCCTCGAGCGGTGAGAGCTCCTTAGGGTGAGGATTTCCACCATGTACAGCAGCTGTTTACAGCGGCGGCTCGCTGCCCCGGTAGAGGGAGGAGGAGAGTTCGCCACCGACTGAAGCAGCGCGAGGACAGGGGGAAATGCGAGGGAGACGCGATGACGTCACACGCAGGAGGCACGTCCACACGCAGCGGCCATAAAAAGTGAACGTGCCACTGCTGGAATGTTAAAATAGACTACTTTGCATTCAGAGTTTAACTAAAATAAAAGTGCATGATCAGCATCAAATGAACATTTAAGAAGCAAAATGTCAGTGATATACTTTATTATATTTTGTTATAATTATTACTGATGTAGCTGATCGAGGTGGATCTTTTATTTAACTAATTGTAGTTGAGTATTTCCATTTTATTTTTACCCATACTTCTACTGACGGCTGTATTATTATAAGTTAATAGAAGACTTTAACATTGTGACATTGGTGATGTACACATTAATACATACAGTGCACATGCAGAAGAGTGCACTGTAGAGTGGAGATCTCTGCCAGGGACCCCCCCAACCCCCAAGCACTGCTGGTACTCTGTTACACATCTGTGTAAAATTTTGTCATAACTATCACACGAATGCTTGAGTTATGGCCAAAAATGGGTTTTGTGAGATCACAGTTACCTTTGACCAGCAAAATCGAATCAGTTCATCCCTCCCTTGAGTCCGAGTGGACATTTGTACCCAATTTGTTGATACTCCCTTCATGCATTCCTGAAATATCGCCTTCACAAGAATGGGATGACCCAACCATAATGTCTGTGGCCACATATCACTGGGGTGGAGGCATAAAAAAAGGCTTTTTAAAGGTTAAAAAACATTAGCTTTTTTTTTTTCTTAGAGACATGTAGGGTATTAATGTGTTTTTCCATGTATCTCCAATTCAACACGACTGGCACCAAGCAGAGAACAGAATGTTGTACATACCCTTTCTCCTTGTTTATTTTCCTTGCACGATCCCTGGAAGCAAAATGAGAGGAGAAACATAAAGGCTGAGATTCTCATAGAGATTAACAATTTTGCCCCCAAATAAACAAATAACAAAAACTGCTGAAAGACACTGATGATTAATTTACTTTAAAATCATTCTTATTAATTTACAACTATCTTTTTTTTTTTTTACAGCTGACAACCCAATCATCAAAACATGTTTTTTTTTTCTCTATAATCTTTTACAGTCAATGAGATCTTACATTTGAATAATGGTTTTAAACCCGATGGGTCTGTACAACTCGCTCCACGCATGCGCAGTGGGTACTAAGTTATGAAGTACTTCCTGATGTGTGCAGGAGAGTATAAAGTGAAGTACACTTCTTCCACATTGAGCGGCGCAGACTTGAAGGTTATAGCAAATAGCAGTCTGAGCATAGTGTGTAGACGTCCATCCTCTATCCCTGTCCAGAGAGGACTTCAGTATATTTGGACCCTTGCAGTGGGATGCAGACAGCCGGTAAACTCATGAAGGTTTTCTTGACGAGACGCATCCCGCAGGAGGGGATGAAGATCCTGTCAACAGCTGGAGTGTATGCTGTGTTTTAATGGTCAATTAACTGTTATTAGACATGATCAAGGCAGCATTTATTTACTATTGCAGACAGTGTGGCTGTCTTTGCCTTTCAGTTTGACTCTATATTCAGACAGTCATCAGTTTTGCTTGGATTCATGTTACACTCTTCTGTAGCCAAGTTCAAGTCCAGTGTGGCAGACTGTCACCTCTCCCAGGGTCACACACGAACCACCATCAGCTAGGCCAAATGAGTCCATGTGCCTGAATAACATGCTGTAACATGCATTGGTCCTTTTCTGTCTCCATGGAAACAGGTGTGAGGTGTCTCTGTGGGACTCAGATGAACCTGTGCCGAGGGAAGAGCTCCTCAAAGGTGTGCAGGGGGCTCACGGTCTTCTGTGTATGCTGTCAGACAAGATCGATACTGAAGTTCTGGATGCTGCAGGTACTCATCATCTGTGTGTACAACTGGGCCAATGTGTTGACCAGTCAATCTATCAATCAGTTTACTTTATTTCAGCAGCATATGATCCATTTTGTATCACTGCTGTTTTCTAGCGAGTCATGCGAAAATTTATTTATATATCACCCTGCAAAAAAGTTACAAAAGGTGTTCCTGTTTACTGTAATAACAAAGAATAATAGTAAATAACACCCAAAACATAAAACTATGTGAAATAGTTTAAACAGTTACAACAAATACCATCAGTTAAGAAAAAGCCTCAAGATCAGCCATCTTAAAATAAATCATAAAACTACACCCCAATTCCAATATGGATTGTCTAAAATGTAAATCAAGACAGAAAGCAATGATTAGCAAAAAACTTTTCAACCTATATTCAAATGAGTACAGTACAAAAACAAGATATTTAGTGTTCAAACTGATTAGATTTATTGATTTTTTTTTTCCAGTTAAACACTCATTCTGAATTTAATGCCTGCAACACATTACAAAACATTTTGTACAGGGGTATGTTTACTGCTGTACTCCATCACCTTTTGTTTTAACAACACTCACTAAGTGTTTGGAACTGTGGACACTAACTGTTGAAGTTTTGAAAGTGAAATTCTTTCCCATTCTTTCTTGATATATGACTGCAGGTACTCACCAGTCTGGGGTCTCTGTTGTCATATTTTGCACTTCATAATGCACCACACATTTTCAATGGGAGACAGGTCGGGACTGCAGGCAGGTCAATCTAGTACTTGAACTCTTTTACTACAAAGCCACAACTTGGCATTGTCTTGCTGCAATAAACAGGGACGTCACAAAAAAAAAAAAGTAGTAATCTGGATGGCAGCACCTGTTGCTCCAAAACCTGTATGTGCCTTTCAGCATTAGTGGGGCCTTCACAGATGCGACAGTTATGATACCATGGGCACTAACAGACCATCACAGATGCTGGCTTTTGAAATTAGCGCTGGTAACAATCTGGATGGTCCTTCTCTTTAGCTTGGAGGACTCAACATCCATAGTTCCTGAAAACAATCTGAAATGTATGTCCCACAACACTTTGCTTTATTTCATCTCAGATGAGCTCAGGCCCAGAGAAGTCTGCAGCGTCTCTGGATGATGTTGATAGATGGTTTTCTCTTAGTCTCACCTTGCATTTGTTGATGCAGCAACAAAGTGCGTTTACTGACAACAGTTTTCCAAAATGTTCCCGAGCCCATGTAGTATCCTTATACCAGTGTTTCCCAAGTTTTTTTTATGGGGACACACTTTAAGAAATGCCAAACCATTGCAACCCATTCACAATAGGCTTTATCAATAAATCTTGGGAAGAGTTACTTTGTGCATAGATGAACATTCCTGACCATTTTTACTGTAATTTCCGCATCACCTTATATTATCTTGACACATGTTACTGAAAACATACACACACGAATAAATAAATCAATCAACATGAAAACTTTCAAGGGAGCTGAATACTTTATTTGTTGACAGTGTACTTTACAATGATATGAAACAGAGAAAAGCACCCTAAATTGTTTGTGATGATTAAAGCAATTACTTTTATTTATCAAAATTGTTTCTTAATTTTCTATCAACTGATTGTTCTTACCATTCAGCTCTGATTAAAACATATCAAACAGCAGAAATAGTCTGATGAACAAGTGTTTTTGTGTCTGTATTTGTGTCTTTATCTCCAGGGCCAAACCTGAAAGTAATCAGCACTCTGTCTGTGGGATTTGACCACTTGGCTATTGACGAAATAAAAAAACGGTACATTATACATACAAACGTATGAAATCAACGTTGGACTAGTATGATGAATTGTCATGTCTCTTTTAAATGACCTTACTATTTGTTTTCAACAGTGGTATACGTGTTGGATACACTCCAGATGTGCTGACTGATGCCACAGCAGAGCTGACTGTAGCTCTGCTGCTGGCCACCGCTCGCAGGTTACCAGAGGGAGTGGAGGAGGTCAAAAAGTTAGTCTCATCAAGTTATACATTTACACTGATCAGTGTCTGATTGTGACTGTGTGTCTGTAACTTTTTAACCAAGAGAAGAAGTAATTGCCCTAATGTGGTCATACTATGTTTTTCTCTCTCTCTCTCAGTGGCGGCTGGAGCTCGTGGAAGCCTCTCTGGCTGTGTGGTTATGGTCTCTCCGGCAGCACAGTAGGAGTCATTGGACTGGGACGCATTGGTACAGAAGACTTTCTATTATTGCTTCACTTATTTTGGCACAGCACCTTACTTATCATAAGATGTAATACCAAAGAACTAGATCCTGTAGCCAGATGTGTAGGTGAATATCTGGTTGTGTTTGTGTTCAGGCATGGCCATTGCTCAAAGACTCATGCCTTTTGGAGTGAAGAGGCTGCTCTACTCTGGGAGAACAGCCAAGGCCTACGCTTCTGAGGTGAACGGAGAGTTTGGTAAGAAAAAGAAAAAGCAGAGGGAGATAAAATGGAGAGGAGATAAGAAATGGAAAGCCAATAATATGATAAAACTATCTAATCAAAATAAGGAGTTTTGGTTAGTAGTTTGGCATAATCGTTCACCCGTTTCCACTCTTCCCTTTCATTCCTCCAGTTCCCATGGACACTCTTGTGTCTGAGAGCGACTTCATAGTTGTTTCCTGCTCGCTGACACCGGAAACTCAGGGGCTGTGTGACAAGGCCTTCTTCAGCAAGATGAAGAACACAGCAGTCTTCGTCAACTCAAGCAGGTAAACTTCCAAATCAGTGCAAACCCTGGGTGTGCTTTAAGGGGATTGGGGAATTTAAATTTTTGACCTCTGAAAAACTTCAAAACCCTACAAACTGCAATTCTTTGAGAAAAGCTTTTTATACCATGTCACTGTGATTTTTTTCTGTTGTGTTCCTCAAGGTCTTGGTCTGTTAATGTGGTATTCTGGAGGGAATTTAGTCCATTTTTATCTAATCTTGAGTGGTGAAAAAAGGTTAAATTGTGCACAAAATCTGTGTAATGAATGGTATCAACCCCAAACCTGCTTACGAGACATGATAAAGCGTGGGAATGGACGTCTTACACTTCCATCATAACAGAAAATTATCACTTTGGATGTAGCCAGCTGTGTATTTCTGACACCACCTGTGTTTGCTGTAAAGATGAAGATGAGGTGAATTATTGTTTTTTCAGGGGAGCTGTGGTGAACCAGGAGGATCTGTACGAGGCGTTGTCCACTGGACAGATAGCTGCAGCTGGACTTGACGTCACAACACCTGAGCCACTCCCAACAAACCACCCGCTTCTGACACTTAAAAACTGTGGTGAGCAGACAGGATGTGCGATATGTTTACGTGTTATTTGGGCACATGGGAGAAGTTAGCCTTCAGGACTTTCTGCTGGAAATTTTTCTGGCAGAAAGCTTGAAAGTGAATCACTTCAGCGCAGGACTCCACCAGGAGACTGGGGTTTGTTGCTCAGTGAAGCTTATTGTTGACTTATTTTTAGATTTAGTTGACTCATTATCTGCAGTTTTTTAACATTGTTTTTGTTAAACACTTTAACATTTATTGGCAGTTCTTGTCTAACAAGGCGGACCAAATAAAATTGTGAGAAAGCCTGTAAGCTCTTGAGAAGTGGTGCACAAAACACATACAGTAATCATGTCAGTAAATAAATTTTGAATCATTAATTTCTTAACGTTGATGAATGGATTAATCATTAAACGTTAACATCCCTAGTCTGAGTTAACATAGACTGTTAACCATGTCTTGGAAAGGCTTTCTGGAAGAAAGATTTCTGAAGGCCAACTTCTCCCATGTTTTTTTTTTTTTTTTTTTTTTTTTTTTGGCCTCTTTTCTCACTCTGCCTCCTGTTTTAACATAAAATTTTGCCTCAGTTTTCTTTTTTTTAATGTTATTTCTGTCCTCTCTTGTCTTGTGCAGTGGTTTTACCACACATCGGCAGTGCTACCTACTCCACAAGAGGCGTCATGGCAGCTTTGTCAGCTCGAAACCTGCTGGGAGGTGTACAGGGCAAAGACATGCCCAGTGAACTCAACTTCTAGTGCCTGAAACAGAGCAGCTGTGCCAGTAGTCCTGCCTCCTCTGATGCTGCACAGATAACAGATAACAGTACTGTACTAGTCTAGTAATGGTCTCCAGTGCGAGATCAAAGTTAAAGGATAAGAAGAACCATAAGAATACTAATGCAGTTCACACATACTCAGATATATTTTTATATCATGTCAGTGTTGTGTAAGGAAATGTTCAGTTCAGGGTTTTGACATTTTAGACATGCATCCAAGTTCTCGAAAAAAGATGCTGATGAAGAAACTAACAGCACTCCTTAACCTTAGTTCATATTATGTCTGATATGGGAAAATTTCCTTTAAAATAGAATTAGTGGTTGGTCATTTCTCATTTTAAATGTAATGCTTGCCATTAAGACTACCATTACACTTCCTGGCTTGCACTTTATTCTGATGTTAACACTCCATTTCTCCAAAACAGTGCAACACTCCAGTTTTATGTGAAAATGCATTTTTTTTTTTTTCTGAAGAATAAAAACTAATGGCATACTTGAAATGTCATTTTGGGGGTTTTTTTTTTTTTGTTTTTTTTTTGTTGTTTTTTTTAGAAATTCCTTGTGCTCAAAATAGATTTAAGATAAACACAAATGACCAAGTGCATAATTTATTTGCAGCAGTCAAAAAAAAAAAGTTATTCTTTAGAATATTTTCAGTGCATTTACATCAGTTTGGCTGCATTTCATCGTTTCAATTTCATGGAATAATAAAACAAATTCACAGCATGGTTGAGAACATAAAAAAACATTTAAAAACTTAATTTAATTGACTTTGATTTAATGTAATTGGGGGTGTGGTGTAATAAATAGTCAGTTTACAGAGTGCATTTTTGCAGGGTTTCTGCAGGTCCTTAACATAGTCTACAATGTAATAATCTGAAGTTTTTGGGAGAATTGCTATTGATATTTGTGTAACAGCTACAAAACAAAACCAACACTGACCCCCTGACCATTAATGCAAACTGTGCATGTACTTTTTTGCCACTATGGACATGAAATAGATCTTAAATTGCATTCATAAAGGTCTTAAAAAGTCTTAAATTTAACTTTTTGAAAGCTGCAGAAACCCTGAATTGTGTCGTAAGCCGAACCAACAACCGTATGTTAGTTGAGTGCAGATGAGAGCAGGGTATCTGGGAATGACTGATCATCTTTCCAGTTCAGGCAGGTGTTTTTCGAGTGCTTGTACAGGTGGGAGGACTGGCTGAAGCGTTTGCCACACTTTGGACAGGGGTAGGGCTTCTCTCCTGTGTGGACGCGGATGTGCTTCTTGCAGTCTGTCAGGTTCATGAAGGTCTTGCAGCAGATTTTGCAGGCATATTTCTTCTCCCCTTCCACCAGCAGCACGTGGTCCTCAGCAGCTGCCTTCTTGCACTTAGACAGGACGTCCTCGGAAGCTCTGGTCAGAGGTGGACGATCAGCAGCAGCGTCCCCAGCTGATGTAGAGGAGCCTGTGCCTACTTCTGATCCAGGCGGCACTTTGGGGGCGATGCGACGGAAGGTTGTCGCACCTGTGTTTTTACCGGCCCTGGATGGAGGTTGGACAAGGGAGGTTTCCAGACCGAGACCTGGTCTGATGCTGCTCAGGAAGCTTGTTAGAGAGTTCTGCGTGGGCTGGAGGATCAGTGTGTCGCTGAAACCAGGGAGTGGCTGCAAGGGGACAGATGTTACTGGAAAGACAAGCGAGGAGGAAGAGGAATCAGAGGACTGAGCTTCTGAGTTTTGGCACAGTTTGTCTCCACCAGCTGTGGGAGCGTCACTAGCAGCGGCGGCAGCAGCAGTAGCAGCGGCAGTGAGGCTGGCGAGACTGTCATCTTCTTCCAGAGCTCCCATTACACTCTCGCTGCTGGGATTGAGGAAGCAGGAGAAGGCGAGCTCAGACAGGCTGTCCAAACCTTCGCCATCCACAGACTCCTCACCCAAATGTTCTCTCTGTGCATCAGTTTGAAGATCTGCGCAGAGCTGAGATTGTAAAGAGCTCACATCACCCTCTGTTGGACACCCTGTGGACATTTTGTCCTCATTTAGTTGTGCGTCCAACTTGTCCACGCAGTCTTGTGGTGGAGACAGGGGAGAATTGTTTGGTAAGGTGTCCAAATCTGGGGAGTATGAGCTCAGATTTTCCTTTTTTACCTCTATCTTAGGCTCCGTTCCACTGTCCTCTCCTTCATCCCCCACCTTTACTTTGACCACAGTGTCTCCATCTGTGTCTCCGCCCTTCTCCCACATGCCTACACCCCCTGTGCCACTGCTGTCCGACTGGCTCGGCAGCTGGATCTCCTCTGATTCTCCTTTGGTTGCCTCATATTTCTCCTCCACCTCCTCCTCCCCATTCCCTTGGCCCTCCCAGAGTCCATCGGCTGTCTTCAGAGAGTCTGGGGACAGCAGCTCCTCTCCACCCTCCTCTGCACTGATGGTGCTTCTGGTTACTGTTGGTGAACACTCCTTGTAGTTTCCTTCAGACGGCCTGCAGGGCCTCTTTCTGCCACCGAGCCGGTCCTCTTGGGACTTTCTCTTGTGCCTTGGAATGGGTGCAGCGCTCTGCTTGCCACTGCTTGCAACCCCACCAGACTGACTAACCTCCACCACTACATCCTCCTCATCTATGTCCTCCTCCAACGACCTCTCTGCCTGCTGTTGCACTGACCTCCACCCTTTAGGCGGCGATGCGGGGAAGTTCTTCCGGGACAGGTGGAGCTTGCAGGCCTTGACCACTGTGTTGAGGTGCAGGTGTGATGCCGCCAACAGCACATCCATCACATTGGAGGCCCCTAGAGAGAGGGTGGACGTGTAGATCATGTCTAGCAAGGTGGAGAAGGCCTCTGGGGTCACCACCTCTGGATCTAGCTCCATCACACTGGGGCCCGCACCTTCACTCGCGTCGGATCCTGGTCCTCCGACCTCATCACCGCTGCTGTCATTGGAGCTCAGGAGAGCCCGGAAGTGAGAGCTGCATGCTGCTAGGATGGAGCGGTGAGCCTGGAAGCTCTGACCTCCAACCACCACCACACAGTCACACAGCTGAGCATGGAGGCGCTGGTGGTTGAGCTGCTTGAAAATGTGCTGGAAATGACCTGGAAAGTCCATAACAGGCTGTGGTTTGTTGTTATTTAATACTGTAGATATTCTTTTCTAGCATGGGTGGTGCTGCTGGTGATAAATCAACACAATGAAGGTCATTGCAGCTGCTCAGGAACAGCATCTCCTCCTTCTCCACATCTTATCTGCTGAAACCCACGTCAGGCTGACTGGACTCTGACATTTCGCAGCCTACCTCTTGTGTGCCCGCCGAACAGTGGGCAGTGTATTGTCTGCTGCAGCCGGGTTTCCTACTGATGCTCTGGAGTCTGGGCGGGCCCGGTGCTCCAACAATAACACGGAAGGATGCGGCGCGGTCTCCAGCTTTGTCTCCACGAACAGCCCCGATATCCGCTGCAACTCAAATATAAAATACTGTAGCTTTTCTCCTGATTATCATTATTAATGTTACTGGTTCAGAGCGCTCACACACTCAGCCCGCTGTAGCATCCACTGCCGACGCCTCCATCATTTTGTAGTCTCATCAGTGCTCGACCCTCAGAGCAAACAACACCGCCCCCTGGTGGTGGTGTGGCGGAAGTGTAATAATAGACACAAAGTGGTCACAAATGTGTTTTATATGATCTACAAATGAAGGATTTACAAATGTGTGCAATCATTTGTGGGTAATTTCTGGTACTCGCACATACGTGTTTCAAACAGACTTAATATACTTATGATTTTTTTTAAATTCAGTTTTTATTTTTATTTTATTTTTCAATTTTTGTTTTCAAATCAGTTTAGTTTCAGTTAGGTTCCACGGTGGGTTTGCTCGTTCAGTTTAGTTTTTATTGTTTAAAAATTTAGTTTTTTTATAAATTTCAGTATTCATTTTAGTTTTTAAAAAATGATAACATAGGGAATATTTGTCAGGGGCAAGATTTAAGAAGTTCAGAATAGGCATTTCAATACAAACACAACACTTTGAGAAGGCAAAGACAGACTTAAGACTAAAGACATTTCCTGTGTATTTTTTATTTTATTTTAGTTAAGTCCATAGTATTGTTTCGGTTAGTTTTAATTTTTCTCTTAAGTCTAGCTCTTAATTTTAATTTTTCAGTTATCTAAAATGTTTTTCTCGCCTAGTTTAAGTTTTTAATTTACATTCACTTAACTATAATGACCTTTTTCAAATGCACACATCACAACTTGAATAAATATTTCAGTTATTTCACATATTTCACAAGCCTTTTTGCTTTCAAAAAGCTTCCTGTCCATCTCAAAAATATTTGTGACATTCTTTTGTATTTATCTACAAATTGTTAAATGTGAACCACTTGGATCAGGTTACATTTGTGTGGAGTTTTGAGAAATCTTAAAATAAAATGTCTTGCAATTGTTACTGCACACTGCAATTAAAATATAACTTAATATATTTTATCATTCAAGGTACATATCAACCAGTTTTATAAATATATGTAAATGTTGTATAAAAAACAAAAAACACTTGATGTTTATAATTATTTTTTCATTTGCAGTGGTTTTGGACTTTCTCTAGTTAGGCACCTGTAGCAGATGAAGTTTGACTTAAAATTGTCTCAGAGGTTTTCTAAGTGGCTCCAAACAGTTTCAGGTGAGTGAATAGAAGAGAAAAATATTGCATTAGTTAAGAGAATTTCACAGTACAATAGCCTAAATGTGTATGATTTAGTTGAAGATATTTCAGAGATAGTCTTTTTTTATTTTAATCATTTTTCCCACTTTCCCAGAGTCAGAATCTAATAAATGCCTTTGGACAAACCTTTTTTAAATGCATTTACTGATAATCACAGTCCTATAGACATGCAGGAATTGAGTGAATCTGTGCAAGTAAACTAAGAGAGGGTGCATTTTTCCAAACTCTGTCTGGGGGGAGGTCCAGTCTCAGACTTTGAGAAACTGACATTAAAGACACAGATAAAAAAAAAACAACCCTGCTGTATTGTTGAGTACTGTGGCCTACACTATAAATAAGCATCAAAACTCAGTTAAAAATAAAAAATGCATTTATAGGCCAGTCTTAAACTTGAAACACAGATGGCTGTAGTGTCGATGTTAAGATGAATAATTTAAGGTGTTTTTGCTGTTTTTATGTTCAAGTGTAGAGAGTGAGACACATTCCTTTCTTGTCCTCTATTTTTATTTTCAGTGATTTCATGTTTACATTAAAACATTAATGAAAATGTTCAAAAATGTTTGCCTTGACGACTACATTTTTGGTGCACACAATCACAAAATGTCAAACAGTTTCCGTTCCATGTGTGCAGGAGTGAACATGTAACCAACAAAATAAACACTGTTTCCCTTTCTTGTGTGAACATGGCAGCAGGCACACACGCCATCAAACTGTGCATTCAACAATGCTCACAATATGTTTAAGAAGAAAGGCAGACTAAAAATAAACAAGGATCAAAGACTAAAGATGAGAACAAGGTGTTTCCTCGGGTGCAGTGATGGACAGACACCTGTCGTCTTCAACAGGAGGATTCGCTGTAATGTCTCCCGCTGCCTGCTGATGATGGTCCATAGTGTCTCTGACGCAGCAAACTATCAGTGGATGGTGGAGGTAGAGACCAGCTGCTGCGTTCATATGCTGTCCAGCTTCTTTAACACATATGGAGCTGTAAACAGAGAAAACACAGATAATTAGGTTCTATTGAGACAATGAGAAGAGAATCTGTCACAGCTCAGTTCAGTTGTCTCCCACTGGGGCTCCGAGTGTGTGCAATTAGGGTGGGTAGAGAGAGTTTTGTGATATTTTTATCTTCTCTGGGATTATGACAAGACAGCTAATGCTGTGATGTTTATATCATACTAAATGAGATATTGTATACCATTTAATTAAGGCTGAGCAGTTAATTGAAATTTCATTGAAATCATAATATGGCCAAGTGCAATATCTAAATCACAGAAGCTGCAATGTTTTGATAAAGGAAAAATGTGTGACAAAACATCATAATGATGAGCTGTTGTAGTGCTGCAGAGATGCCCCCTGCTCACAGATCTTGCTCTCCAGACATGTTTGTTTGATGCAGATCGCAACAAATGTCACATAATTTCAACAGATTTTTGTCCAGTGAAAATTTTTAAATTGTGATGCAAAAGTGATCATTCCCACTAACTGTGAGTCAAGTCGCAATCTGTCCAAATGTCGGTTGTATACAGATACCCTCTCTGTATCTCTAACATAAAACTGAAATCGGTGCCTTAACCAATTGCCTAGGGTCATATTGGAAAATGCATAAGTATTGGTCTGAAATACTAAGTGAAATGGTCAAAATGGCTGTTAGGAAAAATAAATGATCACAGTGGACTGGTGATAAGGGCCCTTCTGTTACCTGCTGGAGTAAAATCACACTTAAATATCAAACCAGATTAGTTCTGCAATGTTTGAATCGTCTTGGACCTAATTTTTCTTCAGTTAGATTACAAGGAGTTTCCTGTAACCTCATATATATTTATTGATCTGAGCTGTATTTTGTTTTTCTTTGTTTCTTCATTTTGTTGTTGCTTATGTTTGCCTATATTCTATTATTGTTCTTATTAGGGATAAGAAGAAGTTGTTGATTAAAAATGTCAGTATTATTAGTTATTTAGCTGGATGTCAATGTCATGTGCCTCCTGTACTCACTGGCTCTGAGAAGGGCGACGTAAATAAGAAAGTTTCGTAAAGACGAGATGACGTCTTGACGCATCTTTCTCTTCATCTCCTCCGGGTCCATTTTGGGTCCCAGTCCTTCCAGTTTGAACATTTTTTCAGTGGTGGTTTTACTGGGGCTTCTTCTTCAAGCTGCCTTTCGTGTCGAGAATTCACCGTTTCGGGAGCATGGATGAAATAATCTACCCGGAAGTGCGTAAAACGGAAGTGACGACGAACGACGGCAAAGACGGAGGGACAAACGGTACGCAATCTCCGGAAGGCAAAAATTAAATGGAGCACCCTAAACTTAGCAGTCAATTATAATACAGCGCGTCAAGTGGGTTAAATAAAGGACGTTAATTAATGGAAAACTAACTGTGTTCATCTGTGTAGAAAGGTTTTAAGATTAAGGTTAAGTTTGGATAGTTATGTAAGTACATTCTGGAAAAAAAAAAGTTTATTGTTAGTTTTTTGTGACTGAATAAATGAGTGATTAATTGCAAAATGTAATGCCAGATCTAATGTAATGTAATTTATCTTTGATGTTTTTTATGCAAAACAATGGCGCGGAATTTTTGTGTAATAATATTTTGATTATGGGTAAATTTTATGAACACAAATGTAAATTTTTCCCCAAGCTTTTTAACATTCAAAATGACTTGAAAATCTATATATAATCTATATATAAATATATTATTATTTATTATTTTTAGTTACTTAGTATTTTGTATTCGTTTTACTTATTTAGTCTTTCTGCCTAAATGTTCTACTTGGAGGGTGGGAATATGTTTGTCCCTTTATTTTTCTTTCTTTATATACTTTTTTTTTTAAAATAGACCAGAATCAAAACTTTCCCTTGGTAACCATTCATTTTTGTCATAACAGCAAACAAATTAGCATTTAGTTAAATTACCACCAACCAGCTGACACACAATTAAAATGGGGTCTTTTGAGGCAGTTTCCCACTTTGCCAGGTGAGTAATCCAGCCCTGCTTATGGGCTATTTGTGTTTGGAATTATGGTGATAAACTGGTGTAAGCTGACTAAAGCTGCAATGATTAGTCAATTATTCCATCAGTCGTCAGCTACTACATTAACTGCCAAGAATTATACAATTGATGAATCGTTTTGAGTCAATTTTTAAAGAAAAAAAAAGTCAAAATTATCTGAATTCACCTTCTCAAATGTGAATGTTTCTTGTTTCTCTTAGTCCTCTATGACAATAAAATGAATATGTTTGGGTTGTGGGGGGAAAAAAGACACTTGAGGGCGTCACCTTAGGCTTTGGGAAACAGCACTTTTCACCAACTTTTCACCTTTTTCGAACATTTTATGAACCCAACAACTGACTGACAATGAAAATATTCATTAGTTGCAGTCCCTAGAGCTGCCTCAACACAGCAGACAACATCAGGAATAAATCAATAGTCCTATAAATAAAGATAAAAGTATATTAATTTTAATTCGGAGTCAGAACAAATCAAGTTTGACACATACAGGAACATATAATTAGTTGGCTAACCAAACTGGATCAGAAAAAAAAAAAAAAAACCCACCAATACAGCAACAATTACGTAATAAAATATGACAACGTTATTATTATTATTGTTATTATTATTATTATTATCATTATTATTATTATTATTATTGGATGTAAGTGACTGACCTTGCGGTGGAGGAGGAGGCGGGGTGGGGTGGAGTGGGGGGGGGGTCCTCCGGGCAGACAGCGGAGGAGGCAGGGAGGAAAGAGACGAACAGAGGGAGGGGGTGGGTTGGTTATTTCTGAGCTCAGGGCCGAGGATTAGGCAGAGAGCAGTAGTCCCAGTACGATGACAGCATCCAGCACATAGCCAAACCCCCCACACTCACATCACCATCACCAGCCGGCCCGAGGAGGAGGACGCCGCGGATATTTTTTTAAGAAACAAACATCGCTTGATTTTCTCCGCATCAGTGGTCTTTTTGGGGGCTGACCCTCCTCCCAGACTCCCGGTCCGTCTGTCTGTCTGTCTCCTCCTCAGACCACGAGGTGAGTTTTCTTCTCGGTATTTCCCGGTGTTTATTGTCTGATGATGAAGGAGCGCCCGGCTGCTCTCCGGCTGCACCTTGCATCCATTCCTGAGCCATTTGGGTGATTTTTATCACATCGGCATGAATAAATGAACCGATGGTCGTTTTCACAGCGCCTGCAGGCGATACTCGTGTCCCGGTTTGAGCGAGGCGGTGTGGAGATTTAAATCCGATTAAAATTATAAAGGAAGCAACAAAAGACTGACCTTTTTTTTTTCTTTGTTAAGCCTCCTGGTTTGATGGGCATGGCCGCGACCACCGATCAAAGTTAATGTTTGGTCAGTGCGATGATGAATATTGATTATTTTAAAGGTATTTATAAAACATTTATGGGGCGATAAACACGATTGATACGTGGTTAGATTACTCACAGAACCTAAATTAATATTATTGGGTCACATAAATTACAACTATACAAAATTACAGAAAATCCTGTTCATTTTTGCACGATTTAATTGCATTCATTCTGTGTATTTGCAAACACATGTGTTATTATGCAGTGATAGTGGAAATGCATGCATGCGCAGTGAAATCACAGATTGGAGATGAACGGACTAAATCCTGACGGGATGAGGCAGGGGGATCCAGCAGGGAGTCTGGGTAGTAAAACACGCACATTGTGAATGGGCGTAGGCGATGTGGGACAGTCGCCTCTCCTCTGTTTCTTTGCTCATATCCTTTGGCCAGCAGCAGTTGCAGCCTTTTCTTCCCTGCGCTCAGCCGTGCCGTGCCAGGCATGACAAGAGCAACACAACTAGACCGGAACAATGCGTTTTGCTGTTCTGGGGCTTTCATTTAATGCATGACATGATTTAATATGAAAGCTGATTGCGCTTCCATTTAGACACGTGTGATACCACGGCCTACGCTATGCACAGAGACATCACTTCACTTAATTCATTCAGTATTTTTGGGAGGGTCAGATTACTTTGAAATGTAATCAGTTACTGACAAAATGCATGGCAATTTTTGTAGGGGAGACTGGGGATGCCTGCAACACTTGCATTTGCATCTCTTTCAGTTACTCAGACGCTATTCAGACTAAATCAGCCAAATCTTTACATATTAAACATACATCTGTCTGCTAAATAACCATTCATGCCATTCAAATATGATGACATATCATTCACAATATTTATTTGAAAGGAAGAAGGCAGAATTGAAATTGATCCCAACCCGGGGGACAGTTGCAACATGATCAGTGGACTGATTGCAAAATATTAAAATACATTAAATTTCACAAATTTAAGCTACTACAAGGAATTTTTTCACTGATTATGTAGCGATCTCAATTTAATACTGAGCATAATATTCTGAGAATATGCACTGTTTCGTGATAATTTTATACACAGTTTCAATTCAAACTCAAAAAATCAGTCGAAATGAGTTTTGAATTTCCATTTAGAAAACAAAACAAAATCAAAGGCAGGATCGGCAAATTCTTCCAGTATGTTTTTTGCATAACGATGAGGTGGCAGGCATTAAGAATAACTCGAAACAGCTAATCTTCTTGCTGATCTTGTT
Source organism: Lutjanus argentimaculatus (assembly GCA_034769285.1). Classification (NCBI taxonomy): domain Eukaryota; kingdom Metazoa; phylum Chordata; class Actinopteri; order Lutjaniformes; family Lutjanidae; genus Lutjanus; species Lutjanus argentimaculatus. Next base: position 21,169,760 of record JAWZSL010000006.1, read on the forward strand.
TGTTTATGTAGGTCAAACGGAGGCATCATTAAATTGAGACCGTTTCATAGCCAGTCAAAACTCTTTGTAGTAGGTTTAACTAGCATGCACTTCTCTGTGACTGCAGTAATGTGCTGGCACTTGGAGAGACTCACTTCCTACAACAAACCCTCGAGTCTACGTCACATCTTACAAGTCAGTTTATCTATAAGGACAGCCTCCCTAAAGGGGGCTGCATAGTGGATTTTTGCAGATGAGAACTTGATTATCAAACAGTGGAATAGCCATAACATTCATAACAACATTAAATAACATTTACTGAGTTTTGTTTATGCATAGAACACAGACCCTCTTTGAGTCAGTGTGCAGATGTTAAAGATGCTATTTAATCCCTCTATATTTCAGTGTGAGACGGGAAGAATGGAAAAATTTGCAATGGCACAAACTTGGTGAAAAATACCGTGGTGTGGTCGTTTTTGCAATGGTCCAGAAGCTAAACAGCCATGACAGAACATCATGTGATAACTAAGCACACTGACCTCGACACATGCTAATCATGCCACAGAAGTCAACAAAACAAGGATTCAAACTAAGTTTTGATTAATTCATGAAAAAGGTCAGGACAGTTTTGTTTAATAAATACAGCAGCAGCTACTGAATGTGTCTTCTGTGTTCCTGGTGGGTCTGACTGAGCATGTGCAGTATGAGTGTCATCACTCCAGCATGTTTCTGATTGGAGGAATAAGGCTTGCTGCAACTGTCTCGTGTTGCAACCATCCCCAGTCTACCCTAATTAGTAATGCAATCCATTGGATGGCAAAAAAATACTTTTAGATCACATAAATAAAATGATTTTTTTTTGTATGCTTTTTCTCCCACCAGGTCAGCCAAAAAGTAGAACTCTTGTCTAAAAAACATGTATGTCAGACACACGTTAACAGAGCATTAGTTATCATGGTAAAATTTTCAGAATTTGAAAATTGGAGCGTCTATTTATACCATGGGTGCAAATAGCATTGTCTTTGCCATGCTGGCTATATACACTGTAATTAAATAGCCACAGGTGCAGATAGCATTTGCCTTTTAAAATTGCCAGGTTTTTTTTATAGACACAATCAAAAATGTAATCAAGTATCTTTGACAATATATCTATAATCTAATTTCACGTGTTTTCAGATGTAATCTAGCCTGATTATAGTTACTTCTTATTGTAACCCTGATCAAATGTAATGTCTTACTACCCAACCATGCAGCTGCTTGTGCTCCTCACACACAGAAACATGAATGAAAGCCATTTTGGTGCTGTGATGTGCAGCCTAGGATGCTCAGTGTTTTGGTTTCACTCTTCTGCTCACTGAGTGTGTTTGTGTGCGTGGCTGCCCTGGCACCGCTGCAGGCTTTGTGCTATGACTCAGGGTTGTATGCTACAACATGTGATGGGAGCTGCTGCTGCTCCGAGGTCAGTCTGCCAGAGGAGAAGCACGACGGGCAGAACTTGCACATCAGGAAAGACTTGATGCCTGGCTGCATTAGCCTGGATCTGCCCTGCTGACTGCTTCTCTGGCCCACTTACTGCAACCAGCCAGTCAGCCATCCTCTCCCCCTCTCCTCCTCTTCAGTCTTAGCTCCATGTCTCCAGGGCACGCTGTGTTGCTGGGCTGGTGTTTGCTGCTCCAGCAGCCCAGTGGCTCCTTGACCAGCTGATCATTAGAATAATCAGTAACTGAAGGTGTTCAGGAATGTGATTCATATTGTTGCAGCTGCTGCTGGAAGCTGCTGATCAATCAATATTGGTCTTTCTCTGTAAATGACTATTAATTCAGGTCAGGGTTACATTGGTGTGTGATAATGATGGGATGGATGGATGGATGGATGGACAGACAGTAGGGGTGGGCATGTCTTAGTGCCTTTTTTTGTGGTCTACTAATATGAGAGATTTTAATAAAGAATTTAGTGTAAGAAGCTGGAACCAGAAAACATTGGACATTGTTGCTTAAAAAATGACTGAAACAATTAATCGATTATCAAAATAGTTGGTAACTAATTTTCTTTAGTATGACTAATTGCTTAATTGACTAATCATTGCAGCTCTAATTTATAATGATCCATAATTAGTTTAGTCAGACACCACTTGCCTACAGTGTCATGGCTTTTCTTTCAAATTCGCAGATGCCAAAATTTTTTAGCCGGTGGGTGCCGGTCACATTGTATTCGTCTGCAGTTGCTCACAGTCAGACATCCTCACCAAAACAGAAGAAGGAGCCTCGTTTAGCATAGACATGATGCACATGTTCACGTCCGTCTCGTTTCACCATCAGACCGGTCTTACAAATTGGTTAGAGGCGATCATAATGTTGAGAATTGGGTTTTAAATGTCCAATTATTGACTTTCGTGCACAAAGAAAGAGAATTCCAATGCATCTAAAAACTGTTTTTTTCCTCAACCCCTAATGGACAGTCCAGATGGATACTGGAACAAAGGTGGGGCTGTAAATGTGTATTTTTCCCTCAAACTGCACCAGTGTTGCTCCTGCAGACGACAAAGGAGACGTGACCTCATTGATGTGACAGCTCCATGGTGACGGCACAGTTGACTGGCAGTGGTGCCGTAATGTAGGCCAACTCTATTTGTGAACATACAGTAAAACATTAAGAGTATGAAAATTATAAAGCCTGAGTAAATCATCAGCTCTATATAACCAGGTGATAAACCTCTTTTATTCTCTGCTGTGAAATGAAATACTGAAGTGGTACTGTAGCTATATGTAAGAATTATTCCAGAGCACAGAGGCCTTTTGGAGCTGCTGACTTATTGGCTGCCCTCATATTACTTTTACTTAACGATAAGCCCGGTATTGTGGCGTTTTTGAAGGATTACTGAGTTGAAGGAAATTGGCTCAGACAGCAACAGAGGAAGTGGCAGACAGTCTTCCAGACTTGTAGCATCTATCACCGTCTAACCTCCAAAGACTTTCCACAGACATCAAGATCTTCCCCTCTTCTCTCTCAGTCTGTCTTGCTGTCTGTCTCTCTCCGGAACCATCAGAACCATCAATAGAGATCTGTAACACAATGCAGCAGTGCACTATTAATCTTCAAAAGACCCATTATTTAATAGTGCGCTGGGGAACTCGAGCCTCGCCAGGTCGCTGATCAAAGGGGAAATGAAATGAGCGGTGCACGGTGAGCCCTGTCTTCATAATGCTAATGGAATGAGCTGACAGGCTGCATGAAAAAACAGGAGATGTGATTATGTCTGGAAGACAGGTAACAGAGAAATAACCAGAAAAACAAACAACAGACACAACAATCAACAAGATACGTACTCCAAGGTACCATGTGACAGTTGACTGTGATCATGTGTTTTGGTGCACTTAAAGTTCCAGTGTGTAAGATTTATGGGGATTTGTTGCCAGAATATAGCAGAAATTGACATAAGTATGTTTTCATTAATGTTTAATCACCTGAAAATAAGAATTGTTGTGTTTTTTGTTACCTTAGAATGAGATGTTTATATCTACAAAGGGCACAGTTCCTCTCTCATGGAGTCTGCCACTATTGCACCGCCATGTTTCGACAGTTAGTGAGTTTTGTGGCCACCGTTTGCTCTCCTACACGCTTGGAAGGGGAAGCTGGGACAAGGTGGTGCAACTAAATGTTACACACTGATCCTTTAAGTGTTCAGTTATTCCATTATTTTGATATTTAATTTTTACAAGGACAAGCACGTAGCATGGACCATTGCCACATACCTTAGCTTACTGTATAAAGCCTAAGCATGTTTACAACATCCCTTTAAGGCCAATACAAAACACAGTTATACAATAACAAGATGAAGAGTCTAAAGCCATGCTAGCAGCTTTGTGAAGTTGTACTTGAGCTAGACACTAACATCAGCTTGCAAACATGCTCACGATGACATTGCTAACATGCTGATACCTGTTTCATCAACTTAGTTTGGCATGCTAACATTTGCTAATTAATAGTAAACATAAAGTACTGGCAGTATAATTATCCTGCATTAATGCAGTGTCTGAATAACTGGAAAAATTAGTTCCAGATTGAAGTGAATGCCCCCTCAACTTGGAACAACTCGGTAAGTGGGCGAAAATTTTGTCACATGACTTGTTGTCTGTTGACGTCATGTACACAGAAACATGGTGCAAGAAAGTAAATGTTTGGCCAACCCATCACCCAGACACGACATCACAACAACAATATTACCATACCCTTTGTAGTGTCACAACGCTGCGTCTAAAAGGAAACTCTAGATTTACGAAACTCTATCTCATGCGCGCTTGATTCAGCACAGTAGCACTTCGATCCGCAAAGGCAGGCGATCACGCTAAACCAACAAACATCCGATAGACGTAGTTGTTGAGACATTTTACTAAAAAACACAAATGTCAACCTGCTGGTGGTGTTGGCGGTAATGTCAGGGGTTCTCTAAGGTCATTAGGATTTATCCTCTGGCAACCATGAATGTCCCAATTTTGTGCAAACCCATCTACTAGATGTTGAGATATTTTACTGGATAAGTGGAAAATTTGACCTTCTGGTGATCATTAAAATTTTTAGACTTTATCTGGGCAATCCTAAGTGATGTAACATATTGTCTATCTGGTGATGAAGAGTTACCAGCAGGATGAAGGTACGGGGAATAACAGAGGTGTGCTGTGTTAAACAAATCCTTGTGTGATGTGTCATTTGCATGTCTTTGTACTAATGTTGTAGCAGAGGATTATGCTGTTTGGTGTCTGTCTTTAACTGTAATGTCTTTGTTGTTATGTTGGTCTGACACTTATCAAAGACACGAAAGGAATTTCCAAGATGAAAACTATCAAACTAATTTCATGGCAATCCATCCAATGGTTGTTGAGATATTTCAGTCTGGACTAAACTGGTGGACCGACCGGCCGAGCGACAGACCATGACATCCATACAGCCATGCTGCAACTGCAGCTAAAAATAACATATAACAGCTTAATAATCATTTGTGACTACATGACTGATCCCTCTTCAAAAAAGCATTTTTAATTTGAATTTAAAATGATTTCCGTCATGATCCATTTTGAGTTCTACACACTGATCCCCTCAACAGAAAAAAAGCATCTAAAAGTGAACAGAATTCCCCCGACACAGTCAGTTCTTGCGATCAGGCGCTGGTATTTCACAGGAACATCAAAATTAACCACCATGCACTGAAATGACTTTACTGGGACTTTATTACCACCTCAAATCCAAAACTGATTGCAATGATTTGCAGCTACCTTTTGACCTCTATTCAACTGAATACAGCACAAAGACATTAGATTATTATTTAAAGTTAAAACTAATAAACTTTATTGTTTTTGGTAAATATACAATGATTCTGAATTTGTTGTCTGCAACACATTCCAAAAAAGTTAGGTCAGGGTAGTAAGCATTTGGGACCCGAGGACACTTTTGTTTTTGTGTTGAAGTTTTGAAAGTAAAATTCTTTCTCATTCTGTCTTGATATACAACTTAAGGTGTGCAACAGCCCAGGGTCTCTGTTGTTGTATTTTGTGCTTCATAATGAATCACATTTTTTAATGGGAGACAGGTTTGGACTGCAGGCAGGTCAGTCTAGTACCCAAACTATTTTACTATAAGGCCACATTTCTGTAATATGTGCTGAATATGTCTTAGCATTGTTTTGCTGAAATAAGTTGAGACGTCCCTGAAAAATATTTTTATTCTGTTTGTCTGTTCAAGACATTTATGTAAATGTTACTCCCAATGAGGTTCAACCCCTGAATTGAAGGCATAGTGTAACATCTGTATTTCTTCCGTCTGCAGGCTTTTGCAGGATGAAAATGAATCTTTGGAGTATTTACCGTCTGCTCTGCTTGTTGTTCCTCACATTTACAACTTTGCATTTGTGAAATCTGAGGCGATCCAGCTGCATCCCATAAACCTAAATCACTCTCACCTCAAGTCATCCAGATATCCACACACAAACAATATTTTCTGCCAAGTGTGCTGCTGTTGGACTGAGTGTTTGCTGAGCTCTGTGTCCAACTTTGTTGGCAGCAACTGTGAGCCGAAATGAATTGCTGGAGTTGGTGAACCAACCCCTCCGCCTCATGTGATGCAGCTGTGTCCGGTGTGTCGTATTCAGCTGGAGTGTGTGTGTGTTTGTGTTTGTTTGTGTGTGTGTATGTGTGAGGGTGAGACAGATTGGGAACAAGATGTCAATAGCAGCCAACTGGTCCTTTCTAAATAAAAGCTGTTGTTCGTTCAGTGAGCAAAGCTTCTGCTAGAGTCTGGTTACCAATTGTGTAACGCTCCACTTGCTTATCATATTAAGGCCTGTGAGCTGTGTGTGTGTGTGTGTGTGTGTGTGTGTGTGTGTGTGTGTGTGTGTGTGTGTGTGTGTGTGTGTGTGTGTGTGGTGAGTGTGTGTAACTGCATTAACAGAGTGCCCTAGTGCTGAGTCCAGTCTTCATTTATTAGTGTGAACAGCTGATTGACAAGAATTTAAGTATGTTACAGAGACATTCACCCTGTCAGTCAGATTGTCATATCCATTAGCTTGGATTATGTTATTTAGCAGAACTGCAGCTGTTTCTGGTAGAGCCAGACTGTTACATCGTTTGGCCGATATTATCGGCCTGATATCACAGCCGTGTTGTCTGATATGTGCCAATTTAAAACATTAAATCACTGTCATTCAATGACCATGTCCTTCTTTCTTCTTAAAGGAAAAAAGGCAGATTTTTTAGTTTTTCATCCTTTTTCTTAATTCAAGTATAATACAGAGATATTTTTGTTCTATTTGTGGTTTTATGTATAGTTATTTCTAATTATTAAAATAATAAGTAAAAGTTTACTGTTCCAGTGACCTGATGTAAATTTTGCAGAATAAAGTTTATTGTTAAAAGCAAACTATGCAGGATTTTACCAAGGATCAACGCATGCGCACAAACAAAAATAATCCTCCTCAGTCATCACCCACGACTCACCAGAAATGTGAGGCAGTGCCTGTATCCAGAGACCCCGCCCTCTTCTTGTACTGTCTTAAGGCTCATTTATATTCTACGTTAGATATGGATAAAGACGGAGCTTTCTGATTGTACTCTGCATTCATTTAGTCTGTATTTCTGCACTGTATTTTATATATATATATATTTATGAATTGTATTATACCCTGTATTGTCTGAAAGCTTACGGTTATGGACGAAATGGAGCAGTACCATCATTAGACATGGGGCCAGTGTAGTTCAAACAAGGCATGAATGCAGGACACAACCAAAAAGATTAAAAAATCTGAAACGATTGGAAATTACATTCATCATCAGTTAGTGCAAAAAAATATTTAATCAAATCACCCTCCTCTACAGTGCTGCCTCTGCTTTCACCTCTTTCTCAAGAGGTACATTATGTAGATAGATAGACGCTGCTGAGTCTTTCCTTCAATTTTTCCCGTGGCCCTTGTGGTATGGCACTGAAAAATTCCCCTGTAGCCCAAAAACCATTTTTCCCATAAGCCACCATAATAATAGAGACGTCTGTAAAACTCCTAACAAGATCAGTAATGTCTATTTTTACAATGATTTTTTGACCCATGGGAAGTTTTATGTGTGTAAAACCTTCCTTGAGCTGAGAAAAGTGATTTTAAAAAATATGTGATTGCATCACAATGTAAAGTCTATGGGCCTAGTGCCTCTTTGGGTTAATGTTTGGCTCTGTTTTGTTGTGCTCTGAATGTTTTCCCAGCCCTAAATGTCAGTATTTGATGATCTGGGAAGGAGACTCAACAATCAAACTTTTTTTTTTTTTTTTGCTGTTTACAAACAGCAGCTGACAAATCCTGCATGTTCTGCCTTTACATATCTTTGATTTGATAACCACATATGAGGGATCATTTCAATATCGGCCGATATATATAGTCATCACAATTTCTTCATCAGCCCTAAAAATCCAGTATTGGTCAGACTCTAGTGTCTGGGCATTTTTTCCTTCCCTCTTCCTGTATCCTAATGCAGCTTCCCTGGGCCCTGTCCAGGTTGGTGTGACCTGCCGTGGCCCGGTCTGGCCTGGTAGTGCTAATTGGTCTGTTTTCTCTCCAGCTGGCTGCACAGAAGCCGCCAGTTCATCGCCACCTCTCCACCCCTGAGGAGAGGAGTACTTCCATGAACTGCATGTGTGCTCAAAGCAGGCGACAGGATTGAATAACTGACTGTTTTGTCTGAGACAGAGAGACATTGTGTGGGAAAATGAGCAGAGAGAGAGACAGAAGAGGAGGAGGGGGCATTGTCTGACATCGAAACAGAGGGATTGAGACAAAAATTCTCCGTGTACGGTGAAGATTTGGTGGAGGGGTGAGAAGGTAAAATGCCAGACAGGCTGCACAGCCTGCTGATGAGCTGTGAGTGAGGGCAGCTCGGGGACTTAAAGGACATCGACAGTGTTCAGGATTCACGATTACTATTGATTCAGGGCCAGATTAGGAGCAGACTCATCACCAGCTCGCAGACTCACAGGCTTTACTGTCTTGGATCAGATGAAAATGCTGTCACATCATTAGACAGAAGGATGCAATCTCTTCATTTAGGACACCATACTCTACCAGAGGAAAAGGGGCAGAATAAAAGCAGTGTGACAAATGGTAACAATGCTGTTTTATATATTTATTTATTAAGTGGCCGACCATACATCAATGTCTGCCGCCGCCTGGCTTTGTGTGCTCTCAGTTGGTGGAGAAATGCTGCATTGATCAGTTTTTTTCTCCTTTTACGTCTTCACTGTAGATACTTTTGTTCCTTCTTTTCTCCTCCTGCAGCCTCACTCGCTTGTTTCATTGCTGCTGCCCTCTTCACCCTCTTTAAAATTCTCCCCCTCTCCTCCCCCCACTCCAATATCCTGTCCTTTCTCCTTTTCTTCTGCCTTGACCAATTCTCTTCCCCTTTTCTCAGCCCCTCTCAGAGCCCACCCTCCTCTCTCCCACCTCTCCCTCACCCCTGCAACCCCCCCACCCCCACCCCCCATACGTCTTTCCCGTGTGTCTCTCTCCTCGCTCTGTGTTGGCAAAGTGGCAGAAGGAGGCGGTCGTAGGCCTAGCTAGCTGCATTAGCCCCATGCATTATTCATGTGCCCTGCAGTCTGTGTGGGTCTAGGTCCTTTTCAGTGGGACACATGGGCCTTGTGAAAGAGCTCTGTGTGCAGGACACAGGGCCTGATGGAAGAGCTGCACAGATGGGACTACCAATTTTCTTGATTTCTGTTCCTTCTTGTAGATAAAAGGGTGAGAGTTTACTTCACAGATCAACATTCAAGTGCAAAATGAGGCGGTTTCCTTAGACGGGATCAAGAATGTTTACTCAGTGTCTCTCCTAATTCAGCAGCCAGGATTTTTACAACAAAGCATTCCCCAAGTGTGTTTTTTCTGCCCCAAACCAGAGGCCAGCTAAGGTTTCAGCCATATCTGCCCTGATGTTCATATGAAAGACTTGTCCTCTTTTATTACTGGCCAAGATGTCTGTCTGCCTGGCAGCGTTTCTCTCACAGGCTGTCCTCTTTGCTTTTAGAGCGCGCCCCAGTAAGAACTGTTAACTGAACTGGGCGGTATGAAATTTTAATTTAGACAACCAGACGGAGATGGAGTGCCTCGTCTCTACATCGCCATGTGCTTTTGAGGCTGCAAGAGAAAAGAGAGGCAGAGAGGGAGAGAAAGAGCCTTGGGGACCAGAGGAGGGGCCTCTTAGAAAACCACAACCACATAACTGGCTTGGACTCACATCTGCTCTGCTTGACATACTTTGCGTGTTTGCTCTGAAAACATCAACAGCTGGAAGTGTAGCTCTGTTTCTTATAAGCAGGTTAAAAAAATCAACGCAGATACAGCTGATACAACTTAATCAGACTTCCTTTCACGCTTCAGTCTAATTATAAACCCGCCGACCGTTGTGTGGTTATGGATCTTGTTTATGGGATTTGACAGGTCTCCCTGATAGCACTGCTCTGCTCTGCACAGGTGGCCGCACCAGATTTGGATTGGCCCTGATGATCACAAGGACCCCCCTCCACCTCTTTTCAGCCAATCCTGGAGGGGCCGCAGAGCTGATGTCTCAGAGGGCGAGAGGGTATTTGTGTTCTGGAGTCCTGAAGAGACAAGCCACATCACGGTGAGTCACTCTCCTCGCAGCCTTTAGTTAAAATGTGGGACATTGTGTTGCTGTCTTAAAATATGCACACAAGATTGGAGCTCCTGAATGTGTTGATTTCTTGAAGACAGAATGCAAGTCAAATCTTTTTCTGCCTTTTTCCAGAAGATTACCACATGTAATTAAATGGGATGTAACAACATACTGAATATCTCGATAAAAAATGTCTCAATACTGGACTTTGACAATATCTACTGCGATATTACATGATAATTATTTATTTTTTGTTTTTATTTTATTATATAAATGGGCTCTTACTGACTGCTGCATTGTTTTTGTTTTGCATTGTTCAACAGTGTCTACAGTTATTTTACCAGAGACAATTCATGACAACTTTTGTGCATGCTTATGTCATGGCTGGCTACTTATATTTTATTTTATTAAAGAAGGAAATAGGGCTTCAACTAATGATTGATCTCATTATCGATTAATCTATTGATCATTGTCTTGATTAACTGATTAGCTGTTTGGTCCATAGTATGTTAGAAAATGTTGAAAAATGTTGATCACTGTTTCCCAAACCCTAAGATGACGTCCTCAAATGTCTTGTTTTGTCCACAACCCAAAGATATTCAGTTAACTGTTATAGGAGACTGAAGAAACCGGAAAATATTCATATTTAAGAAGCTGAAATCAAAGAATTTTTCTTTAAAAATTGACTTGAAATGATTTATTAACTAATTAACTAATTGACTGATCATTGCAGCTCTAGGGAGAAAAAGCAGACACACTTTAAGTTAAAAGGAAAAACAAATTTTACACAAACAAACAAAAACAAACTGTACAGCTGTAAACAAAAGATTTATTATTTAATGAAATTGTATACTTACATTATCCCAATGTTTCAACAATCTTCAGACTCAGAGAAATTCGTAATTTGTTCAAGGCAAGGTAGGCAAGCTGTGTTTCCTGCTAGCTGTTGCTAGCTATTTGCTATAACTTCTGGGAAAAACTACTGGGAAATTACGGGATATGTCCAGAAACATCAGAGACTGAGGAAGGAAAATGAAATGTGACTAATCATAATATGATTAAAATTTTAACGTTACCTCTTCCATGAGCATTATTTCTGCCTGAGTCACGTCGGATAGATTTTTATCAGCTATGGTGGTTGTTTAAAAGTGAACCTAACAGCTCCCATGATTCCATGCTACTTCATGATATCATCAAACTTCGTCTTTTGTTCTTGTTTAAATGTGAGAGAGACCCCTAGCGGCAGAATTAACATATTTTGTATGTAATATTACGACAAATATCATATTGTGGACTTCTTATCATGGCACCATTGTACCATGATTTTTTTGCTAGTACATCCCTAGTAATTAACGTGCATTATTTGCCTGTACGCCTGCTTAACTATCTGCTTTAGTAAGGACATAAAGGTGTAAAGAGTGTGGATACTAAACCCCTTGATCAGGTACTTAGGATGAGCACATATATAAAAATGGCTGCTGCTGCTGCTGCTGCCCAGAGAGACTGACATCTGAGACGACTACCTGACTCGGCAAGGACAGTGAGGGTGAGAGAGAAAGAAAGGAGAAAATAAAAGACAGAAGAGAGACAGAAGGGAATGACAGCAAAAAATCACAACCTGACTCAGCACTGATTGCAGAACTACAGCACATACATGCACACAGCACGAACATGTTTCACCGTCTAAATGACGCTGATTGACACGTCGTTTTCTGTTTCTCTCAATGATCGAACACTTCCTCATGTGCAGATGTCAGCTACCTAGCCTCACTCATCCCTCTTGATCCACGTCAATCTGCCTCAATCCGGATCAGCGGGAGGTGCTAAAGTGACACCCTGACCAGTGTGGCCCGTGCAGAACGAGGGCCTCTAATCCTCTTAAAGGACAGACCTACACTACACGCTTTACTACTACTGAGCAAGGCTCGTCGTCACTGCCTACAACCAGCGATCACATCAACAGAGATGAACTGAAACCCTGTTGTTTTAGCTACTGAAAATAAGGAGAAATTAATGTTGTATTCTATTTTATTTAATGTTTATTTTTATTGACTTGTTTAGCACCAACATCATGATTGTGTCACAGTGTTAGCTGCACGTAATCAATTAAATGTGTGTGTTGCTGGGTGCCAGAATCAAGTAGTCATGGCTCTTTTTTTATCTCAAGAGAAGAGAAATTTTATCTGATAAAACTTATGGTAATGTGGTAAGATTGACCGGATACCAAGCTCATCAAAACTGCTTGGTTCTTCTTTCCACTTTCATAACAATCCCCAGCTCTGGTTTGGTCAAAATAAATCCTTAATTCAGCGCACTAGATGTGAAAATAGTCTGGTTCTTCAGGCTGTTTCCTCTCACTGCAGCGCCTGTCACTCGTGCAGACCATTAAATTATGCAAAATAAAATGACCAAAAACGGCCATAAAAACCAACCAGTGATGGACTCAGCCAATCGCAGATAGCTGATATATTCTTCCAATCACGTACCAGCACAGTGTTACATGTTTAACGTGTTTAGGGAATTGTTTCGCCTCCACCTAAGCTCCACCACAAAAAAATGTCATAATGTTTACCAACAGAAAAAAGGTCTATAGGAACAAGTATGAAGCGTACACCAATGGGCTTAGGATGAGCCTTTGAAGTACAGAAAACTCAACAACAAATACACAAGAAACAGTACAAAACACACACTCAACAATAAATATGTACATTAATATCACAAAATTCAGAACTCAATCAGAAAATACAGACAGGACAATACAAATACAACAAATTATAGCACCATAAAACAAGACTATTCATGACAACAAAACACGATTTCAGATTGAGTTGAAAATGATCCAAGTCAGGATCCAGTTTGACTTGAGTAGGTTAGGAATCCCACATATTGATCTCCAGAAGAGAAAATTCCCGATGTATGCTCCATGTTTCCGTGTTTCTGAGCAGCTGAGGAGCCTGATTATGTAGGCTTTTATAGATGAGTTTAAGAGGAGAAAATTCAATAAAAGCATCCAAAGTTAACATATTTAATCTCTTAAAAACATAGCAATGCTGTGATCTTAATGGCTTCTTGTCCAAAATTTTAATTGCTCGACTGTATCATCACAAGATGTCGTAGATGTTTTAGAGGTCACACAACTGTGTAAATGTGAAAAGATCATAGTGCATGAAAGTTTTTTCAGCATGAAATATCTCATGACTTTACTTTTGCTTAACACCCTCTATTGATTACAGTGCAGTGTGCATTGTTTCCCCATAACTCAGAAGTTAAGTACAGTGAGGTAATTGTGCTGTAATGACTTTACCCTCCTCATGTGCTGGACACGTTTTAATTTGCCTCATATAAGTGTGCGGCAGATGGCCAGAAAACCATTTGTGCTTTTATTAAGATAGTCACAAAAGTCTTGGCTTGCAGAGGCTTCCTCCATATTTCACAAAGCTGATCAAACTAAGCTCTCTGCAGCTGGCTGTTGAGGCCAAGATATGGATCATTAGGTTTCAGGAGCACATTCATCATCGTTAGCCATTATTGATCAGGCCTAAGTTGCTATTCTTTCTGTCCCTGCCAAAGTTTCCCTCCCTTTTCTTTGCTTTGTGGGGTCAAACAGTCCAATACAGCAGATGAAGTACATCACAAGACAAGAGCAAAACAGTAGAAAGCTGCAACAATTAGTCAATTCATTGATCAGTTGTCAACTGTTGAATTAATCATAAACTCTTTTAATAATCGAGTCATTGTTTTAAGTAATTTTGTAAGAAAAAAGACATTTGAGGACGCCACCTTGGGCTTTGGGAAACAGTAATCAACATCTTTCAGCAATATCTGACATTTTATGGACCAAACAACTAATCAATAAATGAAGGAAATTATTGGCAGATTAATCGATTATGAAAATAATCACAGGTTGCAGCCCTAAAACAATATTTGCTGAGCTCAAAAACATAGGGATATTCATTCACTGTAATGTCACAGCTGCCTCAATAAAAAATCTGCCATCTAAAATCTTTGTTGCAGTTACCTCTAACACGAAAGACACACAAACATGTATACAACTGCACCTCTTGTAGAGTATGTTTGCAGCAATAGATAATAACCCCTGTCTAGGAATTATCAGAGGCTTCACAAGCTCAATACCAGCGTATTGATTGGCTGACAGAAACAAAACACAGCTGAAGGCAGTCGTAAGTCTTGAGATTTGGTCAGGATTCAATGCTGACCAGCTTTGCCTCCCTGGGGTTCGACTGAGCTCTCCATTCTTCATTATGTCTCCACCACTCCCCTGTTTAAAGGGCAGGCTAAGCAGAAAGTGCACAGCTGCAGAGTTGTAGTGAACATGCAGATTGTAGCAGATTTATGTTGAACTCTGTGTGAATCTGTTATTATGCCATGGTGCAGTTGTTGTTGAGAATCGGGTCATTTAGGCAAATGTGTGTGACATGTGTTGTTGTTCATGCTGACGACACTCCGCCCCTCTCTTTTTCTCTCTCGGCCTTTCTTGCTTTCTGTTCACATATCTGATTATTCATCGTATTCAAGGCAGGCTACACGCTCTGAATATAAAAACAGAGCGGACAAGATGCTAATTTAGCTGGAGCACAATTGTGCCGCTGAACGCACGGTCCAACAAGACTGAGTTTAGCCTCTAACTTATTTTCTCCCTCCAAATCCTTTCATCTTCTTTCCACGTCTCTCTGTGTTTTGCTTGTTGGGATTATGTCTGTTACTTATACACTTCTCTGTCTTTGTCTCTTCAGATAAATGGAGGAGAAGGAGCGATGTAGGAGCAGGTCTCCGGCTCGGGGGGCCAGTCGGGTGCAGCAGGTGGTGGGAACTATAATACGTCGCACCCGAGAGTCACTTAGCAGGTACAGAACGAATGAGTGTCACAGCTCAGGGAAAAGATCCTCTTCAGAGTTCAGGAAATGTTTTCAAAGTGATAAGTGCACATTTACCTAGTGAATATTTGCATATTTGTTGTTGTTTTAGCTTGAAATATGTCCCTCCAGATTTTAAATTAGCCATTGTCTTTTCAGTTGCTGATCAATCGATTTGTCAGGCTGTCTATGTTTATTGACAAGCTGGAACACAACAATACAACATTTGAGCTTCCCGCTGTGAGTGTTATATCAGCAGAAAATGACAATATGGTTAATGGGTCATTTCAGCTTTAGCAAGGTAGCTAACAACCAGTGTATTTTGGTTAATGCTAATGTTATTTTATCTGTTGCATCTGCTTATTATGTGTTGGACTACGGATGGAAATTACACCAGATTCACTAAATCTGGTGCAATCGTGTTTTCATTTAATGTAAATGATCACTTTCATTGCACACTGTCTTTTTTTTAATAAATTGAATAAACTAAACTAAACTGAGCGAGAAAATGGAGAAGGTGTTGATGTGAAAACAACTGAGTATGCAGTAGAAAATGTTGGCAGCACACAGCCAAGTGTAGCAGAAAATGCCGACCCCACACAAACAACTGCATCAATAACAAATAAACCAACGTATATAGTAAAAAAAAACCTAAACAATCAAGTTTGGGATAGAGGGTAGAGAAAACAACATCATCCAACTTCTGGGCCTGCTGCCAGACTATATAGTGGGGAAGAAGTGTGGGATGTATCATCTAGAATAAAAATGTGGCTGAACAAATGGGTTGATTTTATCTGAGAAACTGTTTTATTATATTGTTTGATAGAAATGCCTTTAAAAAGAGAAAACCTAAAAATGTAAGAAAAAGTAAAATCTGAGAAACATTAAGCTTGATTTGTTAACTTGGTGTAAACATACCCACACACCACATCCCCTCTGTACACCCACACATTCAGATTCATAACACATAGCTGAGTACATATTCCAAACCTGACTGTCCCTCTCTCACACACAAACACACCCCACAGTGGACCACAAATATGCTTTCAAGAGCCCTTCATCCCCCTGTTGAGTGGTTTCTCGTTCTCAGTGGAGCAGGCGGCGCAGAGAGGAAGCCCAGTGAGCTCCCTGTTAGTCATTCCTGGGAAAAAGTCTCATAATGTCACAATCAGCTGACCAGGACAGCAGGCCTCAGGGAGGGGATGTCACTGTGAGATTTAAACACAATATATACAGATATACTCTGTGTTCCCAGAGTGCATTTCAGCTGGTGATATATAGCAGTTTATATGCTCTCTGACTGCTGACGGGACTATTTTTGAAGAAGTATACAGTAACAGCAACTTGGCCTGCTTTTGTGGTCCTTAGACGATGAATTCTAATGACTTTGGTGATCGTCTGACTTTTCCTCTAGTGACACCATGAGGTCAGTTTTTTTTTTTTTTTTTTTTTTGGTTCAAAGGGAAATATCTTGGCAACTCAGGGGTAGACTGAGGGTTGTCTGAGGGGTAGTGATAGACTAATTAATAGGTCAGATGATTAACTGGCCGATTATTTTATCATTTTAAGATGACCAGCATCAGCCAATACCTATGCTCTTGAGGCAGATAAACACAAATTTCTGCAGACTTGCCAGTGTGGCTGCTGTGGAACTGTTTGCATTCACCTTTTTGAATTTTGGGATGGTAGTGAGAATTAGTACTAGCACTATAACTGTCACGCATTCAGCCGTAAATGTTTGCCTAAATGTCCTCAGTCACTAACGTCTTTTCTAAAGACAGCAAACTCAATCTAAAACTGTTACTGGCTAGCATCAAATATATATTATGTTAATATTGTATGGAATATATGCAGTTGAATGATGCTCTGACAAACTGTAACCTGCTCTCCCTTAAATATCAGTCCCAATCTGAAAGCATAAGCCAATGTATTTTTCTTTTTCATTAATTAATTAAAATTCAATTTAAAACAACATGTTACAGGCTCAGATAACCATGTATATTAGATTTGAATGCGCATTAAATAATGGAATAATATATCTTTTGTCTTTATTTTGATATTGGCATTATATATAAGCCATCAGCCACCTTGCTCTCTAAATATCAGCATTTTGGAAACAGCCACTGCAGCTGAAAAACACAGCTGTTAAATGAATGGCTGTTTGCATGTCTCTCATAGCACCCTCCATTGTGGATATGATGGCTGTTTATGAGTCAGGGTTTATTGGTTATGTGCTTTCATGGCAGTTTGCATTTAATGCATTTAAGTAAAACTATTGAACACAACAATTGATGACCTGTCTGTCGCAGATACATATCACTATTGTCCAGGCCTAGTTTGGACTATTGTTTGAGCAAAATTAGTGATTTGACTGTGTCACCTTGGGCTATAACCAACTAATCGATAATGAAAATAATCATCAGTCAAAACCATCAGTGAAGATTCTTGTTGCAGTTGAAATGACTTCATACCATAATACAGTTTTGTTAAATTTTAGAATGAAGATTGAAAATTTGAAGTTGAATCCTTACAGCAGCACAACTGTAACTATTTTTTTAATGTTCAGCCGTTACCTAATAAAGAAGTCAATGACTTGTAAAACAAAAGAATAGATTACAAAGTGATTAAAGCTGACAGCAAACAGGGACACAGCAGTGGCCTGTGTCCCACCCTGATCTGCCTGAATTTATCTCTCCATGACCATAGTGTTCCGTCTCCTGTCATATAACCTGTGACTCTGTTTGACCTCCTCAGAGAGCGGTTGCTAGGCGATGGGAGGTCGCAGCGCTCCAACAGTCTGTCCAATCAGAACTTCCAGGCCAAGCTGACGCTGCAGATCACCAGAGACCCGGTCCTGGACAGCAGCACTGGACATGGCTTCACCCTCACCACGAACGCACCCCTGCTGGTCAGGGACGTCGCCACAGGTACACGGCGGTGGGGGTGGTGATGTTGTGTTCTGCGTGGATGAGTGCGCTTTGTTTTCCTGCTTCCTGCTCCAAATGGCCACCTGTTTTATGCAACAGTGCACCGCTTGCAGCAAGACAGATTTACATGCACATACACACACACACAACACACACGCACACATTGACTCTCTCCTGGCATTCAAACTGCAGGGCACAGTGCCAGAGAAGCCACAGAAACAACACAGCCACCTGCTCACCCTCTCTAAATTCAATCACTTTTCATTTAGGCAACTTTGAGAGAGAGAGACAGAGAGCAGGAGATGCTGATCCATGACTTTTATATCTACCTTGTAAAATAAGCTGATAAATGCCCCGAGGAGGGTCCCACCCTGCCACCAGCTCTGTAATTGCTATCTGCTGCCAAAAAGACAGAGAGAATGAGGGGTGATAAGAGAAGACAAGATTTAATAGACAGAGAAGATGCCAGCAGGGAATACACAACGACCAAAGTGCAAATATGGTCAAAGAGAGCAAAATAATGTGAGTGAAAGTGTGCAGAGGGCAAGGAAGGAAGTAGAGGTGCACAGACACCATTATCGGCCTCTGTATCAGTATTCAAAAGACCGGGAGTGGACATGCCTTACACCAGAGGCCACGTCAAATCAGACCAGTGTTGTGTTTTCTGACCTAATATTCATAAAATATAATAATTCATTATGAAATATATTTCCACATCCTCATCCCGTACTTTTCATCTCTTTCTTTTTTGTTTGTTTATTTATTTATTTATTTATTTATTTATTTATTTATTTATTTATTCGGTGATAGGGTTCAGGCAGTTCATAAAACTTACAAACTGTCTGAACCCCATCGCTCCACCCCCTAACTAGCTGGGGTACACAGACCAGCTGGTTAGAACTGAAAATGAAGGTTTATAAAAAGAGATGTTAATCATTAATCATTAATCCATTCATCACTTGCTGTAATTGCACCTCATTTAACACTGTTTTGTCTGGCAGAGCCATTTGTTGAGTAACTGAACTTTAAATGAAGAAACAAGAGAAAGAACAAGATAAAAAAAAAGAAGAAAAATGCATATTGTATCTCAATAATTATTAAAAGAGAAATCTGTGTGAGAAGTCTCTGACATCAACGCTGCAGCTGCAGTGTTCCCCTTTGAAACTTCTATTCCGGGCCAGAATTACTGTTTTAGTTTGCCTTGTTAATCAGAGTTCAAATTAATGGCGAATGTTTGCTGAATGAGTAATGATTACAGATTGTAAAAAAAATATTATAATCTTTTAGAAGGCATAGATTTTTATAACAGTTAAATTGAGCAATATGTTAATGGGGTATGGCAGACAGTCACTTGACTCAAAGTCCAGAGTTTGTATTTTCAGAGCAGTGGGCTTTTGTTTTCAGGATAACAGGATTGACTTTACATTGACAGACAACTGATCAGGATACAGTGGAGGACTCATCATTGCTTGTTATTATCAATTTACGATGTTGTGCATGTCCTGCCCTCCTGTGGCACGCCTGCAGCCTGCAGAGCTTCCTCAGTTCTAGGTGGGAGGGTGTGGGGGGGAAACAACTCGCTTCAACCATAGACTGTATATTAAGTAGCATTTTAACCTATTTAATATACAGTCTGTGGCTCGCTATTTGGACTGCTGTACTAATTTTTGCGTGCACAGTTGCCACATATTACTACTTTAATGATCAATTGATTGTTAGCATTTTCAACTATTGGTTAACGCAGATGCACAAAATTTGCAACTCTATTTATAAATAAAAAAATGTTTAAATCCTTTAAACATTTTCTTATTGAGCTCTTTTTTTGTGCTGGTTCTGAGCCTAATTTGGATGTAGGACGGGTTGCAGGGTTTTGAAAGAAATCTAGCCTGCTGAGACAGGAGTTTTGTCTCACTGTCTACGCCTGCTCCTCCAGTCAGCTCTCACCCTGCAGAGCTCTGACTTGGTGGAGGCAACTACAGAATATAGCAATCACTTTACAATAATGAGTAGTGAATGAATAAACTAGCTAATGAAATCAGACTCCTAAGTTGCGAACAGAATAGGCATTTTTATCTTGGGGCCATCCACAATAAAATTAATCGAGTAAGTGACACAGACATTTTTTTTCACAATAATAACTAATAATGAGCAACTTCAGTTAGAAAACATATTTGTTTCCTTTGCATTATTTGTGCTCTCCCAAGAAACATATTTGGATTTGGGTGCATCCCAAAAGGGAGGGGAGAGTGTGTGTGTAAGACGCCTTTGGGAGTGGGAGGAGTCAGTGAGGTCCTTGTGATGTGGAGGTGAACGTGAGAGGAAAGTGGTGGGTGAGGAAGAAGGAGAGAAAAAAGAAAGGGAAGGGAGAGTGAAAAATGCAAAGATCAGAATATTGGCAGAGCTGACATGAAAGCTCGATGGGGGTGGGGGAGCGATGGCTTGTCTGGCATGAGACAGAGAATGTGCAAGTGCAGCCTGTGTGTGCTGCATGTACAAAGCAGTGCGGGATACCGTCAGTGGGTCAAAAATCAGGGACAGACGGAGCTTTGCCAGACAGACGGGGTGTGTGAAAGTATGTGTGCATGGGCGGATGTGTTTTTATACGATACATAACTTTAGTATGTTTATGTATGTGTGTGTGTGTGTGTGTGTGTGTGTGTGTGTGTGTGTGCGTGTTGGAGTACGCTGAAACTGCTGTGCCTCATTCGTGCTCTCCTGCCTGAAGACAAATGAGTATAAATAACTAGAGAAAGCAGAACGGAGCCGAGCTGGATGAGACCCAGAATAACTGTAACCCCTCACGTCCTGGAGAGCTCTGCTGAACACTGTTGAGTCAGCCATGTTGAATAACCATATGTGTCACTGTGTGTGTGTGTGTGGGTGCGTGTGTGTGCATGAGTGTGTGTGTGTGTGTGTGTGTGTGTGTGTGTATCTCCCTTTATCCAAACTGAAAGTGCAAGCCCACGTGTGCAGCTGGGTTTTGTTTTATGCAAGCACTCACTGTTTTCATTGTGTGTGTGTGTGTGTGTGTGTGTGTGTGTGTGTGTGTGTGTGTGTGTGTGTGTGTGTGTGTGCAGGGAGTCCTGCAGATGGGATACTGTTCCCAGGGGACCAGGTGCTGCAGATTAATGATACAGTGCTGGAGGATTTGAGCGACGAGCAAGTGCAAAACATCTTAAGGTGAGAAGAACTGCAGAGATTACTCTATCTATCTATCTATCTATCATCTATCTATCTATCTATCTGTGCAATTATGCAGCTTATGAAATGACAACTCTACAAGAGAATAGAAATATATTGTCTATTATTTATTTTACAATCAATATTTTTCTGCAAAGCTGCATAGCAACTAGCCTAAAACTGCTGACTTATTTTGTTGTATATACACAACAAAATAAGTCAGCAGTTTATATATTATATATATTTATATATATATATATATATATATATATATATGTAATTAAGCATAGGCCTGTATTGTTATTGTTCTTCTCAATGGACTCATTTTTCTAAACAGTATTAACATTCTCTAAACACTTATGTGCCCTTGTCACAACTATTTCCTGGGACATCACAACTCTGCACAAGGCTGTAACTCACCAAAAACATTTCATTCATGCTTTAAATCCTCGTTATTGTCCCAATAAATGGGCCAGTGCCACCAAAATGAAAGGATGTTTTGTCATCATGTTAGCCGTACTGCTCAAAATGGTAGGATTTTTTTCACAATGACAGTAAACCATGGAAAACCCTTATACACAAATCTCTGTTTTGGAGTGATGCTGAGACTGAAAAGTGCCTCATGGTGTGGCACAGCTGAATATGCGATCTGTAAAGTGATATGCCACTTGTTCAGTGGCATATACCAGTGTCTATAATGGTTTGCCGCTTGTTCTGCAGTGTTATACCACTCTCCCAGTGACATATGCTGGTATCTACAGGTGTGGTATGACACTCATGTTCCACTGGCACATGCCATTTCCTAACAGCAGGTTCTACTGGTAGACTGTCACCCCAATGCAAAAGCAAATTAATTCCATATGTCAAATGTGATTGGGTTCTACTAAAGAATTAAACAAGCCAAAGATGATCTGACAGCACCTGCCATCAGAAAACATGTGCCACTGGAACACGAGTTGCATACCACCACTGTAGACACCGGCATTACCTCTGAACAGGCAGCATATCATTTAAGGGATCAACATATGCTGCTGAATTACTACTGATGTACTTTTCGATCTTGGTGCTGCTGTTTTCATCTAGTGTTTTTGTTGACATCCCAAATAGATGAATAGAAACTGTAGTACACCGATAAGGGATACGCACATTTGTATGTGTACATAGTAATTTATTTATAGCAATGTGTTAAATGTACTGTGACCAGAAAATCCACCTTAAATCTTTCATTTAAAGTCATATGCAGTTAACAGACAATTTTCCACAAAATTACCCCCATGTCAAAAGACAAGCAAACAAACAAACAAACAAACAAAAAACAACAGTGATGCAACAATGAGAAAAAAGTGCAGTAGTTCAGTAAAAAAACCCTCTATGTCATAGTTATTATTATAGTTATATGAATGTTAAGAAGTTGTGAAAAGTTTGACAGTTTAACTCATCAGGAATCCATGTGCGAGTGGTTATTGTGCAAATTTACTTGAATAAATGAGAAATTCAAATCTGTTGAGAACAAAAAACTAATTGTTCAAAGATTATTATTTTTTGAAAAAAAAAAATCTCATTCAAGCATTGAGCCAAAGCAAATGAGAAAAATTCACTTTTATGTCAAGTATATGTTGTATATTTTTAATTTGACGTCAGCATTATTTGTTTTGTTAGTTTGTTAAAATAAATTCTAATTTACAGATATTTATGGCATCATTTGTAGCTGAAAGGTTGAAACCACTTTGATCTCTCTGTATATCTGAAATACATGTACTTCAGTTGTGTTTTGAGGATGATGAGAATCAAGTTCAGTTACTGGGACCAGCTTCATAATACCAGTGCGTCCGGTCTGTCCAGTGACTCAGTGCATCGTCATAGTTGTTTACGGGAGTGTGTTTCTGAGAGTGTGTGTGGATGATTCAAATGAGGATGAGTGTGTGTGTGAGAAAGGCTTAGCAAGTTAAGAGCAAAGGTCAGAGGAGAAAGTGCTTACTTGACAGCAGGACAGAAAGATAATTATCTCTCTTGTGTCCATGTGCATATGTATGTGTGTACGTATTGTGTGTGTGTGTGTGTGTGTGTGTGTGTGTGTGTGTGTGGTGTGTGTGTGTGTGTGTGTTTTTCCACCCAGGGACTTGGAGGATTGTATCACTGTGACTATCCTGCGGCACATGACAGTGAGTACAAAGAAGACATTGATGACCCCCCTCAACACACAACACACACACACACACACACAACACAAACACACACATTCACGAGTCATTACACCATCCTTCATTTAAATATAAACTCTCTGTGCGGGTTTCCAAGCATGTGACTGTAAGACTGTATCTTCTGACAGGATTAACTGCCTTCACTCACCTTTAGATTGTGATGTGAAAATGTGAACATGAGTGTGTCGATCGTTTGATTACGGATTTGTGTCTCAAAGTTTGTTTGTCTGAATTGACTGTGTCATTGCACTGGTGTACGTGTGTCTCGGTACGTGGCCCAGCCCTCGCACTCAAAATGGACGTGGTCCATGTCTTTGTGTCGCAGAATCCCAAGTCATCCATCATGTCGGCAGAGAAGAGAGCTCGTCTGAGGAGTAATCCAGTTAAAGTGCGCTTCGCAGAGGAGGTGGTGGTCAACGGGCACACTCAGGTGATGACTGATGAATGACTCTCATTACTGGGTCTTTCAGTCTTTATTTGGTCTTATTTTCTAAGCTGTCATGCGGCCTTTTCCTATTTTATCTATCCTCATTTGATATTGATTCCTATGTGTCTAACCACAGTGATATCTCTCACTTCTCTCTTCCAGGGAAACTCTCTTCTCTTCCTGCCCAACGTCCTGAAAGTCTATTTGGAGAACGGACAGACCAAGGCCTTCAAGTTTGACAACACTACCACTGTCAAGGTATAAACCCATGTTAGATATTCAATCTAAAGGCGGGTTCACACCTAAACGTCCAGTTCCTGAATCAAATCAGTGTGAAGATCATACACATTTATATACACGAGGGCAAAACTCCAAAAGTTCAGAAACTGTGAACAAAGGTCATGTGGTGGAAATGTGTTTAAAAATACAACAAACAGCCCAATTTGTGCCTTGAGATTTCACATCTTGGAGCACCATTCTGTCCAAAACATTTTTAACCACTGAAATGACACAGTGTTACCTGTTTGAATGATGTTCACTCGAGAAACAAACCTCTCCAGTGGTCACTTTACAGCGATCCAAGACCAGAGAGCCGTTGTTGGGTCTGTACCACAGTTTGAGACCGGTGTTAACACCAACTCAAATAACCCACACCAAGGGGGTAAATGCTCCAGGGTTGAGTTCAACCAAACAAAAACAAGGCTGGTGTAAGAGGAGAGAGGAAATCTGACAATGACAACTTATTATAAGTTGAAATATTATAATGTCTGGAGGGATCACACTGATAATAGAAGGTTAAAATGTGAATTGTTGAAGGGCCTTAACTGCTGCTACATGACAGGGTCACTTTCGATGAATCTTGAATGCAGGATGGGTAATTGGCCTAAGAGTTGGCAGCATCATTCTTGGTCAGCTGACACATTTGTCAATACCAGTGTGCTCTATGAAAGCCAATGAGAAGACACCTTCTCTACATTCATTTATATGAACAAACCTTTACCAAGCTGAACTAGACGAGCACTCAAAGAGGCTGACCTCCGCCAAGGCAGAATGCCCTATCACACAATGTTAACGGAAGTGAATAAAGATGTGTTTATCTGCCCCATAATTTGGATCTGCTTCAAAATTAAATGGGTTCTTCCTTGGCCCAAGCTACACCCTTCCACCAAGTTTAATGAAAATTGGGCTGCTACTTTTTACGTAATGCTGCTGACAGACGAACCAAAAAACAAAATAGCATTGAAAACATGAAGTCCTTGGCAGTAATATGATGAATACACCCGTCTTACTGGAAAACTAGCAGTAAGCAACAATTAAAAACAAAATAAAAAGTAAAATATTATAGACAGACTAATCATTTTTACGTCCATTTTGTTTAATGTAAATTGCTAAATTTTACTATATCTGATCATGTGCTGTCTACATTATTGTCCTTAGAGGACTTCCTTGACCCTCCTCAGTTTTTCATAACCATTATAAGACCAAACAGTGGATCTGCTGTAGTTGTGAAACATTTCCTAGAAACAAGTGGGTGTATTTTGCAATTAAGCACACCACAAGTTATGGCGTGATTGCCCCAAGGGTGTCAGAGTGTGGGTAGGCTGTTATTAGCTCTTCTTAATGGTGGAATAACACAAAAAAATATTAATTATATAATATACTTTCTGGAGGAGGAAGTTATGAAACATTTGAAAGTGAGAAGAAGGAGGATGCAGTGACTCAGAGCCATGTAACAGTGAAAATCACTTGTCTGTAACTCTAGATATCATCTCTTAAGTCCAGTCGGACATGTGCAGCCTTAGAGATGGACAGTATACGAGCATCTTATGAGATATGAGGTAGATCAGTAACTCACCACAAGTAGGTCCACATCTGCTGTTGTCTTCATAAGCACATTATTATTATTGTTACAGCAGGTTTTGTATTTCAGTTTGTCCTCCCAGGCTAAGGGGAAACTGGGGGGGCAGATTTGACCATCTGCCATCGGCAGCATTCACTGGGATGAAACATGTTTGTCTAAGGGGGTCTGAACTGTTGGTTTTTCACCATTCCAGGACATTGTTCTGACTCTGAAGGATAAACTGTCCATCCGGGCCATCGAGTACTTTGCCCTGGTGCTAGAGCAACAGTACAGCATCACCAAGCTGCTGCTGCTGCACGAAGACGAGCTCATACAGAAGGTGAAGGAAACAATTGAAACAAACAAACATATAGCAGATTTAGATGGCTGTTTATGCTTGGTGTAATTTGCTTTACTTTAATAAAACTATCAGGTATAACAGTTACAGTAGACCTGCTGACAAGAGAGTACAACCCAGCTAAGGATGGATGCAGTGTTGTTGCCAAGCATCTTTATACCTCTTTTTTTTTATCTTTGCCAGGTGGTGCAGAAAAAAGACTCCCATGACTACAGATGTCTGTTCAGGGTGTGTTTCATCCCCAGAGACCCCACGGACCTGCTACAGGACGACCCCTCTGCCTTTGAGTACCTCTTTTTACAGGTCAGAGAAGCTAATTCTCTCATCTGCTAGCTACAAAGTGGCCAAAGGTGGCCAGCTACATTTATGGCAAGTTGCCAGTGAAGATTTGCTCAAGCGCTCGTTGACGTCAATGAGCGTTTGTGTGTAGAGTCAGTGAACAAGCTGAATTTTGTTTTGTTTATGCTGTAGTGATAATGTGGCTAATAGCAAGAATTATTTTTTCTTCCAGGATTTGTGGGGAGATGGGAAGTGGTAAAACAAAAACAAATGATCGGTTGATGCGTCACAGTGTCACTGAATGCTAAAAAAAAGTTGAGGTCAGCTCGACTTTGATTTGTCAGTTTCTGGCTTCATGTTACCAGTTTCCATTGAAAATGTAGCCTGATGCTTTGTCGAGACTTTTTGTTGTTCAACCTCCATCAGAAGTCGATCTCCTTACTAACATGTGAAAACCAAGTAGGGTGACCAGGTGTCCTATTTTATACAGCACTTTTATTCCTTGTCCCATGTCCATCCACATTTTGATTGGCTCTAGTTTGAAACAGTCAAACCACTGCAGGAATGACGGTTTCTAAAAAATTTGTCTTTTATCCACTGGCAGTGATGAAAGCAGGGAAGGCTGTCATCATGTGGCTGTGTTTGATATTAATCAAACTGTGCAGACGTGGGTCAAGTGCAGGTTAACCTCTCTCCATCTTTGCTGCCTACGCCCAACAGGGAAAACTGCAAGTCACAAGCTATGCAGATTTAGGTGGAAAATGATAGAAGCTACCACAAAGACAAGGAAATACAGCTACAACAAAGACTGGGAAACAACTTAACTATTGTCTATTTGCCCTCTGATTGCTATAGAAACAATCAGAGGGCAAAGTGTTGAGATTTTACAAGCTAAGGTACAGAATAGAAATGTCTATTTTTTTATTATTAAAATTTTAGAATACCTCTCAACATTGATAACTTGTCCCACATTGTCCCAAACAAACACACTCTGTGCCTCACATTTGGTTTGTAAAGCCAAGTCTAAATGTTCATACAGTAAAAAAAAACCTCAACTTACACTCTTGTGCTCTACACCTGCTGTGGAAAACACACACTGTCTTTCTCATATTAGTTGAAAACTACCCTTATCTCATATAAAAAGATTTTCTTTTTAATGTGCCTCCATAAAATCTTGTAAACATTTTGTGAGATATCAAAGGTGAAATAACACAACTTGATCATCTCCTGCATACACAAAGCAGTTGCCTTTGCATATTTTTGTTGCACTGGGAGCAATGGGAGTGCTACTTATGTCATGTTGATTTATTGTTCTATGAGGAGCCTCTTCCTCCTGCTGTCTTTGTTTTTGCTGTATAAATGGCAGTTTGGATGTCCCAGTGTTGGTTTACTTATAAAGATGCTCACGAGCTGTGTATTTTGCACTGTCTGACATGATGTTCAGCACATTGGTGTGTTATACAAGTAAATATAAAAACATGATGCTTTTCAGTTGTGCATTGGTATGTTTAGTGTAACGTCTGTATGCATTACGCTGTGACTATGTGTGTTTCCAGAGTGTTGGGGACGTGCTGCAGGAGCGTTTTGCAGTCGAGATGAAGTGGTAACACTGCGCTCCGCCTGGCTGCTCTGCACATGCATGAGAGACTAGATAGTTGTGGACAGACCAGGACCTCTATCAAGAGTATTACGTGAGTCATATGTGTTTGTGGGTGCATGTCACTCCGCTTTACAGGTTTTGTGTAATTTTGGTCACCTAGGGGTTTGAGCTCCCTCTACTACTGCAATCATTATAATTTGGGAGGGATAAGGGTGCACGCTCAATGCCTCATCTATTAATGTGATTGGAAAATGTTATGTATGTATGCACAAGGGTCTATATTTGTTCTGTTTCCTGTGTGTGGTTCAAATGTTTCTTATTTTGGTTTTCAAATTCAGGCCTACATCTTCCTGTCTTTCTCCATCTCTCTCTTTCACACTTGCATAAAAGCTATAAATGCACAAACACATTCGCACAGATCCATTTCCCAAAAGACCAAATCACTGACTCACAGATTAATATGGTTACATACGTCATTGCAGTCATAAATACTCTGTGTGTTGCAGACGCAGGCTTTTTTTGTTTTATCTCAAATTAAACTGACGATGCAGTCATGGTTACAGTTAGACTGAAGGGGCTTTCAAATATAAAATATGGCTGTTAGTAACATCTAGTGGCGGCTGTGGGAAAAATAACAACACCAGTAAAGCCTGTATTTGATTTTCATGTACAAATTCCAAGCTTACTTGCTGATAAATAGGCTTACTCATACCTCAAAGCCAAAACAGAGACTGAATATTTAAAGCAATATACTCATGGCACCACTTTACAATATTTTACGTTTGTATGTAACACTGTTAACATCTCTAACAAGTGCACACTGAGCTGACACAACACTTGAGCTATAGCTACACAGAAAAGCTAATGTTAGCCTCACCTTTAAAGATATATATGTGTATTTCATTTATGTAGTAACCTGACAAATCAGCTAGCGAGACAAGACACAACTGACCATTTGCTAAGCCCTCCTTAGTTACTGTTGCTACGTCTGTCAAGCTTTCCACAGCCAGTGATAATGGTGTCAGATTTAACACTGAATTTGGCAGTAATTTTTTAAACACTCGGTCATCGATTCCACATAGAAGTAAACAAAAGCAGTCTTCACATTTCTAGTTGACAACCATGGATTTTGTTGGCTAAAATGATGACTCACATTAGCAGATTTGCTAGTGTAGCTAGCTAATGTGAGCTAATGGTAATGCTTAAACTCCTTCGGTCAGCTGAGAAGTCTGTCTGTCCTGACTTTTTAATGTTTCCGTTTGACACATTTTAAAACAAGAGCCCTGTAAATTGGTCTGAAATATGTAAAGTTACTTAACAGCTGCAAACATATAAAATTAATGCAAAAAGACTGAGGCAAACATTGGCTGGATAATGAAATACTGTACACACTGTACACATACTGTATATGTATACGACAGCTAATAGAAATAGAGTCTTGAACATGAAAAAAGGAAGCACAGTAATTAGATCATGTTCAGCAGACCGTGAGTTCAGCCGGACCACAGTCATCTCAGGGAGAGAGCCAGGAAAAGAACTAAGCTAACCCATCTTAGCACCACTTTGATTAAGCACCAGCCAACATCCTCATTCTCAAATGATAACACATAGCATAACAAATCCTAATGTAACCCCAGGAATTAAGCCAGAAATTGGTATGTAACACAAGTTTGGCTGGAGCTAACATTACTGCAATAAGCTGTAATAAGTAATAAGCTAGTCAGTCAGGCATGCTAATGTTTGCATCTTAAGTTGGAGCAGATAAAGAAGAAGTTTAACATCTGCTCTTGAGTTTTACGTTTTTGAAAAACTACAAAAAGAAAAAAAAAAAAGACGCCACCCTCCAAACTCATAAGGCACTTCATTGCTCTTCTTGGAGCCCCATTCATATCATTTCAACATGTAGAGACATGCAAAGCTTGACAGGCCTGTGGTGCCTAGTTATGGTTGCTAATCTATGATTGGACAGTTGCTGTTCAGTGGAGGGTCTTACTGAAGGGTCAGTTAGAGTACAGTTTGGTTTTTTAGTATAATTAAGACTGTACTTGGAACCAGCATTGGCTATTATGTGTCAAAAAGCATAAGCCACCTAGCTTATGAGGTTAAGATTAGATTCGTCATAGTTTGTGTTTCTCACTTTCCCTACAAATCCATATTGGTTTTGGCTTTTTTTCCCAGTCTCAGGCTCTCTTTCAAATGCTACACCAATATTTACTTGGTTTTGGGCATGCTAAATCAAGCATAGCACATGCGGAGTAGGCTACTGTAGTTCAGTTTCACATTCAGTTTTAGCAGGTGTTGAAATGACAGTGCTTTTCATTCCTCTGTGTGTCTTTGATGATGACAGGAAGGAGTTTGGCCTTGACAGCTTCATCTCTCCCACGCTGCTGGGCAACATGAGGGAGAAGGACCTGAGGAAAGCCATCAGTTACCACCTCAAAAAGATTCAGTCCCTGCTAGAGCCACGCCAGAAGGTAGATACAAGACTGATGGATGAGTGGAAGGAAATACTGAGAGGTGCAAAGAGATAGAAAGTGACAGTTTAGTAGTGGCTTTGGGGTACTTTTTAGCTGACACTTACAGTGACTGCTAATCTCCCTGAGGTTTACAGTAAAGTGGTATATGGAATGAGAGCAGGTTGGGAGACAGATAGATGGTGAGTGGGAGGGTAATTAAAAAGGAAATAGTAGGTCAGGGCTTGGATGGTGTTTCTGTGAAAAGCATATTTCTCTGTGGAGAGCATTGTTTTGGTCAGTGTGTCAACCAGGACATTCCCCCTGTTTTTTTCACTGTTTCCCTGTTTGCCTGTCCTGCTCTCACTCTTATTTTTGTCTCTCCTCCCATGTCCACTGCGGTGTTGCAGGTAATATCTGCTACTCAGGCTCGGTTGGCCTACCTCACTCAGCTGGGAGAGCTCATTTCATATGGAGGACGATCATACACAGCTACAATGATGGTAAGGGTTAGAAGACTGATTGGTTCATTTGCTGGAGCTTACATTATGATGTCATTATGTTGTTATTACATCATTATTCAACGCATTTATTAGGGTTCTTCCGATACAATATGAAATGCTTTGAATACTGCCTAAAATGTGGGGCCGGGTATCAGTGAGTACGAGAGTCAATGCACTGATCCAATACCACATAATGCATTAGCCCCAGATAGGACCCAGCTTCTTCCTAACAGTGTCCTGTACGCTTAATTTTATGGTCAGTGGAGGCTCTGGCTTTATCTCAGTATCAGATCGCATTGCAAGGACTGCGTTATTAGTAGGCATGTGGTAAACACAAAGTCTCTGGAGTTTATGTTAGGAAGACAAATAATCTGGTGGATTTTGTATGTCCCAGACGGAGTTTCTCCAGGAGCTAAGGCCGATGCTGCAAACCTGACTGACTGAGTATTCTTGCTTTTAGTGTTCACATCCATATGCATTATGGCTGCCCCATGTGTCATACATCCATTTGCGCACGTCCTAAGAAATTAACACTAGACATACACAAATGCCCGGTTAAAAATCAAATATATATCCGGCCAACTAATCAACTCCAAAATGAGTACCCAGTATGTTGTATATAATCTCTGTTACTGAACTGCAAATACAGACGTTGTTATTTCAATTTTCATTTCCTGATTTAGTTTATTTTTGTTTTTGTGGTGATCCTCAGTAAAACCTGGAGCTTTGGACTTTTTAATTCATCTTTAAGTTCAGTTCTTGTGAACTGGATTTGAATGAACTATTTTGAGGTTGTGGAGAAAACAAAACTGACTCTTTACTGAGATTTTTTTTTTTTTACACACTGGTATGATATCGGTGCTCGCTATTGGCTGATACACAAAGTTCAGGTATCAGAATTGGTATCAGGAAGGAAAAGAGAGTCTCAGAACATTTCTAACATTTATCAATGTCTTAATCCTTTTCTATTCTGACGCATGCTTCCTCGGTCTCACCTACACTCAGCTTCAGGACCGGGAAGTATTAGTCAGCCTGCTGGTGGGAGCCAAGTATGGGATGAGTCAGGTCATCAACCACAAGCTCAACGTGATTTCGACTCTGGTGGAGTTCAGCAGCATCAGCCGAGTGGAGTTGCTGTCGGAGTCAGACAAAGTCAGCCTACTGCGCATCTCACTGCACGACATGAGAGTAGGTATGGATGCAAATACGTAGTAATCTAGATATGGAGCTCTATTATTCATTAACATGTAGGCACTTACGTGCTGACACAGATACGAAAAATGGATCTTCACTCACCACACCACATTTGCACCAAAGCTCATTCTAGAGTAAATATAGGTCAGCCATTTCTCTTCCAATACACAAACAGTATACAGCCTAAGGGGTGTGTATGGTAGCTATATAAAGCTAATTCACTGGACTCAAAGGTGACTCTCTCTCCCTCTTTCTCCCACTCCATTGCCTTTTCTCCCTTACCCTTTGGCTTTAATCACTGCCGCTTTACCTTATCTTCTGCTGTGCCCTCCCCCTCTCAGCCATTTGCCTTACTGATGGACTCTCTGGCAGCCAAAGACTTAGGGTGTCTGCTGGGAGGCTACTACAAACTCCTGGTTGATCCCAGTGTCAGTGTCTTCCGTCTGGGGCGCCCAAAAGTGAGGGTGCACCGGATTCCTGCTGAAGAAGGTGTGTGTGGGAGGTTCGCCGTAATAGAGGGCGTGTGCTATGAATCCCTATCAAGTGAGCAAAAGTTGTTTCACTTTTAAATCATCACTTTCTGGCTTTGGCCTTTTGATAGACATTTTTCACATCACATCTTGATTTATATCACCAGCCAGTACGGGTACGGATAGAAAAGCCAGCCATGTTACACCACAAAAATTTAAAATTTATTCTGCTTTAATAATGCACTAACAAATTGTTTTGCAATCTTTGTCTGGTGTTTGTGTATGTTCCTGTTGTTACTAGGTTATGTGTCTCGCTGCTGTAGTGACTCGGATGACTCAACAGATGAGGATGACCCAATGGATTCTCAGAATTACAAACGCCCAGACCCAGCAAGTCAGGACTGGGAAGAGAGGAGGAGAGAGGAGGAAGGAAAGAGGAGAGAGGAAGAAAGAAAAGAGAGAGAGGAACACAAAGGCAAACAGGAAGTGAAGATAATAGTGACAACAGAAGGTAAGGAAAATGAGGGTGAAGAGGAAGGAGGAGCAACAGGAAGTGGTTTGCGTAAATTTAGTATCATGGATGAAGAAATGAACCTGGAGACCACCTGGTACCACACTGACCCGCGGGTCACCAGCAGCTTCTCCAGCTTGTCAAGTGGCTCCCTGAGCGCTGCCCTGGAGGAGAGCAGCACTGCAGCCAAAGCCCCATCTCGACGGGATGCACTCCATGGAACACGCACAAGCGAGGATCTACCGAGCTTGGACGTTCACCACCCCTACCTCCTGGAGCCAAAACGTCACCAAGGGCCTCTGCGACCCACCAACCTCAATTACCGGGGAAATGACAACTCTTGTCTCTGCTTTGCTGAGCTCTCCAAGGCTGATTTCCTTCCTAGCCCACCTGAGGCTACAAGTGATGATGATGATGATGATGATGAGGAGGAGGAGGAAGAACGGGGGGTGGAGGAACTCAGACGCATTTCCAAGATTCCTAGTTCAAGAGATTTGAGACTGATTGACAGCATGCCCTTTGAAAGATCGCCCATTAAAAGAAAGAAAAAGATCCCTCCCAAAGTCCCATTAAGGACGAGTTCCATTCCTGGGCACAAAGCAGGACAGGCTGAGCAGCGCCTCTCCAAGGATGAAGAGAGTTTGTTCCTGACACCTTCACCAAACCCCAAACCAGCTCTGTTTGTCAAAGATGCTGTCTCAGAGTCTGAGGATGAGTTCTTTGATGCACAGGAGAGATTTACTCCCCCAGTTCCTGATCTATCAGGTTTGTTTGCAGCACGTTTGTTATGACTTTGCAGATGGATAATAATCCTAGTCGTGATTTCTGAAGCCAATTTGTCAATGGTGGCATGTTTGGCTTTTTATGTGATGGCAACATGTGACATCAGTAGCTACATTTACATGGACTCAGTGTTAATAGTCAGAATAATAGCCCAATCAGAAACAACAGAACAGTGGATAATAACAAAAGTGGATAATGTTGTTCCCAGGATAAGATTAGGGTCCATCTTGAAAATATGCAGGCAAAACACTTCTTCTTCTTGTTCTGCTGCTATATTTCCAGCAGATTAGAGGCTTCATAGTTTGTGTATATCAAAATTATAGTTATATTGGGATTAATGCTGTGGGACATGGTAAAACATATTTATCAGATCAATGTATTTAGTGTCCATGTAAACAGTCAAGTTGGAATTTCTGATTGAAATGTGATTAAAGGAGGTTGGGGAGGATTTGTGCAAACTCACTGATGTCTTTCTCCTTCTGTCCTTTTCTTTTGATTTGTTTCTGTCTCTCACAGACGCTGAGCTGGCTGACCGACGGAATGCTAATCGGTTGAGTGGAACCTGGAATGGTCTTCCAGGTCTGCCAGGAAAAGAGCCATCCTCCCCCTTGCCAATAAAGCCCAATTATCTAAAATAAAGAAGGAAGTGGAGAAACCTAAAGTACTCCCAAATAAAATTACCAACCAGCAGCCCAGTCCACCAAAGCCACCTCAGAAACCTGAAGTTAAGGTCAAACCACCCTTGGCACCTAAACCTCAGATCCCTCCCAAACCTCAGATCATTCCTCCCAAATCACCCCAGCACGGGAGGTCATATGCCCACTGCAACGGGGATGCCTCTGGACGTCTGTCCTCTGAACTCCTGGAAATGGAGCCAGACACCATGGAGTTCAAGTCTGTCACATCTGGGGCAGGCGGACTTCCTCTTTCATCACCCCTGATCACAGCAGTGCGGTGCAGCAAGCAACCAGCACCCATTGCAACTCCACAAACTGAGGACAAGACAGAGACACAAGAAAACAGCCCAAAACAGAATAAAGATCTGAGAACAGATAAAGAGAATGGAACGCACGTTGTTTCAAATGACAAACCATACACTCCTGATGAAAAGGAAACTTCTAAAGTTGAAGGGAAAAGCAACGGGGCTGCCCTACCCACAAAAAAGCCACCAAACCTACCCAATATCCCTCGCTCGAATTCAGGTACAAAGCTCTCCATTCCCCCTCCTGTGCCCCCAAACCCACTTCTCCGGGTAATTTCCACCCCTTATCACTACCTGCTAGCTCTCCTGTTTCCCCAACAGATCCAAGCAAAGGGATCTTTAAGGAAGGCCTCAGTCCACCGAATGGAATCCTTCCATGGGGTAGCCGCAATGGCAGTGTCCAGTCAGGACCCAGGAGGGTCTCTCTGAGTCATGAAAGCCTGTCACCCAAAAATACAGATGCGCCTCTCACCCTTACCACTTCTCTCACCTCAACCAACTCCAAAGGTGTTGGGGGGCTAGAAAGCAGAGAACCTGGAAGATCTGGATCAGGGTCAGACCTGAGGACCAGCTCTTCCAGCCTGGGAGGCAGACTACCAGCTTCTGCCCTGAGAGGGAAGATTCAGGCTCTGCCTTGGTACATGACCCGTTCCCAGGAGATTTTGGGAACTCTGGACTATCCCTCCACTAGCTCCATCAATGGAGACACATCTGGATTTGGTTCTGGTTTGTCTGTAGCCAGTGGTTTATCGGACTTAAACAAGACCCCTGTCAAGGAAAAAGAGCCTGAGACCTCAAAGTCACCAGGGAAAGGGAACATTTTAGAGGATGGGGCTGAGGTTGTCATAGCCACCATCAAAGAGGCCCAGGAAGTGACCTCACACATGAAAAAGGCCAACGGGACAAATGGCTCCCACCCTAATCTGAGTTTCAAAGAGAATAATGTGCACCGTGGCAGTGTTTCATCTGAGCAGCCTCAGTCACGGTCCCACTCAGCAGTAGGCTTGGGAGGTGTGTCCAACATGCAAATTGGAGGTGACTCACCAACCTCCTCCCTCGCAGATAGCACTCCTCCACAACAACACCGGGAGGCTTGTGGCTGCCGCACTGTTTATGCTAACTGTTTCAGTGGAGAAGCTGAGGATGGTGTCAGCTTTGATGAGGAGCTTACTGTTTACGAGTTCTCCCGCCGCACACGCCCCAAACCTGCCCGACCTGCAACTGTCGCCTCTCCTACAACACCCTCTCCCAACCCCAATATCCTGTCACTGCTTAAGGACAACCCCCGCCCACTCTCCACTTTCTCCACTGCCTCCTCTGAACTCAGTCCCCTAGTTTCACGTCCGGTTTCCCCCACAAACCTCGCTAGGTTGTCCTCTTCGTTCACTTACCAACAAGAATTATGGTGGGCTAAAAGGAGGTTTTGCGTCACTACGCCAAGATATAGACCAACTTCTGCTGGTCTTAGACAGGGGAGCACTGGAACAATACCAACAAATGTCATGTCAAGACTCAAAGCAGGATATCACAGACATAAAAGTAGGGCCTGACCTAAATCATAATGGTACTGAAGCCAGTACGACTCCAGCATCCAGCTCAAATTGTACTGGGACAAACACCGCCGCTATGACAGAGGCTGAAAGAAATCTTCTCCAGGCAGAGGCTAGACGACTGGCATCTGGGTGTCAGCGGGCCACACGTGTTGGTTGGGCTCCTGATGAAGCCTTGCGCTCTTTATCTAACAGCTTCAGTGCCCTGGTTCAGTTGTCAGCAGCCTGCCTGCGAACAAACCCCTGCCCTGGTTGTGACATCTGCCATAACACGAGTCTGGTCCACGATGATGACGATGACAACCAGGAACCCATGGACAAGCTAAAGGAGATAGTGGGTCTGTACCGGGAGTTTGTTGGGGCTGTTGAGACAGCTGGAACTGGGGTTGGGGGTAAGAGTGTGGGCCTCACAGGGTCTGGACAGGGTCAGGGGGAGAGTGACGGTGTGAGGCTACTAGCCAAACGCTGTACTGTGCTCATCTCTTCTGTATTCGCACTCACACAGCTCTTCCGGACACGCACACTAGACACCTCGGACACACCTGGACACGTACCTCTCAACTTTTGACCTGTGAACTTCTACCCACTAATAATCCACTGACTGTAGAGGCG
Organism: Lutjanus argentimaculatus; assembly: GCA_034769285.1. Taxonomy (NCBI): domain Eukaryota; kingdom Metazoa; phylum Chordata; class Actinopteri; order Lutjaniformes; family Lutjanidae; genus Lutjanus; species Lutjanus argentimaculatus. The sequence continues at coordinate 21,206,643 of JAWZSL010000006.1, forward strand.
AGACAAGATGAAACAGCACAGAGTGATATGGTGTGTAACCCCTGTGTTCTTGTACAGTAAGTGCCATGCACACCACAGCACACAAACTTTAACCCCATTACACATAACCACATGGAAAACACATACACCAAACAACTGAACAAAGAGAGAAAACTTCATTGCTTGGCCTCTTCTTGGACGCATATGGACTATGCATTTGTACATATGAATTTTATAATTATCTTATAATTCTCTTATTTTATGATACAATATGTGTATGTATGTAAGGATGGATTACCCATGTATGTATTTATGTATTTATTTTTACAATATTTGCACCATGGTCTGTGATGTGCAGGTCTCTGGTGGAAAAAAAAACTATGGATGTCACTGGAATTTTTATTTTTCCTTCTCTTTGAGACAGTATTATGTTATCTTTTGCTGCTTTAAAGGTTTCTCCACTCCACAAGGTGTAATCTGTAAATTGTCATTTTTCAAGTTTAGTATAACAGTACTGACAAGATACAGAAAATATACTTTATCACACTTGCAAAAAGTTATTAACTGATTTGTTTTATATGTGCAGGGACCGCACCTTTCTAAGGATTTAGTTTTTCAACAATACAGTCACATATTAATGGGATACAAAACTATACCATTACAAAGCAGGGAGAGCACTTTTGACTGTTACAGATTGCACCTTTTTATGAGACACATACCCTTGTGTAAAGTTTTTTCTACCCCTTCCCCGGTCCTGACTGACTCTTGAGTGAATGCTTCTTGGAAATACTCCCATTACCCAAACGTATGCAGTATTATAACATTAATCTAGTTTTCATCCAAAGGACATTACATATATATTTTCTGGGAATGTGTGGGTGAGGCCCAGGGAGCAAAACAGGGGGACCTTATTTATGTAGTTAAAAAAAAAGTTTTTGACTCGGCACAAGGTTGACTGTTAAACTATGTCCAGATGTAGCAAAGATCCAAAGTCTTAAAAAAAAAAACACTGAGCCACAACTGTTCCCCACTACGGTTTCCTCTTTGGGCACACCACCTTATTAACAACATACTGACTGACAGATGGACTGACTGCTGTATGCTGGGGTCAGAAGTGTAGATATACATTTATATCTTTGTGTCCTATTCTGTCTCTACCTTAGTTTATGGCTATGCAAACATAAACTCCCCATCCCCCCACATACTGTATTCTTGTTTTTTTGTGCTAACATTAAAAACAACAATAGCTGCATTATGTTTGTCTGAATATAATGGGTGCTTTCTTTGTTTGGAATGTTGGCCTTTGTCTTGTTTCGGGAAAACTTACTGCATTATGGATTGCAACATTCTGCAAAGTTGCATGGTATTAGCATTTTCTGTCAATATAAAGACTCCTGTCTATACTGATGTCTGTGAATTGTCAGTAAAAGGATTACATTGCTTGATCAGTTTGCTGATGTACAGTGTTCACTAACTAGCTCGTCCATATCACATGATGCCAACTCATTTAATCAGCCATCCGATTTGGAGGATTTACTAGAGCCACCTACGACAACAGAAAGGTAATTAAGCCAAATCAGTCAGCAGTTGCTTATACAAATATGATAAGGGGATTAGCTGAAATAAGGACTGCTTAAGTGTTCAGGGACAGCTGGTGAGGAGATAGGTAATATACTGAATTATATTGAATTTTCCAAATAGATGACTGAAGGAATTGTCAAGGTGGCCATGCTTGGAAAAAAAAATCAGAGCTTCCAGTTGCCATGAAAGTAATGTCCAGTGGCAGTGTCCATCACAGCACTAACATCAAGACATAGTGTATGTCTCAGGAGCATCTCTAGTTGTCCATCAAGCAGGCCCAAACAGGAAGAAGAGCCTGCGTCACATATGTTTTGTTTCTGTATGGTAAAACTGTATCAATCGCATTTCATTTTCAGAGAGGACAGTGTGTTTCTACATGAGCAGTCACTTTTCCATACCCACGTACAATGAAGTCGATGTACCAAGAAATGTATTGTTTGGGAATAAATTACACATTGACCTAAACGATGCTGAACATCTGGGTGTTTGGGTTTTGTCTATAGAACAGTTATGTACTAATTTCATGAGCCAGCTTCCTTGACTATACTGACTAGGACTGCACAATCAGGGTTTCTGCAGGTTACAGTAAGTTAAATTTAAGACTTTTTAAAACCATTATGAATGACACATGACACACTAACTGGGTTTGCTCTGATAAAATCTCACCAGAATGCACAGTTTGCAATTACAATTACATTTTTTTCCCCCAAAACTCTTTTAAAAGTAAGACTAAGGTTAATACAACTTTATTGAAAAAGTAACATTAACTTTGTAATCAATTGATTTGAAGACCTGTCAAATTTATGTTTAAGACATTTTGCTCAGTTTGCTCAGTGCTATATCCTATATCCTATGTTTGATTGGTATAGATCCCAACAAATGTCACATCATCATGATTTTCATAGTGTTTTTTCAGTAAAAATGAAAATTGTGATGCAAAGTGGAGCTTTCCCTATCATGAACCATATTGCAATGGTAATATCTGTCAAAATAATCCCAGTGTTTTGGGGTTTTTTGTCATATTGTGCAGTCCTAATATTGCCTTCTATATGTGCAATTTGTCACTAATTTGAAAAGCCAGTTGGTGTCTAATATGCAAATGCTGGCAAAGAACCTGAAACCTCCAGCACAGAGTGGACTTGACAGTACAGGTAGTGAGAGTTAGCGTTAGCTGTGTCAGCCACCGCAAGTTACAAGCTAACAAACAACACAAACAAAGATGCTAACTGCACTTACCATTCTCATTCATGCACAACAGACTCCTCATCTGAGTCTGGATCTGACTGAGGCTCAAATATATATGGCTGAATCTCTTCAGTCTTTCCTCTAATGCTAACACTATCCAGCTTGATGCTCACTGCTCTTTCACCAGTCAGCCTGGCACAACAGGTGGGGATGCCTCAGAGCCAGATCCAGAATTTCCCATGTAGTAGTAGATGTGCTTCCGGCCCATTTCAATGGTTTTAAAAACTTTTTTTTATGTGGGAAAATCGTGTTAAATAAAATATTAATGATAGCAGAGTATTTTTACATACTTTAAAATGTGTCTGGAGGAGAACTTTAAATGTACCATCCGGGCCTAGCATTAAACCCAGGGGTGAATATTTAAACAGCAGAAAGCATGAAGATTTGAAGATACACCTCAGCAGTCTAAATAGCCTCTAATTTGTACCGTCACTGCACTAATACTGTTAATGAGGATTACTGTGGGATTTCTGTCCCAGCATTGAGTTGGTGTACTTCCACGAAGGCAGTGTTTATCTATTAATGTAGCACACTGAGGTCTTTTCTCTTTCTTTCATGTGGTACTGGGAATGTCTTTAAATTATTTACAAAGAGAGCCGGCAGAGTTAGAGCGGCATTTCTGCTCCTATTATTAAAAGGCATGCTTAAATTATGAATTTGAATGTAAAAATTTAAGATTTAACCTAATATGAGTCAGAGAGACATTTGTGAGGTTGAAAAGAATCGGCAAGAGTCGAGAGGCTTCGTAACCACAGCAGCTCAACCCTGCCTGATCCAAAGTCCCCATGTCAGATTGCCCTTAATCTGATCATTATCTGCAGTCTGACTTCTTGACACAGTAATCTAGAAAGTCGCACTCCGCACCGTTGCACACATACAAAACATGGTCTGACAGAGGCAGTGCAGATAGAGGTGTTGAACTACTCTGTATTTGAGTGTTTGCACCATTCTTCATTATGATTCAACGGCAGTAACAGCTCGACTACAATACATCATTGTAATGGTGATGCTGTTTGTGTGATTGATTACACAAAAGGGATTACGGTGCATGTTTGGGCAAGGGCAGGGCAGATAAATGAGACATGTTAAGTGTTAGTCACAAGGTGGAGTGGCACAGAGGTCATAAGACACACAGAGCCATTAGGTTACATATTATGTAGGTGCCTCCACTGCCTAAGTAAAACATAAATAACTTATGTTGGAAAGATAACATTTTGAAGATTGTTAAAAGATGTTGCTGGGGTACCTGTAAAAAGTACATATAAATAGTAAGCTGGCTAATGTTAGCAAAACACTAGTTAACTATCTAGCTCACGACTGATATAGACTAGCTAGCTAGTTAGCAAGCATATTTCTAACATTGTCTATGAGATGTAACCACTAACAATTAATGTAGATTAACTAGCTAGTAACTAAGACGGACTAACTTAAGACGTGACTATACCTGTCTGCTACAGGTCCCCAAGCAACATCTTTTAACCATTTTCAAAATGTATTCTTTTCAGCATTGATGAGCCTAGCACATTGGGTATCAAAATACAGGAAACATTAAAGTTGATTGAGTTTCCAAAAGGGGCGGGACTTAGGAACAGTCTATTTGTCAGATTTTTTTGGTGAATTAAGCTAAAACAAATTTAACACATTTACCCCCATAAACACCAACTTAAGAGACGTCTTTACTGTCAACACCTTTAATGGATTGATTTGAAACATTTCATTTGGTTGCAATTACTATTTTGACATTTTCATAGTGATTTAGTGACTTGTGCTTCATGGAAAGTGGCAATTATAAACAGCATTATGTAATATAAGCGAGGGTGTCCCACTTCCAAAACTCAATTCAATACAAAGTCTTATTTTCGAAGAAGAAAACCTAGAAAATCCTGAAAAGATCTCATGAAACAGTACAATGAATGGACAGTCAAAATGAAAAGAAATAAGGAAATAGGCCAAGTGATCCATTTACATGGCAGCTTGAGCTTTTTGTGCCACTGAACATTACCCTCTGCCCCTGTCGTCTCTCAGCACCATTACGATTCAGTCTCACTCTCAGTGTCCAAGCAGCATGCCTTTCCTCTTTGGGCTGTCGTACCCAGCGAGAGCTGCTGCGTGGTGACTGCATCTACTCAAGCTTGAAATCTGAGCCCATTATGTCAACAGATGTTACAGACAGAGAGGAGAGCAAGCGTGAGATAAAGATATACAAGAGAGAGCAGCAAGGGGAAAGAAATACATGTATAAAACAAGTAATATTAAAGTTTAGAAAAGGGGGAAAAAATGGAGGAGTTATAGTCAATAAACAAACAATAACCCAAAAGTGAACAAATTCAGTGATGGTGCATAGTCAAAAAAATAATATCAAAAGGTATTTTCCTGAAGATGCAATGTTTTTGTTAAAAATAACATCTTAAACAAAGAGAAACCATTTTCTGTGGGATTATTTGTTGCTTTAGTGTTGCTCTGATAAGAGAATAGGAAAGTGCCTCCGATACAACCTAAAATGCTGATATGGGTAAGTACAGCAGTCTATTCACCAATCCAATAACACATAATTTAGTAACCTTGAAATGGGACTCTGCTACTTCTCAGAATGGCAAAGTTATGTTCCACAGCATTCATTGTGTGTGTTTGTTCGTGTTTTACAAAGCCGTTTAATCTGATCCAGGCCATACAACAATCACTACAATTACATGCACAAAATATTCCAGATTTTGTCCTTATTCCGAAAAAGACAGCATTCCTTCTAGGCTGTTTACATGCAACCGTACACACTCCAATTATGGAAAAGTGTAATGGCTGGAGCCGTCTGAGCCATTTCGCTTCTTTGCGACAAAATAGTCGCAAAGTTCATGGAGCATGCACCCCACCTGCTAAAGTTGTGACCGTGTCCCTGCATGTCACTCCCACCACCCTCCTCACTGCCCCTTTCCTGTCCTAACTTCAGCTGTCCTTTCAGTCAAAGGATAACAAGGCCTCAAAAAATAATTTTATAAAGCAAGTTTTCTACTGGTGGCACAGTTGTTCGACTATGTAAACACAGCCTCCCGTTTTCAATCATTCAGTCACCTTCTTAAAAAAATATTGACAATATTTGCGTAGATCCAAAAGCTTGTTGATATTCTAGTCTTTCACTAAGTTTAAAAAGGGGTGTTTCTCCTTATGACCAGAGATGAGGGCTTTTCTTTCGTGTATGTAACGCACAGAGCCGACTGCACACAGGAAGTCATGTGTTCCAAACTGTGGGAAAAACAACAAATGAGAAGCACATTCTCAGTGTGCCATATGCATGTCCAAAGAATGCTCCTAAAACCAGAATAACACCGGCGTGTCCCACACGTCTTAATCGGAAACTGCTCCATTCAGAATAAGGCATACTTCAGAATATCCAAATGGAATATGCTGTTTACAGACCTGTATAAAAATTCAGAATATTGTCATATTCTGAATAATAGTGGAAAATTAGTGTGCATGTAAACGTAGTCAATAATATCAATCATCAAATCCATACAAGGTTACTAGCATACAGCTGTTAAAAGTTTTTTTTTTTCTTTAACACACTGGTATTGGATATTTACTCGGTACCAGCCGATATGCAAATTTTAGGTGTCAGAATCTGTATTGGAAAGAAAGAAATGGTATCAGAACATTATATCTGTTGCAACATAAGTCTAGATTCAATATAATTTTTCTCCCTTCCAATAAATTATAAAAACAGACAAGATCTGGGTATAACTGTATGTTTTACTGACATATACTATACATCAATGGGCACTTGTCAAAACTCAAATAATACATACACCCTGCCAGTAGCACTTCATAAAATTAACCAAGACAAATACTTCCAGTTCACAAAGATGAATGTGTGAAAGGAGCAACTGTTTAAAATAGCCTACCTGTGTCTGCTCAACAGGATTTCCAAAAACATGTATATCTCTGATTTTGATCATTTTAATCATTTCTGAGGGATAAGCCTTCTGATCTCATCAACATACGGACTGAACGGTAGAACTGATGGAGCATAAAGAGAAATAAAACATTTTACTTGACAATACATCTTGAGCTTTTTCCAAAGATCAAAAGTACAAAAGAGTTTCAGTCAAGTGGCAGAAAACAGCTTTACAGATGAAGTGCTCTTGGTCAAACAATCAGACTGATACCGTCAACAAGACACACCACAGCACACAGCACATATGAAGAAACAGCTTCTCCAACACAACAGTTAACAGTCAAGTAACCTCTGCTAGAAACTGTGGAAAAAAAGCGCTGGAGTCCCCCAGATTTTTGTAGGTAGAGCAAATGAGGGCATTTCAATTGGACCCTGGCACAAGTTTTGTATAGGCTAAAGCGTGCGTCTTGTTTTTAATACTTTGACAACAGTAAATAGTAACAATGGCAGGTGGTTTGTCTCACACTGACTGTTGGCCCCTGTCAGAAGTGCAACTTCAATGCTGTCTTTTCAGTCATGGAAACTCCAGCAACAGTGTCAGACAGCAAGTGCATCGGCTTTACTTTACAATTTCCTTTCTTCTCAATGAACTGGCTCTATCACTCCATACAGGTTTTTCCCTTTACATGCTTTCTCTTCCTCTCTAGATCTCATCTTCAATCCCCTTCTCACATGATCTTCAGCAGCAGCTCGTAGGTGGCGTTGATGATCCCCCAGGAGAGGAGTGAGCGGTGGTAGTTGAGGTGGGCCCCTCTGAAGAGCATGGGCAAACTGCCACCTCTTTCTCTCCACACTGTTAGCAGCACCACCCTACAAGGCTGGAAGGCTCCGCCAACCTGAGACTGAGCCCGGGACTTTACCACATTTAATGGATAGAACATGATACCAAGGGCAGCCCCCAACAACCCTCCACAAACAAAATCATTAACCAAGTGCCCTGCCCGGCTAGTGGCTTCTGGCAGCTGCTCCTTGATGGGCCCACGGAGCCCGAAGAAGAGCACATTGCTAGGGCCATTACGGAGGAGTATGGGCACAAGGCCACGGTAGCATTCTCTGACACCATACTCAGACAGAAGTGTTCGGAAGGTGTGGGCTGTGTTGTTGAAGCGCCCGTGGTGCCGATGGTCTTGTAGGAGAGTCTGCACGCGCTCAAATGGTGTCAGTAAGGCCTCTGTGGTTCCCGCCAATGCTGCAGCAAAGCTCCGGGTGACCAGCTCCGGCACACCGCTGCCACCGACCCGGTCTAGTAAGACTCTAGAGAAGTCCTCATACAGGCCAAACATGATGGCCACTGTAGTGCTTTTCTGGAGCAGCGGGGGCAACAGGCCCCGGTAAAGATTCCTCAGCCCATCTCTCTGGAGCTGCCGCACTGCCTCAGTAGCCAACACACCGTGCAGCTGCTGGCGGAACAGCACCTTCTGGATGGGAAAGGTCACCACGATGTTGGTAAAAGCTGCTATGGAGCCGCAGACATAGTGCTTCCCATGATTGCCCAGCCTGGCACTCAGAGCCCCTGCAGGCAGCAGGGAGCGGCCTCCTTTAGTCAGGGCAGCCTGAGGCTGAGGTGTCCGGGCCGACTCAGAGTCCATGGTGCTAACAGCCATGGGAGGCTCAGTGCTCCACAGCCTGTTCCTCCAGCATCACATCAGCACCGCACTCTTCTGTAAAATATCCACCCTGTAACAAAGAGAGGACTTATTACATATATTTATTCATTTATTCATTACATTTTTTAAATTATTTTTGTTTTTTTGCCTTCATTCATGTGACAGTATGACAGCAAACACAGGGGTGTGAAACAGTGATGACATGATGTCACAAAGATCACAATCTGCATTGAAAATGTGGACATAGTACACACATACTTACCTACATTTTGGAAAAGAACAAATGGGATTCAACTGGAGTCCAATTTACACAACATAGCAATGTTTGAATGTCGAAAAACACTGACAAAGATATATTCCTTCGACTAATACTTATTGATACTTTTGTTGATACTACTCACCATAATGTGGTACAAAAAAGATATGACATGACAAGATGTTAAAAGATTCAAAAGTTAATTCATTACTTATTTGTAGAAATAAAAAGTTAAATTGTTTTCCTTGTTACTGCATTTAGCTGCATTTTCAACAAATGTTTTGCCCTGGCAGCTACTTATGGAGCATTATATTACCAATGGCAGTATATTTCGTTCAGGAGCTAATTGATATTTCAGTACCAACTAGTCAGGAATTGGCACCAGCTTAATACCAGTTCTCCCTACCCATCCATAATTCTGGGTGACAACAAATATGGGGATTACTGGATATCTTTGTACAACTGTTTAATTAATTAATTAATTAATTAATTTGTATTACATCATTTGAGCTATTAGCTCAAAATTGTATTATTCCATATTAATAATTCATAAAAAATCACAATATGGAATCTGGATTGACACAAGGATCAGTGACGTAAGTCTGACATCCGATGAGGGAACTATATCAGTGTCAGCAGCCGATGGATCAGACCCACCCCAACCCCAATAGAAACCAAAACAAAAAATCTAATATGGCAAGTAGTTTATGAAATATCAAATATGCAAAAAACTGCAGTCTGTAAAAATTAATGTGGCACAATGTCTCTTTGAATATCTTGCATTATGTGTGTGATACAAATCATTTGCAAAAATAGTCTCAATAATATGCAATATATTGGTCAAGGTCCAGATTAAATGGCCAGTACATGCCTCATGTTGGCATAAAGAGACTGAACTGTTTAACCTCAGCTACCAGCCCTGAACTTGTGCAGCCAGGCTGCCCCAACTGGCCAGTGATAACGGTTATTACACAACTTAACGGACTGATATGGTTATGGGGGAAGAAAGCATAACTGTGAGCAGCAGAAGACATTAGGTCTGTTCATTTAATGTGCATTACAAAGCACCATGTATTCTACCTCATCATAAAGCGTTAAATGTAGTTTTACTTTTTTTTTGAAGAAGTAGGCCTACTAAAGAAGCTAGTGGTACACCCTACCACATATACTAGCTGGAACAAATCTGGTCAAATCAAAGCAAGGTCATACCAAAGTTAAAAATAAAAGTATAAATAGCTTTAATACATTAAACAAGCTGTCTAGGAGTTGTCTAAATATAGGCCAAGGAGTACATACAGTGGTGTCAAAGCTGTGAGGTCATTAGAGGTCATAGTACGTCAACCAAAATATCACTGCAGAAATCCTTACACACAGTTTTAGGTCAGTATGACAAACCAGACTGCCACATGGCTGCTGACGTGTTAGGGCCTGTGATGGGATTTAAACTTAAGTAAAATTAAACTATAATAATAAATAAAATATTGTAATGTTATAATTTTAATTTCTCAGCAGCAACTACTATACATAGAGATGTTTGATTACCTAGATTGTAATAATTATGTAGATATAACTTAGCAGAGAGAATGAATTACTTTACTTTGCATAACTGAGTATACTTGACTGCTGATGCTTCTGTACTTTCATTTTGCTATGTCATATTTGAATCCAGGAAACAAGTATTTTTCCATTATGGAAAAATAAATAAACGTTAAAAATAAAAATGAGCATAAAATCAATCACATTATAACGATGGTTTTACCGAATTAACGAATTTGAGTTGAGAAGAATAAAACTATTACGTAACGATTTTCCATAACTAAATCTTTGGCGAACACGCCCTCTGTGCTTCCTTTGAACTCACTATCTTGTCGTGTCATGCCTGGTGTCCTGGTATGCTGTCAGTCAGCAGGGTTGAGTACAAACATAAAGGCTTAAAATAAAGTTAACAGTTATTGCAACAAGTGCTCTATGCAATTTAAATGACTGCATTAACAACCAGCTAAAATATCAACAAATCACCGAGGGGCTAGCATGCTTAACGTTAGCTCAGCGGCTAGACACCCATATGCTGAGGCTGGTTAGCCGACTTAGCTAGCTCAACAGTGCTAATGACTGGGCCTCCTTGGTTTATGCCAGAAACAGTCAGTGCGATTTTTGTTTAATGTAAAAAGAGGAAGAGTTGGCACAAGAACGGGTCCGATATAATGTTAATGTCTGCATGCTACAGCAAAACATCTGACTGCCTAGCATGCTAAGTGGCTAGCATAATCAGAGTCGAAACGGACGAGCCCTGACAGATGATTGGTCGGAGACTTCGTTGACAGTAACATAACTGAATGTCAAGAGGGAAAAGAGCGTCTCGCAGTTTTGATCATAAATTAGTCTTTACCTGCCGTGTACACCAGTCGCTGTCCTGTGCCTGGACAGGCAGAGTGCAGTTATTCGCAGGGGAATTGGGACACAACAGTGGTCGTGTCTGGTCTGCAGCCCCAGCAGAAGCAGGTGACAGAAGAAGTGCGTCTGTAGCGCATGCGCACTACTGCAGATGCGTAAATTACATGGATGGGGCAACGGCTGATTTCAGAGAGCGTCTTTCACATTTGCACGCTTAGTTAATTGTATTGTAAGATGTAACTGGTGGATAGTTTGCTTTACCACGTTGAGTAAAAAGCTAAAATTAACTATTTTTTTCGCGTTGTTTTGGTACCTGGCAGTGCTTGACCGTTGGTCGTAAAGCAGGATGGAGCGTCATTTTTTACGACAACGGCGTGACGTCGTTATCGTCACGTTAGAGAATGTGTCGGTAAATAAAGGTTTAGCTTGCTTTGCCCGGTAATTTCTAAATGATTTTTAGTTGTCCTTCTTTTTTTCTTAACATGCATGACTGTTCTGTGTATATAAGGCAGTTTAGTGATAGAGCATGGCCTGGTGAACAACTCTAGCAAAGATGTTAATTAAAAAGTCACATAGCTACCGCTGTCTAGCTATGCGTTGCTAGCTGGATTAGCTTACATTTTGCACACAACAGTTCTCTTTAGTTACAGACTGCAAATTTGTCCGCCGAGACTTGTGTGCTAAGAGAGCTGTATGCGTTAAACTGCAGCCTGAACTGTGTGCGGGGTTAGTTTGATTCGTGCAGCTAAAAATGTCAGCGCAAAAAGACTGCGAGTTTTTGGTGAAAAGAGCCCGGGAGCTGGTGTCGATGATCCCTGTGCTGCCAAAGCCTGGCTCATAACTGCCAGAACACTTTACCCTGCAGACTTCAACATACAGGTAACAATAAGACATGTGCATCAGATACGCATTGTTTAACCACCGGATTAATGTGGAATTTCTCAACATTTATTTAGTCAAGCACGGTAAAGTGTTTGAAATGTGTGGATCGTCTGTTATGAGTCCATTGTTAAAATTTGGCTGACACGTTTTCACAGTATGAAATGTACATCATTGAACGCAATGCAGAGAGGACAGCTTCGGCAGGGAGACTCCTGTATGACATGTGAGTTACAGTGTACTGTCTCTATGTACTGATGTTAATGTCAAGTGCCTTTTGCTGAGTCTGCCCTCAGGGCTGGGCAACATGGACAATATCAAATATCACAATATATTTGTTTTTTACTGATTACTTAGATATCAATATTGCAACAATATTGTAAGGATGACCATGGCTGCTCTCACAAAATGTAAAGACAGTGTTTTTTTTTTTTTAAATAAATAGTCATCAGTAATGTGGATGTAATGACTAAGAAGGTAAAGGCAAATAATAGAAGACAATTTGATGAGTTCAGGACGTGACATTACTTTACCGTAATGCACCCCTTTAAAACCAGGAAATCGCAACAATTATGCCATATCACGATGAAACAATATCCAATTTCTAAGACAGTCAGAGCTGCTACGATCAATTGATTAGTTGGCAACTCTTAATTTAATCACTTATCAGTTTGAGTAATTTTTTAAAGAAGAAAGTAAAAATTCTAAGATTCCAACTTCTTAAATATGATTTTTTCTTTCTTTCTTTTTTTCTATGACTGAATATCTTTGGGTTGTGGAAAAAATTTCTGACATTTCATAGACCTAGAATCCAATCAATTATTTGACAAAATAATCAAAAAATTAATTGACAGTGAAAATAATCATTAGTTGCAGCCCTAAAGACGATATTTAGTCTCATACCTCAATATCAATATATTGCCAATATATTTACCAGCGTTATCTGAGCTAACAGTTGCCAATGTTCGCCCTTTAGGTTTATAAACTTTCCAGATCAGCCAATGGTTTGGCGGGAGATCAGTGTTATCACAGCTGCCCTGCGCAGTGACTCTCAGGACAAACATGCACAGTTTCTACGAGGTGAGTGGAGTTTAATCGCCTTGTTAGTATACAGGCCATGTGATTATACATTACAACATCCCAACTGTTAGAGTGTTATTGTTTGGAAACCTGAATGATGTTTTCCTGTGTGTCTGTGTGTGTGTGCACGCTTATCTCTCCCAGGGCTTTTTGAGACTCTGCCTGGCCGTGTGCAGTGTGAGATGCTACTGAAAGCCACAGAGCAGTGTTTCAACACTGTGGAGAAGGCAGAGATGCTGCTTCTTCTTCTTAAGCGCTTTCCAGACTCTGTGGTCCAACACGGGGTACATGATGATAACATAACACTTGTGTGCTGACATATGCAAAACATATGATATGATTTACATACACAACAGTCACTGATAACATTTTGCTTCATGTTCAGGTCAATCTAGGAGAAACATTGTTGGAGGCGGAGGCTTCAGAGAATGTGGAGACTCCTGTCAACTGCTTCAGAAAACTTTTTGGTGAGTCAAACATTAAGACTTGCTTTTCATTCAGCTGCAAAACCCACTTGCTTTATGCAATGACTTTTACGCTAATTCTTTCTTATTACTACAGTGTGTGATGTCCTTCCTTTGGTCATAAACAACATGGACATGCGCTTGCCGGCCAGCCTGATGCAGAAGTACATGCTGAAAGCAGCTGAATTCTACATCGGCTATGTTACCCGTGGACCTTCACCTGATGTACAGATACAGGGTAGAACTGTTGATGTTGTTCTTTCCAGTATGATTACCTTAAACCTCAAGATTTTTTTTGCTGTGCACATGGTTCTATCTCCAGTTTTTTTCTGTGTGACATTTTTTTTGTTCCTCTGATTCTTTGCTTAAGGGTCTCAAGAAGGTGGGTCTCTGAAGTCACCCACCGTGTCCCGTGGCTCCCAGCGTTATGTGATTGACGGCCTGTCAGAAAAGTCATCAGTAGTTGCAGAACCTTGGGAGAGACTGTTGGATATCCTCGCTGTGGTCGGAGCACGCTGCGAGTGGCAGGGAGACAAGGGACAGAGGTATCTGTCTGTGTCTGTCTGTCAATCAGCCAGTACTATTTTTCAGGCTTGTTTTGTATTCAGGTGGTACACCAGGCTTAAATTAATGCATACTAATACAACAGCCCTGCAATAAATCCTACATTCTGGAAGATAATAATGTTCAGTAATTTTATGGGTTTTTGTTTACTTGTTATTTTGAGAGGTTGTTCTAATATTTAGTCTACTCTCAATGATACAAATGGATGAATAGATTTAGATTTGAATAGATTTTGCTGTCAGTCCATGTAAGAGACAGATACACCCCACAAGAGTCAGAATAGATCAGGATGAAATGTAAATTCAACGCATCACATATGTTTTCAGTACAGTACATACAAAGCAGATTGGAATATAGTAGTGTGCAAAGGTACAAATTTGCTTGGACCACATGTAATACATAATAGCCAGTAGGGATGAAACAATTGCTGTTTTCACAAAAAAAAAAAAAAAAACAGTAAAATTTCTGTTGATTAGTATTATCGTTTCAAATTTTAGTTATCAGTAAAACTGTTTGATTACTGCACTGTGAAAAACTCATGGTAAATATTGTCTAGCATCTAGTGTTGTCAAAAATATTGAATTATGGATACAGAATATCTGAAATACTTCAAACACTCATTTTTTGCACTATTATAAATATATGTGCAAACTCCATCATGTGTTAAGATGTTTATAAAAGTAAGAGGCACAGGGAAAGAGATGGTTTTAGATCACTTATATCCCTTGCAAAACCTTCAGATGTTATATACACCTATACTATACATGTGTAGCATTGACCATTTGAAGGTGAGTATAAATGTTTTTAAGATGGGATGTTTGTTTATTTGTGTGTGTCTTGTGCTCCAGGAGTTATGTGGACATGCTGCAGAGGGTGAAGGAGCTGTGTCGCTACCTGCCTGGTCTGGAAGGAGACACAAGGTCCCGCTGCTGCAGTCAAGTCGTCATCTGTGCTGCACTCGTTCCTCTTCCGCAGCGCCTTCCTCTATGTCTCAGCTGTACAGCCTGCACTGTTCCAGGGTCAGCCTCTGTCTTTGAATCAGTTCACGCTAGTTCTTCATGATACACATCTCTGTTGCCTTGTCAATGGAAGGTTAAACGATGAAATGATTTGTGTATGTTTTGCAGGTGTGAATGCGTTGAGTTCGGGGCCATGGATCCTTGTAGAGGATCTGAGCTCGGTGTATAATGATGTGGAGGTGGAAAGAGGAGCACTGAAACACACACATAAGAAACGCAAACTGGCAGATGGGAGAGAGAAGACGATGGTAAGGACAGATCAGAAATCATTTAGATTTTTCTACCTGATTTTTGTGAGAGATAAGGAAGACTGACAGATTTTTTTTCAGAGTGCAAAGTTGGTTTATATGTGTTCTGAAATTGTTTTTAGTATGAGACCATTGTGTGTTTTCATTGTTTCTGCTTTTTTGTGATCAATTATTAAATGCTTTATATGAAGGATCTGCCTATATATTACTTGTTATGTGTGTGTCATTGTAGAGCTCAGATGATGAGGAAGGGTTGGGAAAAGGTCGTGGTCGACACATTTTAGTGAACAAGACTGAGATGCCCAGCTGGTCAGAGACTCTGGACAGCTTCCGCACAGCGAGGGAAAGCTGGGACCTTCTTCACTCCCATGACGGCCTGGAAACTGGTAAAAAAAAAACAAAAAAAACTCTTCTGTTCATGTGTTTTCTGGATCCAGACAGGATCCAGTCACTCAGACACAATATCATGAATTGGCAGCTCTTAAAGCTGTAGATGTATTTTTATGGCTTTTAAAACATTTCTTCATACACATTTCTTGAATTCTCTTTAAGGAGGGATAAGAGGGAAAAGTCTTCACTATTTCAGTGTTTTTCTAACATCACATTTTACAGAGTTTAAGAAGATCTGCGCCTCCTGGAAGACAGACAGCTGGCTGTGGTTCAGAATATTCCTCACTGACATGATCATATACCAGGCAAGAAACTGGTTTTCGTTACCTGTTTGTCACTTGCTTCCCTTTTATCTGTGGTCTGTATTTTATCATTACATGCTGGATGAAATTAATCTCAATCAGTTCGCCCAGAAGCAGATATTGAATATCACCAAGCTTGCGTTTTATTGTCTCAGAAATATATTCTTTGTGTCAGACTCTGAAAAGCTGCTTTGTACTTTTATTTCCAGTAGACCAGATCACTGTAGTGTACTTTTTGCTGGATTGATAAACCAGGTATTAAATAAACTCCAGCTTATTCAAAATGCTGCAACCAGAGTATTAACTATTAACAAAAAAAAGGACTGAAAACGTATCTTTTTTTTGCAAGCTTTGACTTAGGCTTTAAGTGTGTGGTTAATAGGTGAAACTTTTATTTTAGGATCAGTATTACTGTTATTCCCTTTTTAATAACAATAATAACATCTTATCTTATTCCCTTTTTTATCTTATGTGTCTTTATATATGTATTATGTTCTTATATTATAGTTCTTATTTGTTTTTATCATGTATGATCTTTGCCTATTGCATTTTATTCTGAAACACATTGAGCCGAAATTTGAAATATAAATAAACATGGCTTGGGGGAATGTAGTAATTGCAGAGCAGCAAACAAAGAGGACATTTCAATACTTATATATTCATTTATACAGTATTTAAAGAATGGGGCAAGTAGAGGTTATGAAACATAGATATTTATAAATATTAATACATATTTCTCTGTGCCTCCTGAGTGGTCTGTAACTATATGCTGATTTTGTGTATGTGTTTGTGTCTCCAGGGACAGTACCGTAAGGCTCTCTCCAGCCTGTACCAGATGGCTGCAGTGCAGCAGCCTCAGCCTGGGCAGCAGAGCCCCTCAGGTCAGGCCAGTCTGGAGCACCACAGGGCCCTCATACAGCAGGCCTCCTGCCACTACGCACTTGGAGAGTACAGGGTACAATCATGTGCCACACACACACTAGCTGGTACATGTCAAGAGACATACAAACGACATTGCATGTCTTGTCATTTTTCCATCCATTCTTTCCGTTTTCCATGTTCTGAATGCACAGCTGGCTCAGAATGTTTTGTATTACACAGTTGTATTGAGCACTGATTGCAGTCCCTCTCTTTGCATCAAATTGAAATTTATGGTCCATATAGTCTCTGTTATTCTGTAGACGTCTGTTGTTATAAAGTTGTCCATGCAGATGTCTTCAGTATATTGCATATATACAGTATATGTAGATGATTGTTTTACTTTAAAAATTCCCCAGAAGTGAAGCTTTAACACCAACTGTCCTGCAGGTGGAGCTGTATTCAACATAAATTTTAGTGGCACACAACTGCAGCAGAGTTCAAATTTATAATATAATGCTGACATGGCTAAATATACTTACCAGTTTAACCACTCTGACTAACTGATATGTAACTACTTTGAACCAAAGCTTTAATCAAACATTTATAACAGATTTTGAACATGCAAAGCTTTATCATGTAGCATTATTTGACATACATATTTAAATTATCTATTAACTTGTGTTTCCATGGAAAACATGTACTTACAACAGGATTAAAAGAATTATGATAAAATAAGTGCAGATAATTTATTTTATTTAAAATTTAAGCCATGTCCTATTTACACGTGTTGCATGTATTGTGCTGTATCTGTTTATTTAGATGGCCTGTGAGAAGCTGCTTGATGTCGTAGGCGGGCTGGTGCCCCCGAACCAAGAACCAACAAAGGCCCCAGAGGATCAGGGTAGAGTCAAGACCAAAACGAGGAAAGGTAAAATCACCTCCTGCTTTTGTAAAACAACGGTCAGTCATGGATTCAAGGATTCAAGGATATTTATTATCATTATGCAACACAGGGTTGTAAAATGACATTAGAGTTATAATCCTTAATAATACACAGAAAATACAATGCAGATGATTAATTAAATTTAAAATGGAACAAAATAAATACTTACATACAGGTAGGCACCCAGGAAATATTTCTCTCTTACATTTTTTAAATTTGCATCAGTTTGAATATCAACAGCAGCAACAAGATGGTGATGATAATGTGGTCAATATCTTTACATTAGAAGTTCAACATGGGAAAACATTGAGAAACATTGTCCATCAGCTGTGACTGTGTTGAAGCACAAAACATCAACGATGTAAAAACACAGATGCTGTGTGTCAATTCGTGTTCTTCTGTTCTTAACACTTCCTGTTTTGACTGTGCATGCGTTCGCATTGACATTTACAGCAAAGTGAAGTGTACTGCGAGTATGTGCATGTTATACTCAAAATGATCAGAAAGTTGAGTGTGGAATGCTGGACGCTTCGATGGCAACTTCAATGGTTGCTATTGAGGGTGAGTAGTGTCTATGAAGTGGAGGAGGTGGGGCTACTAAACTTGTGTACCTGGCCGCCCAGGCAGCCGAGGAAGCATCCACAGTGATTACAGTGGCTGTGGTGAACTCTGAATTATACAGATTTAAGTCATGCACGCATTTTTATCAAGAAGTACCAATATACTGTTGTCAGGTTGAGGCCGCCAATATGTTTAATATAAATCAACATTTTGGTGCGTTTTCAGTCGGTAAGAGAAGGGAGGGCCAGCCCGTCATCAGTGGAGATTTTGGCATATTTTTAACCCCTGGAGAAACTGAGTGCAAACAAAAGCAAATAAAATTAAAAGGACTATCGTGTTGAATGAGGTGAAATTTAACTTAAATGAATAAACAAGCTGAATGTATTTCTGTCATAGGTGATGCTGTATCCTGTTTGTACCTAGCAACGTCAGTTTGTATCGCCGTATGTGAATCGCTGAGCAACTGCTGTCTGTAACCTAGTAACCACTGCCTGTTGCCAAAGAACCACTGTTTGTTTCCCATCAACCACTTTCAGCTGCCAAGCAACCACTGTCCATTGCCTAGTTCCCTGCAAAGTTCCCTTTGCTGTAATAAAAACCACTTAAAACTACTGTTGTCCCTTGATACAGAAATTAAATAACATTCTCTAATGACTCTTTTTTTTATATCTAGGTAATGACCTTAGATTGCTCCCCTGCACCAGCAAAGCTGTGTTACCCTTCTGTCTCCAGCTGATGTTGGCCTGCTTCAAGGTAATTTAACTAGTTGAAGGGACAGATTACCGCCAAATCAAAAATACAGACTTTTTCTCTGGCCTGGAGTGCTTTTTATCCATATAGATTGTTTTGGTGTGAGTTGCTGAGTTTTCTTACTCTCTAATATAATGGAACTAGATGGTGGTTGTAGTTCAGTAGAAAGAAAATTTGTCCTACACCAAACTGTTGATTATATTGAGTAACCTTGTCATGATTTATGGAAAGAGACATTGCTTTTGAGTTTTTCAAATGCATTTGTTGGCACTTTGAGCACCACAAGCCAAGCGTCATCAAGTTCCATTGTATACGAGACAAGGCAGACATCTCTACAGCCGATGTCTCTAAAACGTGGCAACACACACCAAAACCATCTAGCTGGATAGCACTACATGAAAGAGGAAAGATGTGTTTTTGAATTTGTCCCTTTAAGTCGGTATAAATGCATGAAATTTAGACTTGTAATATTAAACCTTGTATAACCCACTTTCTGTTTTTGTCATTGTGTCCAATCAGCTGCGTGCCTTCACAGACAGCCGTGACGACCTGTCCCTCGGCCACGTAGTGGTGCTCCTGCAGCACGACTGGCCACAGGGTGAGATGCTGTTTTTGAAGGCAGTGGATAAGATCTGTCAACAAGGCAGTTTCCAGTATGAGAACTTCTTCAACTATGTCACCAGTATCCTTTTTTTTTACCACTCACAACAACAATAGAGCCTGATGAGAATGGATTAGAAAATACATACCTGTCAACCCATCCATTTTCCCGTGATTCTCCAGTATTTCACCCTTCTCTCCAGCTGTCCTCCCATTTGAATACTTTCCTGTAAATTTCCCCCATTTTTGACCTTTGAAAAAAACAAGTAGGCATAGCCCTATTTGATATGTTTGCTACATTCTCTTCTGATAAAGCAGATGACAGCATGTAGGCTTACCCGTACTTAGTAAACCCCAATCGGTCAACCTGTAGTATCAGCTGATATATATGTTTTCTGATATGCACTAATATGAAAACCTTTTCACAGAACATATAATACAGAAAACATTGCTTGAGGTTATTTAGACTTAGTACTATGGGGAACAAGAAGAGCTCCCCTGCAGATATAAATAATGAGAAGCTGCTTCTTGTTTTACAACTTCCCCAAAATTGACTGGCAGTATTAAAATAGTCAGCAATTAACTGCTCAACTCAACTCAGCTTTATTTATATAGCACCTTTCATACAAACATGCAGCCCAAAGTGCTTCACACAGCAAAATTAAAACAACAGATAGGAAACAATTAAAAACAAGCAAAGAATGATAAAGGATAATCTGTGATTTTTTTCCCCACTGAAATCGGTATCAGTTTTAAAAATCTCATATCGTTCAGGCTCTAGAACTTATGAAGAGCAGCTTTGGTCAAAGTCATGCTTTGTGTAAAATATGTCACTCGGATCAATATCCCACAGTGATGTGAGCCAGCATAACAAATCTGCCATGGCTCTGTTTATTGTGATATTTGATAAATATTACAATATCATGGTATGTTCTGTGACATTGTATGCCCAAATAAGACAGAAAAAAACAGGACAATTAGGACAATTTAGAGAAAACAACATACCCAAGAAAAAAGGAAAAGAAAAAAAATCTAAATAAATAAATTAAAAAAAAAAATTAAATTTCTCTTGACTGTGGTTAAGAAGGGGATTCCATACTTATCATACCAATGTCGAGAGGTATGCAAATACAATAATAGCTACTTCGTGGTTACTTTGTCTTTGTTCTCTTGTCTTGGATGTTGGTTTCCATACGCTCATGATTTTTGTCAGACATCGACATGCTGGAGGAGTTTGCGTACCTGCGTACTCCAGAGGGAGGGAGGATTCAACTGGAGCTGCTGCCCAATCAGGGAATGCTGATCAAGTAAGCACCTCACATTCAGACACTTTTCAGTTGGCATCGTGACTCTGCACACTCCCGTTCTGTTGCTGTTTTCAAAGAGAACAGTGCTATTGATTGATGATCTAAGTAGACATGGCCTGTGGGGAAAACTGTACTTTGAACTGAAAATGCTGTTAACGGAGCGGGCATTACAAACAGAAGGGGTTTATGATTAAAACAAAGCTTCTATCAAACTCCTTCATTCATTGCTGTAGACGTAAAGACACTTGAATGCACCCTCACTGACTCAGAGTTGTTGAATGTTGCTGTCCCTCAGGAACCCTAGTCCCGCTCTGGGGGTGGAGTTAAATACCCTACTGCTACAAGGGGTGCAGACGATGGACAGGTACCCCAGGCCCCTCCTCCCACAGTCCCATCCCTCCCCCCACACCAGTCACGCTTCCTTCATTCCCAACTTCAAGGCTTGTCATTCCCCCCAAGTTTTGATTTGGGCCTGTCATTTTACATCAAGAGTTAGTCGTTCTTTGATTTCCTGTCGTTTGGCGTTTGTTTCTTTGAGCCATCGCTCGTCTTTCTGTGGTCATCACTGTCGTTGTTGTTATTTGAGGATGATGTTGGTCTTGTCGTGCAGTCAATTTAGTTGTTTGCCTTTTCATAAACACTTGATCTCATTTCATTTGTGGACACGTTTTATGTGGTTTTTATTTATGATGATTAAACTTTTATTGTGTAATCCTGGCTGATTTGTGCAAGTTAAAAGTAACATGCTGCCTCCATGATTTTGTCTTTACTGTCTGTTTATGACAAATCATCTCACAGTAATACATTTCTGACCATATGTATGTTTGTGCTCATTTCTTGTCCTTTTATTCTTTCAGACACCACACAGTGACTCGTGGAATCACCAAAGGAGTGAAGGAAGATTTCCGTCTGGCCATGGAGAGGCAGGTGTCGCGCTGTGGAGAGAATCTGTTCAGCGTGCTTCACCGTTTCTGCATCAACGAGAAAATCATCATCATCCAGTCTCTTCCTTGACATCTGGCCCGTGACTTTTTTGAACCTTTTCATAGCTGATACACAGTTTTAATGCAGCTGGACTGACTTTATGAACCAATCAGCTGTTTCCCAACACGGGACGTGTCTGTCTCTTTTATCTTCTTCATCTATCAATTCTGAAAGAATAAGCCTTAAAATGGATCTCTCTTTTCCGAGAGTAGGAGAGAATACTGGTTTTCTGAATATACTGTGCTCATGGTAATGTGTGTAGTTTTCTTCCTTACTGGTGTTAACCACAACATCTGCTCGACTGCATTTGAAGTGGTTCAATCATATTGTGACATTTTGTGGGAGTCAGTACAGACAAAAGAATGAAGTGAATTTTTGATATTTTGGGAAAAATTTATTGTTTTTGTTACAAACTTAATGAAATTGTTAGTTTATATAAATGTTTCCATTAAATGTGATTTAAAGAAGTTCTGTTATATGATTTATTACAAGAGCAATCAGTGCATGTTCAGCTCATAGTACAAGATTAAAAATTAGAATCTGTAGCTTGTGTGTTAAAGAAAGAAGACTAGAAACTGTACACACTTCACTTTCACTCAGTCTCTCCACATTTTTACTCCTCTGGCGTTCCCTGTTCTCCTTCCTGTCTCATTCACACTTCCTCTTTCCACTTCCTTTTCATGGTTAAAGAGGTAAGTTCAGATTTTTTTGAGGTGTGGTTATGAGTTGCTTATCCATAGTCACTTTATTACCTACAATTGTTGGTGTCTGCATCTTAGACATCTAATACATAGACCACTTCGGGCCATTGCTGTGATACATCAACATCACTACCATGTTGGTCCAGACAAGACTGTCCTGTGAACAAATACATCTGTGTTTTTTCTGGATAAAAAGCACTATAATGTTACATTTCTCAAATAAATTTTAGTGACTCAATGTTAGATTTAAGGTTTTATTATCTACATGGATGGAAAAAAAGCATTTTTTTTCTAACTTACTACATAAATCATGAATCTGTTGACAAGTGTAGATGTTATAGTGTGTTTCTGGCCAGCCAGTCGCCAATTCAGCATCTGAGTGTACCCTTTACCTTGATGTCATACATTTCCAATGGAAAACCGCCATTATCACTTGCTCCAAAGCTCCAGGTATCGGGCTCCTTTGGCAAAAACCTTGCAGTACATGGGAGTTGCTGGTCTACTACTGCCTTGATCTGTTTGTCACCTTGGTGAATCTGAACTAACCCTTTAAAACACTAAAGTCACACATTAACACAAACAAGCTTTGGAGAGAATGATATGTGTCTTATATAACTTTGGTTTCCCATCGGAAATGGCTGTCTGATGGCAAGGTAAAGCGGGGAAAATATTCTAAATATAGCACACACTTAAACTGATACTAACTTAGATGGGCCCTTTGTTAGGTGGTTAAAACATGTTGCTGCTGACCCTGTCCATAGCAGTTAATTGTTGAACTTGCTGCTTCTCTGAACTGGGGGCATGCCAACTGCCATCTACTGGAGGTAATACACTGACTATGGTTAAGTACCTCATACAATACCACCTCAAAAAATATCTATCTAAGTCTGCCTTCCACAGTCACTCCTCTATTTCTGTGACTGGTGCATATGGCAGGTCCGCCTGTAGGGCAGCTCTGAGATTAGCCCAGAACAGCCTGTGCTTGGCCCTGTCCTGAGGCCACTCCAGGTACGTATGTCGGCCCATCATGGACTTCAGCTGGTAGTATTTGTCTGGAATCAGGTATTGAGGAAGAGGCTCAAGCAGCACCAGCACAACGCTGTCCGATCCCTGAGAAAGGCGTTGGTGGCTGGCAAAGTACAGCTCATAATGGCACCACTCGCTCTTGACGAAGTGACCAGAGAGCACAAACACGGAGCGTCGGCTTTTTTCCACACAGTTGATGATGTTCTTAATGATCGTGTCACCTGGCACAAAGTGTCTCTCATGATGGCAGATTCGGAGCCCTCCTCCTTCGAGGTTGGGGAAGAGGGAATTGTGCACCCAATCTGCGTCATGCTGGCTGTAAGACACAAAAGCATGAAATTCAACACCCACCAGATCTTCAGGTCGGACTTGTCGTGTTCTGGCCCGATGTTTGGCTCTTGTCCACTGCCAGATCATGCCCATGTACCAGGGGATATCCAAACGATGGCACAGGATTAGAACTACAACAATCATCACTGCTGCTGGGCACAAGATGGTGGCAGCAAGAAGGCCAACATCACAGGAGACCTCGAGGATACTGATCTCGCGCAAAGTGGAGTTTCTGTCAGCTTCTGGGTAGCTGCAGTAATAGTCCAATGGCCAGCTCAATAATTGAATTTGTGTGTGAGTTTTCTTTTCAGACTTGATGCCAAGACTGATGAAACTCCTCAGAGCACAGGTGCAGGTGAAGGGGTTGTTGCTGACGTCCAGGGTTCTCAGTTTGGGGCAGCTCTCCAGCTTGTACACGCTTGGAGCATGGAGGGAATTTGTCTTGAGCAGAAGCTCATTCAGTATGGGGAAACCGTTACATACTGGCAGGTCCCGCAGCCTGTTCTCATTTAGATTCAGAGATGAGAGGTTTTCCAGTTTTAAGATGGAAGATGGTACCACAGACACCTGGTTATTCTGGAGGTCCAGTGTCTCTATTCCAGTTGGAAGACACTTAAAAACTGTATCCGTCAGACCATTAGAAGACAGAGTCATATTGGTAATGTCTGGTGGCCAGAGACATTCTTTGACACCATCATAAACCAGCAAGTTGAGGCTGAGGTCCAGATGTTGCAGGGATTTCATGTGTTGCATGCGTTTGCTCAACAGCTGAAGGTTCTTAAGATTGTTGCCTACCAGAATCAGTTTCTTCACATTAGCCAGATTCTCACATTCGACAATTGTTTGACCCTGCACGCTGGAGAAGATGGAGTCAGACAGAGCACAAGAGGAGAAGTCCAGCTGCTGGATACGACTCTGCAACTTTGGGCATGTCATGTGTATGATTGAAGTCTCAATGATTGCTAAACTCTCCACCGGCAAATTGATGAAAAAGTTGTACACAGCCTCCTGTGAAAAGAAGAAAGACGTCACCACTGCCCTTATGGCTGTGAAGGACTTCAATTTAGATTTTTGGACCACTTCAGTGTCTTTGTAAGGCAACTTGCGCATGGCCACATCAGAAGCCGTGAAATTAGTAATAGGTGTTTGCAGAATCACATTTACATAGTGAGTTAAGTCAGACCACTCGATTGAGATGTTAGTGAGATATAGATCAGATGTGTGGATTTCTGCTGTCTTGTTTAACTGATCACTTTGGTCTTTGTAGCCTCCTGTCAAATTCATCAGCTCCAATTCAGCAAATAGAGACAGAGCATCAGCAAACAGATTATGGTCCAGTCTTTGATTCCCTAGAGTGAGGCCTATCTGAAGCCTTTGAGCCTGAACATCCTTCAGACTGCCTGCTTCGTAAACCAGGTCACCCTCCAAAGAAAGGGTCAGTGTACGTAGTTTCACTCCAGCAATATTCTTGAAATCACCTATATTGATGTTTTTCGCTTCCAGTGCTAATTTCTCCAGCTTTACCAAAGAACTGAACTCACTCCCCAGCGTCATTGAGAGAAATTTGTTGCAGGTCAAATTCAGCGCCAGGAGGTTTTGCGTGTGGAGCAGGTACTGCTGACCCGACAGGTTCTTCAGCCTGTTGTGTGACAGGTCTAGATTCTCCAGGAGCGGCGTGTCGAGGAACGTCTCTGGGTCGATCTCCTCCAAAACATTGCATGAAATGTTGAGGAACCGCAGGAGTTTGGTGTTCTTGAAGTCTCCTCGATGGAGCTGCTTTATGCTGTTGTTTGAAAGGTCTAAGAACTCAACCATTGGTGGAAGATCTCCTGGGACAGCGGAGAGGTTTTTGGATGAGCGGTTGACGAAGCTGTCAGGCGATGAATCATTCAGCTGGAGTCCCACCAACATGGCTGCCACCCAGAGAGCTGCAGTCACAAGCCTCATTGTTTGCCTGGATTAAAAGTCAGGAAATACACATTTGTTACTATTGATACATACACTCAGTTGCCAGTGTATTAGGCACACCTATAGTTATGCCCCGGTCTAGGGGAACCCTTGACACAACATGAGTAGGATGCTCCCCCAGTCTTCCCGCTCCAAGAAAGGCCAGCAACACCAAGTTAGCCAAGTTCAAAAAGGAGCAGTTTTTATTTTGCTTCAGAGGGAGAAACAGGCCAACATAACAAACAAAAATACTCTAAATTAACCCCAACTTCCCTACACAAAAATAAAATGCAAATAAATGACAAATACTAACCTACCTCCTACAAATGAAGAAACAGGAGAAAAAAGGGTTAAAAAAAGGGCTTCTCCCTCCTACGTACTGCTCTAATATTTACAGGTATTTACAGAGGTTATGTTCTAACTTACTCTATACGAAATCTCAACAAGCTTCAGAAAAACTCCACAGAGCACAAACTATCTCATCACAACTTTTAACAGTTTACTATGAAAACACAAAAAAATAATGCAGTCTGATACAACAATCCTGCAACAGTCCCCTGATCAAGGTCATAAATTTTGTTGAAACTGATCCAGTGGGCCCTTTTCCACCAAATTAGCTCTGGTCCTTTAACTAGTTCAGTTCAATCTATATAGTGAACCAGCCCATGTTTCCACCAGTTTTGAGTGGAACCATTGTAGTCAAAGATGTCATCAACAGAGGGTGCTGGACAATGCCCATCAACCTGTAGAACACGACACACCCACTTCGGTTCACAAGCAAAACCTGCTGTTTTTTGGTTCCAGCTGGGAACCGACTTTAAGTACTGAACCATTTTTTTGTTTGTTTGTTTGTTTGTTTTCGTGGATATTCTCAAATGTGGGTGCTTGAACTGGAACGGGGCCGGTTCCATGTTGGTAGAAAAGGGCCCAGCGCAGGTGTTCATTCAACTTCATGGTCATCTTGAAGGACACAGTTTGTGGTGCTGCTGAACTGTATCACTTAACACAGAGAAACTTTTCAATTATTTAGCCCAGCCTTACTGATAAAAATTAATTTTTCATTCAACCTTTATTTAATCTCAAGGAATCATTGAGGGAGTGCCCTCATTAACAATGATGGCAAGAGTACAGTTACAACAGAATAAATACAACAACATAAACAATTAATCAGTTTTATTCAAGAGCAGAGAAGTTTGTAATCATAGTTTTAACTTTGGCTGTAGCAGTTTCCTCAAATTCAGTGTTGATCAGCCAGTCACTTCAGTGACTTGAATAGTATTGGACCAGTTTAATAAAGAAGTGATGTATGATGCTAAGTTTTCATTCAGGGTTATATAAATGAATAGAAACCAAGGTCTGTCTCATCTAACTGTTTAAGATGTCCACCCGACCTTTTCATACAGGATGCAATGACGTATAGTAGAACTGTCACCTGTAATAAATCTCAGGACAGAGTGATAAACTAAATCTAGGGGTTTAAAAGTAAAAACAGAGGTGTGTCTATAGATAATGTCCCCAAAATTCAGGACAGACAAGAAGACTATCTGTTTCCTACTGAACTTACAGAAATTAGCTCTGTTTCTGTCCAGATTCCTCCAGTGCAACTTTTTTGATCCAGCCAGATACCAAAGTATTTTTAATACAGGACCCTCTCAATATTATGTCCATTTTGTGTGGTGACATACAAACTATTGTCCTCAGTATCTGTGGCTCATCTTGCAATCTGTCAATGGCTTGTTGTAGAGTTTCAGTGGCTGATTAAGCAGTATTAGTAAAAGAATACAGACCTGTATCATCTGTGTAAGGCATCGTGTTTCTTATAGACATGGAATTGGCTAAGGTTGTCAAACATATTGATACTCCATTACTTTTCATTTGATAGCATTGAAAGTATAGTTAATCTGTGGAAAAAGATCTAAGCGCTCATTCAAGACCTCAGTTCAGTCTTAATTGTGCTGCAGCAGCAAAACCAGACACGACATGTGTGCCGAGGACTTTTTTGTCTTTTTTTTTTAAAGTTATTTTTTTGGCCATTTTTTGCCTTTATTGATAGGACGGCCAGAGAGTTGACAGGAAACGGGGCAGAGAGAGAGAGGGGATGACACGGGAGTCGGACCAGCGGCCGCTGCAGAGGACTAACAACCTCCATACATGGGTCGGACGCTCAACCCACTGAGCTAAACGTCCGCCCCCTTTTTTGTCTTTTTGCTGTGGTATTGAAAGAAGTATTGATTAGCATTTTTTAAATACTAACATTCCAGTATTGTGACAATTCTAGGGTGGACAAAATAATAGAAACAAATAGTAATGGACAAGATAGTCTCTCTAAACCTGTCTTAAACAGTTTCAACAAAACTAAACATTATAACCTTAATGAAAGTAGGATTTATTGCAGGACTGTTTCATAAGACTGCATGAGTTATTGATTATCCTTCACCCTACCAACATATTTACCATACGAGGACTGTCAACTCGGGTCCCTGGGGACGCCAAGAATAAATTACTGCAAGAAACAAACGTCATGCCAAAATGTTAACTTATTTTTTCATGTTATTAGTTATTTAATTAATGTATCAAAGAATAAAGAAAAAACAGATTATTGTTATTGTAGGAAAGTTAAATGTTAATTTGCATATTGTGTAAAATGAAAATGGACAGAGCACATGAGGAAATCTGTGTCTGCTGCATTTGTGTTTGTCTCCTTAAATTTGTTCAATAAATAAATAACTCAATAAATAGTTCCATCTATTAAACGTGCGCAGGTGGAATTGGGTGGTTTTTGACTGGGCCCCTCCAAGACCCTAATACACTGGTATTTAAAAAAAAAAACACTTATTAAAACATAAACGTAAAACATTGGTAAGAAATCATTAGGAACTAATTGATTGAAAAAATCATGACAAAATTGGAATAAAAACAAATTTTCCTCTGGGTCTGCTGATAAGCCACTCTTTAGGATTAACTTTATAAGTTTATACTTAATTTGAGTCTTTTTTTTTTTTTTTTTTTTTTTGCTTGTTTGACCTGCAGTGTTCTCTACTTGTTCACATTTTGTTTGACTATAATTTGCCTCTGGTCCATCATAAGATTAAGATTAATTATGCATCCACATGTCCCACAACAAATTCCTAATTTTTTAAAAATCAGATTCACAGGATACTCAGTTGTGCAAATGCATTAAAGTTTAACGTAAAAGATTCAACCACTTTGTTTGTAAAGCTTGTGATATACTTGACTTGTGTAATCTAAATATTCTGTTATTTTGACCACAGTGACATCTCAATCTGAATAGACGACGGCTGCAGAATAAAATTTAAATAAATTAGAGAAAACCCTAAATAAATAAAGTTAACTCTAAATAAAACAAAATCCAACCACTACCGTACATAGAAAGACAAAAGGGTGCACTTACCTGTACTGAGGTTTTTTCAGAAGAAGCTCCGCAGCTTAATTGATTGATTAGTTGAGTTTTAATGAGTTGAGATGTTGCAGTCCATTGTGTGAATGCTTTCAAAGTGCACAGTCTCAAGTAGCTATGTGCACTCAGTCTTTAAATCTGTCAAACATCTCAGTTGCAAAGGTTCAAAAATTCTTATATAGTGAAAAAAGGTGCAAAAAAGTCCACCACTGACAAAAAACAATCACCAGCTCAGCAGACAGTCAGTTTTAGTATGCTTCTGTTCTTCTCATTTGTTTTTTCACACATCCTCTGCTGATTTTACCGTAACGATGCAGAGATGATACAAATATGGAAATGAAAGCACTCAATCTCTTTTTTTTTTTCACGTGCACATCCTCTTTTCACTTCCCTTTTTTTAAGGTACAGACCTTTTTTACTGAAGGAAAGTCCAATATTTGTTCATGCTTCATGATGAGATATTTATTGCATGACATTATTTCTATATATATATATGTATATATATCTCAGTTTATTTAGTAACTATTGAGGTTTGAATATTTAATGTTCTTTTTGTATTCTTATCAGATGAACTGTGTTGCAAAGATGTCAGTCCCATAAATATAAATCACCAGGGCTGTGTTGCACCAACAAGGTTTAATTTTTAAACCCAATTTGGTTTAACTTTAAATTAATTATGTCACATTAAACTTTACAACTAGCTTAACATTAAAAAGATTAAATTTAAACCTCTCTTTAAATCTTTTTACTCTAAGCCTATATTAATTTAACTCTGTTGCACCAAAACTTTAAACTCCAATTTCAGTCCAGTTTTAACTTTAAACTACGACTTGAGAAGTTTTAACTTGTAAAATGTCTGCCTTCTAAAGATGGATTGAGCAAAATAATCAAGTTGAAGAAATAAAGTTAAGGGGCAAACTCCCAACTGAGTTTTATGATGCATCTCTTCTTAATTTTCATTCCAGTTGATGATTTGGCCAACAAGGAGAAATTAGCCAATAACACAGTATTTTGTTTAGGAATACAGAGCAGCTGTTTAATATTTACTAGGTCCTAACAGCATTGGAATGTACTTATTTTTTATTTCTTTATTTTAATTTGGGTAAGCATTTCCATCTTGATTAAACTCTATTTAAATCACTAAACTTGGATTTACTAAACAGAGATTAGTTTTTAATTGTACAGCAGAGCTCTGCTTAATTTTAAGTCTGGATTTACTAATTTTAAACAAATTTTTGCAAAAAAAAAAAAAAAGAAAAAAGAAAAAATTTAGAATTTTGATCATTATAGCTCTGAGATTCCTTGTCATGCCCTCAATCATGCAGATAATCTCTAAATTGAGCATTTATATTTCAGAGACTAACTGTATTTTTTTTAAAAGTTTGGATTAATATGTAAGAACTGTCTTTGGTATTGGGCGGCACGATGGCGCAGTGGTTAGCGCTGCCGCCGCACAGCAAGAAGGTCCTGGGTTCGAATCCCCGAGCCAGCAGGGCCTTTCTGTGTGGGGTTTGCATGTTCTCCTCGTGTCCGCGTGGGTTCTCTCCGGGTACTCCGGCTTCCTCCCACAGTCCAAAGACATGCAGCGGGTTAATTGGTGACTCTAAATTGCCCGTAGGTGTGAATGTGAGAGTGAGTGCTTGTTTGTCTCTGTGTGTCAGCCCTGCGATGAACTGGCGGCTTGTCCAGGGTGTACCCCGCCTCTCGCCCAATGTCAGCTGGGATAGGCTCCAGCCACCCGCGACCCTCACGGATAAGCGGTTACAGAAAATGGATGGATGGATGTCTTTGGTATTCTGAATGGCTGATATACTACATAAAGTAACACACACAAACTCTCTTGCAAATACTCTAGTACATGGCAAAAAACCTTAAAATGTTTCAAATTATATATCCAGGTGAGATGGCAGATGGTTATCCCATGAGTAATGACATATTGTCACATCTGTATTTATGGTCGATCCTCTGTTCAACGTCTTAGAAACGATACTCTGTACTTTGATTCATTTACACAAAGAACAAGTGCATCTTTTCTGTAGTATCATAGCTACCACTCTGAGGTCAGCCTGGGTGGTGGATGTCCATTTCTCAACTCAATTAACTTAACTCCCACTAATGCCTTGAGGCGGAGTGTATCCTGGGCAACTACACTGTTTACTGACAGTGCCTTTAATGAAGGAGGGTGAGGAAGAGGCTTTTTGATGGGATTTGTCCTGTTTTATTACAATTGTGAGGCTTTATCAAATGCAGTCACACACAAACATGCACACACACACACGCACACTTCTCAGCAATGTTTTTACTCCAGCAGCACTGCTGTTGTTTCTTTTGGGTCGGTGACTGTTGTTCATACGGCAAGTGGAGCTAAATTGAATAAGGTCATATGAGTTTGTGTCACTGTTCTCACCTGGCCTAGTTTGATCAAATCTTGGAAGATCACTGCAGAGGTGCTTAGCAGCTTCTGCCCACAAGACAACAAGCTTATTTTTTTCAGTTTCAGGCTGCACTACACTGGATTGTCCTTCCCTCTTTTTCAATAAATGTCCTCAATATGTGTTTAACATGAATTCTTATATATTCATATTGGAAAAATGAGAAACTTGGTGTGTTTCAGCACAGACAAACTTAATTTAAGAGAGTAAAAAATGTATGACTGGGTTGCATCAACAAAGATTTGATCTAAGATTACTTCTAATCAGAGTTTATCAAAACTTAGTTTAAAAGGAGTAAATCCAGATTTAAGACTGAACAGAGCCCTGTTGCTCAATTAAACACTAAATTAATAACTAATCTCTTTTTTTTCATTTTATGCATCAATTTATGCTACTCTCAACACAAACATAAGGGAAATAAAGAGTCAACAACAGTTTAGCACAGTTGCATCAATTATATTAAGCATTAAAACATCAGATCATAGACATGGGCAAAATGTTTGTTCTGTCAAAATAACTCCACTCTGTGTCCTTTTCCCTTACACTGTTCAGATGTGGTCGTCCCTTTTGCATCAGGTCAGCGAGTCCAATACAAGAGACAGAAAATATTAATACTCAATCCCACTAGGATTGATCCACTTGTGGTCTGTCTGTCATTCAGATTTGTATTTGAACAGACTCTTTCTTTCTTTTTTACAAGCTGACTTGAGCTGGAGGTATTCATCAACATTAAAAGAGTCTGAGTCCCTGTAGCCATGGTAACAGTGAGGTTGAGTGACAGACAACTTGCCTGTCATTGTAGGTGTCATTCTCTTCTGGCAATTCTGATCTAACACTTCTCCTCTGTGCCTTGTGAAACTGTTTTTGTTTTATTAATTCTCATGTCCTGTATTGATTTAATAAGGGATGGTGCATTTTATTTTTCAGTATGGGTAAATTCCGTATTACACAGGATTTAAAGTAAAAAGTAAATTTTAACCTCCTCAAGTGTAAGTTTAAAATTAATACTGGATCAGAGTTTAAATTGGAGTTTAAAGTTTTGGTGCAACAGAATTAAATGTAATGTATTGTAGAAAACTAAACTGAGGATTAAGGAGGTTTAAAGGTAATATTTCTTAATTTTAAGCTAGTTTAAAAGTTTGGTGCAACATAAGTTTAAGTTAAACCATGATTTTATTGTGTCTAAAAATTAATCCTTGCTGGTGCAACCCAACTATGTGTTTTAGGGCTGTCGAGACATCAGATCACCGCTCGATTATCGTGACCAAAAGAATTCACAATATTATTGCGATATTTATAGAAAATTTGAAAAAAACGTCAGTCAAATTAATCTTAACTTTGTTTTTTGCGTGTTTGTTCTTTTTTCTTACTGAAAATTTTACTTACAATACAAGTGCAGGGAGGTGGAGAGAGAGTCTCTTCTGTGTTTGTTGGAAACTGATGGACCATAATGTGAACTACTTCTTAGTCATGGAGCTAAGATCAGAGTACAAGCTAATTATTGACACAAGAATGTTCTTGTGTGTGTGTATTGTACATGTGTCCTCATAAAGGTCAGTAATATCCTCTTAAACATTAGATTTCTCTTTTAAAGGCTCTTTATCCACATAATTGAATGATGATGGAGCATTTTTGAAATTACAGGTGAAAACAATTCACAGGAAACTCAGAGAGTGTAAAAATACAAGCGTGCGTGGATATGAGTCAACCTTTGTATGTGTGAACATTATGTGGTTGGGAGGGGCTGAGTGGGAGCAGAAGTGCACTGAAGCAAGTCTGCCCAGGTTGTCAGATGGATACTGCAGCAGCACCTCGAAGCTCCAGATGTTACTCTGTCCTGTCCTGGCTGTGATCTTTCTCCTCCATCATGAATCTTTTGTCGGTCACAAGAGGACTGATGATACTCAACAGAACAATTGCTCTGACTGACACCAGCGACCCCCTTCAAATGGATATCTGAAACAACTCCCTCAGTATGCTGAACCATCCTTCACCTCTCACACCTCAGTGCCTACTGCTCTCCCTCCTGTTGCTTGTCTGTGGCTGGAACAAGGCAGCCTGCTCTCTAGGGGAGGGCAGGAAGATCTGGCAGCAGCCCAAGCTGGACCCCATTCTTAAAGATCAGTCTTTCCTCCATGACAGCTTCCCTTCAGGATTCCTCTGGGGCTCAGGAACATCTGCCTTCCAGACAGAGGGGGCCTGGGATCAGGAGGGGAAAGGCCCGTCCATCTGGGACCATTTCACCCACTCCACCGATGTGGCCAGTGACAGCTACACTCGCTGGGAGGAAGATGTGGAGGCACTGGAGTATCTTGGTGTGAGATCATACTCTTTCTCTCTGTCCTGGCCCAGACTCTTCCCTGATGGGAATGCCAGAGATCAGCCCAACATAGCTGCTGTGGAGCACTATAGCCGTCTCATACAGAGGCTTCTGGAGAAGAAGATCGAGCCCATCGTCACCCTCCATCACTGGGACCTGCCACAAGTCTTACAGGAGCACTATGGAGGCTGGAGAAATGGCACACTGGTGGGACTGTTTGAGGAGTACGCTGCATTTTGTTTCCACACATTTGGCAGCCATGTTAAGTACTGGCTCACCATGCATAATCCATACCTGGTGGCTGTGCAGGGGTACGGGACAGGTGTGCACGCTCCTGGAGAAGCAGGGGGTCCCTGCTGGCTCTCTCATTGTTGCCCACAACCTGATCAGGGTAAGTTAGACAGGGTCAATTGATTAATAGGGATGTAACAATATATCACATATTGTGATATAAAAACATTTTCGACACCATACTGGACTGTGATGATATCTGCCATATTCTACTATAGTTAATTATTTTTTAATATATATTTTGTACTGTATATACGTGATATAAAATATATATATATTGGGCTTTCATGCCTACATAGTATATTTTATTTTTTCATTTATAAAAGTATTGCTACTGACTACTGCATTGTTTTACAATTAAGGAAAAACAAATTTTATACAGACGAACAAGTCATAATTTTTCTGTGTTTTTTAATATCATGATAAATATCATATAATGGACTTTTTATTGTGGTACCATGAGTTTTTTGGTATTGTTACATCCCTACTCATTAATGTGAGTCTGTAGATGAATATAGTGTGTGTTCATACTGTCCTTTATCTGCCTGGGCTGTAAATGACAGCACATGAAGAATTTTTCTGATGATATGGACTGTCTGTAAACTTTGAACTTCTGCAGCTGTATCAGTTTATGATGGTCAAAGAATGTTTGCTAATGATTTTGAGGTCACAAGATGGTGAAGCAAACACAGCTGCACCAGCGCTCTGATATTTTGTTGCAGTCAAATTAAATCAATAAAGACCGTGAGATTTGATTTATTGCATTGTAACATAAAACTGCTGCAGCCAAGTGCAAAGCCGTAACACTCACTTTTTATTTTATCTTGTCTGTGACGACATAGTTGTATTTTATTTTGACAGGTTTGTGATCAGTAAACAGGACACTTATAGAGACATTGAGGTCAAAGTCCACCACATCAGCACTTTTATGCTTGAGAGAAACAGTGTGTAACAGGAAGTCATGGAGATATGCCTCATTAATAAACACTTACAGTTATGTAGTCTAGCGCAGATGGTATGCGTACAGCTAACAGATATTGTGAGCAAATAGTTTCATGATTACCCTGTTACATCCGCAAAGGTTTTATCTTCCCATTTGTTTGTTCCTTCTTTAACTGTTAGTTTGCACAATATTTCAAGACAACTTTGAATTAAATTTTGTGGAAAATAAGCCCAAATGGAGGCAGAAGATGTCATGTAAAATCCTATATTTATACTAGTGATTATTGTTTGTATTGGGGTTGTAAGGTCAACCTGCCACTTTTTATTCTTCTGAGCCTATAACATTCAGTGCCTATAACCCTAACCCCCTTAGTGTACCCTATGTAGGCTCTGTTGTGTGTCTTCTGTCTGTCTTGCTGCAAAAACTAATTGCCCTTTGGGGACAAATAAAGTTGAAGATGAGTTGAGTTGAGAAGAACAAATTATGTTCTTGTAAACTACTAACATTTATAATTAAATATGTCTCACTCTGTCATTTAATACTGAACATATGGATATTAAACATGTATATTTAAACATTTCCCTCATTAAGATAACAAATTCAGAGGTTTGTGCAGCAGTGGCAGACATTTTGGTGTGTTATAGTAGGAAATGCACAAATGTTACTAATAACCTTTTTTCACAACAGCTATATTGATATGAAATAGCACGGTGAACACAGGTGTTACCAATGAACATGCACAATAGCAGCACCTTGTCTCTGTTTGACATAAATGGAATTGGACCTTACAGTGCAACTGCACCCCCAGGTTTCAGCCTAACTCCACCCACTGCATAATTTCAAAAAATGCTAAAAAGAGGGCAAGGGGTTGAGAGAGGGGGCGGGCCAAGAGTGCACAAGACTACCACTGTAGGGGGCATGGCCACATGGCTGCATAGTGGATAATGAGACACTGGACCAGAGAGAACACTGCCATAGATATATCATATGAACTAGACAGGGCATTGCTGCTCAGCCTTGCTGCCAGTTTTAACTTTAAATTTCTTAACTAAAGCCTAAAAAACTATTTAAAAATCTGTAAAATCATCACAATGGCATCTATGTGTCCAGCAGGAACGTGTGGGCAAACGTTTTTGGCTTATGCACCTGGCAAGCAACTGTCACTGGGCCAAATGGGCGCTATCTTTGTACACTGTATCTAGTTCGCTAACCAACAATGGGCAGTTGCTGTCAGGAGAAGCACTTGTGAAGCGCTAAAGACAAATAATCCGTTAGAACTTTGACAGTCACCAGAAGCACATTTGTGGTTTTTAAAAAATTGCTGTATTGCTCCTGTGTTAAAGTAGCTAACCAAGCTAATGCTAGCGGGTCAGAGAGGAGAGGCTCTCTGGTGTCTGTCTGTCTGCAGGGGACTGCTGGTACATAGCCTACTCTAAGAGTGACACTAAATGAAATTCTGCCATCATTCATTTTATTTTTATTATTTACACCTGTGTTTTCCCCACTGTGATGTGTGTAAATGTCTGTTGTGAAATAGTCCTATTGTACTACAGTGATCGTATTATAGTTAGCAGTACAGTTATAATGTGGTGTCTACTGTGATTTCCAGGCACACGCCAAAGCATGGCACACCTACAACACCTACTTCCGTCCAACACAGAAGGGTAAAGTATCCATTGTTCTGGGATCCCATTGGGTCGAGCCTCAGAGGGGCCAGGCCACATCTGCTAACATTGAGCTCTGCCAGCAGTCAATAGAAGCTGTCCTCGGCTGGTTTCCAACCCCATCTTTGGTGGTGGAGACTACCCAGTCTCTTTGAAAATCAAGCATGGGACCCTCTTGCCCACATTCACTCCTGAGGAGAAGCTCTGGGTGCAGAAGACAGCTGACTTTTTTGCTCTGTCCTTTGGACCTAACAATCTCCGTCTGGGCCGGGGCCTCGTCCAGTATGGGCAGACTGTGACCCCAGACCTGCTGCGCCTGCTGTGCTGGATAAAGCTGGAGTATGGGGACCCAAGGGTGCTGGTGGCTGAGGGAGGCTGGTTTTCTGAAGCCAGTGTTAGGAAAGGAAGATACAGTGGCCATTTACCTGATGAAGAGATTTATCAACCAGGTCCTGCAAGGTAAGAAGTGGAAAAATCAACCAAATAAAAAGGTTGACAATGCAATGAAGTCAACAAAAAAATCTAACTACTTTTTATTGTTTTCTTTTACAGCTATCAAGTTTGATGGTGTACAGGTATTTGGCTACTCAGCCTGGTCATTGGTGGATGGATTTGAGTGGAACAATGGCTTCACTATCAGACGAGGCCTTTTCTACATCGACTTCACCCAACCAAACCGAACCAGGACCCCTAAGACCACTGCTCAGTATTACAGGAGTGTTGTCGCTGACAACGGATTCCCTAGTGATGAAACCTCCAGGGAGATCAAAGGCCATTTTCCCTGCAAATTTCACTGGGGAATTGCTGACTCCACTTTACAGGTGATTAGAGAGAGAATCTGAGAAGACAAGAGAGTGATTTTACAGCATAAAAAAGACAAATAAACGGCTAAATTCACCCTGATATTCTTTTGTCTTTTATTGTAGGTCCATTTCTACCCTTTCTCACCACAGTTTACTGACCCCCATTTGTACAGCTGGAACCTGACAGGAGATGGATCACTGCGTCCAGTCCCAGGGGTAATGATGCCGACCAGACAAGCCCAGTGCACCGACTACCTGGCCATTCGTGGTCATCTTCGCCTGTTTGCGTCCACTGGGGCATCTCACTACCGCTTCGCCCTAAACTGGTCTCTGATTTTACCCCAGGGAGACCTCTCTAATGTGAACACTGAGGCTCTGAGGTAGGAATACACAAAGCGCCAACATGTGATGACTGTCATGGTTTCAGTTTTCCCAAATCTAGCCCAACTTAGTTCATTTAAATTCGATGCACTTGCACTTGACCCACACCAAAGATTTTAGCCAGATTCAGATCAATTTAGAGTGGCCATATAATGCTTTTTATGTTTTTCCCCTTCCTTTAATGTGTTACCGTTTTGTGTGAGTGTTTCAGACAAAGTGTCAATATAAATGCTGCAGCTATGGCCAGTATGAGAAAATGTACTTTTTGTACACGAAAGTAAAGCAAATCTCCTTCTAGTAGAAACCCAAAATGAAAGAATGAGCTTAAAACATGATATGGCCACTTTAAGAACATCTGGCTCAGTCTCTCTGTGCTACACACATTAACTCCTGATTCTTTATCCTGTTATCTAAAAGGTACTATCGCTGTGTCCTTGCACGAGCTCAAGAAGTTGGACCTGGAGCTGTTGTTATTCTCTACTACCCCACACACAGAGCTCCGAATCTGGGCTTACCTGGCCACTGTACACCTCTGGTGGTTGGCTCAACTACAGCACAGTGGAGGCCTTTCAGGAATATGCATCACGTGCTACAGGAGCTGGGGCCCTGGGTCCCATACTGGATCACCATCAATGAGCCAAACAGACTGGTAGATTTTATTACAGTTGGAATGAAACACATCGGACAGCTCATAACCTTCTTCTGGCTCATGCAAAAGCTTGGAGGCTGTATGAAAGGGAATATGCCAGTCAACAGAAAGGACTGGTATCGCTCGCGTTACACGCCGACTGGGCTGAACCTGCAAACCCCTTCCTGGACTCACATACGGCAGCGGCACAGAGGTTCCTTCTGTTTGAACTTGGTCGCTTCTTCGACCCATTGCTGGGGACTAGATATGAGGAGAAGCATAGCAAGGGGGACTACCCACAAGAAATGAAGGCATACCTGGAGGAGAGAGCTCGAGTAATGGGCCTCCCTGCATCTCCTCTTCCTAATCTTACTGAGACTGAGAGGAAGGAGCTGAGAGGGACATTGAGTTTTATCGCGCTGAACCATTTTACCACCCGTTTGGTGTCTCCATATCCCCCCATGCAGGCCAGTTTTCAGCAGAAACAAGCCCCTGATCATGGCTGTCTGATCCTCTCTGATCCCACCGGGCCCCTTTCTCCGGTCTGGGGCAGGCTCTGGTGCCCTGGGGCCTGCGGAGGATCCTGAACTGGGTGAACCAGAGGTATGGAGGGGCTCTGCCTATCATCGTCACAGGCAGTGGGATTGATGACCAGGCTCCTGTGGAGGACAAACTCAGGCAACACTTTCTCAGGAGTTATCTGCAGGAGGCCTTAAAAGGTGGGATGTGCATTTTTAGATCCTTTATCTTCATCTGTCTGCCAATATGTATGGAAGAGGATCAGGGCTACATGTGAAAATTCTATTTGAGTTCTGAGTTTAAAGTCAGAATTCTAAGAATAAAGTCTGAATTATTCTCAGGATTCTGACTTTAACCAAAGAATTTAAGACTTTTTCCTCATAATTCTGACTTTAACCTCAGAACTCAATATATTTTTCTGTGGCTCTGATCCTCATCTCGTCTCGTAAGCATGTAATGTTCCTCACTGATCCATAATGTTTTGCGTGATCATTTTTTAGTTGGAACAAAGTGCAGTGTTCAGGGTGTTGAAGCAGTGATACGGCTCCACATGCAATACAGGTTTTATGACCATGGCTTCCTACTATAAAACCGGACTTAATGAGAAAAGATCATAAAAAGAGAGAGCAGGGGAGAGACAAACAGTACAGTGACAATGTTGACCAGTGTTGTGTTCATACCTTTCACTTTATAGTCCAGAGCTCACCTGTATTTGCACACAGGTGTTGTTTCCTAACATGGGGCTATCCATTTAACATGTACCTGTCACATTTGGTTGTTTTGTTGTTGTTGTTTTTTTGTTTTGTTTTTGTTTTTTTAACAATACAGTTAACACATATATTAAAAAAAGATAGAGAGAAAAATACAGTATGTCTCTGTGGGCACTCCCACATACAATGAAACAGAGACACCTACTACTTAATGTATGTATCTGAAATACTAGGATAAAAGTAATGTATTCTTGCTGGAGTAATTCTCTGTCTGTTTAGCCATTTATATTGTAGTAAATTGGTATGTGTGTTTACTGTTTGGGTTCAAACTAAAGAGCAAAGAACAAGCCTCTGACCGTTCCTCTTCTATTACATTCTCTTTCAAATCTGTTTGCCATGCCAGCATTTATTCACACAAAAGGTGTATTTCTCTCGAATTTTGTTCACTGATTTTTTTTCTCTCTCTTTTTTTTAAATATCCCTGTTAGTGAGCACTTCTCCTTATAATCCATACACATGACAGGTGTGGCATATAGAAATGCTGATTAAACAGCATGTTTATTGCACAGGTGTGCCTCGGACAAGAGTACCTTCCTGCAGTCAAGATGGCGGACAAGGGCGCCGCCATATATCCAATCCATGCCGGAAGTCACAACTGGAAGTTGGTCTTCCTTCGTGTATTTTTTAAAAAACTTTAAACTTTTTAAACTTTATTTAACATGTAACATTACAAGAACAATGACATACATTAGTAGATCAGGTTAGGGTTAGGGTTAGGGTTAGGGAAGACCAACTTCCAGTTGTGACTTCCGGCATGGATTAGATATGGCGGGGCCCTTGTCCACCATCTTGACTGCAGATCGGTCCCTCTCCTCGGACTGGTCACAATAAAAGAACACTCTAAAATGTGCAATTTGATCTTGAAGAACTATGGCTAATTCATACAAGATTACAGATCCCATTTTTTTTTCCCAGGAGGGCAAAGTCATGACCCAACCTACTCTTCCACTGATTGGGTTACCCTCATATTCTTACCCTAACCCAAACCAATCACCCCTCATGTCTATCATCTCATATCATTAGCGGTGATATCCTAGTTACTGTGATTAGCTAGCAAAACAGAGGAGAAGCCAGGTACAGCTACTGCGGGGTAGGGGTGGGAGTTGAGGGGTGTGGAATGGATAAGGACTACTTGCATATTCATGAATCTTTGAATATTAAATGAAGGCAGGATAGAGAGGTATATGCATTCCAGTTTAATGGGGTATTTTAACTTATTTTGCAAAAACAAACACAAAAAAACCCAAAAAACATTGGGCACAACTTTTTACTTCTTGCAGAGCATTTTACATTGTTTAAAGCCGTAGGTGGACTCTGTGTCGACTTTTCATTACACACAGGACTTTAACCTTAGTCTCTTGTATTAAAGCCTGCTATCCATCCACCCCACCTCCACCATATGTGGACTTTCTCACTCTTTATGCCTCTTCTGTCATAATTACTGCGCTCAGTAGAGGTTGCCG
The DNA here is from genome assembly GCA_034769285.1 of Lutjanus argentimaculatus. Classification (NCBI taxonomy): domain Eukaryota; kingdom Metazoa; phylum Chordata; class Actinopteri; order Lutjaniformes; family Lutjanidae; genus Lutjanus; species Lutjanus argentimaculatus. Next base: position 21,248,239 of record JAWZSL010000006.1, read on the forward strand.
CCTAACAATAAACACAAATATGATTCGTAATAAGCTGCTTGCACAGACTGGCCTAGACAACTTTGACACTCTGCAGCCATATTTGCGTACCTAATAAATGTATTTTTCATCTTGTTCATTTTATTGTGATCAGTCCCAGGAACACCTGTGCAATAATAATGTTGTTGAATCAACATCTCTATATGCCACACTTAGCAGGCGGATTAATTATCTTGGCTAAGAAATGCTCACTAACATGGATTTAAATAAATTAACATAATTGGTGTGTGCACAGAAGAAGTCTTATGAAATTGAGAACAAAAACAAGTGTTGCGTTATTATTTTTGCTGCGTGTATCAGTGGGCCAGGAAACAGCTGCAGGTATCAGTGAGAGAGTCTATAACAACTCCTTGAAGGCTGACTTTGGGATAAGTTTGTCCAGTTTTAGTGTTTTTTTTTCAATATATTATTCATATTGCTTGCAATGGAGGAAGGTTGATGAGTGATCCTTATCCACTTTTCATCCTTTATTCAATTCATCTCCAGCTCGCCAATTAGATGGAGTCAACCTGCAGGGCTTCTACGTGTGGAAGCTGCAAGATCGAAACGTGCCTCAGTTTGGCCTCTTCACCTCAACCCACCACAAATCCAAAGCCAAAGATTCCCTCGCCGATCTACAGAGGGATCATCAGTCAGGGTGGCTTCGCTGGAGACAACACCACTCAGACCTGCGGGTCCAGTGAGCTGCATGAACCCTGCTCTGTGTGTGCATGGATGTTTAGGAACAAAGCCATGCTGGTGTTTGGAGGCTGCCTCCTCGTAACAGCTATCATGTTGGCAGCACTTGTCATCTTTGTCATCGTCACCAAGAGAAAGCAAACACGAGGCCGGGGGAGGGGGGTGAACAGGATGAACAGGAGGAGGAGAAGGGAGGGAGTCCCCGTGTGCTCATGTCCACCTGTTAAGTGCTCATTGTAGAGACACTGACACTGTAGTGTAGCAGACAAACTGTGTATGACAGAGAAGAGCAATGATCTACAATTACGTCTCGTCCAATAATGCTGTTATCTGTGCTTTGTGACAAATGTGTGATCAGTTTACCAACAATTACTGTCAAGAGAAAATGTCTCCATCCATTTCACTGTAATAAAGGGTTATTTGGTTGGAGTGTAAATGGTACAAAAAAATCTATTTTGTCAGAATGTTTCTATGTTTCTACAGTTAAACAACCATGAGATGGCAACAGACTTTGTCTGGCTCATGTTCCTTTCTGAGCGTTGATTGATTATGTGTGCTCTATGGTTTAATATCAAAGATAAGAATTGTGTTACCTAATTACTCACCTTACCTATGACCTTCATTATAAAGAAAATATGTCAACGCCTTGATTCTAGTACTTTAATGAAATCAGTCAGTGATGATTATATTGTGTGAACCATGGTTGGCATAATATATTACGTAATATTATTACCTTACTCAATAATATGTACTGAAGCATTACAATTTCCAAAACAGTAATAATATTACAGTTGCCAATCCAAGTAACTCTGAGTTAACCTCTACAGGCTCTCATGATGACGTGTACGTGTGACAGGTCAGGGCAGGTCACATCAGCAGCCAAAAAACTAAACAAAGGATGTAGGATGAGGGGGAGACTGAGAGGCATACGTTCACAGGTGGAAGTATTGTCATTACTTTGAGTTTGTTTGGCTCCTTTATTTCAACATCAGCCAACATCTGGACAGCTAACAACAAAAGTTTTCTGGGTGTTAATAGTTCACTAGATCAGAAGTTTAACTTTGGAGTGCAACAAGGTTGCCAACGAGGTAAAAAAAAAGTAATATAGTAATAATACAGGCAATGTAACTAATTACTTTTGATACAAAGTAATAAAGTAATATTCTTACTTTTTAAAGGAGTAAAAAGTAACTAATTACACTTCCCAAATAACTTGCCCAACACTGTGAAGATCAGACTAAATGTAACTTGAATATATTCTATATGATATGAAGATTTCGCTCAGATTAAAGCCAATTTTTGTGAGAACTAGAAATATCTTCAAGTGGTATCCACTTCATTCAAACACAGACTTTAATTTTAACTGTAAAAAAATCATACAGGAATTAAGAGGAATCAACTTAAAGTAAATGTACAAGTTTTATTTAAGTTAATTAAATTAAAGTTTCTGGTATTTATTTTCAGACCCTTATAAACATGAGTTTTGCTAACTTGAAGTCTTTTAACTTGAAATGAAATGACTTGATGAATGCACTGTACGGAGTTCAATCAACTCATTAAACTACGTTTTTAAAGAAACAAGATCAGCATATTAGCAGACTTCCCAGCATGCATTGTTTGAGTTAAAGCTCTCCTGAGCCTTTTTCTTTATAAAGAAAACATATGATGAAAACCTGCTGCATATCTCTAATACATTTTAAGAAAAGTCATCCTTGCTTGTTTTGATGAAGGTTAGCATTGAATTCAGTCCTTTAAATGCTTACACTTAAATAAATTCACTAGTGGGAGCAGTTTCACATTGTTTCATACAGCTGGAATAAAGTATCTCCACAGAGCACAAGCCAAAGTTCTTTATGTGAAATGAAGAACTGCTTTTTTTAAATGAGAAAATATAGATGGAAATCAAATTTGTTTGTAATGTTCATCAGTGTGACTGAACAGTTGTTGGGGCAACTTAATATCTTAAGCTGTTGAACTATTAAGTCACTGAACTAATATCAAGTTTATTTGACTAGAAAAATGTTGTTTTGACTCAACAAAATTATCTCAAATCGTCTTTTCAGAGTCAGTCAACTTATTGAGGCAGGCCTGGACACCAGCTTTTTAAAGCTAAGAAAACAGAGGTTATTTTTTACATTGTACCATTTGCCACAGAAGGTGTGAATCTATATGGGACAATGATGCCCCCTAGTGTCACAGTTTGCAGCTCTGATGAAACAAAGTGAAACACGGATATTATTTGATAAGAATATCAAAGAGCAGCATGTATGCTTATTTGTTAATGTCTAGCATTGTTTGTGAGTGTAGACCACGTAGATTAACGTTGCATTTCAGATGTTGACATGATTGTTGCGAGGGTTCAGCCTACACATCTGGATGATGGCATCATCATCACTTTGATCATCATCAGTAGCTTATGTCTTAATTGTTCTTCTAAAGTGATTCTCTGATTCTTTTGGTCCTTTAAGAGTAAAAGATTTTCTTTTAACTTATCTTTGTCCTTATCTATCTTCAGAGAGCACATACTCCTGATTTCCACTATAATTTGTATGGAGTGTATATGAGAGGCAGAAACACTTCTTTAACTGGGATCATCAGATGAAAAACTTGCTTGCTGTTTACTGCAGCAATGGAAAGCAACTGACAGCACGTTTACAGGACTGCAGGTGATTTAAACTTAAACTTGATAGCTGCTTACCAGAGTAACATGGCAATCGTTGCCATTATTTGAACAGCTGCAATAATAGTTAATTAATAGAAAATGGCAAGTATTTTGACAATTGATTTATCGTGTCAGTAACTTTTCAAGCGAAATGTCAAATATTTGTTAGTTAAAGCTTCCAAACTGTAAGGATTTACTGTTTTTCTTTGTCATTCATAATGTAAATGAAGTGTCTTTGGGTTCTGGACAGTTTGAAGACATCAGGAGCTTTTTTTTAAGTTAACAGTTAATCAATTAATCGTGAAAATAATTGGGAGATTAATCAGTGATGAAAATTATTGTTAGTTGGAGCCCTACTTAAGACTTTAACACTGCTTAGCAGAAGTGTTGCCTAACTTCATCTTAAAGTATTTTGACTAAAAGTTAGTTATCACATGGTAATGACCAAATGCATCTAGTATTTGACCTGTTTACTGTTAGTTTGTTCTGAGATCATTTTTATTTCACATTAAAAGATGATCAGTATAATCAAACCACCATTATGGACATCACATGGTTTTAAAGATTTTAATAACAGGGATAATTTGAATAAATAATAAATGTATATTTAATAAATGATTCAATAATAATATTATAATAAACAATTTAAATGATCAACAATGTACAATAGTGTTGACTTAAGTGCTAAGTCTGTCTCTTGTTTATATTGTTTTTTCATCTTGTGTTTATATCTTACATGTTTACTGATTTGCTTACTTATTATATCTTGCTGTCTATTGTTTACTTAATATCTTGCTTTTTTGATACTTGTTATTATGCTATCCCTTTTTGCTGCTGTATGTTCGTGGTGAAATAATAATAATAATAATAATAATAAATAATAATAATAATAATATAATAATAATAAATTATTCATCATGAGAGATCAACCAATGGGAGAAGGCGTGCAGGATGGCAATACAGATCACATGACCCCCTCTCCTCCAGACTGCATGCAGTTTGGTATTAAAATGTTTCCAGTAGCACCAACCATTGTGTCGTTACACATTTGAGATGTCAGATACATACTGAGCTGTTTTAACGGATCACACCCTCGCGTTGATAAGCGGGACTGACGGCACTCACGGTGAACATCGTTGCAGCTGTTTGTTTTTTGAGGTTGTGTCCAAAAAGTGCAGCAGGCTCCTGCAGGCAGAGAGAAGCTAGCTAACGGCGGCGAGGCCCCAACCAGCCTGACGGGAACACGGGGGAACCATGGCCAACATCGCGGTTCAGAGGATAAAACGGGAATTCAAGGAGGTGCTCAAAAGCGAAGAGGTTGGTTGTCACGTTTGTCAGTTATTGTTGCGGTTTCGGTTTGCTTTCTCTGACTGTGAGGAGGGTGAATGTGAACGACGCTCAGCTGTCAGCTCTCTAATCACCGAGATGCTAACTGTTAGCTTTAGCTAACTGTGCCAGACACGGCTTCACAAGTAGCTTCTGGCGCTAGTTTTTATCATGCCGCTGTAGTCACGTTAAAGGCAAGGGTGTTACTGTTGTTAAGAAGCAGTTTGTCATGTTATTGAAGCATTATAAGAAAGCCTCAAGTTCACGTTGCTAAAGCTAACTGGCTCGCCTGCCATGCCTTCTATGGTAGCCGAGCTAGCTAGCTGTGTTAGCCAGGAGAGACTTGGTGTTATTCGCGTGTACTACTGAAGGTTTGCTCTCACGTTTGTCCTCCTGGATCTACACAAATTCGTCTCAACTTACGTTAGAGGGCTTATTATATGTAGATCCGTAAGATGTGTGCAACAAGTTGAGGTCAACTTTGGCTAATGCTGCGGGGGGTGTGGGGGGGGGGGGGGGGGGGTGTCAACTTATGCTGCATAGGCAGGTTTGAGTTTGACAGCGAGCTAGCTTAACACTTTGCAGTCACTCTGCTGAAGTTACAATGCCTCTTTGCCTTTTCGCCCTTTCAGACGAGCAAAAACCAGATAAAGGTGGATCTGGTGGATGAGAACTTCACAGAACTTAAAGGGGAGATAGCAGGGCCACCTGACACGCCGTATGAAGGTGAGGGGCTCATTCAGACACACTAACCTGTATGCATGGTTGCACAATTTTGTTATGTGATATTAGGAGGCACTGACAGCAACTTTATTTTTGAGATGCCTCACTTACTAACTATTTCAATGGGCTTTTAACCCTCAGTAATATATTCATGCAATTTATTTTGCATCTTAACCCGGTACCCCTTTGTTTTGGGATGCATGATATTGATATCTGGGCTGATAAATTATTGAATTAAAATGTGATTATTTATTTTATTATTATTTGTTATTCCTATAGTAACATTGATAGGGCTGCACTTATTATTATTTTCGTTAGTGATTAATTTGTCAGCTATTTTCTCTGTAACGTTTCAGGATTTCTATAAAATGTTAGGAAATGGTGAAAAATGTCTCACTGTTTCCCAAACTCCGGATGTCCTCAAATGTCTTGTCTTGTTTGCAACCCAAAGATAATCAGCTTACTGTCACATATGGCTAAAGAAACCAGCAAATATTCACATTTAAGAAGCTGGAATTAGAGAAATTTGACTTTTTCTCTTCACTAAAATATCACTCAAACTGATTAGTCAATTATCAAAATAGTTGCCAGTTAAGTTAGCCTAATACTTGACAACTAATCGATTATTGTTGCAGCTCTAGACATTATAACTAAAAAATACTGGATATAATAATCTCTGATTTGACTGATTATATCAAAGTATTTAATATGAATTCTTAGTCAAAATGCTCTATAAAAGCCAATGTATATTTGTGAAGTTTTTAATGTACTTTACTAGAAGAAATAAATGAACATTTGAAGTGTCAGAACTGTTCTCTGTTGTTATTCTAATAGTGATGCCAGTTAGATTTGGTTCGGTCAGAGCTGTGGAACATTAAATCATTCATCTTTGCTTACTACATCTTAGCCTTTTTAATGTGCATAAACAACAGGTTATATGAGTATATTTTTAAAATTTGAAAATGTGAAACTATTGTTTATCTTATCAGATGAAAACAATCCTTATTGTGCATTCCTACTTTTATTGCATGATTGAAAGAGTCCTGTCATGATTCTTAAATAATTGTGATGCATCTCATTTCTTCCAGGGGGTAGATATCAACTAGAAATTAAAATTCCAGAGACGTATCCATTCAATCCACCCAAGGTAGGGATTCATTACTGTTATAGTAACAGATGATTATCCCTTTCTTCCTCAGTATTGCCTTCAGAAATTTTCCATTACTGTGCTAATCCGCAAATAATTTTCTTCATCCCATTTTCAATTAATATCTCAGGTGCGGTTTATCACAAAGATCTGGCATCCCAACATCAGCTCAGTCACAGGTGCAATATGTCTGGACATTCTCAAAGACCAGTGGTGAGTGATTGTGCTGCAGCATTCCTAACATTCTTCATCCATCATGAAATACTTTTCTAGTCGTGTGCTGTAAGTAGTGTTTCCCCTACTAAAGCCAGAGCCATTTTTAGGTTACTGTTTTAATGCCAACTTTAAAACTGTGCAAATACCTTCAATATGCATTGATTCAGCTCCTACTTATTACAGTACGTACAAGAAAGTTGAAAAGGTGAGTGATGTGGAAAGGTTTACTTGCTATAATTGATCCCAGTTGTTATATACAGTGATGTAAGTGTTCAGGCACACAAAATCAAAGGTTTTTAAACTAGCATCTTTGTCATGTTTAGTAGTGAAAATAAATTTTCACCACTCCCATGGAATAGGAGAAACTTTTGAGGACGCATACCTGTAGGAGTCATGTGGAAAGTTGATCTTATTTTGGTGTTTTTGCACTAAAGAGTTCCCCATCTGTTTTTTCTTTCAGGGCAGCAGCGATGACACTGAGGACGGTCCTCCTGTCACTACAAGCCTTATTGGCAGCTGCAGAACCAGATGATCCACAGGACGCAGTGGTAGCCAATCAGGTGGGTGTGCATGTGTATTTATGTTTTGATTTTTGTTTGATCAGTTTACTCTATGTTTTTCTAATTCTTCAAATAGAGCAACACATTATTGTATTCATTGTCATCTGACACCAGATATCTGATTGGAATTTGGTATATAGCTCAAACACTGTCTGATTGTAAATGCTTAAATTACAGTTTGCTGTTTTCTGAACTGCTTATGCCAAGAGCTTGTTTAATGGACAGTAACATTTAGAGAGTTGTCCTGTAAATGTAGTCCTGGTGTGATTTTACTCTTGTTGATAAAATGATCAGTGAATTTCTCCTCTTGCTTGGACCTCATATCCACACAACCAATGTTTGTTAATCAAAATTTATGAATATGTAAATACATTCAGTGAGAACCAGAACTCATCCCTAAAGTGCTTCACATCATTGGAAGAATTTGTCAAAAATATTGTGATACTTGATGCCAGCAAATGCCAGTATCATTCAGTCGTACTGTCCCAAGGGGCTGGTTGATAGACTGCTGTAGAACTGCAAACGATTGTTCAATTAATTGATCAGACAATTGACAGAAAATTAATTGACAACTTTTTCTGATAATCGACTAATTGTCTATAGACTTTTCCTAGATGGATTTTTAAAAATAAATATATATAGTTACAGGTTCTTAAATGTGAGATTTTCCTGCTTTTCTTGGTCTTGATTTATAGTAAATTGAATATTAGTGGAATTTGATCTATTGGTTGGACAAAATTAGACATCTGGTGAAGTCATGTACAGTTCAAGGATATTGTGATGCAGGGGTTTCACCTTCCTTTTTTTTTTTTTTTTTTTTTTTTAAATAAGCGAAAGGAATGTTTGAGAAAAAAGAATAACAGACTGGTGCGTGAAAGACTGCTGATGAGAGTAGGAAGGTCCTTTCTTTTCTTCTTTTCTTCTACTGTGACCTTTACCTTACGATAGGAAGTTAAGACATAGAGGAAGCTGCTTTTTGTGGTGTTTGGTAGCTTAAATTTCATACTTTTGGATGACATACTGTTGGGAGGCTTTTGTCTTGAATGCAACTCATGTCGGATGTTTTTTGGTCAGATACTTGTCTGGTTCACCTGCATATGACCCTGGATGGTTACCTAAAATGCCATTTCATAGGTGGATGAATTATGTTTTTTTCCTGTGCTGCACACCAGTTAATTTTTCCATGTTAAGCAATATTCAGTGCATTGCAAGTAAAGTGAACCTGTTGCGAAATGTTGTGTAGGCAGCAAGCTGTTTGCCCTGCTCTACTGAACACATTATAACACCTACATACTATCAGTAATCCCCAGAGTAGTAACAGTCATACATCACTTATCAACCCACATCCCACTGAAACTTACTTGAAGGAAAGAAATAAGATTTAGTGTTGTATTATAAGATGTTTTTTGTTTCATATCTGTCCAGTGATGTTCATGGCTTAAACACAGTTTATTGAATGTTAAGTAGTTGGACAGAAGTCCAGTGTGGAGCAGAAACATGAGCCCTCAGGTGGTTTGTGAGGTGTTGCACCTTATATTCTCCTATAGCTGCACTGAAAACACTGCATGGACATAAGGCAGTTACTGTATTTAGTCAGTATTTAATTTTTGTATGACATAATGAACCTTTGAAATGAAGAATGTTGAGAGCAGTTTATTTCTTCATAACAGTTTTTATGATAATTGTTAATTATTAGGGATGTCACAATAACAGAAATTAAGTAGGCAAATCTAATACCAGTGAAATTACATGCTTTTCAGTACCCAATTTGATAGCAGGGTAAAAACAAAAACAATAGTAAAATCCAGCCATTGTTATATCCCTTTGCAAACTGTAATAAAAACTCTTATGAGCTTCTAGGACAAAACACTGAGGGGAATAATTACTAAGCCTGACACAAATCACTGTCAGAAGGGCATGTTGAACATGTCTGGAAAATAATGGAGTGCAAAAGTGATTTGTGCTGCTGAACTATGAATATAAGTTGATAGCAAGCAGTTGTTTAACTTTACTGACATGGTGACAGACCGAATGTTAAGGAGTCAAGATGATAGCCCTACTACTACGAGCTGGGGTTTCATTACATTAGTTTAAACACGGTAGCTTTTAGCGTGCAGCCATTACAAATGTTGTGGAACATAGTTGGTGACACAGCAGTGCCAGCTCTCCCAAATAAAAATATCGGTAATGTGTATTTCAGGGTTAGGATAACAAGGAGAGCACTTTGGATATCTAGTTAATGTGACGTTAAGATGAATTGAAACACACTGACCATCTGGGTGTCTGTCTTTGAGATGCTTTGCTAAGTTGGAATTTTTTCCTGCATTTGTCTGAAAAGTTTAATGCACCCTCTGCGTACTGGTTAATTGCAAATTTATTATTAACCCATGATGATCCGCCTCAAACACAAAGCGTTTCAATATGTGGATCTGTAAATCCCTCACATTACCGGATGATCTGGGTCGAACATCGGTGCAGACCCGGGGTCTGGCCAAGATTTCTCCTCAGATGCTTAGGAAGGGTGAATCTGGAAAAAAAAACAAAAAAAAAACATTGTCCCAAAACTCCTGTAGTGTGGGGCCAGCATTACATGTGTTCCTCTTCCATGCCGTTCTTCTTCTTCCTTTTCCTTTGGCGTTTAAAGGCAGGCTAAAACACTTTAAGGCGTATATGCTGTCCCTGTCGGGTCCAGAAAAATTGCACCCAGGGTAATTGCAGTAATATTGAAAAATTAGTACAACTGCTGTCATGTTTCTTAGAATTGTGCCATCGTCTTGATACCAGAGCATCAGTTCTTGTAACATCTCTATATATGATGATGGAAAATCTACACCTGCATTACATTTCAGGAATGCAAACGGCATGGAAATGTTGCGCAGAAATGGCTGTCTGGCAGGCTCTACCGGTTCCTCTGGCTCTGAATGTCTGAGCAGCCTCAAAATCTTGTAGAACATTATTTTATTGGCAGTCTGTTGTCACACCCACATACAAAGTAGTAGAGACGGGTCATAAGTGCTCTACTCTTCTGCTTGTATGTGCATATGTTCTGGGGGATCTAAACTAAGTAGAAAAGCACAATGTTTCAGTTGTTGATGGTGGTATTTTGAACCCATTTCACACAAATCTGCTTTCCACATTTGTTCATCGCACAGTACAAGCAGAACCCAGAGATGTTCAAACAGACAGCGAGGCTCTGGTCTCATGTCTATGCAGGCGCTCCCGTCTCCAGTCCGGAGTACACAGGCAAAATAGACAAACTCTGTGCCATGGGCTTTGAAAAAGTAAGTATCTCTCAGCTTTTTTGCTCCACTACTTTGCACTGCACTGCTGAATTCTGCTGCACAATAAAACTGAATTCTGAATTTTATTTTCTTCCCAGAATGCAGTAATAGTGGCGTTGTCGTCGAAATCCTGGGACGTGGCGACAGCAACAGAGCTACTGCTCAGTAACTGAATCTTGACACTCTCTTCATCTTCCTCCTGATCCCTAGCTCTCCTCCTCACACACACACACACACACACACACACACACACACATACACACACACACACACACCACACACACACACACACACACACACACACACACACACACACACACACACCCTCTCTCCTCCAAACTCCTGCTGTCTCAAGGCGTCTTCTCCCCTGTTGCTCCCTCTGTTTCACAGTGGACTCCTCACCTCCACACTCCCCCTCTTCCCCACCCTCTTTATCCCCTCTGTGTGGCATCTCTCCTCCCCGCTCATCACCTCTGCTGTACCACACTCCAATCAGTCGCTCTGTGAGCTCTTATCTCTGGTTTCTTTAAGTTCATTCAACATTCCACTCAGTGCTACAATCAGACGTTCAGCCACATCTCGCCCCCTTTGAAGCAAATGCCAGACTTAAGACCCCGCTCTCGCCCGCCAGTCTCCCAGCTTTTTCTGGCTGTGTCCACGAAGCGGCTGTCAGTGGCTTATCCTTGCCTATGCAGTGCATTTCTTTTCATTTCCCTTGTAAGAGAAAGTCGAGACATTCTAGGAGGCTCTTTTGGACTTGATCATGATTTTTACTCACTTTTGGGCCGGTTTTCTAAACAGGGATTGAACCGAGTCCTGGACTAAAGACATTTTTAAATTGGTATCTCTTGAAATTTTCTTGCTCTGTGTCAAACATCACTCTTATTCACTCATCCGTACACAATAAACATGCAGTATTTTGAGGGTACTACAGTGGAATAGGGTACTCTAAAAGGAGTCATTAAATGAACTTTCGAGACCCTTTTTGAAGTATTATCTTGTTCCATCATTGGGAGTTTTTGAGGGAACATAGATTTTAAATTTGTAAACATAATGCACCAGGTAGCAAATATGGAGTCAGTCAAACACAGAATAGGAAGAAACTCATTCCCTGTTCTGGAAAACGGCTCATGAAGTGTCACTGAGGTTTTCACACAGTAGCCATACTCATTTTCATGCCACTTTGTCCCCACTTCAACTGTCTGACGAACCCAAAGCTCCTGCAGCAAACCCCCAGTGCCCAATCTCCCCCCCACACTCTGTTCTTGACACGGCTTACTTCACCTGTCCCTCTCCCCACATTTTTTAAAAGTTTTATTTGGTTTTTGGCCTCCTGCAGGAATACATTTGGATTCTTGTTTTTAAACCGAGAGAAAACAAAACAAAACAAAAAACAAAACAAAAAAAAAAACATGTTCAGCCGTAACACAACCTGTCACAAGTCTGGATGGAAATAGTTCAAAAACGAGTTTGAAAAATATTGCATCATCTTAACTACGCCAACAGATAAATATGTCAAAATGATTCATCTGTAAATAAAGATATTAAAGTCTGTGTAAATTAATCCACTCTCTTTTTGTCCTTTCTGTGATGTGTCTTTGCTGCACGGTGTGATGTTTCTCAACTGGAATAGTTTTCCACCCCTAAGAACAACAAATACAAGCAACAACAAGAAGCTCTGGCAACAGTGACTACATTTACATGCACAATATATTCAGTTGTTTGCCCTTATTCATTTTTTTACTGTTTATTGGAGTTTTCAACAGGCTGAAGTTAAACAAAAGAGGACTCTGTGCATATGTATTGTGCATACGAATCCAATAATTGGTCACAGTTAAAGTTGTCGTAAAGCAACATTTCACTTTCTTAAAATCAAATAAAGGAAACTCAACAACATAGCTGGAAGTACCCAAACAAAAAAGGGCAAAAAGTGACAAAAAAGATCACACACATGTGAGAAACATAGAAAAGAAAAAGAAACAAAGCAAAATACAAAGTCAGCTAGCCTCACTACGAGGGAACTTAATCCTTTGATCAACATATTGAAAAAAGGACCCAAAGTTTCATTAAATTAATAAGATAAATCAGGGACTGGAAGCTGAATCTTGTTCTGTCCTAATAAAATACAGGATATTTCTTATCCAGTGGGCGTGAGAGGGAGGTATTGTACAGCAATAGGGTTGTACAGGCTGTAACATCCATATAGGGCTTGTAGAGAAAAGGTAATGAAAGAGAAACAGCATAAAAAGCACAAAGAGCTTTTGGTTCCACTTCCTCCCTGATAACTTCATACAAAACAGCAAAAATATCCATCCACTATTTGCATAACAAGGGACAGAGCCAAAAAGAGTGAATAAGCCTGGCTGGGGAGTGTTGGCATGTATCACAGGCCGGGGAAACATTCTCATAAATTTTTACTAACCGAGCCTTTGCACTGTAAATGCAGTAGGGCTGGGTATTGGTACACAATACCTTTTGAGGTATCAATTGAAATAACCCACTACCAAGCAGTATCAAAACTTCTCTAGTGAAATATTACCTGCATTCAATCCTTTTGGTTCGCAGATCTAGAAGAAAATGACTATTTGTATGGTTTGCTGGCAGCCAATCACTGCAAGCGTTCTTCATAAAGATGAATCTTAAAAAAAAAAAAAAAAAAAAAAAAGGTATTGAATATAGCACTCTTTTGGTATTGGTGTCACTTTTAGAGTTCTGGTATCATCATTTTTTAACAGTATCCAGGTGTAGCTTTTGAGTTAAACTGAATAATAACATGTTTTGCACAAATTGAAGAGTTTTGTACCCTTTCTCACGTGTACATCAAAGTTTGTCTACTATATCCATCCCCAGATTCTCCACCAAAGAGCTTGTGAATGGAATGAATTTGTCCCCATATTACTGAAATAGTGAATTTTTAAGGATGTGATATTTTTTCCTTATTCCAAAAAAAGACAATATTCCTACTAAGCTGTTCACATGGCTTATGAAACTGAATATTCCACTAATATTCCTGTTTACATGCAGCCATGCACACTACGATTTATGGAAAGGTGGTAGTATATAGTATATTTTTTCACCATTTTGAAAAGGTTGGCATTGCACGTATCAAAAAACCTATCGATCTCAAAATCTTTCAGAAAGTGTATGTGTTTGTCCTTATGATCATAAATGTGAGCTGTTGTTTGTACATGCATCTCTACACCAGGCTTGCAAACTGCAGTAAAATCCCCAATTTAATGTGCTATATACATATCTTAAGATTGCTCCTAAATCCTGAGTAATACTGGCATGTCCCATATGCCTTACTCAGTCAGAATAAGGCTTAATTTTGCATATCCAAATGAAATTCACCATTTACATGATCTGTATCAAATTCAGAATATTGTCATATTCTGAGCAGAAAATGAATGTGTATGTAAATGTTCCACTGCAACATTCAATCAATATTCCACAGTCAGTTTTTATCAGTTTAATCTCATCAGAATATTGATAAGTAGAGAAACTGTTAATGCATATTGGTTTTTGGGATCCAATGTGTGTTTATAAGCTTGTTTGTCTGTGCATGCATTTGAATAAAAACTAGGCTGAGGCACTAAATTTACAAGACCAACAGAAATTGAACCTACAGGGAATTACATTGCTGGTAAAAATGGAGCAAGCAAGGCAATTTAGATGAAGAATGTGCATGCAGAAGAACTGGCGAATGGATTATGTATATTGGGAGTTTGCCATTCTGTTCAGTAGTACTTTGGACTTGTACAGTAGTATTGCACTGCTGTTGCATAAGGTTGAGCAAGCACCTTTTTTAGTGGCGTTCAGTGCCACAACAAGGAAGTGATACAGTCACTTATCATGATGTTCAGATCACCTTGCTTATAGTGAGCACACTGAGAATGAGCACAACAACAGATGGCCTGCGTGGTGGCATGTTGTGCTATGCTGAACCTCTCCAAGAAACCCTGGCATTCATCTGAACACCGCATACTTGCAGGAAAGTCTGCCACTGATGTGTTTAGGTAATACCAATTAACAGCAATATGCAGTGCAGAGCCATCAGAGGACCTCAGTGACATTATATTAGAGTGGATTTAACTGTACAACAGCAGGTGCACACTAAACCAGCCTCAGGTTACTCAGGCTTCCTGAGTGACAAAAGCTCATTTTGTTTCCTTCTGCTGGATGTTGGCATTGTCTCTCTAGCATATCTACCATCTGGAGCTGCTCCAAGTGTCCCAGAGCTGTACTACATGGGGCCGAATACATGAGACTGAAAAAAAGAGCATGCCTCCTGGCTCATCTAATGGCACTGACATAATCACTTCTCTGTCCTATTAAAACGAGCACAAAATAAATTGTTACATTAATAAAGTATTGGAGGTCCAATAGGACTGACTCCTCCGCAGAATATCTCCTTGGATACACATTGTTCCAGTCGTGCTACAATAGATTCATTTTGATGTTTGGACACACTGAAAAATAGAAATGACTCCCTCAGTATTGTTCTTGGAAATTATATCGTCTGTGTTGTAACAGTGAGGTTTTAGTGGGCTCTTTTTCTATCATTTATTATGGCCTAACAGATTTCTGAATGCCGTTCACTTTTGTTTGGATTAACTTTTTTGGAGCTTTGCTGTTGGGCAGAATTTCTGGTGCAAACTAATCATTTAGGGGTATTGTCCTTGACACTCCTCTAGTTCTTTCAGGAGTGGGTAAGTGCCCTCTGTTATGAACTGTTTGACTCCCATCTGTCTGCAAGAAACCCTCGTAGAAACCCCTAAAACACTTAGTAAAATAGAGGATACATCTGAAATTGCAGACATAATTGCCTTCTTGTTAAATAAGAGATAAAGGGCCCAGAACGGGGGTTCTCAAAGTTTTAAAGAATGAGTGCCAATATATGGAGCCCGCATAAGACTGAGGGCTTCACAGAGAAATCCATGAACTTGTCGTATGATTCGTGACTGGTCTAATAATGTTCATGTTGTTTAATCTCATCAGCACTGAATTAACCTCTTTGCAGATCAAGCCGATCAAGCAGATTGTGTGTGTGTTGGGATACAGTTGTCCACCAAAATATGGCACAAGCATTGATGACAGATCATAATTCCTGCAACACTTGTGAGATGCCACTGGTTGACATGCAACCAGTAACTTAAAAGTTTTCATTCTTTGCCTGACAGATGCTTGTTAAAGGGGTACATTTTTACACAATAGCTTAGTAGTGTATTTGGCCATTGAAAGTCAAAGTATTGAAATTGAAAATTAAGATATAATACATGCATTTTAAAAGATGATTCTCATACATTAATTGTAAATACAAACTGTTTTAGTTACAACTTTTAATGTAGAGAAGACAGAATTGTAGAGAAAAAGTGCCTCAAGCTGAAAATCTGGGCCCTCATTCTATGTCATTTTGCTATTAACTATTATGACTAGTGTGTTATTAATAATTTCCACGTATAAAGAAGTATATTAATCAAGCACAGCATGATTGTTCTTCTAATTGAGTCTTTAGTCCTCCACATCTTCCTGGCAGTATGCCGTCAGAGCAGACCAGCAGCCCACCTGGCTGCAGCAGTGTGACTGACAGGTGAATAGCCCAGTGTGTGGTGAGGCGATGACTCGTGGGCTCCTGTTTCTCTCGGTCTGCTGCTGCTATGTGATAGCTGGAGTTTTATTCCTTGTCTCGTCAGCAGACATGCTGCCTCCCCTGCCAAGCGGTAAGAGCTGGCCTGACCGCCAGGACGACAGGATGAAACGGTGCCCTGCTATCTGCAGCTGAGTTCAATTGGGGTTGAACGGGCATCATGTAGGCCTGATAGGGCTGAAACCAAAGGACCGTCAGATAACTGGTCACAGTTACTTTTTATTTCTTCTCGGAGGTGTTCAGAAATGCTCAAGATGATCCCAATAATCTGTCTGGCGATGCTGCTTCCTGAAGGTGAGTCAGACGCTCCTGCCTGCAGAACAATGAAACGTCTCTGTGCTTTTGCTGATGAGTGAAAGAAGTTTTGTTGTCTAAAAATTGTACACCCATGATTTTCCTTTAGGTGAACAAGGAAACGACCTTAGTTCATCCATGTTAAATGCATTGTTGCGCGTAATTACGCACCACCCGCTGTGTCTTTCAGTTGAGCAGTTGGACGCTGAATGTTACTTTAAAACCGACGAACAATTTCAAGAATCTTATTTAAGTGTGAACGTTTGTTTGCTAATGTGTCAACATTCTTAATATAGAACCCTAACCCCCTTTCAAAACTTTTTGCACGCCAGTTTGGGGCTTTTTTTTAAGGATTCAAGGAGAAGGATTGAATTTACTAAACAAAAAACAAAATAATTATTGCTACAGTAGTTTTTCCACAGTAAAACATACAAGAATAATCAGTTATCATGCAGCATTTATACTCTTAATATGGATGACATTTAAAAAAGAACAATAAACAATTAGGCCTATTAGTTTTTGGGATTAACTGAAAGGCACAATTAGAACAATATGAAGGAAAAATACCAACAAATGCGGATTGAAAACTCTTACTGCCTTATTATCTATTAATTTTAGTTTCTTGTTAATATTCAGAGGACATCTGAATGAAAAAACTGTACACGGTGGATCAAACTGTACCTGTCGTACAGATGTGGTCTTGATGATTTGTATTGTAATTTATTCTTCTTTGTTATATGCCTCATTTTTAAAACTTTCATTTTGTGTATGTGCTTGGCTTGTTTTTCCCCCCTTTTCTTTGTAGAATTGTTGTCTCTGTTATTGTCTAGGTTATTTTTATTATGTATTTAAAACAAACAAACAAAAAAAAACTATAAACATACTGTGCAGAAAAGCTCTAGGGTTGTTGCAAACGACTGATGACCACATATCTCTCCCTCCAGTGGCTCACCGGCTGAGGGTCACTATGCCCAGAAGCTTCTGAAAGATTTGATGGAGGATTATTCGAGCGCCCTGCGGCCTGTGGAGGACACAGACAGAGCCCTGAATGTCACCTTACAGATCACCCTCTCTCAGATCAAAGACATGGTGGGTTCTGGATCATTGGCAAAATCCTCCAAATCTGAATTATTAAGCACTCATTACATGTATTGTATATTATGATAAGACCGTAATTGTCTAAATAAACCATGTTTCTTCAAACAGACTGCAGGACTGTTCATAACGAAAACATTAAGACTGGGTTTCACCAATAAAGATTATTTGTTAAACCCTTCTAAATCATGGTTTAACTTTGAATTCTGTTCCAATTTAAATTGTGATCCAGCATTAACTTTAAACTTACACTTGAGGAGGTTTAACTTTTAAAATAGTTGCATTTTTTAGATGGATTAAGAAAATTGATCATTTTGGCCAACAACTTTTTCGTAAAGGAAAAATGAGTTTCTCTGCTGAGCTATCATGAGTAGGCTAACTATGCTAGCTAACAAACAATAAAACATTTTGATAACTTTTTAGCTAGCAAGCAAGCAATACAATGCTAAGAAATACAGCGCAGCCAAAAGTTAATAGATTTCCTCCCTCTTTTATATTTACTAGGTCCAGACAGCCCTTGAACGTATTATTTATTTATTTATTTGTTTTAATTGGAGTAAGCAAGGTCTCCACATTGATTAAACTCTTCTATTTAATTCCAGTTTACATCACTAAACTTGGATTCACTAAACAGACATTAGTTTTTAATTGTGAAACAAAGCTCTGCTTAACTTTAATCTGGATATACTCATTTTAAACCTAGTTTCACTAAAGACTAAACAGATCTTATCTTAGATTAAATTAATCTTTGTTGGTGCAACCCAGTCTTAGTTTGCTAAATTGATTTTAAAATCTGTAATATTATAGTACTGTACCTCTGCAGAGAATCCATCATGCACAGTTCTAATTAAAGAGGTATTTTTAGATATTGTCTTTATGCTTAATATCTGACTATTTTCAGTAATTACTAAACGCTCATTCCTCATTACAGCACCATAAAGAAATCAATAGTCAAAATAAAATGTATTGGCTGATCAATTAGTCACACTACACTCGTCTTTGCAGTAAAGCTACCCAGCTGTAAACCGTGATGACGTTAACTTGACAGAGATGCAAATTTACGACTGACACCACAGATACACTGAACGTAGAACAAAAACACAAAGATGTTGAATTTTGATTAAATCTTTTTTTAAAGTTTCATCATTACATGTTTGTAGGTGCTGATATGTGTATGAATGACAGACCTCCTGCTGCACAGGCCAGGCCTACTGTTACTACTGTTACTCTGACTGGCTCAGGTTCCTGTTCAGGTTCAGTGCTGTGTCAGCCCACAGTGAATTAGCACTTGTGTTGTGCACACGTGTTTGTGTGTGTGTGTGTGTGTTTGAAGGGAGGATACAGCCCTCTAACCCAACGTCATGTCACGGTGGTATACCAGGTTGTCACTGAGGGCCAGACAGCAAAAAAGTGTGTGCGTTGGGACTATCCTATTACCCAAAGAGTTTATGTTTTCTTTGGTTCGCTGCTCCTGGCAACGATACCAAAAACCACCTCCACCCACCCCCGTCATCTAGAGACTCTGCTCATCCACCTGATATTGACAGACAGGTCTGGATTTCAGCTGTTCTGATAATCTGAAGCCTGTCTGCCCTCGTAATGCTCATAGAGAGTTAATGAGAAATGAGAAGGAGACCAAGAGGATCTCTCTTTAAGCTGCTATCAATATGTATCCATTGTTTGTCTGTTCTCATTTGTGTGATTGTGACTGCCTGTGTGTGAAGGATGAGAGGAACCAGGTGCTGATTGCCTACCTGTGGATCAGGCAGACATGGCACGATGCGTACCTCAGG
Source organism: Lutjanus argentimaculatus (assembly GCA_034769285.1). Lineage (NCBI taxonomy): Eukaryota > Metazoa > Chordata > Actinopteri > Lutjaniformes > Lutjanidae > Lutjanus > Lutjanus argentimaculatus. The sequence continues at coordinate 21,267,700 of JAWZSL010000006.1, forward strand.
TGGAATAAAGAGGACTATGACGGACTGGAGGTGATCCACATCCCCAGCAGCCTCGTGTGGAGGCCCGACCTTGTCCTCTATAACAAGTACGCCCGTACGTCACACACGCACACACAAACACACACCTTTCTGCTTGACAGGACGCTGTGTGGCAATTTTCATCAACCCTCTTTGTAGCAGGTTAAGAACACTGTTATTGCAGCATCATCCTGAAAGACAATTTCCAGCAAGAGACAGGATTACACGCTTCCGCGGTCTTATTAACATTACTCAAGGGTACTTCAATAATCTCAGTAATTGTAAGATTATAATTATACTTTCACAGTAATAGTCTTCTCAAATTAAATGACTGCAAGTTCTTTACTGAACAAAGTACAATTTAAATGCAGTAAAGGATTAAAGTAAAATAGCAGTGCACATAGCAGTGTTTCCACCCAAAATACCCAGAACTTTGAGCCCTAGGAACTACTTTTAATGGAACTTAAAGGTTCCTTAAGCCCATTGTTGGATGTGTCATTTCTGTGTGCATAAATGCTCAAAAAGGCCTGGACTCCGTCTTTGATCCGTTTGTTGTATGCTTTTTTCTGTAATGTGCTGATGTGTGACAAACTGGTTTGCTGACTACACATCATTAAAAATGTTGGCTGAATCTAAACGCTGCATGCACTCTACCAATCAGAAATGTTCAGCACTGCCCCACCCCCAAAGTTCCTATACTCCTGTAAAGTACTACCTCTGGAGCAGGGGTTTTTTGGGGGTTAAAATAATGTCTTGATTTTGACCCTGCTCCCTGTGGAAGAAAAACACAGAGTTCCTCCAAAGGTTCTGAGTCCCTTTGGAAAGTTCTGCAGTGGATACGGTTTATTTCATGTTTGTTTTTAAGTATATGATTTAGAATGAAATGACAATATGTGTATTTCCTCAGAAGAGTATGCCTATATTTTGACATTTGATGTTTAGTTTTATTGTAAAAAATTGGCCTTTAATTTAATTGAATGGTGGCATTAAAAGCTTACTTATTGATACATGCAGACACAACCCTAAACCTGGTGAAGGTGTGTCTAATACACAGATAACACACACAAAAAAATCAAATTTGACATCCAGGTCCTATGCTAACTTCTGTAAGTGCAGACTATAAAAGAGCTCACCATCATTTAGCCAAGTAACACATGTGAATTGTCAGTTTGTGTTAAATTTTCCCTCCTCCTCCAGAGCCGATGATGACTTCTCGGGCCAATGGACACCAACGTGAGACTTCGCTACAACGGAGAGATAACGTGGGATGCTCCTGCCATCACCAAGAGCTCCTGTGTGGTAGACGTCTCCTACTTCCCGTTTGACAGCCAGGAGTGTAATCTGACTTTTGGTTCCTGGACCTACAACGGCAACCAGGTTTGTACACAGGCAGCCACGATCAATTGTCACATGCTATGGAGGATAAAACCAACCTATGTAGATGATATGTGTCACCTAAACAGGGCAGTTAGATGATACTCACTGAGGTCTGGGTTGTGAGGATTTGATCTCTGTGTTACATTAGTTGGTAACTGAGACTGTCCACCTTGAAAAAAACATCAGATATGCATACTGTATACTCTTGCCTTGAGACTCATTGTATATGCATTTGCTGAATTAGTCTTTTCTTGAAAAATATCAGTGAGTGGAGCTGTTTGTGCACTTCATCTACACCTCCTTGTCCACTGTCCTTAATTCCAGGTAGACATTATTATGGGCATGGACAGCGGTGACCTGTCAGACTTTGTGGAGAATGTGGAGTGGGAGTGCCGCGGGATGCCAGCCACTAAGAACGTCATCATGTACGGCTGTTGCTCTGACCCGTATCCAGACATCACCTACACGGTGCTCCTGCAGCGTCGCTCGTCCTTTTACATCTTCAACCTCCTCCTCCCCTGCTTCCTCATCTCCTTCCTGGCTCCTCTGGGTTTCTACCTGCCTGCAGACTCAGGGGAGAAGGTTTCCCTGGGAGTGACGGTTCTTCTGGCTCTCACTGTGTTCCAGCTGATGGTGGCTGAGAGCATGCCCCCCTCTGAGAGTGTGCCACTTATAGGTAACAGAGTGTTTGTTTAGGACATTGTGTTAAAGGCAACATGTATGCAATTTTATGTAATTGTAGCATCTTAAGAATTATTATAGTTGCTTGCAGTCCTCTCTGTCTTAGTGTGTTTTTAGTCACGTTGGCAGCTTTGCTGTAGAGGTGGTAATGTTGCTCTACAACTTTGGTTCGGAGTGAAATCTCTCAACAACTATTGCATTGATTGCCATGAAATTTTGTTCACACATTCATGGTTCCCAGACAATGTATTCCAATGACTGAATTATTCCTTGGCTTCTTTGGGGGGATTTATTGGTAGAACATGTCAGAAATTAAACATAATATTCTTAAGTATGTTTTCATTAGTATATAATCACCTGAAAATAAGAATTATTTTGTTTTCCTTAGCTAAGAATGAGCCCAGAGGGCATGGTTCCTCTTCTACTTCTAAAGTCCACCATGTTGCACTGACATGTTTCTACAGTAGCCTAGAATGGACAACCAAACACTGGCTCTAGAGAGGGCCTTTTACCTTCCTTTACTCCGGGCCTATTCAATTACTTATTTAAGAGGGCCAGATCTGAAAAACATAAAGCACCAACCGGACCGGATGTTTACATTTTCTGTGTCTGACCTGTAAATTTAGGAATTATGGAGGAAGTACAGAGTGTGGACTGAGAGGTGTGAGAGGTGTCAATTCACTTCCTGAGCTCTGCTGAAACCCTAACTGATCGGGGCGCCTGACAACATGTATGTGGCAGCCCCCTCCAACATCTCTCCAATGCATGTTTATAGGTCCTGTTTGTGCATATGTGTGTGTGTGTATTTTGGGCCAGTGTGTATATAAAATAACAACAGAGTGAAAACGTGTAATTTGCCAAGGGATTAATAAAGTGCGTCGTCTTCTTCTTCTTCGTCTTCTAAAAAAAGATACATTAAGTGCAAAAGTACAGGGAAAAAAAACAAAGCACATTTGTAATCCTAGATTAAAAGTAGCTTGTTTTAATAAGCACAATGTTGCAATACGCATCTTTTTCATTCAGTTTGTCTCCTTAATTGCCTCTGCTTAAACAGCCTGAGTTAAAACTTTTTAAAGTAACAAATGTCTCTGTGCTTCACAACAGACATAGTAATGACTAGACTATTTGGCCAGTCAGAGTAACAGTAAAACAATGATCTCCTCATAAAGTGTGTAAATACCTTAGAATGTTATCAGGTAATTTAAATACAATCACAATATACTTTTCTCCTATTTATAAATGATCAATGACTGATGTAATTAAAGGGCTGGATTCAGCCCACCGCTGGCCTGTCCTACACACTGGGCTGATGAGGGTTAGATAAGTTGGTTGCAGTCTGCCACTTCACTGCTAGATGCCACTAAATCCTACTGACTGGTCCTGTGTCCCTTCATAAAGCACCATAATCAGTCATGTCTAATACTTTCATAAAAACATATTTATGTCCAAACGCTAATGAAATTCCCACCAGCCACGGCTGTACTTTTTGTCAAGTGTTGATTTGCAAATGTTAGCGTGCCAACACACTCAGCTGGGATGGTGAACACTGTAAATATTGCTCGCTAAATAGCAGTATTGTCAGTGTGATGTTAGCATGCTGACATTAGCATTTAGCTCAAAGCAGTGCTGGGCCTAGGTACTCTATCGCCCCTCCCCGCTCATGCGGGACTACATACTGTACGAATACAGTAAATATAGTCAGGCTGAAGTTCAAGTGTTGAAATTCCACAGACAACAAAACGCAAATGTTGATGAATATTTTGTAATATGTCATAATTAATAATATAAGTATATAAGCAATATTTTACAGCAAATTTCTCTCCTGTCTGCTTTTGTTTCTCTGCTAAACAGGGAAGTACTACATTGCCACTATGACCATGGTCACCGCCTCCACATCTCTCACTATCTTCATTATGAACATCCACTTCTGTGGTGCAGAGGCCAAACCAGTCCCCCACTGGGCAAAAGTCCTCATCATCGACTACATGTCCAAGATTTTCTTTGTTTATGAAGTGGGCGAGAACTGTGCCTCCCCCTCCTCCTCCTCCTCCTCTTCTTCATCTTCTCACTTTCCCCAGGATGACATCCGTCAGCAGCACCTCAGCTCCCACATTCATGCGAATGGTAAACCAGGGAGCCACAGTAGCCAACAGGAGTGGCAGAGTCACAAATACCCCAGACCTCAGACCCCCAAACCACAACACCACCCCAGAGTGAAAGCCCAGCACCACATCACCAGAGAGGACAGGAGCCACCTTTCCAGCTACGCGCCTGGGAAATATGAAGGCTCTAATGGGAAAATATTGACAGGTGACTGCTGTAAAGAAGACCAAAAGGTCCCCTCCTACCTTGAAGACCAGAAGCCTCCCTGCTGCCCTGAAGACAAAAAGCCTCCACCTCCAGGCCCCACTGTCACTTTTGGCCCCTGTGTGTTCTGTACCCACAGCAGTGGCATCCCCGGCGTGGACACCAAGCTGGTGCGCAATGTTGAATATATCGCCAATTGTTTCCGAGAGCAGAGGGCGACATGCACCAAAGGGGCAGAGTGGAAGAAGATCGCTAAGGTGATGGACAGATTCTTCATGTGGATCTTCTTCATCATGGTTTTCCTCATGAGCATCCTCATCATTGGCAAAGCACCGTGACCAAGCAGCAACTCTACAAGGTTTTTTTTTTTAAGTATTTGACTCAGTGAATTCTTTTAGGTCAAATAAAAAGTCAAATGGACTATTTTGTGTTTTATAAACATGTTGTATGCATACAGATATATGGACTTTGTGTTTTTTTCTTTATCAATGATAACAGTATAGACTAAAGTGATTTTAAAATAAACCAAATATAATTTGCATTCACTGTTTTTGACCATGTATATACAGCACATGTATGGTATAATGTACAGTGAGCAGATCATAATGTCCAAATAAACCCAGACAGTGATGCAGGACTCCAACACAAAGCAGAAGGGTTCCTGAAGGGGTTTATTTTGCCATAATGACCCACTTACTGTACATCACCCCACTTATTGCATGGCTACTTACTAAAAAAATCCTATAAATTAATAATTTCACACGAAATATTAATTTTGAAATGATTTTATTGATTTTAAAATGATTTTATTGCTCCTCCAAAGAACGATGTCCATAGCAATGGTCTGTTATTTCTAGCACCGGTCTGTTATTCATAGCAATGGCATGCTATTCAGAAATAATAGACCTTGGAATGCTGTAATTGACCAGTCAGATTCAAGTATTTAACAAAGCCGTGTAATTAGCAATGTTATGTCTTACACACATAATTTAGTGTCCTGTACATAGCAACACTACATTCTTGGTCTTCATTTAAAAAAAAAGGGACATTAGGTACAACCAAGTATGTGTGTTAAATCATTGTGACCTGCTGCCTGCCACTCTGCATACATTTTGACTACTTTGCTTCCCATACAAACCTTACCATCTCTGTTGACAGCGAGTTGTAAATGTTCATCTTACTACCAGCCCCATCAGTCATGGCTTTGATACACAGGTCCTTCATCATCTGATCATTGAATACACGAGAGGGGATCTGCTGTCAAGTTAAAATATGATCAGTGGGGACAGCACGTCTTATTCACTGCTCTGAAATCAGATGCCTGAGGCTGAGAGTTACAGCATCAGCACATGCTTCGGATCTGCAGAATCATTTTTCTGTGCAAAATCATACAGTGAATAGTTAATGTGCAAGCATTGTTTGTAGCGCAGCCAGGCCAGTGAGGATGTAAGGTAATATGGAGCATCTATTATGTAACACAGTGAGCACATTCTGACACCCCCCCTCCACTAAAAACCCCATACCGTGAACTTGGAAAGTTAAATGAATGTGTGTGCACACGTGCTAGGCGGGAGGGACAGGAAAGAATAAAGAACAATAAGGAAGGAAGGAAAATCTATTAGTGTTGATACCAAAGACGGAAAGCAAACTCTGTTCATTCATGTGCTGTACTTAGTAGAGTATTGATGCTCTTGTGCTTCACTTAATTATTGCCATTTTGTGCAAGTTTATATTTGCACTCCACTAGATTTCAGAAATAAATATTGTATTTTTTACAAAACAGATTTTGCATTTGTAAATATGATGTATACCTACTGCTAATATAGCAGATTGTTAGATGCCACCTAAACCAACAACATTAAAATACTGCTTATAGGTTAATGCATTAATACTCAGAAAGGGGCCATTCCACTGGATGAGCACTTTAAAGGCAAGCTATGTAGGATTTTCCCAAAATAACAATGCATAGACTTTTGCAAAAATAATTCCTCTCAATCATCCCTCCCAACCCACCAGAAGTGTGTGGTGTAACCTGCAGTCGCAGAGACCTCGCCCTCCATCTTATTATTTTCTCATTATTTTTCTGTGTGACGCTTTACCGACCCAAAACGTGCTCATTTAATGTCCTGGAAATGAGACTCAACAATCAACTATCTTATATCTATTATAACTTATAACTATCTTAACTTATGGCACAATTACGAACAGCAACTGACAAATCCTACTTATTCTACCTTTAATATTTAATGTTTAAATATATTTTGCTGCTTAAATTCCCATCAGTGGCAGTTCTAGACCAGTTTTACTTGGGGGCCAAGCTAGGGGTGGGGCGGTTGTTTTGTCAGAGGGGCACATTTGACCTGGGACAAACAAGACAAAGAAAGTGATATTGTTCAAGCTTTCACAATTTTTAGCTCAGTCTATAGTCTATGTACAAAATAAAATAAAATAAAATACCAATATTGGTATTCGTTTCAGTAACAGTAAAGTAAATTCAGTAAATTATAGTTTCAGTTATTTGTTTCAGTAACTTATAGTTTATTTTTTGTTTTAGTAACATGATTTGTTTCAGTAACTTACAGTTTCCAAACTCTGTCATGCAGGCACTGGCCCTGTTAGCCCCCCCACCAAGAACCACCTCAGACTCCCATTTAATTTAGAATATCTTTGAATGGAGGATTTCATAGAGAGCCGTAGTTTTGTTACAAATCACATGAAAAACTTATATAACTGAGTCAGCAGCTTAATACTTCCCAACTAGCCTGTCTGTGACAGCCCCAAGCCCATTCATTCCTACTGAAATCTTAAAATCCTGGTCATAAAAATACACCTTTTTATAGCAAAGTAATTTCCTGAACCAGTTGGGCACTGTAGTTTTTGGTAAATGTTACTTAAACAGTGTAGTCTTTGGGGACTGATTACTGACTCAAAATAAACTGCAGTAGACATGTTTCCATTATAACAATCTTTGGATACAGAGGGAGCATTTGTTACCAGGCTCAATTCATTGTTGGTTTTGGTCTTTTAATGGGATTTGTTAACAATATAAAAAATACAAAATGTCAATAGACTATCTTTAACTTGCGATTATTACCAGTATTTTTACATTGTGGTATTTCTATAAAGGGATCTGAATACTTCTTCCACCACTGGCATATATTCATAAGTGTATTTTCCTCCTTCCCCATTTCCATACCTCGTTCAGAATGACTCCCTACAGTAGGTAGGGAATGCAGCAAACAGAGGAGTCAGAATTGTAATAAAGCAGGATTTTCTGCAGTTTATCTCTCCCAGATATTTCAGTACATTACCTTTAAATTTACAGTAGAGGGCGCTCATTTCACATATACTACTCAGGTGGTGGATGCCCTAAAGCTTACAGTTTAATGCTGCATGTGGTAACATAAGTGCACAAGATCTGCGCCTCTGAAGTATTCCCACTATCACACAGTGATCCACTCCCAAAAATTTCACTACTGAGAGGACAAAAAAAAAAAAAAAGATTTGTAGGCTATTTGTTAATCCTCCAGGTTATTGCATGGCAAGAGACTATACGTCTTACAAGCTGCAATTCCATAATTAAATCTGGTGGCTATTAATGAAAGTGGGTTGGTCAGTAAATATGCAGCAGGCAGCACGTCTCTTGACTGTTCTGTTGAGTCTGTCCAGTCAGTGTGAGCTCTGCTGAGCAGAAATCAAACAGGCAGAGGCGTCAGTGTTTTTTTATCCTCTTCTCCAAAGTGATTTTCACTCTGAAGCACGATGCATCTGATATAAGTGAGAATATCTTACATTTTCTGTCTGAGGGAAGCCGACTGCATTGCGTTCCATTAGTGCTCAGAGAGCCGCAGGGGCCACAGCAGGCTGTAATCACCATGGGAGAGCAGAAGTGTGAACTATGTAATTTGGACAGACGTAGGAGCTCAGGCACTGATGGAAAGACTGCTGGGGAAATTACCATGTGCTTTACAAAATTTCACTTGAAGAAGCACTATCTGTTTCTCAGATTTACAAACAGAGTGGGAAAATCACTTTGATGATACGATTAAATCACCTATGACTAACCAGTGGAATGGAACTAAATACTTTTAATCCATTACAGTTATTAAGCACATTTCAGAGATGTCCTACTTTGTGCTTCACCACATTTATCTGACAGCTGTTTATAGTTGCTTTGCAGATTGATGGTCATCTTAAACTGCTCAGAAAGAAGTTAAAATCAGTTCCATCTCAATCAGCTACAACATTATCATGTTGCTGATAATCATAATAATCCAATATGATAATATAATACTCTGAGAGGGGCCATTTTGCATGAGTACCTTTTACTTACAATTTCTTGCATTTTTTACCATGTGGTATTGCTACTTTTACTGAGTAAATTGTTCTTTGGAGCTCTTTATTGGAGTTGAAAAGCAATTTCAAAATTAATGTAGAATGACAAACTATCTTTATTTTGCTATTGTGTGGATATGAGAATGGAAATTTAGTATTTGAAGTGGCTGGCCCTATAGTGTATAAAACTTTTATTTCACTTCACTTTATATTTGAAATAGATTTTGGTTCAAACTGCAAACAAATAACATGATATAAATAAATCATTACCAAATGATGTGACACAAGTGTTATTGAGAACAAAATGGAAGAATAAGAAGTCAATTTGACAGTTTATGTGAAGACCCATTTTTCTCCATATAGACAGAATTTGAACAGAAGACAGCTGCTTTCAGTTGAAATATATGTCTGATGAAATGTGTGTAAGTTGGGTTTTACAGAGACATACAGTAGGGGAGACCGGGCGCCATTGTAACACATTCAATTCCTCCAGAAACTCAAACTAGAGTGATGACACTTCATCTGCACATGCTCAGTAGGATTCTCTCTCTGCCTGTGGAGCAGGATCATTTCACCTCAGCAGAAGTTTTCAACAAAAAATAGCTGTATAGTATTTTTCTTCTGCTGTCTAAAGATTAGATGGCTGCAAATTTAAATTTACAAAAAGTTTATCTAAAGGTTATTGGTTAAAAATTAACATCAACAGAAAATGTTAATATAGGTTTGCTAGCTAGCATACAAGACTTTATCGTGGCTAAACTTCTACAAAATAGTCATTTGCTTTGCATACAAACTATGGCTGACATCTAAAAGAATTTATACCATAGCACATACAAAAAAAAATCTCAAGTAACATTGTTGGATACTACAGCAGTAATGAGATTACTTTGTCCTTTTGTTTGAGATACAGTGGAGTAATATGACTTTTTTCCTTTTTTTTGAGTTACAATTTCCCCCAACCACTGTTAACTGCCTCCACCAGGGAGAACAATAGTGGCACCCTAACTTCTTACGTTAAATTGAATATTATAGTCTCGGCCTTATTACGAAATACGAAATACGAAATACTTTATTGATCCCCAAGGGGAAATTCATTTGTCTGTAGTCTCATCTATTTGTACAAGAATTATAGAGTCTGATGGCAGTTGGTATGAAAGATCTTCTGTATCTCTCTGTCCTACAACGAAGAGAGAGAAGCCTTCCACCACCATTATTTCTTTGGTCCATCAAGGTGTTATCCAGTGGATGATCCATGTTGTTTAGGATGGCCTCCACCGTCCTCATTGTGTCTCTCTCCACAACTTCCTCCAGAGAGTCCATCCTTACTCCGATCACAGAGCCAGCCTTTTTCACAAGCTTATCCAGCCTCCTTGCTTGCTTTTTTCCCAAACTTCCTTAAAACATCTGCAGCATCTTACTGCAGATGTTTAGAGATCTGAGCTTCCTTAGGAAAAAGAGGCGGCTCTGCCCCTTTTTGTAGAGTGCATCTGTGTTAAGGGACCAGTCCAGCTTGTTATCCAGGTGTACACCAAGATATTTATAGTTTGTTACCACCTCGATGTCCACTCCACAAGTGTTCACAGGCTGAAGAGGGGGCTTGGATCTACGGAAATCAATGACCATTTCCTTTGTCTTTGATGTGTTTAGTATGAGACAGTTTTTATGACTCCAGTCACTGAAGGATTTTATCAAATCCCTATATTCAGATTCCTGTCCATTCCTTATACAAGCTACAATAGCAGTGTCATCTGAGTATTTCTGGATGTGGCAGGACTCAGAGTTCTGCCACATCCAGAAATACTCAGATGACACTGCTATTAGTTATTATATTATTATTATTATTATTATTTAATGCTATTAGTAAAAATGCATTGCTTACAATATAAATGTGGCACGTACATAGATGTTTCTCATATCAAAAGATGATAAGTACAGGGATTTGGGGCTGGGGGGGGGGGCACGGGCCCCCCTCCCTACCTTCGCCCCTGCGTTTGCATGAAACTTCCCACATGGACCTAACGCCACCTGCAGCTGATGTGAGTTTATGTCTCGCTGTTGTCGTGAGCTGTCGTTTGACATAACACTCTGTAAAACTTTTAACAAGCTGTTCCAGACAGACAGAGGACATCCAGCGTTAAGGAGATTAATTCTTGATCCGTGAAGAACAGGACCTTGAAATTAGCAACGCGGTTGCCATGGTGACGGCAGTAATCCAAAGCGCTCCGGAGTGTTGACAGATATTTAGAAAGTTTGTTTTTAAGCGCACACGCAACCTTGTGTACCTAAAGACTTAAACACATTTTTTTTTATAAATGAACGATAAAGAGCATCAAGGGTACAGTATATGAGCAGGGGGGGTTTGCAGCAGACGTCTGTGGAGACGCCCGTCCCCTCATAACGGATACAGATTTATAACGTGTTAAAACTGTGTCGAGTCAAAGTTAACAGAGCGACCAACGGTCGGACCGTTAAACCACAGACGTGCACCAGCGAGCGTGAAGAGTTCCGGATACGAGCAACGTATTTATGAGAAAGAAAACAAGACGCTCTGATAAAGGTAACTTGAAGCACACAGAAATATTTTATAGTTTGTGAACACGCTGTTTAACGTCAGCTTGTTTAAATCAGTGGTCAGCTAGCTAGCTATGTTAGCTAGCTAGCTGACTTTCAGTAAAAAAGTTATAAATGTTGCATTTAGTTAGCTAACGTTAGCTTGACTTTTATTTAACTTCGCTAACTACAAGGCGTGATTCAGTATTTAGTCAGTTCAATATTTAGCTTAATTCAAAACAATAATTATTAAACTAGTGTTACAAATGGTGCTGCTAAAGTTATTTATTTTAATAAGTCAAGTTTCCTGCAACCACGAACTTTACCTTAAAATAAACAAAGCAAAAATTATATAAGGTAGCTAACCCATAATAATATACTAAGTTAAATCAAAAATTGACAAGTAACTGTGCATTTTACACCATGATCTCAGTGTTAGTTTTGAGTGTACTTCAACATTTTGCAGTGATATTTATGGCTAGATATTTATTCACAAATATCTTATTAGTCAACTCATGTAATCTAATTATGCCTGTAAATCTCATTAATGTAGATGGTCTAATTTGATTTGATTTATGTAATCCAAATACTCCAACTTTAATTCTGAGTGTCATATGTAAAGGGACAGTTCACACAAAACCAAAAATAAAATTTAACTTCATTTTTTTCATGTAGATCAGTGGGCCTTAAACTATGTGTGTGTGTAATGAAACTAAGTTGAATTTTATATATGCACTTTATGTATAAAAAATAAACAAACAATAATTTGTTGATACTATCACGGTGTACTTTATTTCACTAAAGTTAAACTTGGATCCTTTATATTATAGTTGACTCTCCAATTATTGTGAAGCTAATGACTGTGGAGTGGGGTTTTCATGGATCTGAAAACCACTGATCTGTATTGTTTAGGTGTGAGTTGCAGAGGTTTGGAAATATTGGTTGCAGAGATGTCTGCCTTCTCTCCATTATAATGGAACTAGATGGCACTCGGCTTGAGTGAAAAATTCACTAGCAACGTCTCTTTCCAGAAATCACAGTCCACTTACTCAAGATAATTCAAAGAACTTGTGAGCAGTTTGATGAGGACCTATTTTCTTTCTACCGAACTACATCCACCAACGATATCACAGCGCAAAAGGATGTGTTCATCTACTCATGGACGAGAGTCTCATGTTTGTGACAACACAGGATGTAAACATTAATGACATCAGTCTTGGCTGGACTGAAAAAAAATTTGTTTGTACATCAAACTGCTCACAACAAGGTCTGTGGATTATCTAGAGTATCTGTGTCATGATTTCTGCAAAGTGCCCAAGCTTTTGACTCTTTCAAATGTTTGTTTTTTGCATAAGTGGTTTGTCCAACATTTGGGTCCTCAGAGTAAAGATTTTATGGTGTATTTTCAGGTGTCAGAGAGAAAACACACCTCTGAGAAGATGGTGAAAAATAAAAATGTTGGAGGGCGTCTCAGTCGCTCTTCTACATGCAAGGCAAAAAAGGCTGACTCCCAGATAGCAAGCAGCAAGGAGCTGAATCCTCTGGATGACCCAGCCGGCAGAGAAATCCTTGCTGTTTCTCCAGAGATACAGACCACCAGCCAAGGTCAGCTGGACTTTCCAGACAGAGTCTACCTGCTGGCATCAGTCATCTTCCAAAATAACCACCTGGAGAAGCCTGCTGCCCACCGGTTTGTGAATTATGGCAATGAGAGAGGACTCCCATTACCTAAAGTCAAAGATGAGGATATGCAACGCACAGCTTATGAGCTGGCCTTTAATACACTTAAATGTAAGTTTGTAAATGACTGGTGAAGTTACTGTTTTTCCCTTTTACTTACCTACCTTTCTTTTTCTCTCAACTTTGCACGTTAAGGCTGTGAATTGGCAAGAACCTGGCAATACGATACAAATAATAATACAGGGGTGACGATTCAGTATATTACGATTCAGCCATAAACAAGGTGGTAGTATATTGTGATAGTATAGAATATACCACCATATAAATAAACTCTAAGTTAACAAAGTTCACTTTTTATGCAATCAGAACAATGAAGATAGAAAACAACACTGGTATCTAGCTATCAGGATGCACTGTGTTTAAGGATTGATACAGTATCACAAAACATATCATGATACCCAAGTGTATCAATGTTTTCTTACACCGCTAGTGTATATATCCACACACTTACACCCAAGTTGTGCGTTTTGGGTGACTTTGGAGTGAGGACATCAGCATAGGGTGTTCAGCAGCTCCTATTTTGATCCATTTCAGGTACATTAGACTGCAAGTAAAACCTATTTGATTCCAGGCAAACAAACAGCCATTTGAAATGAGAACAAATAGCCCTGGGGAAGTTAATTGACGGGTAGAATTGGATATAGATAGATTGATGAAGGGCAAGTAGAAGAGAAAAAAAATGCTTGAATGACCGGGGGGAATTCTGTGTGATGCTACAAATCAATTTGGCCCATAATCTGTTATCTGGGACTAGGGTGGGGTCTGGGTGACCGAAGTCACGGGGGTGTGTAATCACCATGGTGATAAGAGCGGGGAGGTGAGTCGACTGTCAGTGCAGGAAGATGGCTGGGATCGATTTAATGCATTCTCAGTGGAAGGAGAGGTCAGCGCAGCAGGAACAACCTCGTAGATGTGAATGATTTTGTTCCTTCTAACTATCTGTCTGCTGTACTTGGATCAGCCTTGGGCTTCATGTCCCACAATTAATGCAGATCACCCCAAAATATCCATCATCACAAGCTCCACTACCTTGCTGCACTAACCTATATTAGTTTTACAGCTGTAGGTCATAGTACTTACATTACCAGAAGAAATTGACTAGTCAAGCAGCACTCTGTTGCCCAAGTCAAACATAATCTCAATTTAGTAAATCCAAGTTTAGTGATGTAAACCTAAATTAAACAGAGATTAATCAATGTGAAGATGCTTGGTTACCCAAATTAAAATAAATAAATAAGTGATAAATTTGAGTGCTGTTGGGACCTAATAAGAATAAAAAGGGGGGGACGTTAACTTTCAGCTGCTCTGGTTTCCTTTACAAAAGGTTGTATTGTTTGCTAGCTAGCTAAAAAGTTAACTAAATGTTGTATTTCTTGCTAGCTAGCCATTTAGCCTGGTTAGCTGGCTCAGCAAAGAATCTCTTATTTTTCCTCCTTTGTAAAAAACTTAAATTAGTTCAAAACATTAATTATCAACTAGAGTGAAAGAAATATGAGCTGCATCATAAACTCAATTGGGTTGAGTCTGTCCCTTATCTTTCTTCAAGGAACTTATTATTTGTCTGAATCCATCTAAAAAAAAGGCAGCTTTTTTTTAAAGTTAACCCTCCTCAAGTGTAAGTTTAAAGTGTATACTGGATCACAGTTTAAATTGGAGTTTTGGTGCAGGAGAATTAAACTTAATCTTGGTTTAGAGTAACATTTAAAGTTAAAACCATGATTTAATCAGGTTTAAAATTAATCCTTGTCTTTGCAACCCAGCCTTATACATCTTATTGCTGGAGCATTGTTTTCATCCATTACCATATTTTCTCCCAAGAAGAGGATGCCTGTATACACCAGCCAGGATGAGGAATTTTGTATTTTTGAAGGCACACAACATATTAATTCGCTCAAGAGGTTGAATTAAGCTTTACTCAGAGGGAACAATTGCCTGCTTGAGCCTAGAACAATTACAGTATATTGCATTTGTTGTTAAGTGTAATCCCCTTTTTGTTCAGAGCTTATTTCACAGACAAATATTCTCCGTCTTATCAGTGCAATATTAGTACAGTTCTTCTCTACAGGTCACATCCTCCATGTTTGGAATTTCTTGAATTAGTTCATTTGTAGAATTTCCGCCAAAGGGATACAACAGCAGAGATAGCTTAATGAAAAGAGGAGCTACAAAAACCATCATTGGGTATCTGACAGGGTTATAGGCAGATACCTGCACTTGTTATATCATTCCTGATCTTTAATTGTAAGTTTTTTGATATGGACCAAGGTCTAAAAGAAAGAAGAAGTAGACTAGGCAATTCTGTATCTGAGGTGAAATCAGTTTCCGTTGCAAAACAAATTGACAGTACAACATTCCTACACAAGAAGAGTGGCTTGGTGCATATAGTTGATGAAACTTTACTCCTGCTGTAGAGATGTGATTATTCACTTGCCTTGATCACATACGTATTTTGGTCACATGTTAGATCAACTTGCGCTGGCTGTGTGGTGAAATTGGGTGCAGATGAAATGACACAGCCTGGAAGCCAATGTTAATCTCTCCTCTTCCTCCTCCTACGAACAGCCTGACTTTTGGTGCAGAAATTGATTTGCTAGTGACACACAGCCATGCTGGCACCACACACACAACACACACACACACACACACACACACACACACACACACACACACACACACAAGACACATCATTTGTGCACTGCCTCGGAATGACTGATCCAAAATTGAGCTGAGGTCAGTTGTTAACCTAAAGAAGAAATGCTTTAGCAGCGAAAAACGCACAGAGCAAAATGCCAATGAGCTCTGGTATTGATCTTGCGATTATAACTCTTATCTGCTTTAAACAAAAAAGTCGCTCAGTAAGCTCCGTATCGGTGGCTGAGGACACAGACTTGTCTGCTGCTGTGATTGTCCATCAATAACAGAATATGCAGTGTGAGAGTTGGTGATGATGTTTACCCTGGTGTGGATTTGACATTTTACAGACAAAGACGAAGCCGAAGTTACCCAAATGACAAATATTAGCAGTCAAGTCCTGTCCCTCCTCTGCCTCTCCTCCTTCACTTCATTCTGTCTCTTTTTTGTGTCTTCAGGGTTTTTCAATTTCTTTGACCTCTCTTGTCTCTTTAAAAAGCCTTTTTTCATATCTGAGCGATTGCCTGCTTGATCATTGACCTAGAGGCGGTTTATGTTGTTAAGGTTTCATTTCTCGTTGACTCATGCCTTGTGTTCTCTGTGCTTGAGGCATGTGCAGATGTTAAGTAATTTCTGGGTGAATTTTTTTAGTAAATGTTTTGTTGACCTTGTTGCTGGCCATGAGAGCCCCCCTCCTCTTCTCCTCCTCCTTTCCTGCTTCCCTCTTTCTTTCCACTGGCTACTCCTCTGAGTATTTCTGCCTCATTGTCCATACTGTCCAACTGGGCTGCCAGACGCCCTTGTCAGATGACTGTGGCTGCTGTATTCTCTGTGTGCGACTAGAAAGGTTCTTTGGACCACTTTGTGTTAGGCTGGATTTAGAACATGAGAGAGAAACACTTTTTTTGTACTCTTTTTTTTGTCCTTGACCACGATCAGAGCAGCCACCACCAGCATGCCTCAGCAAATATGAAATGTGAAATTGTGCAGGTGGATAGTATATAATATATATTAGATAAATTAGCCATTTAGTCCAGAGGTGATTGTATAACTTATGGCTCATACCTTTTTTGGCTGGTCCTCTGATTAATGTGCATTTGTGTGCACTGATGCAGAACATTGTGAGACAAAGACCTGGCTGAAGAGACCTGGAGCCTGCATTCAGGTCTGGCTCTTTCACTGAGGATTTGTTTGACTACAGTCACCATCAGTCACTGCTCATTGTGTAATACCTGGATGGAGGCCACATACACACCTCAACACGAGTGTTTTGATGACTAGTGCCTCCTGCCGGTGTAGGAATCATTCCTTCTTAGACTGATTTCAAGCCATTTTTCTGATTTGAGAAATTCTTTGCTGTGTCTTCTGTAAGCAATTTATAGCTGAATTTCTCCGTGTTTTACTCAGCCTGCTGTGTGTGATTTATAGCATGTGAAGACTATGACCTCTACAGACCAAACCATCATGGCTCCCTCAGGGGTCTGTGTGCACTGAGTGGTTATCTCTTTAGGGCTTATCTTTGGGGCCTTCTGCAGTAATGGCCACTATTGTAAACCCTATTGACGTCCATCTGCTATAAATTAGACCACTGCTGATGATAGTCATTTGTTTCCTCACTTAAAGATAAGCTCTATTACGTGAATAACATTTATTTGTGTACCTGGCTGTTTGTGTGTGTATATGTGGATGTAACTGCGTGCAGATGTGTATTACACGCTATCTACCCAGTGTGCATTTGGCTGAGGCCCAGAGTACAGTTTGGCATGATGTGTGATGTTGTGATAAGTTAACAGCGGTGTCTGTGGTTTCCATGGTGTTGCAGAGGACAAGCTTTGTCCTGGACTTACTTCCTGTTTGCAGTTTAAGAGGTGTGTCTTTCAAGAATAAGAAGAGTGCTGCACAATAGGGTAAAAAAAAGTCATATTGTGATTATTTTGACAGATATTGTGATTCAGTGTGATTCACAATTAGTGGGAATGGTCATTTTTGCATCACAGGTTTCATTTTCACTGAAAAATATGTTTCCATGTCCCGTTATTTTTTTTTCTTATTAAACACAACTAAGATACAGACGTGCAGAGACAGAGAGACTTATTTAAACCCAGCAACAATATCATCCACCATTGCAATGTTTCACTGTGGACAGGCGTACCAAAAACCGTTTCTTCTTATATCTGCAGAATAAGAAGGCCGGACACCTTTGCAGCACTACAGTAAATCAGTATACTGTAATGCTGTTTTGTCACATATTTTACCTTAATCAAAAAATTGTTTCTCCTGCGATTTGGATATTCCACTTGGCCATATTGAGATTTTGATAATATTTCAATTAATTGAGCAGCCCTAAATAAGAATTAACCAACAAAGCAACCACGTGTGTGGCAGACACATACTGCACACACACATTACTGTTAAAACTGTGGGTTTTCACCCGCACCTCATTTACACCTTTGATTTATTCCTCTGTGGTAACATAAAGAGGCTTTTTCCAACCTCACTAGAGACACATCACACGTTGGAGGAATTATCTTTTTTTTTCCATTTTCAGTGTGTAATGAGCAAACACTGTACCTGCAGAGAGGCTTTGGAAGCAGCTATTCTTAAATCCTAACATGATAAACTGGATCTCCGTCTCCCTCATATTAAAAAGAAGAGCCCACTGTTCACAGACTGGGATGGAAGGGATAAGTCTGTGTGTGTTTTCTGTATATTTCAGATAGAAAGCCTCCTGTAGGCTGGAGAGACAGTTGCTGCCTTCATGACAGCCAGGGCAGGGAGATGAAAAAACTCCATAAACGATGCATAGATATCTGATAGGCAGCTCTCACCACTTCATAGTAACCCTAACCTTTTTCAGACGACTGTCCATATCTAAAGAAGGTTAAGTTCATTTGTTTTGCCTCAGAAGAAAAGGACAATTTAAAGGAGAAATCTGTAATATATTTACTGTAATAAATCATAAAATGACCACATTATGTCATCAGAGAGCAAGGAAACATGTTAAGTTGAAATACTTGCTACCCTGACATCATTGCGGCAACTGTGGTGAACCCCTTTGAAATTTCTTTTCCGGCCCAAAATAACTGTTTTTGTTTGCCTGTTTCACGTTAATTAGAATTAAAATTAATGCAGAATGTTCGTTGAATGCTTAAGTGTTGAAGAGGCATAAGAAGTCATTAATAATCTTGTAGAAGACGGTTAAACTGAGCAGTATGTTAAGGGAGTCTCAACTCCAAGTCCAGAGTGCTTAATTTCAGAGCAGTGGGCTTTGGTTTTCTTTACATTAAACTTTTTTTCTTTACGTTAACTTTACATTGGTAGGCAACAGTTATACAGAGCTGATCTCTTCAATCTTAGATTGTAAATTAATGGGATTTTAAACTACTTAATATATTGTCTAAGGCTCCAACTTGCTAGGACTCATTTTTCCATGCACAATTGTTATATATTGCTTTTTAAAGTTTTATTATACTGCAAATATCATGTCTGTAAAGATTCTCAGTCATCCAGGTCAAGGTATTCACTAGGAGCTGTTGTAGGCAACTGGACATGCTCGAATTTCTTGAGGATGGTTGTATGCGTGCTGGAAACTGCTTAAAATTGTAATTGCATTCATAAACATAAAAAAATGGCTAGCTGACCGAATAGTTGACTTTTTAGATGAAGAAATAAAAATAAATAAAATAAGTCGGATATTGGCTTTTATAGGAGTCTACTGACATACAGGTGACACATTATGAAGCATGAAACTATGTTTTCCTTTAATTTGACCCATTCAGTAGAATGCTATCACAAAACAGAATTTTGGGTTGTTTATAGCACAATTACTTCTGAATTAAGGTGATGAAGAAGTGAGATATGCATTTTGACTGTATGTATAGAAATTTGCAACATATCACAGCTGTAAGGTGCTGGAAAAGCTTGAGTGTGCCTTGAAAATTCTTGAAAAGTGCTTGAATTTGACTTAGAAAAAGGTGTAGGAACCCTGTGTGATATGAAAGTGTAAAAGAAGACAGATTTGTCCATCAAGTCACCACTGCATCATTTGAAAGTAACAGGTGTTAAATAAAATACAGACGGTAACAAGATTCAGTCTGTTATATTTGGTTTCACTGATAATGTTTAGATGTAGCCTGTTTATTACTTCAGATGTCATTAATGTCATCAGTCCTTCGATTGTACACACCCACTCACCAGACACAGACACAATAAATGAAAGAAATTAGGCAAATGAAGAATAAGATTAACTCTAATTAAGCACGAAATAAGCGTTTAATCATGGGAAATTACCCCCCCCCCACCATCTAATTGAATTATCTTTTCAAATTAAATCATGATCATTTGGGGTGCCTCTAGGAGCCTCTCTTGCTCTTTGTTTTAATCTCTTTTCTCTCTTTTTCAAGACATGTACTCATCATTAGATATGGATTTGTCCTTCGTAGCATATATTTTAGCAGTTAATGGATAGGAGTAATTTCTTGTGGCTCTATCTCATGCTCCAAATGAAAGAGACGAGATTGGTTTCTAGGGATAATTACACACTGATATAAAAGATGGCACTAATATGCATCATTATTACTCAGACGCATAATTAGTAATGGAAATCCTCGTCACTACATTTCCATCCTTCTACCTAACCTTGTTTTATTTTGTGTCTGCATAGATCAAGAGCTGCTGGAGGACATCATGATTGACAGCTGCTTTTACCTCACTCAGCCACTGGTAAGAGACTTCTATAGGAGCAGTGTTTTTAGAAGTAGTTTAAGAGAAGTAAATATGTTATTATATGGCAGATGTGAAAGAGAGGCACATCTGTTACTTTCAATTTGTGGCTGAAAATCAAAGTGCTTTTGATTCTGAGAATAGCTCAACTTAAGTTTTGGAGTTTACCTTACCTTTGTTTTTAGCATTGTTTACCTTGTGCTGTTTTCCTTTGACAGTGCTTCGCTCAGTGCTCTCCAATATTCATGTCCTGGCATTCGTACTCCACAGTCTTCTTTGTTCTGTTCTCTAGACCTCAGAAACAACTTGATGTATTGCACTGACACCCCTTTAATCAACTCACAAAGCACCTCATGTCTTTTAAATTCCCCACCCTAATCAATGACAATCGCTCCCTTTGGAGTAACACATCTAAAAGGTACTATGTGGCAGAATGTGTCTTTTCCTTTATTGCTTTCCTCAAACAAAACACCCCATTAATTAGTGATGAAATCAAAATGCCGTAACAGCCCAGGGGCAGTGTCTTTGGATGTGGTGTCTGAGTGTGTTCTGCACAGTGTCTATCCTACATATGTCCTAGAACTGCTGTGCTGAATGTTGTTAGTGATACGAAAGCTATGTTGCGTGGTCATAGACCCACGGCTGTTAGACAGTAGAAGAACAATATGAAGGTATCCTCTGGTAGAGGTATCCTCTGGAGGCGACTGGCATGTACTTTTGCCCTACTTTTAACATGCCACATAAAAGAAGCTGTGGAAAGAGGAGGGCTAGATGGTGATAAACATGCACAGAGCTAGTCTGTGTGCACACAGCTGGTAGAGAAGGAGAGTAATGAAAGCGAGAGATCGTGAATGTGTAAACAGAAAACAGAGCTGTCACAGAGTGTACAGATTGTAGACAACTGATGTCTACTTCAGTGAGGGTGCAAACATATACACACATTAATACACATGAATGTGTGTTGGCAAAGCAATCCCCACACTGACACACACACACACACACACAGTACACTCACACTGTAGCCTTGTGAAATATGGCCCTGGGTGAAATGAATGGGTCTCCCTATGTGTTGGTGGCAGGTCGTTATTCTCCATCCCTCCAGCGAGACAATAAAGCCCAGACACAATGAGACAGTCTTTAGAACTCACTCTCACCTCCTTTTACACTGCTGGCATCTATAAAGTTCAACCTTGATAGAGAGAGAGGAGAAAGAGGTGGGTGAGAGGGAATAGGCGGGATGGAGAAAGGGAGGTGCATGAGGGTGTTGTGCAAAAAAAAGAGAATGAAAAATGAAGATATACGTAGATTTGCGTGCTGAAAGAGCCTGCGGCACATTTGATCACATTGTAGAGAGAAAATGAAACCTTAATCACGTCGAGGAGTGAAATAGCAATGTGACAATGCAGTTGTCAGGCAAATAGCATATTACGTACATAGGCACACTAAATAGGCCCTAAAGGGATAGTGTGGATTATTTGATGTGGCATTATATTATTATAGTCGATCTCTTAGTTTGTTTATGTTATTGTGTGACTTTGCTGTTTTAAAAAGTTTGTTTGGACTCACCAAAGTCACATAATAACACAAAGTTACAGATCAAGGCAGTGGTCAACCAGCAACTCCTGTGTTTTGCGAGGCAAAATGACTGATTTCCCCATGGATATTTTTGTTTGGAGAGGGATATTTAGCTTATATAATGGTGGTTTCCCATCAGAAAAGGCTGTCTGATGCAAAGTTAAGCAGTGAAAATATTCTTAATATAGCATACATTTTAACTGATATTGATTTTTTTGGGTGGACATTGTTTGGTGGCTAAAATTGTAATCTCCAAACTTGGGACGTGTTCGACCACCATGACTGACCAAGTACCTAATACAACCCCACTTCAAATAATCCAAACTATCCCTTTAATCAATGATACATAATAATGTCTCGTAGTCTCATAATACTTGAATTTTATCATTGGCCAAGTTCAGCATTTAGGAGCTTAGCAGTGACATGAACATTATTTTCAAATCCAGCTTATGCTCACATGATAAAATTGAAAATTAGTTCAAGTAAAGTGAGACTAAGTCAACTTCTTAAGTCATAGGCCTGTATCTGAAGTGACTGAACACAGTCGGTATGTTTACTGTAGGACAGCGTCCCACCTTGGGACACTGTTGCCAAGCAACTTAATGACTGGGAATTTTCCCACACCCAAGGGTTTAACCTTGGTAAAGGGCAAGTGGAATTTGAGTTAGAGAGATGAGACAGGAAAAGTGAAGTGCCACAACCTGTCTCCCAAAATCGACCTTTCCAAAAATGAAATTAGAAGCCTCTGGAATAAATAATGAGTGGTGGCTTATTCCTTAGCTGCAGCATAAACCCTTGTAGTGTTCTATCTTCTCGGCCCATTAGGCCAGTAGTGAGGTTGTTGCAAGCTGTTGCTGCTGTGGAACACCATCTGCCACTAATGCGGCTGGTGCCCTCCCACCCTTAGGGACAGAAAGGTGGAGACAGAGAGAGAAAGGGAGAGAGACATAGACATGGGAAGAAAAAGAGAGAGAGGGTAAAAAGCAGAAGGGATGGAGATAATTGTAGAGGAGGAGAGGTAGGGACATAACTCAGGCTTCCTCCTATGTGTAATTAAGTGGCAGCAGTGGGGTCATGGCAGGACTTCCTTGAGCTACTGTGTGTGTGTGTTTCTGCAAACTGGATAATTTAGTCTCTAAATCAATACAGATAAATTGTGTCACTGCACTGTACCCCTCATTAGGTAACCAAAATAGAGCAATAACCAGTCCACTATGAGCAAAGTCAGGATGTGTTGTCTTGTTCATGTAAATTCTAGATATAGTACGGGCATTATCCCACACGACCTCACAAATGGCAACAGAAACTCTTTCGACTGTTCTATTCTCATAAATATATCATTTATAACACACAAAAAGCCTTAAGAAAGTGGGAGAAAGTATTGAAAAATACTGAAATTGGTGATGCCACATTTTCTCATTGCTGCTGATATTAAGGTGAATTTATACATGTCGTCTTGTCTGATGTCTGCACAAATTGTTCAGTGTTGTCCACAATCAACCAGAAACTGTGTTTCACATGAGACATGGAATTGGATGCAGTACACTGAATGTGCAAAAGAAAACCCTTAGATGCACAAGTTGATCAAAATTACCTTGGTTTGTTTTCTTGCAATATCCTGGTAATGAAAACAAGTTTTACTTAAAAGGTAATATGTTTAAATTTATATTCATCATGAATGCAGCATTTATGTTGATTAGTACCTATTTGGCAGTCATGGATACTTTGAAAGCAGTATAGAAGTGCTGTTTTATGCGAAATTTATGTTAATCAGTGCCAATATTTATATGGTTAGTGCCAATTTGTTTAAAAAAAATCACAAAATAAAAGCTTGTGTCTTGTTATTAAAAATGAGAAATTTGTCTACTAGGCCTGCAGCCTTTATCTGTGTTCCTTCTTTTATTATTATTCTCCTGTTAAAACAGAAGTCTCTAATTAACTGTACTTTTTGTTCTTCTGCTCTAGCCAGACGATCAGATGAGCCTTGTTGCCGTCATGCTCTATGACTTCCAGGACAGAAAGTTCCTCCCACGGGAACGGCAGAGCATGGAGGAGATCATACAGGAAGTTAGAGATGTGGAGAACTACCTCCTCAGGTAAGGAAAGAAAAATAGCAAGAAAATGACAAAAAAGAACAAAGATTCCAAATTTTGAGATGGAATTATGTAAGAGAACAAATTGAAGAAGAAATATATTGTAGGAGAGGTAGAAAAAAAAAACCTTTTTCTTCTGTATGTGTTGTACGTAGGTTTAAAACCAAGCTGGCAGCCTCTCTGGCCCGCTGCAGGATCAAACATGATCTCTTGTCCATTGAGTGTATCCTGCCAGAGAGTGTCAAGATGAAGCAGGAGAGATCAGGCAGCCTTCCACTTTACGCATGGGTCAACACACTGAAGAGCAGGTCAGCAGAGCACGCCAAACCAAGGAAACTAAAAAAGAATCACTGTACAACACTCTATGCTCTGATTGGTGCCAGAATTTGGTGCCAACTTGGTTGAAGCCAAGGGGAGATGAATGCAGAAACCCAACGTATCTACGTTGTATGACCTTTAATGAGGAAATGGCTCTAAAATGCTAAAACCACACCCTTCAGAAAATAGTATTGTGACTGATTTTTCCAAATGTTTGCATTCGTTTATTTGCTGTTGGTCTGGTATGATTGACATTGTATCTTCCATAAACTTCAACAGAACTGACATTAAGGGCTGGAACATGGACTGTTCTATAGTGATGTATTAACCCGTCCTTTTTTATTTTCCATGGTGTGAACATACACACACCCACTCAGAAGCAGATAACCTACACCTGTACCTGCACACCGGTACATGAATGCACTGTAAGCACATAGAGAGCCCTGTCTACAAGCCTCTACACACACACACTTACATCTACACATAGACCTTTAACTTGGGGTGCTGCCAGTGCCCAATGTTTTATGGGCCAGGTGCCCAGCTGACATCCAATTAAACCACCGTGTGTGTGTATATGTATGTGTGTGTCTGTGTCGTTGTGTGTGTGTGTCCTAACGTGTGTTCTTGCACTCGCCCTGACAGGCTGATTCAGTTAGGTGTAAATCCTGCTGCTGTGGACAGATTCAATCAGCAACAACCCTCAGCGAGCTCTGGGACTGTAAAGGTCACCTGTTGGGACTAGTGGTGTGTGTGTGTGTGTGTGTGTGTACCTCAATGGCTTTTATAGCACATTTTACTATTAAACTCTCGTAAAAGGCCACATAGCAATTCTACACACTATTATTATCTATGATTCCTGTTTCGTCCACCTCTCACCTCCTTTCTTCTTTCCCTTGTCTTTTCTCTTGGGCCTCCTCTAATCGCCTCTCCTCCCTCCTCTTCACCTTTGCTTCTAGCCTTGATGAGGTCCAAGGGGTGCTGAAGAGTGCTGGGCTCTTGCAGGTGAAATCGATTGGGCATCTGGAGGGCCACACCTTCTGCCAGGATCCCCACTGTGGGGATGTACTGGTGCTACCTGCTCAGCTGAAGGCTCAACTGTACTCCACCAAGCTGCTCAGCGACCACAAACTCATCATCCAGGTACACAGAGGGAGAGGAGAGGTTTCTGACAGGAGCAGCCTTCTCCCTGTAGACTCTCATATAGCTGTGGAAAATCTGTTCAGCACCATCAATCTTCCCTGATATTTATGATTTCACTTGGGTAATGGACTTGCTCAAATTGATTATAAGACTGAGACCCCATACGCCAACTAAGATTAGTTTGGCCAGATACAAATATTTCACATCACTTCCTCCCATACTTCACTCTGAGCCATAAAGAATCCTCTGGTCTGGGTGGGGGCGAGCAGTTTAGTCATTTAATTTCTACTCCATTAAAGTCAAGCTGCCGTACAAACTGTAAGCAGCACACAGCACCACAACCTAATTAAATCAACCAAATTCAATCAAATATTCTCACCACTGCCTAATTAATCACCTCCTTCCTCCTCTCTCCATTTCATGAGCCTCCATCACACTTTCTCTCCTCTCTTTGTCTTTTTTAACATGTCCTTGTTCTTCTCCTCCCTGGTTTGTCTTTCCTGACAAGCCCCGTGATCTGGATGCTAAGTACAGAAACTCAAGCCAGCCCAGTGGTTCCGCAGGAATACATTCAGCACTATTTCCAGAGGGAACCCATTGATTGAAGGACATCTCTCTTGTAATCTGACTGCACTCTTACTCTCGATATTCTTCTCTCTCCCCCTCTCCCCTCAATACCTGCTTTCCAACAGCTGCTTCAGACTCCCTCTCCTCTCTCATGTATTCCCACCTCAATTCTATTTACCACTCTCAGACAGTGCAACTTTTTCTCCCGCTTTCTCTTATCCAAGTTTGTGTCTCATCACTTTGCAGACAGTGTTTCTATTGTGCAGGAACCTGAATCTAGAAGTCTTAGGTTGAAGTCTATTGAACTAATGCTTTACTCAATGTGTCTGTAGGATAAATCTTGCAGCCTGGGCCCAAACGCAGTGCGCTCCCTGCTGCCAGAGGAGGGAGATGTTCTTATGGTGGGCTCCTTCTCCGGCCTCACCGTCTCCCACACAGCCTCCCTAATTGTGGAGAAACATAAAGCCAACAGCGGCGACCAGCCGAAGGTTTATGTTTGTGTCAGCGATCGTACAGATACTGAGAGGGAGGAGCTACAGCAGGCTGTCACTGCCATGGGCTGCAATAGTAGGCATAAAATTGATGTGTCCATTGAATGTCCATGAGTGCGTTGTCTGTTTGTGTCTTTGTATGAGAGGGAAAAAAAGAGGAGACAGACAGAAAGAGATGGAGGCAGAGAAAACAGCAGCAGTCTATTTATTGTCTTTGTTTTCATGACTCCACAGACTGTCTTTGTATTTATGTGTCTTTCAGTTGAATGAAAGAGAGAATGGACTGAATATTTCTTGTTGGCCTTGTCACACTGGGCTATTAGTTTTTTAAACTTACTACTCCTTTCTGTTATTTCTATTATGATAAAGTGAAGTGACTAAATTTGATCAAATGTTGGCAGGCTTTTTCAAGTTATTTCAACAAAGATTTGTGGTACAACGACTGGAACAAAAAATGGAAAATTTATAGATGTTGTTGTCGTCAGCAAATTCTTAGAGACTCTTACATGGAGACCCTTTGAACCAAACAATTTCTGCTGAGAATCTAAGCTGTATGTAAATATTATATGCTGATAGTGGCGGCCCTCTCACATAGTCATTAGGGAAACAATTAAGTTCATGTGAGAAAGCTGAAATTTTTATAATTGCAAAAGACACCCTAAGGCAAGGTATTTTTTGACAAAGAAATACAGTATGAAGAGGCTTTAAGCATCAAGCAAATGTGTTTGTGGTTATCCTTGAACTTTAACTATGTGCATTCTGCTCAGATGTGAAGCTGATACCAGAGGACTTCCAGTCTTTGAATGTTGGTGACAAGCGACTTCAGAAGGTGCGCGTCATCCTGTTGACCCCCAAGTGTTCTGTGTCTGCTGTCAGCAACCCAGTCGAATTCATACTGCAAGAGAATGGAGGTACATACTGTAGTGATCTGTGTGCTGGAGCCAAAGTGTGTTTTGAGTATGATGAACAGGTTCAGAAATACATGTTGTAACCTAGCTTACATTACATTCTGTTGAGTACACAATGGAACTGAACAGGTTCAAAGGTTCAAGCTGAATTAAAATTAGGTTTATTGGCAGGTAGCATTTTACATATAAGGAATTTGCCTTGATATATTGGTGCATAACAAAAAATGTAATATGAGAAACTATAAATAAATAAATGAATAAATAAGGAAAATTGTTGCTCTACAACATTCATGCTGCATGAGAATGAACACTTAAATTCATATTCTGTAAATCTGCAAATTATGTCAATTCTGAGCCTGCATAGTTCTCAGTACTACTTCTACATATTCATACAAGGTCTCATGGAAAGTTTTGGAGCAACAATGTTATTTTGGGTTTAAAGTGACAGTTCACCGCAAAATCAAATTACATTTTTGGGGGTGAACTGTCCCTGTAAAGTTAAAAAAAAAAAGTTCTAAGGTTTAAAAGTAAAGTTGTAGCCTGCCAGTTTTCAAGTTTGACGCAGCAGAATTAATTGATGAGCAATAATTTAATCCATGAACATAAAATAGAACAATTTCACATTAAACAACTGTGTCACAGAGGACTGCATTACTTTATTAATTCCTTCTCTGTGTTTAAACAGAAGATGAAGAGCATTACCATAATAATTTCCATGTCATACATTTTATCACAATGTGTGATCTAGTTTTAAAAATAATGATCCACCCACAACCCTCTCGTAGGCTGCACATCCTAACCCCTATATGGATATTATTTGAATTAGAGCTGCTTACACATAACCCATAATTAGATGCAAGACACTATTAAACAGATTAATAAACTAATAAACAGATGAGTTAATAAAACAGGGACTCTGCTCTTTGAAACACTTTTTTGTTTTCTCAGACACAGACCTGCTGCAGGACTTATCCCAGGGCTCCATAGCCCAGAGCAAACTGGAAGCTCTAGTAGCCCAGCAGAGGAAGGATATCGATCAGGCCTTGAAGTGTGAGTGTTAAACCGCCTGCTCTCATGTTGACACGCACACTCTCAGACACACACACCATATGAGCTAAGTCTGGTGCCTCTCGTAGCCTCTCTCACCTCTCTGACACAATGCAGCTTATACTTCCTAATTATCTAATCTCGTATGCCATTAGACTGAAGCCTGTGGTATCCCTGGGAGATCGTCTGAGTCTTAATTAGGAATGCTAATCTTGCAGTGCGTCGGTCAGCCACAGTTTGCTGCAGCATTCCTTGCATATTTTAAAACAAGTGATTAGTGATTCTGCTTTGTATCGCAAACAGTCTGTAGAGCTGAGTGTGTCAGAGGGACCTACTTTGTACAGTCACATCATGTTGTATTCTATACAGATGTTACAACTCTATTCTGCAGTCATTGCTTTTCTGCTGTATTATATACCATTCAGTAGCGTGTTAATTGGTGTCCATGAACTACACTCATTAGCCAATGTCTGTCTTGTATTGTTCAGTGCTCTTCTTTCTGTGTTGGTCTGGGTCATGATCATCGAGCAGGTGGAGTCTTTCTATCAGAGGCAGTGAAAACCAGCTCCTCTAATAGCACAGCCATCGATTGGCCCTCATCTTCGTTTTTGCCAGTGTAGATACTTTCTAATAGGACTGTTAATTAATGATGGGTGTGTATCGAGTGCCTCAGCTTGGTTGAGTCGATGGTCACATTTCAGTGTCTCTACATAGGCACACATAGACAGAAACTCACACAGACGCATACAAACACATCTCCACAGCCCTTAATGTCCCAGCTGTGTCATGCCTCAGTTCTCTCGTCTTCTTGACTCAGTTCCACTCTCTCAGAAGCGACATTTTGCATTTGTTTGGAGCCAATTTGCCACAACCGAGCAGGTTTTATTTGTTATCAGCTCGGTGTTAATTGTTTCTGTCGGGCTATAATTAGTGAGCAAGAAAGAAATCAAAGCTCAAATGAAGAAAATCAAACGGCCGATAGCTTCACAAATCTCCAAGCCAGCAGCAGTTGAGTAAGACAAGGCATGTACGTATGTAAACAGTGCAAAGAAATTAATATTCAAGAACCCGTTTCTTCAAAGGGAGCGCTTGATGAGGAGGACGGCGCAGTTTGAATAATCAAATTTAATTGTCATAGAATAAGAAGAAGAAACTTTTTAGACTGAATGTCTGTGTGTGTGCTCGTCTGTTCTCCTGCTGTAACTGAACATGAAGTGAGTTTGTTGTTCAGGGGTGTGGTCTCATGTCAATGAAGCAACTTTATTTTAATTCCCTGGCATTTCAGAATTTTTAGATTTATGTACATGTAAGAGTGTAATATATTTGCAACAGAGAAGTTATGAGGTTTCATGCATGTTTATTAAATGGCTTTGTTAAATGTTCTATTGTGATTGGTCAGTTACAGCCTACAGACCCATGCTATGTATAACAGACCATTGCTATGAAGAGCAGACTGTTGCTTAGGGGTGTGCCAAAAAATCGATTCACATAAGAATCGCGATTCTAATTTGCTACGATTCAGAATCGATATAAAATGTCCCAAAATCGATTTTAAAAAATTAAAAAAATCTGCTGTCCACCTCCGTTTTGTAACTACGCGGGACGGACACGGAGCAGAGTCAGCCGCCAGCTGCAGACCAACGCACACTGCAGTGCTTCACGAAGCTCTCTGCCAGGCCAGCTCCGAGCGGGCAGCTAAAAGCCTCTATCAAGCATTGCCACCTAAACGAAACACAATTTAAACCACAAGAAATAATAGGGGCATTTAACAACAACGTGAAAACAGCCCACCCCCCATTGAGTGCTTTTACTACTCTCACCACTTCAGGCAAACCACACAAGTGAGGTGTCGGATGAAAACAGAGATCCTACTGATTATGAAGAGGTCTCACTCGTCACTGTGCGACAAAAACTTGACGCTAAATAGTCGCAAAAAACCAATGGGTTGCCGAGCTAGTCCCCTGGACTGCTTCAGTGAGTTTACAGGACACAGCTTGTTGACACTTTCAGATGCTTTTAGCAGAGTGCTTATTAGCCCCGGTCAGGATAAAACGGGAGAAATATACAGCAGAGGTGGTTCTCTGACTGTTTGATACTAACAACACAGTGCCAAACGTCAGTGTGACTGATGCCCAAATGGCACATTTGGTGCAGTTTTGCCTGGATATGTCTGTGTTAAAACATCTGTAAAACTGTTCAGGTTCACTTTTTTAGCATCGAGTTTTGCACAGTTAACTCATCAGATATCACTTTACTAATTCCTAGATGAATCGGGCTACTATCCTATGATTCAAAAGTGTTTTTCACTCTAAACAGTGTGTTTTTTTTTTTTTAATAGATAAAAATTCACATTTTTTCTGTGTTCCAGGTGAATTTCCTCTGACACAGTAACACATATCTTGATTCTGACACTTCTATAGTAATCTCACATGTAGCTATTACCGTTATTTTGACACCATGATTATACATATAGCCCTTGTAGTTGTGAAAATATCCTCCATTTATTTTGGGTAAGTCATTTCAGACAGAAGGTAGAAAAAATAGGCCCCCTGATGAACAGGTTAAGCAGTATGTGATATTGCTTTTATGTAACAGTTCCAACAATTCCATCTAAGCATGGATAAATGTTTAAAACTTAATAAATGTGAAAAAGACACTTTAATGTCTCCATTTGTCATTCTGTCTTGCAAAGCAGATGGGAGTAGATCATGATCAGAAATCATTATGAATAAAATCGTTTTGAATCGAAAATTGATTTTAAATCGAATCGTGGCCCCAAAAATCGGAATCAAATCGAATCGTGAGATAGTAAAAGATTCCCACCCCTACTGTTGCTATGATGCAGTTTTGATCATAGACTCCTGAGGAGCAATAAAATACTATTTAAATCAATAAAAACTTTTTTTTTTTTGGCAATAACCGTGAAATGATCCTGTTCAGGATGATTCAAGTCCTGCATCACCCTCTTGGGGTTTATTTTGCAATAATGACCTGCTTACTGTACATTATCCCTTGCATACTTACTTCTACACTAGGGCTGCTACTAATAATTATTTTCATTATAAATTAATCTGTTGATCATTTTCTTGATTATTGGATTAGTTTTTTGGTCCATAAAATGACAGAAAATGGTGAAAAATCAGCTAATTGTTACAGCTCTAATTTGTATACAGTATGTTGATCCAATGCACAATTTTTTTTAGTCCCTAAGGTTTTGGCAGTGGTGTACTCTACCTGTTCATCATACTCACAAGAGAATGAGGAGGTGGTGAGGAGAGCTCTGGAGCAAGCCATGGCCCGTTCAGAGCAGGAGGGGGAACCAAAACAAGCTAATTTCAGGTCAGCCTCAGTGTCTGTACCTCAGAGCCTTGGTGCACTCTGCATCTGTCTCTGTCATTGTCTTTCTTTGTCTGTTTGCCTCGCTGTCTGTCAGCCTGCTGCGATGTTTGTCTGTCTCCCTTCAGACAGGCTTCTGTCAAAATCTCAGCTCACCTCAGGCAGGAACTGAAGGAGACTCAGTGAAAATATAATCAAAGGTGCCATTTTATGTCTCTAAATGCTGTGAAAAGGGCAGGAAAAAAGTTTTTCAGACAGCTTGCCTTCACATAGACATACTTAGTTTTTTCATTTGTGTGTGTGTGTGTGTGTGTGTGCGTGAGTGTGTGTGTGAGTGAGTGTTCATGTGGTTTGAAGAACTTAAGACTTGTTGAAGTTCACCATCCTGTAGACTTGACTTCTGACTGCTGTGTGTTGGCCTGATGTGCTGGCAATGCCTCAGGCTATCATAAATAAAACACATGGAATATTACTGGTATGGGTCTTACTGTCTTTACCTGCATAACTAGTGGATTTGTGGGTATTTATTTATTGTGATATTAAGTTGTAGTTTTCAGCAACTGCCTCTTTGTGTTTTTGCATACTGTATTTTTCTGTTTGTGTACGTGTGTTTCATCCAGGCTTAGTCCATCCCCATTCAGCAGTCCTGACCATACTGAGGGCCTGAAGGAAACAGACCCCTTCTTCATGTTGGAGCCATCAGAAGAGAGTAATGGGTGCTTTCTAGCTGTTCTCAACAAAGAAGTAAGCATAATTTAAACATAAACCTCACAGAGTGAAGCGGTGTTAAACCTGATGAACTGATGATGATATCTGCATCCCCAATATTCACTGCATTATTTATCTCCACGCTAGACATATCTACCACAGGAAGTCTATGGTCAATTTAGTGTTTTAATATTTTCTTAAGAATAGTAGTGACCACAAGACACCACCGTGGCTGAATGTTAAAGCCAACATATTGAGGTGCAGTTTCTCTGGGTGGTGCCTTCAAAGAAAACTTTTAATAAGGAAGGATTGTTAAAACCTATAACTTTTCTCCCGTAAAATGCAAAGTCAAGCTCTTTTTCTGCAAGGTGTCATAGAGTATAGTCCCTTTTCCATACACACAGCTGGCTTGACTTGACTTGGTTTGACTCGTTGCTTGATGGTGTGTCTTTTAACTGATGACACACTTGTCTTATAAAGGTCTCTAAACATGAACCAGTAAAATAAAGCAGATACCTGAAAGTACAAACAGAGACACAGGAGAGAAACTAAACTTAAAACCACAGAGATTCAGTTAGAAGCTACAGTAGTACTGAGGGCTGAACACACAGAGACTTTTAACAACATATTTCTCTCTGCTGCTCGGACATGAGTTGAGTCTCATGCTTGTTTGAAGGGAAGACAGGGGTCATCATGGGTTGGCCCTTTTGGGAGGGTGGTTAAGGTAAGTGATATAGACAGTAGTTGTAGTGTCTTCAAAAGCAACAGATGTTACATTACTTGGAGGTTCGCTGAGGTAGTTCTATACATCAGGGTATACCACCTCTAGCCACTCAGTGGGGCTGTTCTTCCACTTTGAGGGAGGTAGTGAAAGGCCACTCATCAACCCGTTTCTTTATTTTTTATTAAATATATAACAATGTCGAATTTTGATCAGAAAAGACATAGCATACTTGTTCACCTGACTGGCCAGAGGATTTGGGCTCCGAATAGCTCATAAGTCAAATGGTTTTAAATGTTTAAACTGGCAAAGACGTCAGAATTTGTGATCACTGCCAGTCAAATTAGAGTGGTTGTTGTCACCCAAAAATGTGTGCAACCATGATGCACAAGAAAATTACCCAGATGGGTTGTTCTCATCCATGGTTTGACTTGGTGCGGCCAAAAGTGACAATGGGAAAGCCCTATTTGTATGATTATTTTACTTCTTAAACAGAATCTATTGTAGATCCTTTATAAAAGTTACTCTATCAGTCCATTGCTGCTGATGCTGCTTTCAGGCAGTGCAGCCAAATAGACAAGCAGGGACAAATTTAGCTCATTTAGCGTCCGGCCCTGGCAAGCTGTCTGGTCTTCAGCGACAGGACAGATCCAACATTAGCACTGGACCTGACCATGGGCCTTCCCAGTAGGATACCAGAGTGTTGGCTGACTGTTATTTGTGTGTGAGTGAGTGAGTGTTTGGTGTTCAAAGTGCTGCAAAGAGAAAATACATCTTTGACTATAATTTCTTATACACATGCATACATTTTTGCTCACAGAGACTGTAGGCTTAAGTTAAAGGCTGATCCCTTGTATGTTTCCTGAGGAACTCTCTTGTCCTTCACCTGCTTTCTTCTGAGTCCTGATCTAGCAGTTCTCTCATGATACACACAGATGTAGACACGGCAGACAGACGTTTGATTGGTGAGCTTTAAGACAAGCAGGGGAATTATGATGAAGCTCTCTGTCAAAAACAATTCATCCGCTGGTAAACTGACTCATGTTTGTCCTGTAGGTGTAGAAACAGTGCCCTTTGCATATTTTGTTTGGGCTGAAAGGGCAAGGCAAACTGGGAACTGCAGGCTGCTGAAGATGAGATTGGGTGAAAATGAGCATCACAGTCTGTGAGAGGTACTTGGTCAAACCTTCGAGACAGAAAAAAATAGAAGAGGAAAGAGGTCAGACGAAATGAGAATGTTGGGTCACAGACGCAGGCCTCTTGTCCAAGTCTAATCAGCAGTCAGAAAGTGGGAGATGTAGGAGGAGAAGGTGGTGGGATGAGTGTGAATGAATGCTGAAATGGAACAAAAATCTCCTTTAGAAACAGAAGTCTGGTAAGTCAGGATGAGATGAAATTGATGGGAGATTTGGATGGTTTGTCTTGGATTTCATTACCCAAAGCTGAAAACAAGTAGGAGAAATGGGAGAAACTAGATCTTTTTGTGTGTGAAGATGTCTGTGAATGATGAATTACATTTGAAAATTAGACACAGTAGAAGTGTCTTTGAAGAGATTTGTCTTTATTGTAACATTTTCAACAATGTCTGTGTCTGAAAGGAGCTTTATGATAAATTCTCTGTGATGAACACTAATAATTGGGATGCTCTCTGTCTCTCTGACTCTATTGTGATGTCTAGTCAAAGGCTTTCATTGCTTCATAAAGTCTCTCAGTTTTCCTATATCAGCCAAACGGACTGTCTCTGTCTAACCCTCTCTCCTCCTCCACCTCTTTATGATGTTTGTTAGTTGTTAAGTGAGACAGATAGACAGATATAAGGAGGTAATCCCAGCTCTAACAGACTGTAGGTGTAGTGTGTTGCAGTCGATCAACAGGGCTGATAAAAATGCAGCAGCAAGTCTCATCAAGTCTGTGCGACTGGGCTTCCCCACATCCTCATAATCCAAAACATACTCCCTCACATTATGAAATCTCCTCTTACGCTTATGATGCTTATGTGGGGTTATTAAGCCATCTCACCCCCACCGGGTGTGACGGAGCTCTCTTTGCGCTGTAGAGTTCGTCTCTGGCCATCCATCATGTTTTATACCTCCACAGATAGGAATGAAAAGATAATCAAACCGCTGTAATGGCGCCTCAAACAGGATTTTTTTTCTCCCTACCTCTAATAAACTCAGCTAATCAAAAGTTATTGTGGCACTCTGAAAAGCGCCATAAAAACAGCAATTATATAAGTGTTTGACTGCTGTCTGGCTCACATCGACTGTCACAGCAGCGCCCAGTAAAGTTCTTTATGAGCTCTCCATACAGAAACAGCTGGGAACAATAAAGACAGTCAAGTGATGTGTTTCTGGCCTAATTTCTAGAGGACACAGAGCACATCACAGGTGGACAGAACCCAACCTCTGAAGGACGAATCTGGATAATATTAATAGGAGATTTGGGTCCCTACACTTTTCACTCTGACTTTGTTTTTCCTCATCGTTTAGGGTGAGTTTCATAGATTTGCATGTAGGTGCTGAGATATATTGGACATAATGATTTTGGACTTAAGTGTGGGGTTCAGCTGTGGGGTATGCTGGGGGCGCTAAATTTGGCAGGGTATTGAAGGAAATGAGAGATTTACAGAGTATGGCATAATTGGTTAGTGGAGATGGAGAGGAAGTGAGATTTACAGGGGTGAGGGGGAAGAAAGGGAGGCAAGGGAGAGTGTCTGTTGAATAATTCACTCCCCCTGTCTGTATGAGTTAGCATCAGTGAAGTTCAGGGCGTCCACCAAACACTGCATTACAGCGCTGCTTCTGAAGCATGTTTACCTGTGTGCCTCAATGCACATGAGTACTGTACATGCACAGGTGCAAAATGCACAGTCCTTGTACATACATTAAAGCATGTACACCCACAAAACTGTACAAATAGGATAATAGACAGCTTGTACAAACACATATACGCATTTGCATTAAAGTCCAAGCGAGCACTTAAAAACAAAGTACACACATAAACCCACACAGGCTGCATGTCCCCATAGTGTACACTGTGCTTGTGAATAATTCAGGCATTGAGGAGAGCAGGAGGCTGCTGTGTGGGCTGCTGCTGAGACAGCAGGTGACCCTGCAGCCAGCAGCAAGGACATGGTGGCTCTCCTCTCCTCGCCACGCCTCTCCTCTCTTTTCCTTTTCCAATATTACATATGGCATACAGCACCTAAACCACAAATTTATTGTGGTAGTGTATCCATTAAAGCTATAATCTGTGACATTTCTGCATTAAAAAGTTGCCAGATGTATGTTTTACATTTTGCTGAGTGATGTCCCAAATGTTTCAAACAATGGTCAAACCCAGAGAAATATGAAATTTATTCAAGGTAACGTGTGTCCTACTAGCAGCTAGTTGCTATAACTATATCGGAGAGGAAGTCGGCGAATGTGACTAAACATAACATAAATAAAACTTTAATATTAGCTTGTGAACGTGGTTTCTGCCTGAGTCCACCTACAATGGTGGTTTAATAACAAAGACAGCAACTCCCATGATCCTACACTACTCAGTGTCATCAAATCTTTTTTCATTGTTTTAATGTGAGAGAGACCCCTAGCTGCAGAACTTGCATATTTTGCAATTAATTATTGATTATATGATTTTTCTTGCTGTGAATATATGATTAAGGTGCATTTTAGGGCAGATAAGGCATTGTATCAGCATGCATTTCTGTGTGTGATGCCAGATTTCTTATTTAACATAATAACGTACAATATATTTTTGATTTTATTCTGGAGTATCTGGGTCACCTGTCATGTGATATACAATATGTTTCATTCACCAATAAATTTTTCATCGTAAGTTCAGAAAATAAAAGGTAGTTCTTTATCCCTTCTCAACAGCCGGAACCAGTGGTCCAAGAGGAACCACATGAAGTGATTGAGAAGGCAAATGCCAAAGGCATTCTGGACAGAATTGGCTCCAGCCACCAGCTAACCAGAAAAGAGCATCGACGGACTAAAAAGGAGACAAAAACAACCCATTCGTGCACCTCTCAGCCCCACATCTCTGTCAGTATTCAGTCCAAACACCAAGAGAATAAGAGCAGTAGCAGCACTACTTCGTGTGGACATCAGGAATTTACTAATAGGCGGCAGTCATCACAAGGTGGGCATGATTACTTCAGTCCTATATCATAAAGGGATAGTTCGAATTATTTAATGAGGGGTTGTTACTACTACAGTAGCTGCTAGTCTGCACACTCCCAGTTTTGAGAAGCAGAGAGGGGCACCAGCATGGAAGCTAAGCAATGAACTGCCGTGGACAGGGTCAGGAACAAAAGTTATTTTAGCAACTTTTAAGAGATCCACTTAAAAATAAAATAAAGCATCACTTTAAATGTATGCTATATTTAGAATATTTTCATCGCTTTATTTGCCATCAGACAGCCTTTTCTGGTGTATGTTGTATACGACAAATATCTCTTTCTCCAAACCAGCTAAACTCCACTGGTGAAATCAATCATTTTACCTCACAGAACATGGCAGTTACTAGTTTCCCACTGCCTGGACCTGTTATTTTATTTGTGTCACTGTGTGACATGAGTGATTGAGGCGGTGGTACACCGGCGACTCCCATGTTCTCTGAGGTAAAACTATTGATTTCGCCTATGGAGTTTTGTTGGTTTGGAGAGAGCAAACCAACTCATGTAATGGTGGTTTCCTGTCAGAAAAGGCTGATGGCAAACTGGGTTGTGCTGACAGGCATCTTCTGTAGGTAATACACTGTACCTCATACAACCCCTTAAGATTTTGACTAAGAGGAGTACCAAGGAAGAAAGTTTGGTTTGAGTAGAAGTAGTTTGGCATGTAATGTCTTGAACTGTTATTCCTTTTCCCATTTTCTCTGTGCTCCTTGTACTTTGTTCCAAAAATCCGGTCCTCTCTCTCTGACCTCTGACCCTTGTTTTTGTTCTTCAGGAAAACCCAACACACTGCGCTCGCAGGCCTCGAAGATCACTGTGTCCAGCTGCCCCCCTTTCTCCAAACAAGAAAACAGCACACTGAAGAAAATCACCACACCTGTATTCAACACTACAACTTCCACTTCCACCCTGCATCCCGCCCCTCCTCCTGCTACCCCGCTGGAACCAGTTGTCCGTCCCCGCAGAGCTCATCAGGAGGAGCTGAAACCTGTGGTGCTGGTGCTGCCTCCTGTTCACTTCCCCACTTTCTTCCCACCTCAGCACAGCCGAAGAGGATTCAGCCCCAGCTTCAGCTACAACAAGTGGAGGGCCCCAGCTCAAACTGTACCCCTCTCCCGCTCCAGTCTCTCCAAGGACGCTATGGTCAAATCCCGGCCTCTGTTTTAAGCTCACAAACACCAACTCAAATATGAAATTAGTATTAACTTCTGTGCCAAATTCTTACCCAAATAAAGTAAGTAGTTGTTAAAATCTAACACCAGTGTGAATTCAGTGGTACTGAACTGCTATCATGTGAAAATGTAAGTCACCTTAAATGCTTCTAGAACCATTATTACTTGTCATTATAACAATGTCATTATTACAGTGTCTTTGTGTGCCATAAAGAACAACCTTGCCACAGTCAGAATCTAATCAAACTGCATATATTTATAGGGCTGGGCCAATGTCACTTCAATGTCACTACAAGATGAATAGCTATTACATGATGGGGTTCCACTGACCTGGAAAATTAAAGGACATGTTCAAGAAGCTAATACTGTTTTTGTTCTTTTGGTAATGCATTTATTGTCACAACAGATTACATTTACATGGTGTAGAGATGAGTGAAGAACAGAACTGAAATGATTTACAGCATCTCTCCTGTTTGTTTTATGTGTGTCTCTTTTTCTTCAAGATTGGACTGCATTCACAGAGTTCATGTCGAGTGCAGGTGGTGGCCCCGAGCCATAGGAGCAGTGTAAAGGTTTTCTGATAGCAGTGACAGCAGACTTCCTTTGCTGCTGTGTGTTCATGTGTGTGTATATCTTTTTTGTGAGTGGGAGTAGACTGGCTGGATTTACTGAGGAAGAGAAAAATATAGTTAACCCTTACTGTCTGGCACAGATTTCATCTTTTCTATGCTGTTCGAGCAGGACAAACACTATTCAACATATTCACACAGCAGCCATTTTCCTCTGACAGGGTGGGAAGTGAAAGCTGAATGTAGAAAATCTGACAAATAATTACCATTTCACTGCTTCCGACTGATCATCAACTTGCTGGATATTGAAAATCTGGAGGGACATCGGGCCATATTTCAAGCTAAAAAACACATTTGACAACCTGTTAGCTACTGTAGCTAACATTAGCATTGAGCCACTTCCTAGTGAACGTTGCCATTTGATATTGTTACATGATACATAGGTAAGGTATAAATTAATTCTGAAATATCAACACACATCTTGGACACATTTATTTAAGCGGTAAAATAAAACACACTGGATGCAATCAAGCTTGCGCTGTAACGTTTACTGGCTGTCTTACTGTCTTTCCACCCAACTTCAGAAATGCTCTGGTTAAGACAGCAATATTTTGCGACATTTTGCTCACTGGGACACATATTTCTGTGTAGTGTTTATACAGATTACATTCAGTACAAAAGTGTGTTAAAAGCACTTTAGCGGTGTATGTTTTGTGTGGCAGTAATGATGTCAGTAACATTAGCTAGGAAGTGCTGAATTCTAATGTTAGCTGTTGTCATATGGTAGCTTTGTCAAATATATTGTTTTACTTTGAAATAAAGCATACCCAATGTTTTTTCAGTTGTAGATCAATCGTGAAGCGGTGAAATGATTACAATTTGTCAAATTCCCTGATACAACTTGAAACACGCATTAGGCTACTACATTTGAACCTCCCACCCTCAGCGTGACATCAGAGGAAACTGGCCGCCATGTGAATATGGTGAATTGTGTAACACTGTTCATATAGCCACGAGTGCTTCACATCTGCCAAAGTCAAAGCCTACATGAGGATTTTTTCTTGCTACCACATAAATCTTGGTTGTATGTATGCATAAAGATTCCTGAGGAAATTGTAACTTTGAACATAAGCAATGTAACATTCTTGAGCTTTTAAACTCAGTTTTTCTAAATGCAAAAAATTACAATCATTCAACTAATTCAAAATACATTAAAAACTTTTTTTGCTGATCTACTCATCCATCATGGAATGGAAAGTAAAAATAGACTGACAATCCTTAATTGCAATTCTCTAAATGGGGCAGAGACATTTTATTCAGGTATGGGTCAGAGATTGGCCCATGCCTGGTTGCATAATCAACCTTAAATTTCAAACTTTTGTCCCTTAAGCTAAATATTTCCCAAAGCTAAGGGGTTCACTTAGGAGAGTTGCATAAAGCCTCTTCGGTTGTCTCCTTGCCTAAGTGTTTAAACTAAGACTTTCCTGGCAATTACTGTCATAATACAGCACGTTTACTTCAGTTACTATGGCTACGCTTCACTCACATCATTTTTTAATTTTACCAGACAGCATTATTGTCAGTTGCTAGCTAGCTTAGCTTAGCTAACACACTTAGTTAGCCTCTGTTAGCTAGCTTCTCCAAAGTGGATGGGAATGTTGTTAAAAATATGCAAAGAACAAGAAACTAGTGAATTAAACCCACACGTAACATACACACAAGCAAAAGATGTTGCAAGAAGTAGCTAATTAACTAAATCAATGCAAGAAATCTGAGTTAGAAATATGAAAATATTTCTTTAACAGCAAGAAAGGACACAAACATCAACAGGAGTCTGCAAAAATTGGTGAGATTCAATAAAAAAGGTAACATTAACATATGAGACAGAATCATGTTAATGTTTGGCTAGCTAGCTATAAAGTTGCTAGCGCTAACGTCAAATCTATACTCTAACAGGTTGTACATCGCTCACAGTGTCCAGTGGGTTCTCCCTGTCCTGAAAAATGTGTCTTGGTATCTCTTCCTCTTCAAGCACCATAAATTTAACCATTGTTATATGTTCCAGAAATTATTTCACTTTCCAGGGACTGTTATGGGCCCCTTAAAATTTTCTGAGGAAGATGTTTGATAAGGACCTTTTAACAATGGAGGGATAAACTTTTGTAGCTAAGAGTAAACACTTGGAAATTAAAGGGTTTCCCCTTACATCTTAAGGAAATCCTTATGATGGTTTTATGCAACTTTCCCAAGACGTTCCATAGATGAAAATTTAAGGCAAATCTTAGCCTTTGTGGTTTTATGCAACCAGGCATGGGTTTTTTTGTGCCAGTGTAAATCCAGTCATGGTCAAGTGGAGATGACTTGTGCTGAGAGCATCTGTTTCTTGTGTGTTCACCACTTTTCTGATTTCTTACTGAGACCCTTATTAACTCATCAACATGAAACTTATCCCATCAAGAAAACATGCAAAATCAAAACCCCTCGTCTCATTTTTCTGTCACCAACACCGCATCTGTCTCCCTCATCATATCTACAAGTCTTGTGCCCTAAATTCTCTCTTCCTACATACAATCATTTACATACACTTCATTATTACAATCACTTCATTCATCCTCACAGGAGATTTTTGTCCGTTTGAAGTCTGTCACACATTAAGATCGAAACATTTCTCTGCCATTTGGTGGGAGGAGGCATGTTGACAGGTCTTGTCTGTCTTGGTCTTGGTTGATTTTAGTATTCAGCTGTCAAAGTCCTACATTACGACAGCAACACAACACCTTTTCTGTCCTGGCAGGCTCCTCTAGCTTGGCGTCACAGGCGTCCAGTCCAGGAGCTCTTACTGTGCTGATGGCTGTTTTTACAGACAGGGACAGAGCGTGAGAGAAACCAGTCTGTTAAAAGAAATGTGATCTTTTTCTTCTGGGTTATCCTGTATCCTGTCTGTAGAGTGCTTGATCAAATAATCCATCTAGCCCAGAAATCCACATACAGTAAAGGCCGATGCAGCCAGCAAGTGGTTTCCAGCAGCGAAGGTCAAAGTTCAACCAGTGACACCAGTGTTTCTATTCCTCCTCATGAAACAGATGTTTTTTTTTTATCATCAGGCAAACTGGATGATTGCTCATCTTCCCCTCGTCTGTGGTGGTGTTTGTTAACATGTATGTACATCATTGGTTACCATGGCTGGTACTGATTACGTGTTGTCGTGGCGATAGTGTGTGAGTGGCGTCCAGGCATCGGCTGGGGGGTGGGTGCTGTGGTCACTGGTGACGGTCATTGTTGGGGGAGTTCTGACGGCTGTTTCTTGGTTTTCAGAGTGTCAATGAGAGACTGGACGCCACGTTTCACGCTGGTGGTCACCCGGCGGGTCACAGAGTCCGGAGAGGGTGAGGAGGAGGAGCCAGCGCGTTGGGAGGGCGGCCGTGCCACCAGACACTTCTGATACCGCAGCTGAGGACAAAGAAGACAGGAAGAAAACATTAGGAAGTTTGTGGGTTGTTTATTTTCGGAAATACCAGTGTTGGGGAGCAGTGATTGATTAAGTAAGTAATTAAACGAGTGAGGTATTAACTAGTAGTCTGATTACATGTGTATATTGCTTGCTGGTTGCAACTCAATTCATATTTGCAGTTCTTTGAGAAGGTAAATTGCTTTTTTGCCATTTTTTGTGTAGTAAACCACTGAAATTACAAACATATTTGACCCATAAAAAGAAAGGAATGATTTTTCATTTTTATTTTTTTATTCATTGCCTTTCTACTGACTGATGGACACTGTATATAAAACCAAAGCTGACATTCCTTGCACTTTCCCATCAATATTTTATGTTTGTGGTTTATGCACGACCTGTGAACAAGAGGGACTTTGATAGGGAACTCAATTGAGTGGCATTTTTTGCTCTCATGTGACTTTCTTGTATTATATTTTGTTATAATTTCCTATCACATGTACATCATCAATTTGATCATTTTTACAGAGTAGTTTGAACTACTTTTTTTTAAGTAGCTTGATTAACTTAACAATTTCTCCCTAGGAGAGCTTTGCTGTAGTTCAAGAACAGTAATTGGTAGCTTGCATAGCTATGCTTTCTAAGCAGCTTAGTTACATGGGAAATTGATACCACTCTCTCTATACACTAAATAAGAGAGTACATCTAGTGCCTGGTTAGCTTAGCTTAGCACGAAGACTGGAAACACATACATAACCTCCTGTAAAACCAAACTGTGTCATTCCTACACTTTGGTTTTTGTCAGGATCAACCTTTGAATACAGCCAGACTAGCAGTGCCCCTGTTTTCATTCTTTATGCTATGTTAGAGTAACTGGTGGTAGTGTCTGATTTACCATACAGATATGAGATCAGTAACAATCTTCTCAGCTAATGCTGTGTTCCAGACAACTCAGAACTCAAAAAATTCTCACCTCAAACTGGAAAAAGTACAGTAGAACGCCAATCAAAGTTGGAGCTCCTACTTGATAACTACAGAGAACTCCATCTACCCTGACCTCATGAAGAGGCAGTTGTCTGACATCACACAACAGCACCCATGGAGGTGTACACTGTAAATGGTAAACCATCAACTAAAAGGCGACATAAATTATATTTGCTTGTATTTGATTAAAATAATACACACTATCATATAGTAAAACCAAGTCTTGCCATAACAGACGATCAGAGATCTTGCCACCGACTGATCATCTGATGATTTCCTTCACTGGTAGCAAGAATGGCCTCTAGCAAACCTATGTCCCTTACATTTTTTCAAGGACATGCCTCACTGGAAACATTGCTCTGTCCCATTCCCCCCAGGAATAGGCACCACCACAATATGAAGTGCCACCCTACAGACTTTGGACTGGTTCAGTCTGTTTTTTTTTTTTTTTTTAAAACTCTTTAATTGTTTTCACTCAGTGAAAGCTGAGAGATTGTCCTCATTCTCTAAAACCTGTTCTGCATGTGAACTCATGTCAAAATATATTGCCAGTGTTTTTAGGAAGCTGGTTACAGTTACCTCCTCTGTTTCATGTATAAATGCAAGGAGGCTGTGCTGTTTAATTGTGTGCCAAAGAAATTTGTCACGGTCAGTCATTCATTTATTTACATTTGCACCTGGAATGCTTGAATGTTCAACTGGGAATTTCCAACCTGCGACTTTGACTGACTTTGAAAGAAAGTAAAAAACTTTACGCTCTCAATTCTAATTTAGTAATAGTGACACAACAAAACAAAATATATAACATTATATTATTCATATTCAAAAGAATTGAATATAAACGTACCACACATGCTGCCTGCACAGCCTCAGACACACTGCCTGCGTTAGGGTCGCACCAGAACACGTGACACTGGAAATGCTGGTTCCCAGTGTCCATAATGAAGGCAAATGTGTGCACATCCCGTCCCACGCCCATGAAGGACAGGAAACGGACACGACACTCCACCAACACCTCCTCTTCCTCCTCCTGCACAGACAGCCAAGAGGAGAATCA
Source organism: Lutjanus argentimaculatus (assembly GCA_034769285.1). NCBI lineage: Eukaryota > Metazoa > Chordata > Actinopteri > Lutjaniformes > Lutjanidae > Lutjanus > Lutjanus argentimaculatus. The sequence continues at coordinate 21,312,378 of JAWZSL010000006.1, forward strand.
GATCTAAATCTAAACTCTATTAGATCTTCATCCTCTAAAACGACAAGCACACATTCACGTCTTTTATTTATCTGATATTCCTCAGGACAGCAACATAAAGTCCCTCACCTTCTCTTTGATGACAGCCAGAGTGGTGTCAGCAATACTCAGAATGACAGGAGTCCAGTCCTCTTTGCCTGTGGAGGACAGGAGGCTGTCTATGGCCCCATTTATGATGTCCATACCTGAAGACCAAAACACAGGGGAGTCTGAACAGCGAGAGTGTGTGACAGCCTTATTATAGGATGCAGGATGTGTAATGATGTGTGTGAGGGTTTCAGTGTGAGCTCAGGTTTACCTATGGGGCGAGACACAGACGTCATACCCAGATACAGCACATGAAACTTCTGCACCAGCTCAGTCTTTGGCATGGGAAACTCTGCAGAAAAAACACACATAGACACACACATTAAAACACACACGCACAGATCGCCCACAGGGAATTTTATCAGACAACAACATCTAACATCTAAGTTCCAAAAGAGAAGTCCACACATGATAATTGGCTTAAACTAGAGAAATAAACAAACCTGGTGAATATTTTAATATTTTAGGGTGCTGTTGACATGATTAGACCATGATAAATATATTCACACACGAGCGTGCAGGATTTTAGGGTTTTCTGCATGAAAACCCAGCTGTGTCTGTTTACACAATGGCCTGCAGGCAGAGAAGATTGTGATCCCCAGTGAGTCAAGATGATCAAAGATGTTCTATCACCTGCATTTCAATCAGCACAGACGTTAACATCATTTACCCTCAGGACCTCGCTATTAAGACAACACGCAATTAACTATATAAGGTTGAGATCATTTCTGAAAAAGTAAAATGCAAAACACTAAAAGTAGTTAAATATTTAACTACACAGCTTAATGATTATTAATCCTCAAATGTGCTAAAAGACACAATAATAAAGACTAAACAGTAAAAAAAGGCATGAAAGAAGAAAAACACTGAAAATGGTGACATTAATTATTAACCATCAGCTGTATTGCTTGTCAACAAGGATTTCAAAATAGAGCGGCTGATTGAAAATCAACATGAAATTAATTATTATTATTGAGACTGTCAAACTGACACATCCAGTTCAGGCAGCAACTCCGAACAACTTCTGTAATGCACAAAGAGTTTGAAGGGGAAATTCAACACTTTTCATGTGGATGTCCAGTCAGTGCTGATGGTAAATGTAGTCAATTGAAGCAATAAACTTCTCAGTGTGTGCTATATTGACTGTGAAAACAGAGCTCTTCTGCTGCAAAATCTGTTGTTCTTCCTGCATTCAGTGATGTCACAGTGATGTCACTGGTATTAACTACAGGCTACAGCTTGGATTTCTAGTCTCCACCTCTGGGTAACCAGGGGGCGTGCTAGATGAGTACCTCTGTCACTTAACGCTATGTTTTAGCCAGCAAAGTAAATGGCTAAAGGCAAGGCGATAACATGGAAACATAGGCGTTGGCATCAGAAGCTTGAAGGCAATGCATCCTGGTACATGAAGGCACTGCTGGCATGGCTTTGCAAACAGGAGAACTCAGCTTATTTGGTCAATATGGCTGTATATAGTTTAGTACATGACAACACTGATTGGATCCATGTGAAAAATGGTGAGTTTTACCCTTAATGTGTTGATGATGTTTGTTCCCCTCACTTCGTATCATCCGTCTGCTGTCTAGGGTTGGGCGCATTGTCCATTGCAATGGCTGAATGTCATCAGCCACTGAATCCTCTACCATCATAACATCCTGATTTAAAAGCCCTCTGTATTGGAGTTAGTGTGTCCCCTCAGAGTTGCCATAGAGTTGTTGTCTAAGTTAAAAAAATGTGAATCATTTGAAAGATGCTATAGCCATTGAATAAAGTACACATGGTGAATTTAAAGAGTAACTCAACAGCAGACTTGCAGTGTTTTGATGATGTTTTGATGCCCTCTCTGGTTAAAAGTTTCAAACCCTTTTGACCTCTGACCACATCCAGAATCATCCAGTTGGTCAGAAGTGTGCTTAATTGCACCTGTACCCACATCCACCAGTGATGTCACGGTGTCCTGAAGTACATCTGCACATTGGGACCGTGCTGGGTCTGTCTGTTGGTGCTCTTTGGATACCTCTGGTATTTTGTGCTTAGGTGGTGGGCTCGTTGCATGGGTGACACCATCTCAGTAAAAAAAAAAAAGTCTCTTTCAAAAACACTCCAAGGTACAGTGTAAGGTTTGCATAAAATTAAAATGCCTTTATCTTACATGGCAAAAAGAGTTAAAAATGACTAGTGTTACTGACCAACGCAGGTCTTCAGCAGGGTCAGTGATGAGTAACTGTTACTTCTGCCTAAAGGCATTTTAATATTATACAAACCTTACCGTGTGCCTTAGAGTGTTTCTGAAGGAGACTTGCACTTTTTATAGTGAGACTGTTTGACCCATGCAGTGATTACTGCACTGTACATCTGCACATCACTTCAACAAAGAGAGAAGTTAAACCACTGGAAATCAGCAAAAAGAAGTTTTTGAAGTAGTGTTAAGTTAAACTTTAAATAGAGAAAAACCAGCCCACATACTTTGACATCTTCCTCATTTTGAGTTTCAGCCCATTTTGCACAATCCACATCTTAATTACTGAATTTCTGTGATTAACAATTCATCATGAGCTCATCGCCATGTGGTCGGAGTACGGGAAATCAATCAGGGATAATGACGTTTGCCTGAATTCACCCCATCAGTGTACTCCATGAAAAAAAGACCCTAATATCCCACATTCAGTATTTACTGCTGCAGCTCTGAAAACAGCACTTACATGAATGATGAACAGTTTTTTCTTACACAGGCCAAATCTGATGACGACAGCAGGGCCACTGTGCTGTTGTTGTTGGAGCTCATTCCAAATCATTCTGTGCTAATCTCCTAAAATGTGTCCCAACGTGGGACTGTCCATTCGCAGCTACCCTGAAGAAATCTAATCCAGTTCGAGAACAAGAATTGTTCTCCGTCCACTGGTGCTGCTGTGAGAAAACCTCAGGAGCTAATGGACTGGTCTACCTACTTCAAGGGCATCGCCTCTCACTGGCTTCTCAGTTAAAAGACTATGAGTTCAAGCAAGTTATAGCTTTAAAAGATGTGAGGGATGTTTCACCAATAAGTTCTTTGATCCTGGGGTTGGGATGGGTGCCGTGGAGCACCAGGCCTCGCCTCAAAGAAACACTAATTGGGTTTTAATGAGGTCGACTGCCTCTGTAAGTGAAGAGCCGATATAGTTCTTTTATATTCTGATGCCGGAGCTCCTTTCCCCCACGCTCAGCAGATATACACACCAGCTGAAGTTACAGCAGAGGATGAATTGTGCTGGTGCTTTTTCTCTTTCTTCCTATAATTACTTGGGACTGAGAGGAACAAGCGGTGGGACTTAGCGAAATGGGAAACGGTGAATAGAATTAGTGCTGGGAGGATAAAGCTCAGTGATTGTGGAGCGAGGAGGAGTTTGTTCTTCAGTCAGCAATATCTGTGTGTAAGTGAACCAAACACTGCTATCTTTTCTATTAACAAATGTTCACAGTCGCTCCTGAGGCGATAAGGTCATATTTTTTAAAAACATATATGTGGCTTCAGATGAGGGATGCTGTAATAAGAGACAAGAAACCACAGCAGGGAAGATAGCACAGGCTGACAAATCCAATTCTCTCATGAGGGAACTACAAAAGAACAAGACTCAAAGAAAAAGATGTGTGTGTGTGTGTGTGTGTGTGTGTGTGTGTGTTGTACCTTGTAGGGGTACATCGGAGCCGGTCTGGGAGGAGCTGCCAGCTGCAGCCTTGGCACTTTTCCTTTCAGCCATAATCTAAAAGACAGGAGAGGAAAAAATGGAGAGAGAGGAGGTTAAAACACAGGAAGAGAAGGAACAGAATGAGATGAAAAGAGAGAAGACAAGAGGGGGGAGAGAGAAGGAGAGAAGAGGTAAACAACCAGAATGAGCATGGGGAGAAGAGAAGGTAGGGTATGGTCGAAAGAGTGCACAGCAGTTGTCAAATAAGCTTAGATTTTCTCACAAATTTGTGTCAAAAATATATTTCAGCAAATAATTACAGCTGAATCACACAAATAAGTAAGGGATAATGTACAGTGAGTGGGTCATTATTATGAAATAAACCCAGACAGGGCGGTGAATCACCCTGATGGGTTTGTTTTGCAATAATGACCCACTCACCATACATTATACTGCTTATTATACTGTACAGCTACCTGCTACTTGGGATTAGAGGCAGCAAGAAGGGCATTTGTGATAATGTGAGAAAAGAACTCAACAAAATATATAACATATAGTTAGCATTTTTAGATATTTTAATGCAGAAATGTTACATATGGCTTTAACAAAGCTGTGTAATAACATTTAAAGGATGAGGCCGGTGATTTTCTACATTGGTATTTTCTACGCGTATTTTTCTTATTGTCAACAAGTCGCACGAAAATACAAAAAAAGCATTAGACCGTTTCTCAGTATTTTCTTTCTACCCTACCCTGTCTCATCCGCAAGCTCATTAGTTTCTACTGAAGATCTTCAGGTTCACAAATATATACTTTCATTTGGACATTACTCTCTTTCAGAGGCTGTAATGGTCTCAGTTTTAAAGCTGAATGAGAGTGAAAATACTGATGTCATATGAAACTAGAAGACATTAGGTACTCAATTGATAGCAATGGAAGAGGACTAAATAACGCTCCAGAGTTAGATGAAATTGCTCAGGTAAAAACTGGCACTGCCACTTTCAAAGGGGTTCGTTGACCTCTCACTTCAAGATATCTCAGTGAAAATGGGTTCCATGGGTACCCAAAAGTCTCCCTTATACAGACATACTTACTTTATGTTAATGTCATGCTGTTTTGGACTAAAACCATGCAGTTTTGCACACAATACCAATGTTTTATTTTTGCCTATTCTATTTGACAGTGATATTTAACAGTGGAATTGTATAAACTGGGTATGACTGGAAAGCTGAGACTCCTGTGGATACCATGAGCCCATTTTATTCATGTGTGACGATGTAAGTCCTCACAGTAGCCTTTGCATTGTCATGAGACAATTTTTTAAAACTTGAACTCACGGTATAAATTGACCTAATGTGAACTTTAGGATAATCACAGCCTCATCAAACTTCACAACCACAATCTAGAGACCTGCAGCATTCAGAGGACGGGTGGCTTTCCCGGGTATATTGACAATAAGGGATTTCCAAGTAATAGTGATACAGGCATCACAGAAAAATGCAATTCTTTCAGATATCTCCAAATGTGAAAAGTTTCTGATACCAAATCACAGCCTGATTCTTTCTATAATGTTCCTGAAGGTCTTGGTTTCTTAACGTGGTATTTTGGAGGGATTTTTGACAGTTTTTTACCAGTTCTTGAATGGTGAAAATCTGTGTAATAAATGGCATCATTCCAAAAATCTGCTGCAACAAGTTATGAGACATGATAGACCACGGGAATGGACATCATATACTTCAGTCTTAAAACAGGGTAATTTCCTAAAACAGTCAGGCATTGGTGTAAATTGTGTAGATATTTAGGACTCTTTCTAACTATGGATTTGGTGCAGTATTTACAGCAGCAGGATGTTATATATGGGATCCATTCCAAATAAACAGTACTCACCTTAATGTTGGACCACAATGGAGCTTTATGGCACTAAAGAATAAGCTATATCAGGTTTTGGCTTTACAGATAATACTTGTACTTTACTGTTACTTAGAAATATTATACATTACCAACTTTATCCTTTAAAACATTTTCTTTTTAAACGGTAAATTTGAATTTAAGTCTCACAAGAAGCTGTCTTTTTTTCTTTCTTTATTCCCTCTGTCTGCTCCACTGCTGCAGTGTACACACTCTTTAAAGAGTCTTGAATAGTCTGCATGGCCCCTGCACCGAGCTGCTGCACCCTTCCTGCTACAGATACTTGATTAATTGTAGGTGTCATTAATCAAAGTCTATGGTGAGTCTGCAACTCTGCTCACTGGGGAACATGCAAGAAAACTCATGTACTCACACTCTCTCTCTCTCTCTCTCTCTCTCTCTCTCTCTCTCACTCACTCACACTCACACACACACACACAAAGGAAGCCCGCTCAGCTTGCTGCACAGCTGCAAGACTCGGGTCACTAAGTTTCCCTGCTGCAGTAAAGAGAAAACTACCACTATGTTTAAAATAGGTGGTGTGAGGAGTCATGGTCACACACACACAGAGGCATACACATACACGTATAGATACACACTCCTTTTTCAATTTGGGGGATGCAATAGGAAGAAATCAATGGAAAAAAACATCCCACTGTACTGTAAATGGGTCAACATGCCTCTGAGGGAGAAGATCGGGAGTTCCAGGTAGATTCATCCTTTACAAGGTCACTGCTGTCCTGAGGACACGCTGGCTTCTCTTTGTGTACAGAAGACTGTGTGTGTGTGTGTGTGTGTGTGTGTGTGTGTGTGTGAAAAAGGCTCCTAAACAAGTGAGTTATAGAGTACTGTACACAGTATATTGAGGCTATACAAGTATCAAGGGTCTTCATATGTTGATATACGATATACATTTGCTGACAAAACATTTATTGTTTTTCTTTATATTACAGCTAGAATAGCTCTTCTAGACTAACACTGACCACTGCACTACTGATATTTGTGAAAGGAATTGATATAAATACTGTGTGTGACTGGAAAAGTCAGTTTGTCAAGTTGCGACAAGACTTCGTACTAAAGTATTTTTCTGAGCTCAGGTATATTTGTGATATCACCATCAAATCCCATAAAAAGACTAAATCAACGGAGTCAGTACTTTCTGACTCAAATTCACTTGTTCCTACTGACGACATATTTCTTTATAAATGGTTCATTAATATGATTTTTTTTTTTTAAAGTCTCCTACACAGCTGGGCACTTTGGTTTTAAGCAAACATTACTCAAACAGGAGCAAATGGAGCATTTGTTACTGACTATTTTCAGCTGTGGATTAATTTTGCAAGTGATTATTTCTGGCAGCAGAATGGTGTGTGTGTGTGGTTGACTCAAAATAAACAGTGCCCATATTCATATCATAATAAAGAAACATGTCATATGGTGCAACAGTATGGCTCAATGATGTGTTTTTAATATTTTTTGAACAAAAATGACTCTCTGTGGTACAAAAGAATAAGATATATCAGTATATGACTACACAGTACTTGTTAGTAGAATCAGTTTATTGTCAGGTGTGGAGATTTCGAACAAAGGAGCACTTTGCACATGTATTAGATAAGACAGGTGTATAGGGAAAGGCGAGTAGACCAAAAAGTTGCAAAAGGACTCCTGCACACTTTCTAACTCGCAATATAACATATATTTGCGACAGTTTCTGTACTAGACCTTCATCAGACAAACCTGATGAAGGTCTAGTACCTGGTGGACTGACCAACAGACAGACGAACATTGCCCTGCTGGACCCATGTTAACAATGTAATTCATACAATCAAGAGTAACCAGGTGAAGATACTTATTGTCTCCCTTGAGACACACGTACAATTCTGGTCAACTTGATACAAGTTGGACCCAACTGGATCCACTGATATATGACAGCCGCTACTCTGGTACAGTTTGATCTACATCACTGAATGGGGAATTCACCATTAAAAACCATATCAAATTAGTTTACATGCAGTTAATATACTACTACACCCATCAATCTCTCTACAACAAACCATTAATCTAATGAATTGATCCTCTATTCAAAACAATAGAGGACGTCGTACATCATACAAAGCATATGTCTTTAAAATTACAATCTATTAATGTGCTTATGATTTTAATGGATATCTATATATATATATATATATCATAGCTTGTACTATAGCATATTTTACTTACAATTATACAGTAATATGCATGTTTTCCATAGTTTTTTTTTCAGGACTAAAACAAATTTAAACTAAACAAAAAGTAGTAACTCTTTTTATTGTTTGTTAAACGTGAGAGACAAAATGTATTACATTTTGTGTCAACAAATAAAAACTAGACAATATTATGAAAGACAGGAAATGAACTACTGTTATAATGCAAAGTCTAATTGAACAACCTGCGTGCATCTTAGGAATCTCACACTGTTGGTCATAATTAGTAGTTTCTTCCACCAAACACAATATCTTGTTTAGAATTTGATTTATCTACCTGTTGGACCACCGTTCATAAGAAGTATCTGACATTCAGTAACATTACATCTCAGTAATGTTGGTTATAATATGTCATTTACTGGTTCTTGGAAGACACATTTGGGAAAAACTAGGATAACATGAAGGCTAGTGTGCCTACACATATAAAAAGGTAAACTAATGTAACATTATCAAGTGCTGTGGATGTGGATGTAATATTAATGTTACTTTCAATCTGATATAGTTTGTGTTGCTGTCTAAAGGAAAGAGTCTTTAAGTTTCAGGATTGATGCAGGTCAACCATCTAAATCTTCCTCAGCTTATCCTCTCAAGCTAAACCCAGACAATGAACACAATTTTACCGTTTAGAGTGAATCAAGCTTCTAAATGATTCACTGCTCTGCAGTGGAGGGCACAGGTAGCTGCAGTAATGGTGATGGACGGGGTGTTTGAACAAGTTAACTTCTTCCACTAACCTTGCCATAGACGAGAAGGACACCTGTAACAAGGGTACCTGTACACAACAACAGCTGCGACAGCTGCAGCTTTGAAATGCTAAGAAGATATAAAAATTTAAAAATGCATGACTATGGTAAGAAAGTTTCACTGACGAAAACTGAACTAAATGTCCTAAGTTGTTGTTGACTAAAACTAGACTAAAACCAAAAAAAAACAAATCAAATGAGTGAAATTTGACTTAAACTAACACACACTTTCAAAAAAGACTAAAGACACTGGAATCTTATACAATACCATGCAAGCTACATAAATATCATTATGACATCATTTAGAATTCAGAATTTAGAATTTAGAACTCTGGTGTGACTCAGAACTGCAAAGATCAAAGCTCGCAGATAGAATCTGGTCAGTTATCTTCTGCATACCTTCACAGTAAGAAGAGCTATTCTGTCGAATTTGGACACATTTGACCGGAAGAGGAAAGGACTCTACCTCTCTATGGTGACATTGACTGGTTGGAAAATTTTGACACAACACCCAAACCTAGCCAGAACTCTGGATGATGCAATCCAGAGATAACCTGAACAAACCAGAGGCCATTCAGTGCAAAGATAAGATGTGATTTTCAGTCTAAGAGGGCTGCTCCATCTGGAAGCTAAGAAGATAATCACTCCCAGCAGCCCTGTGGTTTGCACAATGTCTCACCTGGCCAATGACATGGACATCAATGCTTATGCAGATGCTGCCTTTGAATTTGTGATTGAAGGAGGGACAGACACACTGCCTCAAGCTTTAGCCACAGGGCTTCAGCTTCAATTCCCAGTGGTACAGAGGACAGATTGTGATACTGTTCCAGTAACTGAGACATCACCAGAGCAACAGTATGTATGATGACAGGACTTCAGCTGTCATTGAATGACATGAGTCTCAGGAACTGCTACTGCCAGACAAGACACAGTCAGCGAAAGCCAGAATTTTACCATTACTGTTTAAATCTCTCTACAACTGCTGTAATCTCTGTGTCCAGGAGATAGACAGCACATGTCCCAGTCCCAGACCGCTCTGGGAGTGGAGGGGATTACCGATTAGTCTTGTGTGTGTGACAGAGGGAGAAAGAAAGTGTGTGAATAAAGCGTGTGATTTCATTTGATGCTGCAGCTTTGCAACTTTAAGGATCTGGGATTTCCTGTCCTTGAGAAGGTTAAAGGGACCGAATGGAATGTGCATCTACTCATGACCGAGAGGTCACAGCTCAGCCGAGGAAGACGGCTTTGAAGTTGACATCCAGTGCTAAGGTGGAGGCTTCCTACTGCGCGGTGATACAGTATGTGGGTGTAGTTTGGTAGAAGGAAAATAGTTCCTACATGAAACGGCTCACAACAAGGTCTGTGGATTATTTTGAGCAACCAGGTCATGATTTCTGGAAAGAAACTGCTGTTGCTGTTGAATTTTTCAAATGTATTTTTTGGTGCTCCGAGCACAAGAAGCTGAGTGCCATCTAGTTCTACTATATTTTAGAGAAGGCAGACATCTCTATAGCTGATACCTCCAAAACTCTGCAAATCATACTAAAACAATCTATATGAATAGAAAGCACTACAGGTAAGAGGAAAAATGTGTGAACTGTCCCTTTAACATGCTGTCACCTCTAGAACTCTTTCTCTCTCTCTCCTTCTCTCTCTCACACACACACACATCAAAAACTCTTTTAAAGAAATACTGCATGTGCTCTGTAACCTGGATGTTATCTCCTCTCCTCACTGCCCTTAAAACATCCCTGTATCTCTCTCCTCAGCTTTTACTTCTCCAGAAAAAGATAACAGAAATCTTGTCAGGGCACTGCCACTATGTTTGCACTCCTGGTCATCAGTTTTATATAACATGCATGTGGCAGGAGAAACATCCAAGTAACAACTTGAAAACGTAGCTCTGGATAACTGCATCAGCAGAAAAAAAGAGGATTTTCTTTCTCTCTTCAGTAGGCACCCTAATTAAAGCTTGATAGCTTGTTTCAGAGCAGCAGATAAGCTCATTCATGCGGAGGTGGCGACGATAATGACACCCACCTTGGAGCAGATTTCGTGGAGACTTGTGGCGATGGCTGCAGCAGGAGTATCACATCGGAACACGTGGCACTTCAGCACCCGCGTGTTTTTGTCTCTCGCCACATAGGCAAAATCCCTGAAACACAGAAAGACAGAAGACACACAAGGATTATTACACATGACTTTCTGATGCAGGTAAGAAACAAACATGATGCATCTACAGCAGATGTACTGACATGTTGCTTTGTGTTAAAAGGGCTGTAAGCAAGAATCTCTGTTGTCCCACAAAACCTGTGATTCAGTAATTATACCTCACCAGGTGGGTGTTTTTCCAGGCGGCACACTTGTTTTCTATTCAAATTACAGACTTATGTAAGTTTCTGCACACACTCGCTGCTGCCCTCTAACTTAACATAAAAACAGAACGGTAACACTGAATTTAACAGGGTGTGCATAACACTGACATGACACCATCATAACCATGATATGACACTTGTCATGAACATGAATAAGTCTTTGTGAATGTTTTGTCATTGATTGTCATTCAGTCAGCAATGCAAAGTTGACGTTGTTTGAGATGTCTTTGTTATGACAACTTGAAGGTAACCAAGACATCATAATCTATCATAAGCATGCCATAGCAGGTCTAATTATCAAGCTTAGTTTTATGTGTTAACGTTACATGACACTGTCATATGTATTTGGTTTTGACATTGGCTGTCATGAGACCATTATAACTGTGTCATGGATAATTTCCTTGACCTGAAGTAAAGTCATACCATTTGGACTTGTCATAAAGATGTTATTAAATGTTACAAGGCCAGATTGATGACACGGAATACAGTACTGGGATGATTTATAGAGATTCCTGATGAAGAGATAACTTTAGCTACTTGTTGCTAAAGCTTAATAATTAGGCTATGCTATGACACGTTAATGACATGTTATGTTATCTTGGTTAATGTCAAGTTGTCGTATGGATGTTTTTAACTGTTGTCATGCAGCCATGTGTCATTTTTAATGCAAAGTTGACATTGTTTGAGATGTCTTTGTTATGACAACTTGACATTAACCAAGACAACATAACCTGTCATAAACATGCCATAGCAGGTCTAATTATTAAACTTTAGCAACAAGTAAAGGTATCTATCAGGAAACTATATAATATATATAATGACATCATTGATGACATGTCATGGTTGTGATGGATTATGTCAGTCTTATGCATGCCATTAAGTGTTACCAGCCATCCAACCACGATACACAAAATAAATAAATTGTTGGAGAAAAAACAAGTAATTTGGAAGAAAGAAAGAGAAAGAAAATGAAGAAAAATAAAGGCAGGTTTCATCCATTATTTCAGCATGTAGCATGAGGTAAGTGTGTGTATATGTTTGTCTGATACGGGAGATGGGTGATAATAACTGTGGGTTATTTAGGGTGAGTAAACAAGATAATTGCATCAAGCCATCAATCTCTTTGTTAATTTGTTTTTGTGCCTTATTGACATTTGTTCCATCTCATAACATCTCTTTATTCTACAGTATATATTGCATGTGAGAAAGTCAGGTTTTATCCACTTAATTTTAATACAATGAGTATCTGCTAGACGTTTGGGGAATAGATTATAGTTTCCCCCTCAAAGCCTCCTAGTATTACTCCTTGGAGAGTCACTTTTGGACATTGTTGCACATTTCTTTAAAGCATTCAGACACCTCTTCCCAAAGGGCACCTAGCTTAGGGCCAATGTGTGAATATGATTGCCAATTTGTGTTTTACATTCCCTTCAGCATTTTTCTTGAGTTTTGTTGGGTTCAATTTTGGCATTATCAGCAGCGTCTGGAAGTATCTTGATTAATTTCTATTTGAAATCCCTCCCAGTGATTTTATTCTCATTTATTCTCACTCCACTTATCAGGAACTTCTACCGCAGTAAGTTTTTACATATTCTCTTCATTCTGTATGTGTTTTCAGGAGATGACTCTTTGCAAACATCAAAAAGTCTGTCCTTGGAGCTGTCTTCTGTTCTGAAGCAAAAACTTTCCGACCTTCTCGCTGCACCTGTTTGCTGTCAGCTCTTCAACAATGAGAGTCAGCTAAGTGAGTTGCAAGAAATTTCATGCACAAGTTAAAAAAGAAAATGACAACACAAAATTATTATTACCCCATTTTGCATCATATATTTACCATTCTTCTTTCTAGACGTGTCTTGTCGGAGCTCTGCTCTAATTAGCTCACTCATTTATTGTGAAAATGTTGCTTCATTATTTGTGTCACTTAAAGGCTGCCATAAGATTTGCTGGCTTATTGCTGCAATTCCTTGTTCACCAGTTAAGGTTTATTTGATGAATACATTACCTGAAGGGATAGTTCGGATTGTCTGATGCGAGGCTGTATGAGGCACTTTACTTGTCATCAGACAGCTTATTCCGACAGGAAACCACAGTTACATAAACCTAATATCACTCATACAAGCAACCAGACTCCTTAAAGCTAAACAACATTTTACTTGCAGAACACAGCTGGTCTTCAGCTGCCTCAATCTGTTAGCTTGTTTGTGTTATTGTGTGACTTTGGTGAATCTGAACTATCCTTTCGAAACACAAGTCACATAATAACACAAACAAACTAACCGATCAAGGCGCCGGTAGATCAGCAACTCCCTGTGTTCTGCGAGGTAAAATGTTTTTCCTTAAGGAGTCTGGTTGCTTTGAAGATATTTGGCTTATTTGACTGTGATTCCTCTGTCTGCTAGTTGTTAGACTAGACTGAAAACTAGAAAATCAAATCAAATGATTGAAATTTGACTAAAGCTAATCTATATTTTCTAAAGAGCCTGAAGACTACAACCAAATCAAAATCAGAAATTAACACTGGATTCATACAGCCACACACCTTTGATCCATTCAAGCAACCAATTATATGAGAGAGAGAGAATTTATATTTTAGAATTTAGAACTCTGTTACGACTCAGAAGTGAAAGATCAAACCTGCAGATACTGTAGAACCTGGTCAGTTACCTTCTGGACACCCTCAGAATAAGAGGAGAGTGAATCTATACTGAAGTATTTGGAAACATTTGACTGAATACATCTCTTCCTTCAAACTTTTACCTCAGATACCTTCAGTGAAAGAGACCTGGAGTCAGTACCTGTGCAAAGTCAGGTATACAAGTGTGGCTCTTCAGCAGGTCCATATGCTACGTTGTAGGGCAGGGTTGTATGAGGCACTTATCAATAGTAACTGTATTACCTACAGTTGATGCCGTGCAGCACAGAATCTAAGCAATGAACTGTTGTGGACAGGGTCTAGAGCAAAAGGTAATTTAGCCACTTTAAAAAGGTCCACTTAAAAAATCTATATCAGTTTAAGTGCACACTATATTTAGTATATTACTAGATTTATTTATTTACCTTGCAGTCCGACAGCCTTTTTCTGATAGGAAACTGCTGTTATATTAGCCAAACATCACTCTCTCCAAACCAACCAAAATCCAGGGGAAATCAGCAGTTTTACTTTGCAGAATACAGGAGCTGCTGCTTCAGTATGTTAGTTAGTTTGAGTTACTGTATCATTTTGGTGATTAGATCGGACTGACATAAAGGCATGGGCTCTTTTAAATTGACTAAAATCCATTTTGTTGCTTACTCTGTCCATAGTGGAAGTACCTCATATAACCCCACTTCAAATAATCTGAATTATCCCTTTAAGGTTCAGCCTACTTGATGAATAGATTACTTAAAGCCCCATTAACATGTATGATATTACTGTGTGCTGTGGCTCCATAAAGAACAGGTTTCTCTGTTTGTAGTCATTCCTTCACTGAAAATGGTGGAGCTAACGACATGCACACATGCACGCATAGATACAAACACACACACACACACACACACACACACACGGCACATATAAGCGTACAGCAAGGCAGATGTGTGTCCCAGCGCCTGAGGAAACAATGTGCAGAGTGTTTCACTGTGGTGCCACATTGCAGGAAAAAAAATGATGAGTTCGAGGGAGACTGAGAGAGGGAGCTCCACCGAGAAGCAAACTTTATGCAGAGAGTGTGTGGGAGATGAAACACAGCTACATGTGGGACATACCACACACACACACAACACACACACACACAGGCGAGATGAAAGATAGACACGTTTCCTCCTCATTAACAGGTGAGACGAGCTGCACAACAAAAGGTAGGAGGATGTGTTTGCAGCTGAAATGATTGAGTAAACAGATAAAGCAGAGTGGAAGAGAGGGGAGCGGGGACATGCAGAGAAGCCAACTGGAAGACGGTAGTGTCACCAGATGCAGCTGAACAGCTTCATGCACACACACACACACACTTACAGTGCACACATTCCCAAATAACCATAGACACAAACAGAAATATGGCAAACACAGCCGGCATTTATCACAGCGGGCTCTTTGTGTTTATGAGTCCATTATCCGGCCCGTCTCCTCTGCTTAATTGTGTGCTCACACACTTTGGGTCGATAATGCTCCACCCGCCTGTGGCCAGAAATGAAAGTACAGCGGTGTGTGTGGTGTGTGTGTATGCGTCCAGTATACGCTTCGTTCAGGGACATTTGAGCAGTGTGTCACCAAAGCAGCATGAGTGGCCTTGCCTCGCATACTACAAATGGCTCTTTTATGACTTCTGCACCCTCTCTGGGGGATCAAAACGCTATAAAACAGCATGCAACTCTTAATAGGAAATAGCCTGTGGCCAGTCTGGCTCGCTGATGATTTAACACCAGTGATTTAGACCTTCAGTAGCTGCTGCTGCACTCCTGTAAAGAGCAACAGTGACTCTGGGCGAAGCAAAGCCACTGATTTGATGCCTGAAGTGACATATGTGATTGCACGAAGAGGCAGGGCGGTGGGGGAGTCTTGACACAAGATTACTGAAAACAATGGAGAAAGCAGATCACACTTGAGCACACCACAAAGAGCAATTACCTTTCTCTGGGTCCCGGGAAGCAGAGGGAAGTGAGAGGAAGGTGGTGGGGGGAAATAGTAAGGAAAAAAATAAATGAGTCAAAGAAACAAAGTGGAATGGGGAATTAAGAGAGGAGAAATAAAAGGATGAGAAAATTGTATAGTACGGCAAAAGATGAAAAGGCGAAAAGAAAAACGGGGGAAGGTGGAATAGAAAAAGCAAGAAAAAATGTTAATACACGACATATTGAGTCAGAAACACACACAGCACTCTTTCACCTCAATCACTTTGTCTTCCCATGAAGTGTGTGTGGTGTGTGTGTGTCTGTGTGTGTTGTTTGTGTGTGTGTGTGTGTGTGCACTGGAGCTCAGCTCTGTGTACTTTTCATTTCAGTGGCTTAGCATTCTGCTACATTATGACACAGCACACCTTTCATGTGAGACGTGCCAACATACACACACACATCGCACGCACGCACGCACGCACGCACGACTCGCACGCACGCACACACACACATCACACTTGTTTCTACTGCTACTGCTTGATCCACATATCCGCTACTGTTTTCCTTATCCCTACACCCTTAGAAATTAAAGAGGTAACCAGAACCATTTAGGGTTCTTTGGCTTGTCCCCATAAGAGAAAGAACTCTTTTGGGGCTTTACCCACTCAAGCGGTTCTACTGAGAACCATTTTTATATTCCAAGGATTTTATCTAGAGCCCACCCAACGTTTTCTACTGAGAACCTTTTCTATCCAAAGAGTTTTATCTAGAACCCACCCAGGGTGTTCAAGTGAGAGCATTTTTGTTTTCATGTAGAACCCACCTCGAGGATATCTAAAAAGAGAGGGTTTCACCTATAACCGTCTTGTTTTCTGAGGGTTCTACAAAGAACCATATTGTAATCTACAGATGAGGAAAAAGATGATCGATATATTGTGACCATCCATCATTTTTAACAATCTATGTTCCAATTACCATTATTGAAACTGAGAAAACGTCTTTTATCAAACATGCTTTCTACAGTCCTTGAAGAACTCTTTCTTCCAAAAATGGTTCTATGGAAGGAAGGGACCCCTAATCTTACAAAGAAATCTTGAAGAACCCTTTCTTATAAAAAGATTTCTTTAGAAGCTAATGGTTCTGGGTGGAACCTCAGCTCTTCAGAAACAGCCCTTATGGAATCCTTATTTCTCAGAGTGTGCTCTCCGTTTCCCTCCACCTTTCCCTCCTCTCCGTCTCTCTTTCATTCTGCTCTCTTTTGCTCTTTTGATCTTCCCTTCTCTCGCTACAGCTCGCTCCATCTCTCACTCCTCAATGCACTCTGTTTCCCAAAAAGCCCCCCAAAAAGAAAATTCCTGCAACACAGAATGATTCATATCAACAGTGTAACTCATCACAGCAGCTCTCCTCCATATAGTCACTGTGACACTCGATTATCAGGATCACTACAGAGGAGGCACAGGCTGAATAAAGAACACGGGACTAATTCAAACATCGACTGCCTTTGATTCTTTGATGATCCACTTAGTAAGAAGCAGTGTGTGTGTATATATGTGTGTGTGTGTGTGTAGTAGCAGCTGGCAGCTGATTTCAAACAGGAATCTTCAGAGTCAGAGCATCAGAGCTGCTGCTTCAACTTGCTCTCTAAACAGCCGGTGGTTGCCCACACACATGGAGGCTAAACCAACACATGTATAAACTATACAAAAGCTCTCACTTGCCACATGTAAATGTGTCTGCTCATGCTGTATAAAAATGCATCTCTTTCTCTCCGTTTGAATTTCATTCATGATTTTTTTTTAACCTCTCATTCTACTTCCTTCTGCTCCATTTCAAATCCAGACTCCATGCTTTTTTCATTGTCAGTCACTTTGGTGGAATTGGATTTTTGCTGTCAAAAATTCTCAATGGCTCAATGCTGCTCTCCATTTACTTCAACACTACGCCCCATTCTTCTCCCTCTACAGCTAATTTGCATGTGAGTGGCAGACCAAAAGTGTTGCAAATGTTTTCTTACTGATGAAAGAACCACATGGCACCTGATTCAAACCCAAAACAGACTCCAACCTCCACAAAAAAACCTGCAGTATTGTCATAATCACTCTGTTTTATTTGACTTTGACAGCACAAGACTGAGGCTAAACCAGCCACATCTGGATATGGATCATTTTCTCTCTGTTTTGGCCTTGTGTCAACACTCTGCCAGTGGTTATTCACACCAGAAAACTGAGCATTTTCAAAAATAGGGAGAACTGAAATATTGGCATTCAATGACCTCAGGCGGTAAAGTTAAAAAGCTGTTTTCCCTGGTGCCTCTAACTGTGTCTACGATCACTCATTTGTATATGTCAGTAACGCCAATCACACCACAGGTGTTCACATTAAGTCATATTTATGGTTACGTTGCCTTCACAACAATAAAATGGTGATTTAATGAGTATTTTAGTGCAGGTATTACTGTTCGTCTGCTTAACTGGGAGCATTTATGAGCTGTGATTTAAACACTACTTCCTAATCATCCAGCTGTCTCACAAACAGAAACAAAACATTCATGAGAACAAGTAACGAGTGAGTTTGGTCGTAGTACAACACAGTATAGGTTATGATGCAGAGCAAGAGGGGACAGATAGCAGATTTAACCAGCCAAGTCTTAACAGAGGAGCTGGGCTCTGTCTGTCCCAAACTCAGGGTTGTGGTCAGGATTTTAGAAGTAGGTCCAAAGTCCCCCTGCAGAACCCCACATATGTGAGAAATTTTTGACTCCCCACCAACTAAACTGTATACAACTTTTAAAGTATTCAAGAGAACACAATTTGTTTATTTATTTAACTCTTCAAATATATATTCTGCAATTTTTTTTTTGCTCTGGTACCAGGTGTGTACCCTCACAGAAAAACCGCATGAATTTCACATGTGAAATATGTGAAACGTGTTTTTCACATGTCAAACAATTTCATGGTGTAATATGTAAATCCCATGTGTTTCACATGCCACATATTACCACATGCAGCATGTGAAACACAGAACAAACTACTGTGAGATAGTCTAAAATTTTGATATAATTTCTGTAGAATGTTATAAAATAAACATTTCTCTTCTGCCCCTGAACTCAGAACATCTCTATTCGTCTCCCTCTGGTTGATTCAGTAGCACTCAGACTATGCAGGTTAGAGGTTACTGCAGTCTGCTGACCTGCATGATTGGGACTGCTGGTTATTTCAGCTGCTGTTACCTTATCTGTCAAGCAATTACCTTCGGGTTTCAGCTAGAGTTTTCACAATAGTGGAATTTCAAATTATCTTGAAAAATATTCATTTTCGATCTCATTTTCAATACCATGGGGAAAACACATGAGGGATATTGATATTGTTGATGAATCAGTCAATTATTTTCTCGATAATCGATTAATTAATCCAGCCACAATCTCATCACTTGAAAAATGTAAGATAAAATAACCACATTTAAGAAGCTATATTTTTCTTTAAAAAATTACTAAAACCAATTAATCGATTATCAAAATAGTTGGTGATTAGTTTAATAATTGATTGTCTGATTAATCGTTGCAGCTCAAATAAAATTTTAAAATTTTTAATGACAATGAATATTCAGCTGGAGAAAAGGAGACAGCACTGAGAGTAAGTGCTCTCGCTATCTGGGAGAAGAGAGAGCAAGAAATTGCAGCTGGTACTAGAATATCAATACTGAAAAAAATGAGTATTGAAAGCATTTCAAATTTGCACTATTGATATTTATTGATATTTCAATATTCTTTTTTTTTTTTAAAGTTATGTTTTTTGAGGCTTTTTGCCTTATTATATAGGACAGCTGAAGAGTAGACAGGAAACGGGGTGAAGAGAGGGGGGATGACATGCAGCAAAGGGCCGAAGGTGGGAGTCGAACCAACGGCCACTGCAGAGGACTGATAGCCTCCATACATGGGGTGGACGCTCTACCAACTGAGCTACAGGGCTGCCCTCGATATTTTGATATTCTTAACACTAGTTTCAGTAGGAACGCACGGAGATCGAACATCTCTTTTGGAGCCACATATTTCGTAGTTTCCATCATATTCTGCCTAAATCTGCATAGCTCGTGACTGTGCAATTTCTCAGGCGCAGCCTTGGCAGCAAAGCCAATGACAGGTTAACCTGCACTCGACCTGAATGTCCGCAGTTTGCTTGACATCTAACTAACCCCTGTGACGAAAGCCTTGCAGTGGTTTGACTTTTGAAAATTTGAGCCAATCAAAATGTGGGACATGCTCTCAATATGTGGGACGTGGGATAAGGGGTAAAAATCCTGTGCAGCCCCACATAAAGTGAGACACCTGGCCAGTCACCCTAAGGATACTGGGGGAATTCCTTACGTTTTAATTGACTTTGCCTAAAAGAGCCACATTAAAAATGTATTAAAACATTTAAATGAGACTCAAGAAACCCTACATGTGTAATGTGCGTGCTGAATGTAAACTGCATTAAAATTTATCAAGAAATATTACCAAAGCCGTAATGCAATCTTTCATACTGTATTTTGCAGATTAAATTAGCAAAAAGGAACAAATAATTTTCCTGTTGATTTAACATATTAGTGGACAGAGATCTGCATGAAAACAACCTAAAAACAGAGGTGTGATCCAGATTAACAGTAGTTTTAGTATGGAGACAGACAGAGCGTGAAAAGAGGAGAGATGTTGTTGGCTTACTTTGGCATTGAGGAACAGCTGTCCCTGACCTCAGTTAATGGGAGGGGTGACACATGGCAGAAACAGACAGGCAGCGAATCAACTAACAGCTGAAGATGAATGACACAGACCTCAGAGATGTGGGGAGAGTTTTTGGCAGGAAAGTGAGGAGAGAGATAGATAAAATGTCGACAGAGGGGAGAGATAAAGGCAGCAGGCCAGAAAGCCAAAATGAAAAGGTGGGAGTGTAGCGGAGAGGAACGGGAATGAGGCGTGAGACGCTCTGTGGGGGCTGGATGGCGGAGGGAGCGGTGGAGAGGAAAAAGAGAGGTAAAAAGAGGGACGAGATGAAAGGTATGAAAGCACCAAAGCAGAGAGATGAGTGAAAGCAAGACTCCCACCACTCTGTGTTTTTTTTTTTTTTTTTTCTCGCTGTGTGCTCCACATATTTCCAGAGCTGAATAAAGGATGACTGACTCACTACTACCAATCTCTCTTTGATCCTGATGGCTGTGAGGCAGGCTCGGATGGAGAGGATGCGTACAACTCACAGATTAAATGAGGTCACGGCTGTAGATGTATGGTGAACTGGGTTTGAGAAAGTCACACAGAACCATCAGCGTCTGCAGCTCCGACTTCAGTCAGCCATCATCAGTAGTACTAGCAGCACTGTGTGTAGTAGTAACATTAGCATATGTACAGTTGAAGGAAAGTCCCACCCATGCTGCTTAAACACGCTTGTGATATTCAATGCGTGATCCCACAATTTTTTATTTCAGATTTATATTTAGATCCGGTGTACCCTGCAGTGATTCTCCCATTCATTATATCCCAAGAAAAGCAACTGAGTGAGATGTAGAAGAATATCATACACAGCTGCCAAGTGCTGATGACAAATGTAAGAAGGAAAAATGTGAGAAGAAAATCTATAATGGTAAAATGGTGTAAATCACTGATGCTGAGGTTGGTTGTGAAATTATTGTTGTTGCCTCCTTCATAATGGTTTTCTGCATGAAATAAGACTATTGATTGTTAGTGTAAATGCAAGAAAGCTGCAACTAAAACCTGATTTTTTCTCCACTCATGTTTACGGCTCTACAGATCTGGTGCAGCATGTGGCTGTGATAGGCTAGAGTGACGAGCTGAAGGCGCTGTCTTAAAAGTGAATGCTTTACACATTTTTATCAATAGCTTTCTTGTTTTTTGTTTTTTTTTTGTCCATTGACACTTTAAACTAACTTTGTTTTCATCTGGATCATCTCCAGTGTTTACTGAAAAGTAACAACATGTCCCAATGAAATCCTGACTTGTATTCTCCAACCGTTAAATTTGTTATAATTCCATTAACATTGACCAAACAGTTTTTTTTGAGGGTTCAAATGCCAGTCATGCTTTAGTATTTGATTATGGCACATGTTTAAAACATGATAGTATTTTGTATATTTTGTGAGTAGCTAAACACATACTAGTGTTGTAGTATATGAAATTGGCCTTGATCTCAAGACCGCTTTCTGAAGGTTTCATCTGGGAAACATTTTTGCTTGGTTTTGTCTCAGTCTCAGACAAAGAGGACTTTTATTTCAAGACCAGTCAACACAACAACTGTGGGGGTATTACTAAATTGCCTGTGCATTGTCTGACTTATTTAACATCAATACTGTGACTAGATGTAAAAACCTTCCTGCTTCAAGTGCAACCAGTAACTGTTGTTAATGGCTGACAACCCCCCACCACCGACCCCACCGTCCAGATACAGATACGTACATGTGACATAAACAGATACAGACAGTAGCTCCTACTCCACAAGATGTCACATTCTTTATTTTTAATCAATTATGCATTCAAATAAGAACATTATAACTAAATAGGCCAAGGAATGAAGGTACGTCAGCAGCACTAACTGCCTTCAAAAGTATTTTGTAGTGTTTTTCTCCTCATTTTTTGCCACAAGCATTACAATTTGCAAATGTAATGCTCAGTAATGGAGATAAAGCGCTCTTTTCACTGAAAATATTATATTATTAAAATCCAAGGGGTTCGGAAAACGTTTACAGAGAATAACTTGACTATGCATCTTCAGGTGCTAAACTGGTGTAATAAACCTAAAGTGTCCACGACTGCTGCAGTAAAAGAGGCTTTTTAAGAGGCAGTGAAAACAACACAAATGTAACTAGTCCCCAGCCTGCTCCGCTGTGCTTTCCTCCGCTCTGTAGCTCCCAGGATCGCTCTGTAGAGACTCGTGTCCCCTCCAAACCATCTGTCACGCACGCATACACAAACACACAGAGCACCGTGGCATCACACACACTTCACACAGACTTCAATTATCAAACAGCTTCACTGAGTGTCTGGGTAGTGGCGGCCGCTATGCTAATGCACTTACACACGCTAATTGCACAGCCGAATGCTGATTGGAAATGTCTGAGGAGGAAGTTCTTGTGACTCTCCTGTCAGCGGCAAGCAGACGGGGAGGCAGAGAGGGCCAGGTGTGTGTACAGCGTGTGTACAGTGAGTGTGTAGGAAATATGTTATACTTATTGATTGCAGCTGAACTGGTAACTGTATGATTGCTGACAGGGTTGTGACTTTGGCTTCAGTCCAAAGTGGATGTGGATCAGATCCAGATTCACACAGAGCTGTGACATGTGAAAGCAACAACAGCTGGACGGTGATTTTAGAGGAAAGCCCTTTCATCACGCTGTAAAGAGAATAACAAAACACCCCTCAGGTATATTTATATTTAGCAGCTGTTTCTCTACAATTATTCTCCCTTAAAAAGCAGGTTTTTTTGCATCATTTGTGTGAGTTTTATAGCTTACTTAGAAACCTGATGTGTGAAATCATCCCCAGGATAGCATTGCATTCGGCAGTTTCTTTAAGTTGAATAATATAATCAGTGCAAAGGCAAAAAAAAAAAAAAAACACTTAACAATGACAGCTATAATAATATTCATGATTATAAGCAGCAGTTAATCCAGAAAAATCCACCCTAAAGCTCCCTTTGTGGGAAACATTTCTGCTGTCGCTGCTTACAAACGCATTTTTATTTTGATTAATTCCAATTTTGGCTATGGACCTTCATAATCTACACGTGTTCTGCTGAAATATTCTCCATTTTCATTTGTCCAGACTCAATAAACACTGAAATTCTCTTGCTGTGTATTTTAAAAACTGGACCCCTGAGTGCTGATCATTGTGTTTGCAGAAAACAGCGAATGTTGCTCATGTCTGCAGTTAATTGTAGTTTATTGTAATGGAATGTAGAATAAAGGTGATAAAAGGCCCAATAAAGCTCAAAGATGAGACCACACCACAGAAGAAGAGATGCAGTGTACACACTTTACAGAGACGTTAACAGGACTGTACAGAGCTGCTGACAGATATTGGGTTAGTTTTACAGTAAATGCACTATTGATGGCTCTGTAAAGTGTCCACTCTCTGGTATTTACAGTTGTGTCTATAGTGTGATACCCAATATTTTAATTAGAGCCCGGGCCAATACTGGATGACTGAGGCCGATACTGTCATCGATATCTGAGAATCTAAACATCCTGTTAACAATATATTGCAGAATATTCATTTTTAACATAAACATTTTTGAAAGATACCTTATGTTCGATCATTAAACTTTCTAGTCCAGGCCAAAAACTGTTACTTCAACTTTTTAGCCTCTCAATGTCCCATTAGCTTCAAGTTTACAAAGCGACTAAGTTCATTTATTTATCATTTTACAACACAGGGTTGGAAACATGCAAGTTGCACCCTCCTCTGTGTGACAAAAACAAAAGTTATACAAAATTATATACAGTAAAACCGTTGAATAAATAATTCTGAAAGTCTGAAATAAAACTATTTTACATGGTGGAGCACAGAAAATTAATTGAGGAGCCTGAAAGAAGAAGCTGCTCTGGTGGTACGACAGTGAATACTTCTGTATCTCTGTTAGACCAGGACTGTTTGAAATTGAGATTTAATTGATTGGAGAAAAAATGTGATTGTGATAAAAGATTTTATCAGAATTCTTAAGTTGTCAAATATGGCAGCTCATTACTGAATAATAATCCAACTAACCACTGACATCTGTACAGTTTTGGTTAAACTGACTAAAACTAGGAACTATGGGCTTACAGCAGTCTTACAACCAGTGAATAAATAAGAAAAAATGCTAAAGAAAAGCAACTTTCAATTGCAATTAACTCAAAGTACTTTTACTCAATTTTTATTCAATCAAACCATGTCACTTATCTCACTGACTTTTTTAGGGGTCACTTGTCAACTCCTAGGATGTGAATTATTAACAAAAACATCATGACTGATAAATAAGAGGCAACTATCCACTGAGCTCTTTACAGCTTCAGTAGAGACACTTTGATGCTCAAATCAATTGGATTGCCATAAAAACAGACAAGGAGGGTTTATGAGCAAACATGATGGCTCAGTTTGCTTATAGGGACCAGGGCTGTTGATGAGTTGATTGACAACTGGCTGTGTGCTCCTCACCATGTCTGAATTATACCGTTCTTCAGTGGAAAGGTCTGAAAGTTTTCACACCCTGCACACCCCTTACTGAGTCTTCTCTCTTATATGAATATGGATTATCAAGACTAGAACACCTCACTTTCACAGTAGTTCATATCCTGAAGTAATCTGCAGGCTAAACTGGTTGTATAAACAAGTACATACACTTTAACTTGTCATTTTGAGGGCATGAGCCACAGTTGCACTGCTGTATTATTGTACTGTTACTGTACTGATTATATATCACTATGTTTAATATGTTTTTGTTGTTGTAGTAGTGGTTGATAAGGCAATAAAGTGTTGAATCTTGACAGTGAGTGGACCCATCCATCCCAGTCGCACAATATGTAAATTCTGCTGCTTGAGGTCTCCCTCACATTATAACAATAATAAAACACATAGTTGGATGACACTGTGAAGTTAATGTGGAAATGTTACATATTCAACCTTTAATTCAGACACAACAACACAAATTGACATTATCTAGTATTATCTAGTGTTATCTAGTGATTTTTTGTTAAGTGACAGTAGGTGCGTTTCTGAGGTTTGGACAGATCCAGGTAAGTGGTTTTCAGTTTTCATGCTCAACTAACCAGTTGATTCCACCAAGTACAGCATGTCTGCTCCACGGTTCTGATCCGTCCTCTGCACGGCTGCAAACCCCACCAGCAGCGTTTCAGAAGCATTTCAGCAGCGTGTTTGAGTGTTTCGCCTGCCTGATTATGTTTACATGCTCAGATTTTGTTGATTAGGTCCTCTTTCCTTGCTCTTTTTCCTGTGCTCTTTGGTTAAATAGTTTCTTTTCTGTCTGTCTTTATTATCATGAGTCTGCACAGGGTCTTTTATTTTGAAAATTAACTGGATTCTCCCTGCCTTTTCTGTTCCTGTCCGTTCAATGTGCTCAGTACTAATTGACACAGCATCTGTCAAAAATAGACTCGGCGTGTATTTGAAATGGAGCAGAGTGGAGAGCTGTTCCTGGGATGCGCCGAGGCACTGCTGGTGGAATCACAAATATTGTGTAGAACGGCCACAATCAGCTCTGGCTGACGTGACGCAGCTGTTAACACGACGCAGCCGCGCCTGGTGGAATTTAGCCGTAATGCAATTATCTCCTTACTGAAGAAGAAGAAGAAGAAGAAGAAGAAGAAGAAGAAGAAGAAGAAGAAGAAGAAACCAAATTTCCAAAAGCATATTTTACAAAATGTTGAACGATTCCTTAAATAGTGAGGTGGCACGATGACAAAAAAGTGTCCATGGAACAGGATTTTGGAGTTACTTTGGATCTCACTAACAGTCACACCAGTAAAACCATCGCAGTGGCACTAGAGTACTTAAAGCTTGTGTGACAACTGAGCGGGTAAACCCCCTGTGACCTGGTGAATTAGTCATGGCCCACAGCCATTAGGCCTAATGTAGACTGTCTGTACGTAATTACCTCTCTACACCATAAACTTGTTTACAGCACCAAGATGAGCAACAAAATGAGCACCCAGGACCAGAGGGCACAGTGAAGGAGGAGGAGGAGGCCTTCTCTGCATCGCTGGTACAACATGACACACACTCCCTGCCTCTCTACATACACACACACACACAGACAGAAACACACACACACATAATCACCAATATCGCCCAAGGCAGCGAAGAAGTAGGACAAAATCAACTGGAAATAAAAATAAAACTGTTGTCTTCGGTGTATTAAACAGTGTACACAGCACACGGCGCTGCCTGTGTGTTTTGAGCAGACAGTTGACGTTGTTTACAGCAGCAGCAACGCCTCACCCTCAGTACACAGCATCATTTCTAAGAAAAAGGCACAGATTTACAAGGCCGATGGTGAAAATAGTGATTTTTACTACAGTAAAAACGGAGAAACACGCACAACCCCAGTTTATGCTCATGCAGCTTTGTGACCCAATTCCAAGCGTTCGGTGTGGCAGAGAGGCAATTGAGAGAGGGAGGGGCAACAAGCTGAGGAGGCACACTCAGTACCCATGTGTCAACAGTCGTCATATTTCATTACATATTTAAGAGCAGAGAATAGGGGGTGGGATGGAGAGACAGCATGTGTGTGTGAGGGACGAAGGATGAGGGGGAGAAAGAGGGATTCTGGGTGGGCGAGAGAGGGAGAAAGATGATGTCCTGCTGTTCTTGCAGCTCTTGATCATTTATACATCACACTACTCTGGAGTGTGTGTGTGTGTGTGTGATTTTGTACACAAGCGCTGATATTCTCGACTGAGATAAAGCTTCAGTGAGATGTCACTTCAGCAAGACGCCCCCATTCATGTATCTTACTAATGTGTGCATCTGTGTGAGTGCGTGTGTGTGTGTGACAGAGAGAGAGAAATAAAGAGTGTGTGGGAGAGCGCAGGGATTTGGTGTCGAGTTGTGCTCTGAGCTCTACTCACACTGCAGTTTGGATCATACTCTATGCATGTAACCTAATTAGCTGCATGTGCCATAAATCATTATGTTTCACACACAGTCTTCAGTAATTACTGTCTCTCTCTCATTCTGCCTACAGTGGCTGTACTGAAAATAAGGGCCAGTTCATCCAAATTACAAAAAGGGAATTCCTTGATACAAAATCTTCTCAAATTGGGGGTCTATGGTCTAATGTGCATCAATTGTGGTTGTCCTTGATATGAAAAAGTTTGGGAACCCCTGCACTAACCTGCTCACTAACCTGTGTGTCAGCAAACAGACTAATCCACAGGACACTTGTTTGAAAAAATGCTCGCCCTGGTCATATCTTTGTTAACTTTCATGCTTACATCCTTGACATTTCTGTTTCCCCTCCAGTCAGCATTCAACATGGACAACGAGAGACAAATGAGGTTGAGAAGCGGCACCTTTTATATGAGCCACAGCACCCTTTTTATAGGGATGTCCTCAAAAAAGGACAAGGTTTGAAAGGAAATCAGGGAACTATTGGGAATTATAAGAAAGTAAACTGTCCCCCAGTTATATAAAAACAAGGCTGACTTGGGTAAATTATGTTAGTTATGAAGAAATGTGGGCTACAGTGGGCACTTTCTTAGTTGCAGAGAGGGAAATCCCAACTGGACCCTTTATGACTTGTCTTTATGACTTGATACCACAAAAGGTAAGTACAACTTCTTTATGTAATTTGGGTGAACTAACCCTTTAAATGGCAACATACCTTTAGAGCAAGTGATAGAATTAATTAGAGTTGTTCAAATTTTATATTCGAAAAAAACGATCTCAGCACAGGCTCCAGTTAGTAGCTGTTTTAAAGCTTCTCATCAGCTGAAGAGTTTGTTCAGTTGTCAAGGTGATCCATGCAGTATGTGCTCAGATCAATACGAAAACAAGTAACTACACCTGACTGGGTTCCTTCGCTGATCTCTTGCGTAAATCCTTCCAAACAGATATGCTGCCATGTAATTATCAGGTTTATCTCATTTGAATTGAACGATTTGGGGTTTTTAGCCAATCATTGGGAAGTATCGTGACTCTTCATTCATTTCCGAGTTAAACTTTTTTTTACCTGCATCTATTTGCAAATAATTGATTTTTGAGTTTGATCCTGAGCTGCAGAAATATTTTAAATCACAATCATGAAAAGTGATAAATGTGTACCTTTAAATACATTCTGTCAAAATAAATTATTTGACTAAAATGTGATATTGATTCTGAAATAACTAAGAGGAGATTAATTTACCACCTCATACATTTAGTCTGCAGCAACTCCTCTAAAAACATAATCAAACACCGACATCAAGCACCTCCAAACATCGTCTTAAACAGTCATTTCTGCCATCTGTTGTCTGAATAGATGGACGGGCTACAGGCAGACACGGACTGCGCCGGCGTCCTGCTGTGTTCAGCCCTGTATGATCAGCGAACATCAGCATCAGCTCACATCGCTGCCCGCCACAGCCCGGGACCAGTGAGGGTTTTATCGGGAGGAGATTTATTGGCTGGAAGGGCAGGGGAAGGGATCTATAGGAGGAGGAACAGGAGGAGTAATCCGTCAGGAAGACAGGGATTACAGCAGGTGTGCCTAACAATGCTAATGTAAGAAAGACAGAGGGAGATGGTGAAAGAGTAAGTGTGAACGAGACAGAAATGTTTGTGTGTTTTACGGTTTCTGTATACCTGAGTGTTTGTAATTCTGTGTGTGTGACATGACACAGGAGGGCTGGAGAGTGAGTGTGGACACAGTTCCCGCCGCCATAATGACCCTTTAGAGAATGAGGGCTTCTGGGAGGCTGGGTGGACATATCCTGGACATGATCTGTATGTGTGTGTGTGTGTGTGTGTAGAGAAGTGGGAGTGATGGATTGTGGGAAGATGGAGGGAGCTGCTGACGTGGAGGAGCGATGACTTGCAGGGAAAGACAGAGGTTGGTATGGGGCTCAAATCGGAGCAGGAGTGGGGAGGGAAGGCCATCAATCACTGTGGCATCTATCGAGTGGGTCTAGGTGTTCGGGCTCTATCCCTAGGGGCCAACAGAGGGGCCTTGCATGTTAATTAAAGTGACCGGGGCCTTGACATCAGCAAATACACTTCAACCAGTTCAAGTTGAAAATCGTGACTGGAAGGACTGGAAAAGTGACCAAGACACAAACATGTCCATACACAGGCTTGGGAAATAATGGACTACTTGTAACTGGATTACATAATTAGGATACAAAAAAGGCAACTGTATTCCATTAGAATAATTTAAAGAATAATTACATTAAAATATACAACGATATACACAGTAAAACACTTCTGGTCTCAAGTGAAGCCAGTTCATCTTACAGTTGCCAATTCATGATCATGGCCTCTAATGAGAAAAGCTTCACTGGGTGGAAATGTTGCCATTTTTTTGTCTTGAAATCAGAAAAGAGGAACAACGTCACAGGACAGTGACAGGACAGTCATTCCTTCCAGCTGTGAAAACACTGTCATCATCCAAGGAATCAACACTAATTTAAATAAACACTCACAGGTAAGACCAACCACTAACGTTAGCTACACAGAAATCCAATTAGCTAGCTAGCTAACCTGTCAATACTACCACAAATATTTTGGGACTGTTGGCACAAGCCATAGTAGAAGAAGAAGTGGATGGAGCGTCCAGGTCTGTAAAGTAAAGTGGTATTGCCTTAAACCTGCATTATTTGTAATGCCCAGCAGGGGCGACTTCACTGGTTGCAAAAGTCCGATTTAATTGAGTGACTTCAGTAAACAATTTCCAAATACATTTATGGTCCCAATCACTAGTTTGAAGTCGTCTTCAATACAGCATGACGATCATTTTGTAAATTATGGTCTTATTTAGAGTAAAATAGACCATAAAGCAGGATATGATTCAGGGCGGGGCTACCTTGTCATTGGTAAGTTATTCTTGGGGACTCTGTCTAATGCAACACACAGGGCTCACAAAAGTCAGATCAAACTGTCAAACTAGACAGTGTTGACAAAATATGGATCAATATTCTGTTACATTCTGGCTTAAAATGTTTTCAGAAACATATTTTAAATATCGTTTAGCTGTAATACGAAAAAGTTTGCAACCAGGCGGCTGCCATATTTTCCTGAATGAACAAGCCATAACCAAGCACCACTCAAGTCTCAATATGTCACCCTCCACCTCCACACTCTCCTCACTCTTGACACATGCTCTAGTGGCATAAAACCAAGATGGCAACCTCCTTAATGCCAAACTCAAGGCTTCAAAACAGCTGTCAACAAACCAATAGGTACCATCACAGTGGCTCTTTCCACTACTATACTGTCAATGGTAAAAACACAAGCCTCACACTTGAAGAAGTTTATGGCAGTTTACCTGAAGCAGTGTGAAGTGTGAATAACATGCTTAACAAAGTTCATCTAAATGTGCATAATTACAGATCTTAATCTAAATGAGCCTTTAGAAAGGGAGCGATGGCTGGACAAACAATTAATAAACCTACAACGAAAATAAAACCACCATATTCACCATATTTGGTACTGAGGTAATCCAAAAGTAACTGAAAGAAATCAGGTTACGTTACCAGCCTCGCACATACAAACTCACTTCATTGACATAAATGGAGGTGATCGCTTAAGTGTGTTGAGCATTAAAATATTAATGACACTGGAGGCTTGCGTGTCTCGTCTCTTCTCTTCTCTTCTCTTCTCTCTCTTCTCTTCTCTTCTCTTCTCTTCTCTTCTCTTCTCTCTTCTCTTCTCTTCTCTTCCACCTCCTTCTCTACATGCCATGGCTGTCCACAGAAGGTCAGTATTGGGGTGGAATAAGTGAGCCCTAGAGGGAATAAGCAAGCACGGCCCCACTGCTGCCCACTAATGAATATGAATGAAACATGGGATCAGTGTGTGTACCTATAGTTCACTTTAATAGCAGGAAACACACACAGGCATTAGCTCTATACAAACACACCATTACAGTAAAGGCGTGCATAACATCGCAGTGGCACACAGCCTCAGCTTTAAACCAGCATTGACTCAATCCTAATAAGTGTCACACGCCAAGGACAAGAAAACAAGCAGGAACTGCCCCCCTGATGTTGTAAATCATTTCACTCTGGCTTTTTGTTCTTCGCTTAGTGTTTCCCAGCTCATCCTTCATCCTCCTCTTTACTCATCCTCCTCTTCTGCTTCTTATGGGAGATACTCGAGGGAGAGAGAGAGGGAAATGCCACATATGCATACAGTGAAGGCATTTATCACACACACGTGCACACGCACACACACACGCACGCACACACACACATGCACGCACCTTCTCCAAGGTATGTATCCTCACATACTTAAATTCAGAATGCAGCGCAAGATGCATATTAGAGGTGCACAGAGATGTCACTATTTTTCACCTAACAAAATGATCTGTATCTGTTCAACCAGGACCAGAGGTGGGTGTGGTTTAAGCAGAAGTCACATTAGATTGGGCAAATGCTTTATTTTCTGACCTAATATTCATTGACAATGCAATTGTTGTGTATCCAAAGCATCACAATGATTTAATATAGGTATATGATTAAATATTTCCACATCCACATACTGTAGTTTCATCTATTTCTCCCTTTTTAGTTTTGGCTAAACTAAGTTTTATGAACTGTCTGAAGCCAATTACCTCCCCTTTAAGTGAGGGATATTGAAAAATCAGAAACTATTTAATAAATCAAAAAAATCTGTTTTGCATTGGAAATATATATAATATATATATCTTTCACCTGAAGGGAATACTCTCGGTGTATCAAATCAGTGATTGAATAAGGTAGACGCTCTGCCTATGTAATTGTGGAGCTGACTTTTTCTGAATAACGAGCAACTTCAGATAGAAGAAATATCTGTTTTCATTGCATTATTTGTGCTTTCACAAACAACGTATTTGGATTCAGGTGCATCCCTAATGCATACATCTAAAATAGTCATATTTTGCCTCTGCAGAATAACACACACACACGCCCCCCCACACACACACTCATAAACCAAGTACAATATCAAACAGCTCCAAACTGCCATGACACACACTTTGAAAAATCCCCGCAGCACATCCAGACTCTTTAATCTCGTCTTTCTCAGTCCCTCCTTTGCTTACTTCGTCTCTCTTCCTTTCTTTCTTTCACTCATGCGCTCTTTCTTTCCTTCTTATCTGGCTCCCTAAATGTCTTGCTCATGTCTGTGTGACTCCGGCTGCAAAACCTGCTGCTGCTGCTGCTGCCAGCCTACATCCATACACCTGACAGCTAGCCAGAGAGAGAGGAGAGAGACACAAAGTACACAGCTTGAAGTGAAACACGCAGCAGGAGGTTGAGAAGTAAATGAGTGAAGAAATAAAGGGATAGCTAATGAATGAAAGTAGGTCTGGGAGCTGTGTCCTCTAAGCAAACAGAGCTGTTAGAAACCAACAGAGGAGAGAGACAGGGGGTGATGTTGAGAGAGGCAGTAATGGATGATGGGATGGATGGATGGATGAGGAGAGCAGGAGAAGTGAATGAATAAGAGATACTTACACTGGCAGACATGCTCGCCCTGTTACAGACGACTACTTCCCTGCCTTGTTAGCTCCTCTGCCACGGTGACATTGCTACAGCCCCCTTCACTGCTGTACCCGGAGGTAAATCTCTTCCCGTCTGCCTCCTCTCTTTTTCTTCTTTTTTTAATTCTCTGGGGCTCCTTTTCCCCTTCTTCTCTCCTTCTTTCCTTCCCCTCCCCCCTGCGTCTCCCTCCTCCTCCTCCTCCTCCTCTTCCCTCTGCTACACCTTCTCCCTCCCTATCTTCCTCTACGGTCGGCTTCCTTTGCTCCGCTCGCCCGGTCCGAAGAGTCTCCTACAAAGTGTCCTGCTCAGCGCAAGCAGGGAAGCAGCAAGCACTGCCCTCCTCTTCCTCCCTCACTGGCTCTCCATCGCTCTGTTTACACCCCACTCTCTCTCAAAAGAAGCACTGCCACTCTTTTTTTCCCTCCCTGATAGAGTATATATTCTCCTCTTCCTCCTTCGTTGCTGCTATCTTCGTCTCTCCCCTCTCTTGTGTTACTGAAGCTGGAGAAAAAAAAGGGGGGGAAGGCTTACACCCCGCTAAAGTGCAACGATGGGACAAAGAGGAGAGGCAGAGAGGAGAAGAAGCTGTGCAGCCAATGGCACAAGAGGGAGGTAGAAAGAGCGCTGGAGACAAAGAGTAGAAATAGCGCAAGAGCATTACAGACAGACAGACAGACAGAGGGGATGGAGAAGTGGGGGAAACACAGGCACACCCACTCATTCAGCATCACACACACACATACATACATATGCAAACAGAGTGCTCCAGATATAGACCTATGACTTCATCAATTCAAGCCCACATGCAGACACATATACATGCATGCAAACATGTGCATGTGTGTGCAACACATAGTCGGACTTGCTGAGTGCTCCAGATATAGCTTCATGACTTCATCGAGGAGCTATTCCCCCCCCCGAATTTACCCCTTGTCCCGCCCCGCTTAAGAGACAGGGAGACTCATTCATATTGAATCAAGCTGAAGAGGAGAGAAAGAGAACATTCAGCACAAGACTGGGAATATTCTTCAGATAGATGGATAGAGAAAGAGACGGGAGACAGAAAGAGATGGATGGGGAAAGCAGAGGGAGATTTACTTTGAGGTTCCCTCCCCACTCAGAAACATCTCTGACTCTCTTTGACCCCGTCCTTTTCTTTAGCTTACTTGTTAAAATTATGTTCTCCCTTTCTTCTGTACATAATTCAGAGGGGTGAATTTCTTCTTTCTGCCTATCACTGTCTACCAGCTACAGTCAATTATCTTTCAACGTGTCTGACTTCAAACGCACACCCACAGTGTTCAGGCAAGTCAGTTTGGCTCAGGTCAGCAGCACACTGCTTCTGTGTTTCACAAGACAGTCAAATACACGAGGAGAGTGCAGCTGTTTACAAATAATAATAATGTATAATAATATTAACTGTAATGAATCAGAAAATAAACAACTCAAGCTCCAGAGTTTGTATTTTCAGAGCAGTGGGATTTTGTTTTCAGAACTTTACATTGACAGACAATTGACAGTTATAAACAGCTGATCAAAATACAATGTAGAACTCATTGTTATTTGTTATTGTCAAGTTATAATGTTGTGCTCGCTCTTGCAGTGTTCCTGCAGCCTGCCTGTGAGCTTCCTCCAGTCTGGGGAGGGGGAGGAGTTGGTAGGGAGGAAGCAACTCGCTTCAACCATAGACTGTATATTAAATCAGATTTCAAGCTATTTATTATACAGTCTATGGCTCCAACTCACTATTTCGACTGCAGTGCTCAGTTTTGAACATGCAATTGTTACATATTGCTCCTTAAATTCCCCCTCCACTCAAACAATCTTTTTATTCTCGTTCCTGCAGTTGGATGTGCTTCACTTTGCAGAACAGAGTTTAACACTAGAAGGATGTTTTCACGTGTATCTGCTGATAGTGGGAAGATTCTCTGTGCTCATTGAAAATCTGACTTTAAGGGGTGGACCTACGAGGATGATTTGTGACATCATGATGAGTTTGTGTGTTTGGAGTCAATCCCAGTCCAGTTGAACTGTACAAGTGTGAGAGAACTTGAACCCTCATGCATACACTGAGAAGGATTAACAGTAAAGTAGAGAAACCTCTGTCATAGAAAACTGTAGAAAGAAAAAAACTTGCATATTCATAGACTCTAAGAGGAGATTTTTTAAAATTATTTTTTCAACATTATACTTTTTTGCAGAAAAAAACCCACACAGACAAATTGTTTGTGTATGTCTCAGGGGATCTTTACTGTAAGGAAAGTATGTGGACAACCTAACTTAATACTTGTATATGATTGTTTTACATCTCATTCCAAACCCATGGGCATTAATATTAATGTGGACATTAGTATGTTGCTATAATAGCCTCCACTCAACTTTTCCACAAGATTTATGAACCTGCCTGCAGGGATTTGCTCCCATTCATGGATAGGTATGAAGTCAGATCTCCTTTCCAGATCAGATAGGGTTTTTTTGTTTGTTTTGTTTTTTTTAATCTATTTTGATGTTTCTTTTAAATAAACAGAAGAACACATAAGCAAACGACACATAATCAGAAGAAACTTCCAAGACGACAGCACCGTCTCAGTACTATCACAGCACCAGCCCGAGGCAGACCCACAAAGTGACCAGTACATAAATACAAGAAAACAATGAAATGAAACTAGGAATGTAAGTGAGCACTCATGTTAAAATAATCCAGAGAGAAAGAATAATCATAATGGTATGATGAACTATAAGCCTTTCACATTTCATTCACTGACAAACACAGAGCCCCACTGCAATAAAGACAGCCAATCTGGACTATACACGAGGAAGCAGTCTGATAATGCCAAAAATATAATGATCACCTCCTAACACAAAGTTTCTTAGCTAGTGTCCAGCCCCTTTCATCACATGGGTCTCTACTCTCTACACACACATTCCCAGTAGGCCAGGGTTAACATATATATTCTGAAGTTGTAAAAAGTAATAATACTTTCATACTTTTTCAATACCACATTTTCAAACGATTCAATATCCTTTAATTATTGTATCCAAAGTAGTGAAGCTATAAAAAATATGATCTAAGTGCTCATTGAAGGTCTCATTTCAAGTGAATTTCTTCACTGTCCTGCATGACAACCAGCAAACCTGGAGAGTGTTCAGATGTGTGTTCAGGTTGTTGATTAAAAAAAAAATCCATTTTGTGCGACTGGGACTGTTTTTTCTTTTCTTTGCTGTGGTATCAAAAGACGTATCGGGTGTCTTTTTTAATTGTATCACAGTTTAAAATTCTAATATCATGACAAGTCTAATCTATTCAGTATTATCCTTTTATAAAAGACATATCTGGTTCTTTAAAGTATAGAGTTCTGTATCTACCCTGGATGAGCAGAATGTTAATGACAGAATACAATACACAAGCAGACAATCAGTAGACCAAAGCACTCTCTGTCTGTATACTCAGAACAAAAATAATTTCTTTATGAACCTTGCTTTGTGCACAGGGACACTAACACAATAAGGCCCTCCCTAAACAGTTGCTATAAAGTTGGAAGCAACACTATTGCCCAAATCTGAAAGTCTGAGACTGTGGGGCTCCCCTCAGGCAAAGCTTGGTAAAAGACGCCCCCTTAGTTTACTTGATTAAAGGAGGCTTCATTAAAAGGGCCTTTATTTTGCTGAATTCCTGGATGTCTATAGGATCATGATTAAAATGACGGTATTGCTGTTTTACAGAACTTCAGACTACGCAGCATTTATTTGTTTTTGACTCTGGGAAAATGGGAAAAACGGTAAAATTCTCCAAAACTGTGTCTCTAAACGATCTCTTTAATTACATCAAACATCAAACATATTTAGGCTACTCTATGTGATCTTCTTTTGATAACTAATGTAATAGTTTTTCACTTCTATTTACTGAGTTTCCTCTGAAACTGTTTGGAGCCCCCCTGGGGACGCCCGCCTCCCACACCTCTGGATTAACGTGAACGCTGTGCTCCGTACTTCTTGAAAAGGTCTCGAGTACGGTTCATGTCTACTCAATTCACATCAGGTGAGAAAACTACCGTACAAAAACAAGCAGTGGACTGCTATTAGGATCTTGTGATTGGCAGGTTTTTCTACACTATGGCAGCAACATAAACAAATGTTGTGTAGGTGATGATGCAAGTGTACATGGGTACAAACCAATGTTACTAATGTGACACCTGAGCAGCGGGGGAGTGGGGAGGAGGAGGAGGGGGAGGGGGAACAATTGTACTCAGGCACTGTAGGAAGCAGTCGTACCTAATATGAAAACACCTTATATCCCATATCTATCCTGAGTTTAAGTTGCAATGATTAGTCATCAGACACCTGGCAGATGTGCAGATTGGTCTATATTTTGTCTGTACAATCTGCAAATCAAGTTCAATATCTGGACGTCAGGATGTCTGATTTTTAGATGCGTGTGAACATGCATGACAAGGTGCACAAAACTGAAATGAGAATAATGAAATATTTCTTATTTGTGATTAAACAAACAAGTACATTGGACATTCACAAGACGCCATAAAAAGACGTCATGAAAACTTTCAATCCGGCTCCTCAGGGGACATCTTTTCAATGTACAAGACATTCAAAAGACATCTTTTACGAATACGAATACGAATACGAATCACGAAATACTTTATTATCCCCAAGGGGAAATTCATTTTCATGTAGTCATTCTAAGACTCTTTTGGATTATCTTTGCTCAATGAGATTAATTAGTTGATCTAAAGAAAATTAGTTGACAACTATTTTGATAATTGATTAGTTGCTTTGCTCATTAGTCATTTTTCAAACAAAAATATTAAACTTTTGTTGGTTCCTGCATCTTTAATGTAAGAATTTGCTGCTTTTCTTCATCATTTATGATAGTGAACAAAAGACAAGAGACAAAATAAGCAATTTGAAGATGTAATTTTGAGCCACAAAATTGAAAGCACACTTCTGTCCAAATTATTATTTTATACTGTAGCATTAAATTAGAAATACCAGTGTTATGATAAGTTTGCCATAACAATCAAAAGCAGCTCCAGATCAAAGGTACACATGGACTGAGGTGTCCACATGCTTTTGTGGACTCATTGTTTTATATGAGCTTCTCTGCATGCACAGACTTTGATTATAGTGCACTCTAGTGGCAGGACTAAACTGTTCCAACCTCTGGCAAAATATGCTGTTGTCTCAGATACACACACATGCACATATACACACCAACCCTCTTCAAATGCGGGATCCTATAAAACAATTTGCTGCATATATGGAAAGTACATTGTGTTCTCAGAGCATCAAATATCTAGGAAGTCACACACACTCCCGGCCAGGGTGGAATTATAACACATTCAAAGTCATGAGCCTGAAACCAAACACAGATGAGTGCAGACTGCAGATTTTAAAGTGCTGGTGGGAGGAGAGGATGAAGAAGAGAGTGAAGCTGTAATGCTGTAAGAGAGAGAGATGGAGGGAGAGGAAGATGGAGTGAGAGAAAATAAGGATAAGAGGGAGAGCTATCCGGGCCCTCCCCTCCTCTTCTTTCCACTACACGCTTTATCCATTACCGCTGAGAGAGACAGCCACTGAAAAGTTTCTCAATCCTCTGAGACGGTGGAGGGTGGAGGGACTCGCTTGCTTTCTTTCCCTCTTTTTATATCACACACACATACACGCACACACACGAGAGAGCTAATGTTGTGGTAGTTGAGGGAAGGAAAAAAGGAGAAAGACAGGAGGGAGAGAAGAAGAAGAGTGGGACACTGCATCCCACAGCATCTCTCTGACTATGGCAGCACTTAAAAGACAGGAAGAAGAGATAGGTAGAGAGACAGGAAGAGAGAAATAAGAAAAAAATGAGGTAACAAGATGCTGTGAGTACGGGCGAGTGAAGTGAGATCAAGCCTTTTACACAGATGCTATTTTAAACTCCATTTTCACCCAATCCCTTAACAGCTGGTTACACATGTCAGGACCAGACA
The DNA here is from genome assembly GCA_034769285.1 of Lutjanus argentimaculatus. NCBI lineage: Eukaryota > Metazoa > Chordata > Actinopteri > Lutjaniformes > Lutjanidae > Lutjanus > Lutjanus argentimaculatus. Next base: position 21,351,207 of record JAWZSL010000006.1, read on the forward strand.
GCTGCTTGCACTGCAAACCTCCACCACTCCTCTCATCTGTACGGCCATTGTGTGACACATCTCCACAGTGAATCTCCCAAAGCCTCTTAGCTCTTAGGCTGGGTTGCACCATCAAGGATTAAATTTTAAACCCGATTAAATCTTGGTTTAACTTTACATTATGTTGCACCAAACTTCTGCACAACTTAAAATTCAGAAAGATTAAATTTAAACCTCTATTTTAATTTTAATTAAATTTAAATTTAATTGTGGTGCACCAAAACTCCAATTTGAATTGTGGTCCAGTATAAACTTTAAACTTCAAAATGGTTGCCTTGTTTGAGAATAGATTGAGCAAAATGTTTTTAAGCCATCATAAGTATGTTAACTAGGCTAACAAACTTGCTAACAATACAATGTCATGTTTTCTTTTCTTTTTACTTTTTAGCAAGCTAGAAAACCGTGTAACATTTTGTTAACTTTAGAGCTAGCTAGTCATGAATGCAAGGTTCAGCCGAAAGCCCCCCACCTTTATATTTATACTTATTAGAGTCCAGCTGCACTCAGATTTACTTTTTATTAAATTTAGGTAAGACAGCATCTCTCTATTGATGAAACTCCAACACTCCAACAAGGATTAATTTTTAAAATCCATTTAATTTTAAATTATGTTGCACCAAATTTTTAAACTACTGTAAAATTAAGAAAGATCTACCTCTATAAACCTCTATGTAAACCTCAGTTTCATTTTTACTCTAAACATCAAAACATCAAATTGCACCAAAACTCCAAACTCCAATTTAAACTGGGATCTAGTGTTAACTTTAAACTTAAACTTGAGGAGGTTTAATTTTTAAAATGGCTGCCTTTTTGAGATGGATTGAGCAAAATTATTCTCTGCAGAGCCATCATGAGAAGGCTAAATTTTTTTTTTAGCTATCTAGCAAACAATCTAATGTTTTATTAAATTTTTATCTAGTAAGCAAACAATGTAATATTTTGTTAGCAAGCAAACAATATAACCTTTTAACATTTTTAATAAATTTTTAACCAAGCAGCCAAGATGGTTTTGTTAAAGAATACAGAGTAACTGAAAGTTAACAGTCCCGCCCCCCTCTTTTATACTTAGTAGGTCCCAAAAACACTTCAATTTATTTTTTATTTATTTTAATTTGGGTACGAAAGCATCTCTATGTTGATTAAACTCTAGCGTTAAACTTGGATTTATTAAAGGGAGATTATATTTGAAATGTGCAACAGAACTGTGGTTAATTTTAAATCTGCATCCTAGTTTTGCTAAACTCTGATTAGAATTAATCTTAGATTTAACTAATCTTTGTTGGTGCAACTGAGTCTTAGTAGTTTAACATTTATGACTGAGAGGAGATTTACATAAGACCGTACTGATGTCAGGATGGTGTGTCTGTAAGCTTAGAGGAACAAACGAAAATAAGTCTCCACGTCTCATACATATATGCATGTATGTTTATTACATACATACCGTTTGAAACATCAGCACTTATGTTTCCAGATGTGTTCAGGCTTTGAGTCTGTGTTTGAAGTGGTTGCTTCATGGGTTAATGGAAACCCAGTGGGGCCCATATCAATGAGGGCTTAGCTTGTCCCCCCCATTAGCAGCTGTGCTAACCTCAGCACACTGTCAGCTCAATACTGAAAGGTTAAGACCATGATGGGACGTTGCCAAATGACTCAAGCCCCCGGGAATCCTCAGTCTGGAGCGGAAAGACGGAGCAATGAGCATAATTACGGTGTTTTGAATGCAGTTTGTGCAAATATGCATCAAATAATAATGAGGCTGATTCCATTCTCTGATGATTAGTTAAAACTCCTGAATCAGCTTCTACCAGTGAGAATACTCCACACGTGCTTCACATTATTTTATGTGCTGTGTTTGTGTTTGTTTTTCTTTGTATCTCATTCAAATTCCAGAAAAAATGATTCACCTGGAATTGCTGAAACGGGGGATCAAATAACTAAGCATACTCAACAAAGCAAAAACAAAAAGAGGTTTCATAAAAGCAGAAAAATATTTGTTTTGCCCACCGACCTGTCGTGGTCTCGGCCGACGCCCCACACACGGATGCTACTGATTGGCTGAGAGTGGAGCAGGCTGCGATCATCTGGGTCAACCAGGGTCAACATGCGGTCCTGAAGCACTAACAGCATCCCTTTACCCTGCAAGACCACAAGAAAGGATACACTCTAACTTGTGCTAACAGCCGGGAGACGCTGCAAGAGAGATTAAAGACCTAAGTAATTAGAAAAAAAAAAAAAACACTACTGCTGCAACAGAAATATTTTTCTACTTTTCTCTTCTTTTGTAACCCTTCAAGCCTCTAAAAACTGCAAGCAAAACACAGGAAAAAAAACAGGCTCTACTAATTGTCTTCATTTTAAATTTATTAAAATCCTGTATGCTTTAAATCCAGGAGCAAAAGTAAGGGGTGTAAACAGTGTGGGGAGTGCAGCTGCACTGGGGCATGAGAGGTGGGGGCCCACTGAGAGAGCAGGCCCTCAAACAATGTGTTGAGTGGAAAATGGCCCTTGTGAGTGATTCAGTTTGCCACATTGAAATACTCTCTTATAAGTATAGGTCAAGATTGTGTTTCTTTATATTAAAACATTATGAACAGTCCACTTACACACAAAGATCGTTTAAACTGAGATGGTAAATCACTCTTTGGTTGAACTGTATATTGTATTGTCTGTCTCTGCTGGCACACTGACCTCTCCCCAGACACCAGCTGAGTCTCGTATGTCCCTCCTGCAGTAGGACAGCTGTCTGATACAGTGGTGGACGGCAACACTGCTCCTCCCCTCACACAGGTCCTGTTCTGCCATCTCCACCCAGCCCAGAGATCGCACTGGAAATGACTGGAAGAAACACAATACACACACACACACACACACACACACACACACACACACAACACACACACACACACACACACACAATTTGTTTTGTTAAACTTGTAAGGAGTCCCAATCTTCCTCCATATCCTTAACTAATCTCTATCCTTACAGGATAATTCAGTTTTCAAAGCAGGTTTTGCTTTTTAGTATCATTTTGTCAGTTTTGTCAGCTCATCAAAATAACTGGTGAGATACAATAAAGAGCAGTCAGACAATTTGACAGATTATAAACAAGCCAACATTTAGCCGGATCATCTAAAACCACATAAAATATAATGAAATAACAAGTAATAAACCACTTAGTTTGAAGGCAAATATGTCATGCAAAATGTTAGGATAATCCCTCATTGGACAGAAAACTGTGTGTTTGCCCAATTACAGAGAGTAAGTTATGTCAAGTTGTCACTCTGATAACAGTTTGGGTAATAATTTTAGTGTTAACTTTCATTATTCTGTTACAAATACGTTTCTCAAATCTGTTTGTTTAAAACCTGTCTGATTAGTCATGATTTTTACCCTGTCAAATTTCTTTACAGCAATGTCACCACTGTCATACCATTGCAACTCTGCAACTCTGCAGTGCATGTGTTTGGTAAGAAAGTATCTCTATATTACTTTTGTCACGTGACTTTTGACTTATGAGTCACCTCAGTGACGTCATCTGCAGTGCTTCACTGTGCACATTGTCTACACCAGTCTTGTAGCCATCGCCCCATCCTATCGGGAATCGTTCATATCAACACAAAAAGTCATCATGACAGATGAGTCATCCTGATGTACGCTCTGCAGGTGTGACCCCTCAGCGAAAGTATTTCCAACATATGAGAACACGTCTCACCCAGACAATCTCCTGTTGAGTGCCACATGTGAGAAAGGGCAAATTAAGACAATGTCCCAAACTGATTCTCAGGAAATAGAGTAGAGTGCATACTGTTGATGTCCTGTGAAAAACACTTATCTTGCAAAGTTGATGATTTTGAATTTTTTGATAAAACTGAAGGCGGGAGTCCTCTTTATGAGTTTTGAATTTGACTATCCTCCTAGTTCTTAAGCCAAACAAACCATTTACAAAGCTGCTGGATAATCTGAAAAATGCATTGCCACAAAGCTGAAAACATGGCTGTTTTTCTGTTGCTCCTGAACAGTTAACATTTTAGAGATAAATTTTTTATTAGACAGCGATGATTTGTGAAAACAGACCATGGCCAACTGGAATTGGATCAAATTGGATCTTCCTTCAAACCTCATCTGTATGCCTCAGATCAACTCATTTTAAACATAATTTTAATAATAAGAGCCACACATAGGTACATACTAACACAGAGACACGGTAACTCAAAGTTCCTCTCGTAGATGAATTTTGCTTACAGAGGTACAGTTTGAGTCTGCAGTGACAGCTACTGTACCATCACAAGACAACCATCAGAGCAATAACTGAGAGAGGTTTGATTGGGGAAGACAACACATGAAATATGAAAGACTGCGTGTGTGTTTTGTGTGTGTATGTGCGTAGACGGCCTCAGGCCAGCAGCTATCACCATCCCCTCTCCTCTCCTCCTTTAACTCTTTCTCTTTGGTTCTCGAACACAACGGGGAGCTCCTCCCTGCTGAGGAAAACCTCAGCATAAATTCACCAAGCCCTGAAACAGTGTCAAGCAAGCATGCACTCCAGCTCCACACACACCACACACGCAGACACACATGCAGACACACATCATCATCATCTCTCTCTCTCCTCCACTGACCATATTATTCTCCACTGGTTTCTTCCTCATTAAACTTTCACACAGATCATATCTGAATTCCCACACTGCTTCCCCAGTGTTTTTTGGGTTCCTCTGAGGAATAAGAATATCTCGAGCTTTTCTTTCACTTGAATCTGAATTAGTAAAGCATGTAGAAGTCTGATTTTCTGTCCTTCGTGGTTTAAGTTTGTTCTTTCTGGTTAAAGAAAAAAAAAATCCTGACTAAACAAGAAAATGTACTTTTGCTGTTGGAATCTAAAATATGATGCAACTCTTGCCATTACTTTAGGTGTTCTTACTGCACAACAGTGAGCATGAACATTTGATTTTTTAATGTAGCATTAATTTAATATGTATTTCGCAATAATGGTGAAATTTGTTAACTACTGACTCCAGGCACATATCATGACTGTCTTAGAAAAGATTATTCCCTCTTTCTGTCTTGTTTCAAACCTAACCAGAGAGATAGTTTCACCTTTCATTCTTCAGCTCAGTCATTTACAGCTCCTACTTTCATTATGATCATCCCACATTCTGCTGGTTGAGCCTCTCTATATGGTGCTCTTCCAGCAAACCCTATTTTGGCTGTAAACACATCCAACACAGCTCAGTTCACAAAGTGACCACTGAGTGGTGCTGCAACATACAGAGAGAGAGACGAGAGGAGCGGATGCCAGTGAGCAGGTTCATTATGTCACTGCAAACAAAGCCCAGAGACTTAATTCATTAACAAACACATGATTTGGTGAAAGGCTGAGATTTTGTTCAACAAATAAGCTCAGATTGACTTAATAACAGAGGAAAAGGTGCTGAATATGCTTTACAAATGTTGCCAGACAGTCATTTATGGTGGTATATTGCAGGGGTGGGTAGTAATGAGTTACAAGTAATGAATATGAGCAAAAAAGTATTTATTTTAAAGGAACAAATACTTTCCACGTTCTTCTCTACTACTTTTTCGTGTTTTTCTTGTGCCAGTAATGTACTTTTTTACTTTTACTTTTGCCATTTATACCTTTGTCACATTTAGTATGCTCTAAATGCAGGGATTGCTGGGTTGTTAACATTACATTAGCTTTATTAATCTTTAATGCGTGGGCTTTTAAATTAGAACGTAATGCCGACATTAACATTAATGTTACTTTCACAATTGCAATACACCCTAAAAATGGAAAGTAACTTATACTTAATTTATTGTAATTTATTAACCAGGTACTTTTTACTTTTACTTGAGTCATTTATTATGCGGGTAATTGTACTTAAACATGAGTATAGATTGGCAGTAATCTAGCCACCACCTGTGTACTGTGTTACTGAGTACTAATCTAATAATCACTCAGAATCTAAATGGCATTTGAATTCATGGAGACTCTGGATACCACCTAAATGCTGCTGAAAGTCTGTGGAGGCTATTGTTAATCAGTTCATCACTCACCACGCTGGCTTGTAATTTTTTTCTTTTACTTCTTCAGCCTGTATTTGTAACTGACTTAACTTTGTGTCAACTGCACATAATGTGTGTCCATGAAAATGTTGCAAACTCTGACATATTACAGCCATTAGCAACGAGTATTTATGATTTTGTCCAGTATAAAATCCCGACAGAGGATTGTTCTTGGCCACACCATTATTTATTACAAAAAATATTAAGTATGTAGTTATTATGATCTTACCATTGCCTCTGGATCGGAGAAAGTATTGTTGAGGTCAACGGTCTCCAGCTGAGCTGGGGGACTGCAGAGAAACATCAGACAGAACAAACAGTTACAGTTAAGTCATATTACATAAACTAGCACATGAAAAGGTTTTGCCACAGAAATCTAGTGGAAAAACTTGGAAAAACTACAGATGAT